>CM051234.1:121595086-122195086 GCA_027917425.1 Gastrophryne carolinensis | reverse complement strand
ACTTCCAAGATCCATTTGTCTGTGACCTCCCGGGCCCAAACCTGGAAGAAGTGTCGCAGCCATCCCCCCACCCGTAATTGTGAGGGGGCCCCCTCATTGCTGAGCTGGCTTGGCAGCGTGCTTGGGCTTGGAACCCCAGGCCGGTCCAGGACGAGCACGTCCTCTGCCTCTGTTCCAGGAATCACCTCTGAAGGTAGAGTAGGCAAAACCTCTGCCTGCTCTGGCACAGCGAAAGGAAGGATTAAAGGAGCCTGCCCCCCGAAAGGAGCGACGCTGCTTCTTACGTTGTGGTAACTTTCCCCCTTTTGCCACCAAATCCAACTTATCTCCAAACAGCCGCATACCCAGGAAAGGTAGCCCTGTAAGTGATTTCTTAGCCGCAATGTCAGCCGTTGGCGCAACCAGACCGATCGGCGAATAGCCACTAGCAACGCCGAGGTTCTACTACACATGCATATTGTGTCATCCAAGGTGGATAAAACAAAAGACATGAACAATTCACACCGCTTAAGGGCTGTGAATTCATCACTGGCCGGATTAAGCTGGAAACCACTTAACAGGTCCCTAACCACAGACCTGGTAGCCACAGCCATGAGCGCAGACGCACAAACAGGCCGCAAGGCTGAACCTACACTAGCGAAGGCATGGCAGGCCATTTGGTCCATTTGCTTGTCCTCACCATCTTTAAGAGTGGTGGCGTCTGGAGAATGTATAACAGAGGTGTTGGACAATCCCAGAACGGGCGCATCGACCTCGGGAGGGGACGACCAGCGCTTCACCGCGTCCACCCGAAAGGGATACTTCCTATCCCATCCCTGAGGAACACCGGGGAGCTGGCTAGGTCTCTCCCATTCCCTAAGAATCATGCTTTCAAAATGATTCTGATTTGGGAACTCCAAGCGAGGCTTAGAAGTCCCAAAGAATTCCCCTTTCTGTGGAGGAGACTCCGCTGGAAGAGAAATATCTAGCACCTCAAATAAATGGGCCAGGACTTTGGGGGTATCAACGGCATCCCCCTGCGCCTGCCCAGTATCAGCATCCAAAAACTGCTGATCCTCAGCATCAGATTCAGCAAACAATTCCCCCTCCTCAAGCGGGGAATAATCAGACCAGTCAATGGAATCATAGTCATCAAAATCCAGAAACGGCGCGGCCGGTGACAGATGTCTTCTCTCAGCTGGGGCCTTTCTGGCCGCAGAGCTAGAAATCAATTTCTCGATGTTGGCCAATCTAGCACATACATCAGATTGCGACTCCCCGCCAATGACAGTGTCACTTGGGGTGCGGATAAGGCGGGGTGGAGTAGGGTAGGGTAGGAGATGAGGCCGGAGGCACGGACCCCGACTGCCGCGTTATGGCCTGCTGAGCACATGGTATGCAAATCAGTACATTATCCCCCGTATGGGATACCCCACAACCCACACACTGCCGGGTTTGTCCCGAAGCGAGCCCGGTATCCTGGGAAGCCTCCATATGGTGATCTTTATGGTAGTCGCAATGACCAGAGGGAATTACGCTAGAAGCTACCCGGGATGCCCCTTAAGTCCGTTAGTGGGAAGATTTTTACAATGATAATAATATCAATAAAATTAATAATATTGCCTCCAATTTTTCCAAGGGACCCTAGGACCGGGGGAACCCCCTTTCAACTAAGCAGGGTCCTCCTGAAAGACATAAGAGGGAGAGGGGGAATCCCGTAAGCAAGGCACACTTTCAATAACAAACATGCTTGCAGACAGTAAAATGATAAAAAAACACTGTGTACTGAGACTAATATAATGGCAGCAGCCGCATTAGACAATGTGCACACTATACGATTGAGCAAGTAAAGGACAAAAGGGTATCCCCTCGGGGCACTCACAAATCCGTAATGGCGCCTCCGTCCAGCCAGTGCAGACCACAGAGGGAGAAGAAGGGCGGGACCAGCGCGCCGCAACTGGCCCCGCCACATCCCCATAGTCGCGGTTCCCGGGCAATGCCAGGCACCGCAAAGGGTGCCAGAGAGAGAGGGGGATGGGCCGCCACCAGCGTGCTGATCGCCCGGCCCCGGACCAACAGGAGGGGAAGAAGCCCTCCCTATGGAGTGCGGAGCCGAAGGCTCCAGGCACGCGGCGGCACCAGAGCAAACACTGGCACAGTAAAAACACTACACACAGTCATACATACATCAAACAAGGAAGAAGACCAAAGTGAAAAGACACTGCCCCCCCCCCCCCCCCCCCATTGCGGGAAAGAGAGTAATGGAAGGGGAAGTCCCCAACTACAATAGAAGCTAGTGGGGAAATGGACAGGGCATCCCAAACCAGGGTCACCAACCTGGTAGCCGCCTACCCCCTGTAATGGGGTCTCACGGAGGAGCAAGGCTCCTATCAGTACACCGAATAAGGTGTATCCTACCCTCACCTGGACCTGCAGCCTAGGCTGGGAGGCATAGGGGTTTAAATTTACAAGGTCCGGGCAGAAATAGGGACAAATATGGCCGGGTGTGAACCCGGTGTACCTGCAAGGAAGAGACAGCCATCTTCTGACTTGCTCGCCGACTCCTGCAGAGAATACTGGGGAATGTGTGGGAGGTCAAAAAGAACATACATGCACAGACATGGTTAAAGGCTGGGCTGGCGAGAAACACAACACAGGCTGAAAAGATTGCCAAGGGAAGACATTCATTTATTAACCAAAAATATAAAGGCACAGGACATATATGCACATATAGGTGCAGACACTAACACTGCTGGTGAATTAAAATGGCAATTGCTACACTAAAAGGCAACATGAAGGGCCACTGCCAGGAATTCCTGGGCTCCACGCATCCCATCACACACACACACACACACACACACACACACACACACACACACACACCACTCATACCAGCTGGCCAGCCTTTTATAAAATAGAGGGCAACAATGCCCATCAACAGTTGATAAGGAATCTCAGAGCGTATCATATAGATTAATATCCCAGGTAGACTAGATCTAAGTGCGCTAATTCCTAAAGGTGGCTTCCTGATGATCATAAATGGAGCATGCTGGCAAAGAATTCCCAGCTTAATAGTAACTGTTTATGTCTCAAGGCGTCCATTCAGGAACGCCGCCAGAAGACACGACATAGATGTAAGGGCTCTCAAGCTCCACAGCAGGCAGCCAGCTGAACTGCGCAGTCTCTCGGCGTTACAGACTCACAAACAGTGAAGCAATGATCTCACCGCCCTTTACAGTTCAGCGTTCATGTGTCCTTCATTCAAATGTCGATTACAGCATACTGGCGCGCACATCACGCACTGGACAAAAAAAAAAATCGGGATATCACGTGGCCATGGTACGTCGGTTGTGTCAGGGAAGGGGCGTGGTCAAGGGCCCGTCACCGACAGCTGTTCCGCTCCGCGTATGGAGCTTCGTCAGGGTGGGAGGGGCCGGTGCTAGCAGCCTAATTTATACCGGCAAAACACACCTCTCAATTATCACTCAGGTTTGCGCTGCTTTAACTCTTAGTGTGCTGGTATGTAACAACCAGACCAATTTTCGCTCAGTATTCATTTAACCGCATCTGATTTCTTTATAATATAATAACATATTGATAGGCGCTTAGCACCACTTCCTTCAGGGGCTCTTCACACAGCCACTTCAGTTTGCACATAAAGGGATGGTTTTCGGATAACACCAGAGGTTTGACATCTTGTATGTAGTCATCATCATTAAACTCTTAATTTTAGTTTGCTGATTATTAGCAACACCTCATACCTCATTCATTCATCTTCTACACATTTGACTAATATTACTGTCACATTCATTCATTTTGGTTCTATTTTTATTTTGATGCAGGTGAATGTAGTACTATAACCTATTGATGGGGATAGAAAAATACAATAAATATATATATATATATATATATATATATATATATATATATGTGTGCCAAAGGAAAAAAAGAGTAAAGACCCACACACAGAAACATTTGAGAAAGCATGGTACTCAATATTAGATCTATATTAGTTCACCATGGGGCCCAAAGAATATATATGGCCACCTATAAAAATACTCATCCCAGCGCAGTTCCAAATAGGAAACCAAACCAAAACAATTCTCAAAGAAAGGCTTTTAAGCCCATATCGGTGTTAAGTCAACTTGGGACCATAGTCCCTAGTTCGTAAATGAATCTGGCCTCTTGTTGGAGGAGTCGGGTATCACTGGGCCCCCCCCCTGCTATTTTCCTTCAACTTAAAAATTCCACATGCAACAAGACCAGTGGGGTCACTATTATGGAAAATTCTGAAATGCTCCGCCACAGGGCTTTTTTCATTGTTTTTCTTAATATCTCTTACATGCTCCCCAATACGTACACGCAATTCTCTTTTCGTTTTTCCCACATACTTCTTATTGCAGGGACACGAAAGTAGATAAATTACATATCTAGAGGAACAGGTAATGAATTCTGTTATAGGTCTGGGGTTAATACTTTTTGGGCCGATGAAACTACTAGCCTTCATCATGAAGGGGCATATTTTGCAGTGACCGCATTTGAAAAACCCCACCATTTTAGTCACCCCTCTCTCCATATGGGGCTTATATTCACTGCGTACCAACAGGTCACGAAAATTTGGTGCCCGTTTCGCAGTCAACAAAGGTCTTGGCCCCACATGTTTTGCTATAATCGGATCTAAAAGCAGAACATGCCAATGGGATTGCAAAATATTGCAAAATTTCTCCCAGTGTACGCTATACTTAGTAATTAGCCGAACAGGTTGTACCCCAGTCGGTCTTTTGGCGACCGGCCTCGCTAGCAAGGTAGCTCTAGGGCGATCCAAAGCCTTGCAGAAACACGTACGCAACAAACGATGAGGATATCCCCTCTCTCTGAATCGCCTAGTCAGCTCCCGGGCCTCCCGGGTGTAGTCACCCTCAGTGCTACAGTTCCTCCGAATACGCAGGAACTGGCCGAGGGGAATACCACGCCTCAGGGGGCCCGGGTGGTGACTGGAGAAATGGAGGAGGGTATTACCTGCTGTGGGTTTACGATAAGTAGTTGTAACCAACTTGCCTACACCCTTACAGATCCTCAAGTCCAATAGAGTCAAAGCCAATTTTATAGGTGAGTCTGATGTTTTGTTGGATCTGATTCAGAGCGCAAATAAATTCTTCAAGTTGTAAGGCGGTGCCCCTCCATAATAGGAGAACATCGTCTATATAACGCAGCCAGAGAGCGACATGTGCCCCAAACGACGCCCGACCAAACACTTCGAGGCTCTCCCACCATCCCAGGTGTAGGCAGGCGTAGGATGGGGCACAGGCCGCCCCCATGGCTGTCCCACGAATTTGTTGATAGAAGGATCCATTAAAACTGAAAAAATTATTAGACAGTACAAATTCCAACAGTTCAATGATAAACTCATTGTAGGCTGCGTCACCGGGACCTAACACCTGTAGGGTCTCAGCCACCGCCTGGAGGCCCACCGCATGGGGAATGGAGGTATATAAACTTTCTACGTCAACGCTGGCTAATAGCCAGTTTTCTTCAATTTGCACATTTTGTAGTTTGCCCAGTAAGTCACTACTATCAAGCACGAATGATGGTAGCAAAGGTTTTAGATTCTCATCAATAAACCGGGCTATACCTTCCAAAGGACCTCCATTTCCCGACACGATGGGCCTGCCAGGCGGGGCAGCCGGATCCTTGTGTATTTTCGGAATAGTATACAGGACTGGAATAGTGTAATCATGTATACGTAGAAAATCAAAAACCTTGTTTGTCAGTAGGTTTTCCTCCTTTGCCCAATATAGCTTCTCATTTAATCGGTCTACCAGGCCTGGAAAGGGGTTCCCTTTTATGAGGCTATATGTACTAGTATCATGAAGCTGATTAAAGTGGACCAACACCCAGGATTTTGACTATTTTTTGATGGACAAGCGTTTTGACAGCCGCGGACAAGCGGCGCCTCCGCCGCCGCCTCCCGCGCGTCACTCTTGACGCGCGCGCGCCGGCCATTCACAGACGACCGGCACAGGCGCACGCACGTCTAGAGGGGCGCGAGGGAGGCGGCGGCGGCCGGCCGCCGAAGACAAGGTAAGGGGATTTGGGGGGTTTGGGGGGGGTTTGGGGGGGGTTTCACCCCGCGGGACATCCCGATCTCGGATGTCCCGCGGGGAGGGAGGTGATCGGCCCGGAAATCTTATAGATTCCCGGGCCGATCACGGGAGGGTGATGGTCCACTTTAAGAATTTCATTTACATAGTAGTCTTCATCCAAAAGGACCACATTACCGCCCTTATCACTAGGTTTTATTATGATATCATGGGCTTTCTCCAAGTCCCTAAGGGCCATTCTTTCCATATAGGATAAATTGTCCTGGTTCCCTATAGAACTCCATTGTGCCTTCCCTAGGTCACGTTCCACCAGTTGAAGGAACAAGGATAAATATTTGTTCTGCCCTAAGGGGGGAAAGTTTTTTGAAGGGCATCGCAACTGACTAAGGTCTGGTAAAAGATCAGGTATCTCAACGCTGTCTATTTGATGTTCAACTGAATCAACCTCCTGGGGCTCCACACTATCAGAAATAGTCAGGCTCCCATCATATCCCATTTCGGATTGAGAATCTTGCACTAACACCGTATCAACTTTTTTGTTGTACACGGTCCGAAAAAGTACCTTACGTAAATAAAGAGCAGTGTCCTTGTATAGTAAGAATTCATCCCCACTCATACTGGGGGAGAAGGATAAACCTTTTGACAATACTGATTTGTGGTGCTCCAATAGGTTGATCTGTGACAAGTTTATTACATTTAGACCCTCTGGCCCTATTTCATTAGCGGGGGCATTGTCTATGGTGGAAGACCCCCCGTTTTTGTTTTGCGGATCCCCCTTAAAGATTTCACTCTGTTTGCTACGCTTTCTCAGTCTTCTCCTCTTTTTGGGTTCGGGTCTAAAAAAGACACCGTCCGACGTACTCTTCTAGAGCCACGTGGGGGACTTTCATCAGACATATCAGTTTCTGCCCCCGAGAGGTCACTAGAGACCTCTCTCCATTGTGTCTGTCGAGGGAAGGGTCTATTTCGGGGTCTGAACTCCAAGAAAAATTTTCCAGTCTCAAATTCTGACAGATCACGTCTGAATTTCTTTTGCTTTATTTCCTTGATAGTTTTTTTAACACGGTCAACTCCGCTTTAACAAGGTCATTTAGTTTAGTAAATTCTGGATCATCACAATATGTATCCAGTTTACCACATGTCTCCTTTATATCCTCATCAAGTTCACCAAGTTGAATTAGTTCTTCCTCCACAATTAATCCCATCAAACGTATCCCATGTTCAATACATTCTTTTTGCCATTTCAGAAGGAATCTATCTGATCTCAAATGTTCAGCAGGAACAATCCGTTCTCTTAGTCCTCTGGGAATAATTTTATGCTGGATATAATTCTCAATAGTGCATACATCCCAATGGCGTTTAAGTTGTTTAATAACTAACGATTTATGTTTCTTAAACAATGACCTAATTTCATCTTCCTTACCACTATTTGTATTACCTCCCTGGGGATTAGATGCTGAATGCCCTGTGCCTTTATATTTTTGGTTAATAAATGAATGTCTTCCTTTGGCAATCTTTTCAGCCAGTGTTGTGTTTCTCGCCAGCCCAGCCTTTAACCATGTCTGTGCATGTATGTTCTTTTTGAGTTAGGTTGTAGGTTAGCTGGGCGCCCCAATCGTTGGCAGTGCGAGACACCATAACTTAGGGGTCTGCCAAGTGTTTTACTCTTTTTGCATTATAATGTGTGGGAGGTCCCAGATATTTATGGACCGGGAGGGGCTTATTTTTTTCCTGTCATCTCAGAAGTTCGCCCTCTACTGGACATAACCCATATGTCATGAATATTGGAAGCGGGGTGTGTGACATACTTGGAATAAAGCCTGAATTGCTGCTGTTCTGACTACCAGCCAGGCCAGCTCACAAAGGAGGGGTCGTGTCAGGCCAGGTGACCACGTCATTGTGAGTAAAGGCCGGGGGGGGTGACTAACAGCAAAGAGCTGGATTGAGCGACCGTGTGAGATTGCATTTTTATTGCAATTTTAAAACAGCTAGACCTTTTAATTGAGGGGACATTTTAAATTCATATAAATACATCGAACCAGCTAATGCTACAAACCTGGAATTATGACTATCTTGGGTTTTGTCCCCTGCCCCGAGCATCCCAATCTGTGAAATCCCCCAGATCGCCCATAACAACTCACTTTCCCCAATCATAGGGCACATGCACAGGCTCTTGTCAAATCACAGTCGTTTGTCGTGCATATGTAACGTTCAGCAAACGGCTCCATTTGTGGCAATCGGGAGCGCAAGCATTTGCATGCCCAGCAGCTGGAGTGCTCCCGTCCCTTCTCAATAGCTGGGGATGGGAGAATGTTTTCTAACAGAAAAATAAAAACCTATGTCTGATGAACTTTATAGGTCAAAAGTGCCCCTTAAAGTGGACCAACACCCAGGATTTTGACTATCCTGGGTCTTGGTCCACTTCGATGGGGCACCCCCGATCGGGGTGCCCCGCTGTGTGAAACCCCCCCCAACCCCCCGAAAAACTCACCTCTCCGCGCTCCCAGCGCCAACGTACAAGGACGTCTAAGCGGCTGCCGCCGCCGCCGCCTCCCGCGCGTCCCTTTTGACGGGCGCGCGCCCGCGCCGGCCATTCGCAGACGGCCGGCGCGGGGGCGCGCACGCCTGCAGGGGCGCGAGGGAGGCGGCGGCGGCCGGCCGCCGCCGAAGATCAGGTAGGGTTTTTCGGGGGTTTTGGGGGGGTTACACCCCGCGGGACATCCCGATCTCGGATGTCCCGCGGGGTGGGGGGTGATCGGCCCGGGAATCTTATAGATTCCCGGGCCGATCACCCGTGGGTGTTGGTCCACTTTAATGCACAAAGTGCGAACCCTTACCATGTTTTCCCTTTCAATGCGTTGCTGCTCCCTCTGTCGGTTCAGAGTACTGTGGTAGAGACGGCTGGGGTTAGTATTTGGCTTCTTAGGGGTCAAACTTTTGCCTTTTGGTTTTGAAGCTTGCCTGGATAGTTCTTTCAGCAATCTTTGGTTCTCCCGGTCTATACGTCTCACCTCATCATTTGGGAAAGAGTAGTTCTTCTTATGTCGAACTGCTGGGTGATCTACTGACAGATTCTGTTCCTTCTTGTCAAGGTTCATAAAGGCTAAAAAAAAAACAAAAAAAATACACAATGTTTTAAAGCAGGCCGTCTCACCCAGTGTACCACCCAACATCACCCTGAAATACAGAAATGACTGTAATAATGACTTAAAACTGTACAAAACCCTCCGTGCTGCGCGCACCCGCCGGAGGATCAAGTAAAGGGTTAATGAATCCTAGGGGATTGAGGGCTTCGCCCTCTTCTGCTCTGCAGCCAATTACCCTTGGAATCCTATGTGCTCCAATCAGTACACTGCTTCCCTCAGACCTGTTCCTATAAAGGCAATTCCCTCTCAGTTGTGAATTGCCTGTGATAGCGCTCAGAACCCTGTGTTACCTACTCCTGTGAAGTCTTGCCTGTTGCCGATTTGATTGTACGACCATTCTCGATCCTGAATCCTTGTTGCCGACCTTTGCCTGAACTGACGCTTCTAGATCCTGATCCCCAGTTGCTGACCTCTGCCTGAACCCCGACTACGTCTTGCCTGACCCCTGGTGCCGCTACGATCTCTGCCTTCCCGTTATCGACCTATTGCCTGTCTCTGGACTTCCGTCACTCACGCTCTTGCTATTGGTTCTCCAGTCCTCCCACATATAAGCTTACATCCTTTGAGCCATTAAGTCCTGGGGGCAACCGATCCCGGGTAGGCGTATCTTGCGTCCCGGCAAGCGGGGGCTCCTACAGGTGAAGCTGGCTGTGGAGATTGGGGGTTGTGAGCTTATTAAGAGGGCTGGAGTTACCCCGAGCGTGACAGTATCAAGGTCCATTTAAAGGAAAAAAAAAAAAGAAGTTTTTCCACACCACCTGCCATTTTCAACCCTTTCAGTGCCGCCTACTTTTTCACCACTTTGCACTATATATGTTTAAATGTGACTTTGAAGGAAAGTTAGCTTACCCTTACCTCTAATACTAATGGAAATACTGTTACCGGTAAGCTAACTGGGGTTTTCACCCAGCATCCTCCAGGATGGCTTAGCCATTGAAGGAAAGCAACCCAAACATCCTACCTCAGTGTCATGCCTGGAGTCTCTCCTTAGCCTTCGCCTGTTACTCTCTGCAACATTTCTCTGTAGTATGCAGCTTGACCACCAGGTGGCGCTGTCCTGCAGAGCTCCTGGAGATCAGCCAGCACCTGAGCTAATTACTGGCTGGCCTTATAAGCTGATTCACAAATGGCCTCAGGGCATCAGCATTGAACTCTGTCTTCAGAAACCTGAACTCTGGATCTAAGAACTCTGAACCCGGATTCCTGTAACCGGACCTCTGAAACCAGAAATCTGCACTTGGATTCTGAACCCTGGACTTCCTTTTCAACCCTTTGTTTCCCTTCTGTTGTTCTGTTTTCCCTCTGGGACTTTGGACTTACCTTCGGACTGGATCTCTCATACATGTATGTTACTTCACTGCACACTGTTTTATGTATAGCACCCAGAGTAAGAGTTTTTTTCACAATAAACACAGTTTGCTGCATAATCCTAGTCACTCTGCCTTGCAGTACTCAAATTACTGGTCACTCTTTATTAGTGGATTTCTCCCTTGAGAAATCCTTGACACTCAGGGTGAGCAAAAAGCCTGTGAGGCCTTTAATCCAAAAGCCTTTTGTCCCTGTGCCAGCAATTCGACCTTCTAGTGCTTCAGAAATGTGCTCGGAGATGACCAGGTGGCCGCTTTGCAGATCTCGTCGAGAAAAATGCCACCATTGTACGCCCAGGTAGCCGACACTGCCCTAGTAGAGTATGCCTTAATACCACATGGCACAGGAGCTCTCTAATCCACCTTGCAGTGGAGGCTCGAGGCCTTAAGCCCCTTGCTTCTACATGCAAAGGAGACAAGGAGATGATCTGATAACTCATAACATTCCTGAAGAAAAGAACCAAGGAGATTCTGTCAGACAGTAAGGACCTGTCAGAGCAAAAAGGACAAATGGCACTTCCAGATCTTACAATAAATCTTTCGAGTCACCAATTTTCTACTCTGTAGCAGGGTAACAATAACCCTGTTAGAGAGACCCTTACTCTTTAGCATGCCCCATTCAGGAACCATAGAGCCAGTCTGAGTCACTCTGGGTGTGGGTGTTGGATGGGTCCCTGATGTAATAGCCCCGGGACAACTGTGAAGAGCCAGGGTGACTTCACTTACATCTTGCTCATGAGAGAAATCCTTGATCTCGTCAGCCAGTGAGGAGCCACCAGAAGGACGTTGGCCTGACCCTTCTTGATCCTGCTAAAGGATCAAGCTAGGGGGTCCTTTGAAAGAGAGAAGTACCTCTGGCATTTGGTATTTCTTCTTGAAGCAAAGAGGTCTAGGCTTGGCTGTCCATAAGACCTTGTTATCAGAAGAAAGGTCTACTGGTCCAATTCCCATTCTGCTTGATACACCCTGACCCTGCTCAGGAAATCCACTCCCACACTGAGGTCCCTCTTTAGGTGGAAGGCTCGAATTGATCTGGCTCTGTTCTCCAAACCTAAGAAGAATTGAACTGGTAACTCTCTAGAGCTCTCTGGACCTTCACCCCCCCCCCTCCGTTGTTTAGATAAGCTACCACAGTGGTATTGTCTGACACAATCTTAATGTCTGTCCTGTAGGCCCTCATCTAGACAGAGGAGAGCCATCTTCACTGCCATAAGTTCTCTTAAGTTGGACGGTTTTCTTGAAATTGCTCTGGACCAAAACTCCTGAAAATGTTGTCCACACTTGTGTCTGTGGCGATTATGAGGGGATCCGCCTGGTGCCAAGGCCTGCGTCCCAACAGGTTTTGAATCTGGGTCCACCAAGTAAGACTTTGTCTGACCTGATCTGAGAGCGTCACTATCCGATCCAAAGACAGAAGAGACCTGTCCCATGCCCCCAGAAAGAAGCTCAGGAGAGACCTCAAGTGGAAATGTTCCCATATTACTGCAGGCATTGCTGAAGTCATGAGACCCAACAAAGCCAGGATGTGTCTCAAGTTGTGACAGAGCCCCTACCAGCTTGTCTATCTTGGCTTGTGACAGAAAGATCTTTTGCAGCCGAGTAACGATCTTGTATCCCAGGTAAGAGCATCTGCAACCTAGAATGAGATTTGGAAAACAAAAGGAAGATTTTCTAAATAAACAATGATGTTTATCTTATTTAATCTGAGACAAGCCATTGCCTCCGCCAGAATCTTTGTGATGATCAAGGAGCCGAAGAGAACCGAAGGGCATTGCTTGGAACTGCTAATGAGAGATTTCCCCATCCAGCTGAATGGCGAATTTTAGGAATCTCCATAGGGAAGGATGTATAGGAACATGAAGGTGTGCATCTTGAAAGTCTATAGAGACCATCACAGCAGCCCTAAAAAGAAGGTGTCTTTAAACTGCGATTTAAGGTTTTTATGTTTAAAATAACCCCAAATTTCCCTGAAGGGATCTGCACTAATAGGTTGGGAGTAAACTCCCGCCACTTTGAGAAGTCCTGGAACCGGCTCTATCACTGCCTTCTGATAGAGTTCGGAAAGGACTCTTGTCGCTGTCTCTGGGAGGCTGGGTCACAAGAAAATGGTTGTGTGGCCATTGGGCAAATTCCAACTTGTACCCTTCCTGTACTATCTGAAGCACAAAGGTACTCTTGGAGATCTCCTTCCAAGCAGGAAGAAAATGAAGGAGTCTCCCTACCACTTAAATGTCAGGAATGGGGCTTGGACTAGGGTGGCGGGTTGAAAAGTAGGCTTCCTCTGCCCCTACCCTTCTGTGCCTGCCAGGGCTTCCTGATCTCTGGTCAACTAAAATCCCTCAGAGGGAATCTAGGCTTCTTAGCATATGTCCTCAACAGTGGAATGGGTGGCCGTTATTTGAATGGAAAGGTCTTACCCGGCTCGGAAGATCTACAGAGTATGCTACAGAGATGGGACTTAGATGCTTGATCCCCCTACCAAATCTTTAAAGAACACTGTTGGTCAAAGCCATGCATTTAGCATTGGTCCTGATAGACAAATCATCCATGATGTAGACTACTGCCTTTGACACAAATGGGAGTGCATGCAATATCTATTCTTTAGGAGCATCTCTAATCAAGTAACTCTTAAGGTTGTCCACCCACATCTCAAGCACTCGCCCAACAAAATCCATGCATATTAGGAGCTTTAACAGGAAGGCATCGGTATTCCATGCTCTCAGTAGCAGGATATCTGCACTCTTATTCATGGGGTCCTTAAACCGGACCTTAAACATGATTTATTGAAAAGCCCAAACCCTTAAAAAAGGATTCCCCATCATCTAAAAATACAATTCTGTGATTACTCACCTGTAGAATTGGTATTATGAGTATTCAGTACGTCCTGCTCCAGAAAGAATACTTACACTCGGATATTACTCCGCCAGATGGTGCTGGACTGCAGAGATATCGAAAATAGGTTCCTCCCGGCCCCTCAAATACCCAGGGACCTCCCACAAATCCCCAGCATTGAAAAGCAGTTAACCAGAAGCCGGGAGAATTAAAACAACCTAAACTAGAAACTATAACAATGATAATCACCATACAGGGGATCCAAGATAATGTAAAACCAAGGGTGGGATGGAGCAGGACGTACTGTATACTCATAATAACAATTCTACAGGTGAGTAATCACAGAATTGTATTATTCTTAGTATACAGTACGTCTTGCTCCAGAAACAATACTTACACTCGGGACATCCAATAGCAGTGTCCATAAAGTAGGGTGGGATCCCCAAGTTAACAGCAGACAGTTTAAACCACTGTCACCTGCAGAACCTTTCGCCCAAAAGCAGCATCAGCTGAGGCCCTAAAATCAACCTTGTAAAACTTTGAAAAGGTATGAACAGAAGACCAAGTAGCGGCCTTGCAAACTTGTTCAACAGAAGCCTGGTGCTGAAAGGCCCAAGAAGCACCAATAGCACAAGCAGAATGAGCAGTAAGGTGGAAGGGAGGATTCTTCCCCTTAGCAGAATAGGCCTGAATCACAGCCTGATGGATCCATTTGCTGATAGTAGACTTGGCAGGAGCCAAAGCCTTCCTCGGACCAGAAGGGACCACAAAAAGAGCATCAGTAGCCACCAGTTAGTACTTCAGACACCTAACCATGTCCAAAGAATGCAAAACCCTCTCCTTAGCATTACTAGGATTAGGGCACAATGAAGGGAGAACAATGTCCCGATTCAAATGAAAGGCAGACACTACCTTAGGCAGAAAATCAGGCTTGAAGCGAAACACCACCTTGTCCTGGTGTCCCTCATAGTAGGGGGGCAATAGGGGGGAATGGAAAGCGCTGCCAACTCAGACACACGCCTAACAGAGGTGATAGCAACCAAAAATACAACTTTGAGAGTAAGAATGGCCAGGGCAGCATCCTGCACAGGTTCAAAAGGAGCACCCTGCAAGGCTGACAAAACCAAGTTCAAATCCCAAACAGGCACCATAGGCTTACGTGGGGGACGCACATGAGTCACCCCCTGGAAAAAAGTCCTAATCAGAGAATGCTGAGAAAAGGACTTCTAGAAGAAAACAGCCAGGACAGAAACCTGACCTTTTAGAGTACTAAGTTGGAGCCCCATCTTCAACCCATGCTGTAGAAACTCCAGAATCCTGGGAATAGAGAACACACGACAGGGAAGAGACCTAGACTCACACCAGTCAATGTAGGCACGCCAAACCCTGTAATAAATGGAAGAGGAAGACTTCTTCCTAGCCTTTATCAAGGTATCCACAACCAGGGAAGACAGCCCCTTCTCCATCAAGATGGAGGTTTCAGCAGCCAGGCCGTCAAAGCCAGAGTTTGTAAATTGGGATGGCGTAGTGAGCCCTGAGTGAGGAGATCTGGCACCATGGGCAGAGCGTACTGATCTACTGCCAGCTGCACCACGTCTGCGAACCAAACTCTTCTTGGCCACCTGGGGGCCACCAGAATTGCTGTCACCCATTCCAGAGCAATCTTGCACAGAACCCTTCCCGGGCCGATCACCTCAGGGTGTTGGTCCACTTTAACAGCCTGGGAGCTGAGACCAAAGGGCAATGCCACAAACTGGTAGTGTTGATCCTCCAGAGCAAACCTGAGGAACCTTTGATGACCTGGAAATACAGGAATATGAAGGTAAGCATCCTTGATGTCCACAGAAGTCATGAAATCCCCTTGGCGCAGGGAACGGATGGCAGAGCGCAGAGTTTCCATGCGAAAGCACCTGCTCCTGACAAATTTGTTGAGGATCTTCAAGTCCAAGATGGGCCTGAGTGACCCATCTTTTTTGGGTACTGTGAATAGGTTGGAATAGAAACCCTTGCCCAATTCTTTTAAAGGGACCTTGCGGATGATCCCCAGCTCCAGGAGGCCTTGCACTACCTGCATCAGCTCCTGAGCTAACACAGGGTCCTGAGGAATCCGGGATCTGATGAATCTTGGGGGCGGCCGGGCAGCAAACTCTATCTTGTAACCGGAGGACACTACCTCCTGAATCCACCGGTCTGAGACATGAAGCCTCCAGATGTGAGCGAAGTGCTGAAGCCGTCCCCCCACCCGGATGGGTGAGGGCGCCCCATCATGACTGAGGGGGCTTGGGAGAGGATTTTGCCTTGGGGCCCCAGGAGGAGCCAGGACGCCCACATCCTCTGACCCTGCCCCAGAAATCTCCCCGGGCCCCAGGAAAGGAAACCCCCCCTCCCTTGTCTAGCACCACGGTAGGGGGAGGAGAATGAGCACTGACCCCGAAAGGGCCGAGGCTGCCGCCTGCGCTGGGGTAACCTGCCTCCCTTAGCAAAAATGTCCAGGCGGTCCCCAAACAGGCGTAGTCCTTTGAAGGGAAACCCAGTGAGGGCCTTCTTGGCAGCATTGTCAGCAGCCCATTGGCGTAGCCAAACCGAGCGGCGTATAGCCACCACAAGGGCAGATGTCCTGGCACACATTCTAATGGTGTCATCCAAGGCAGAGAGGACAACATTTACAAAAACATCCCAACTGGAGAGTGCATTGAACACCTCACAAGGCAAATCATCAGGAGCACTACCAAGTATATTTCTGATAAGGGTTCTAGTGGCCACAGCAGTAATGGCAGAAGCACAGACCAGGCGCAGCGCTGTCCCCGCACATGCAAAAGCATGGGACGCCAGCTGGTCAATGCGCCGGTCCTCAGCATCCCGCAGGGTAGTAGAGTCAGGGGAATGCATGACAGAGGTGTTAGATAACCCTAGGACCGGGGCATCCACCTCGGGAGGGGATGACCAACACTTTACCACATCAGCAGGAAAGGGGTACTTCCTGTCCCAACTCTTAGGTACGCCGGGAAGTCTACTGGGGCATTCCCATTCCTTGAGCACAAGGTTATTGAAATGTGCTTGCTCAGGAAATTCCAAACGTGATTTAGCTGTGTGGAAGAGTTCCCCCCTTTGCCTGGGAGGCGCAACGGGGGGAGAGTTGGACAGAACCTCAAAAATCTGGGCCAGCAGTCTATCAGTATCATCCAGTGCCCAGGGGTCAGAGCCAGAATCGGCATGACCCCTGGGCCTCTCATCAGATGACCCTGAGTCAGAGAATAACTCCCCTTCTACCAAAGGGGTATAGCCAGACAGTTGCAAAAATTCATCAGCTTCCATAGGGAAGAGAGTGACGTCAGGCGTTAAGTGTCACTTTTTTGCAGAGGCCTTACGCGCCAAGGTATTAGCAATTAACTTTTCAACACTAGCCAGTCTAGAAGACACATCAGGCTGAGAATCCCCACTTGTATGCAACTCAGTAGGAGTGAGATTTAAGCTTGGGGGGGGAGGTGAAGTGATACGAAGTGCAGGCTCAGCCACTGGAAGGCCAGATTGCAGTGCAAGCACCTGCTCAGCACACGGTACACAGACCCGCGCCTTGTCAGCGTCAGCATGAGGCTGCTCACACGCAACACACAGCTGGTCTTGTCCTGAAGGAACCCCGGTCACATTATCCTGAGATGCCTCCATATGGTGATTATAGCGGCACTATATGCCGATGGGGATTGACGCTATACAGCAACCCTGGATGCCCCAATAACCCGCTCGGGAGTGGGAGTAATTACACTAGGCCTAACAAATTAGCAAATAATATAGGGCCGGGAGAAGTCAATGGATTTGCCCGCCTGAAAGACATAATAAAAGAGGGCCGTAAGCAAACAGTAATAAGGAGGTGATAACAAAGCCGCCCGCGAGGGCACTTACGGACCGCGGTAGGTAGAGGATTGTCGCGCATAGGCCAACCAGGCAGACAAAGATGGCGTCGGTATACCTTGAGGGGCGGGCCGGTATCAGCAATGAAGCGGAACGCCGGAGGTAACGCTGCCGCCAAGCGCGGAACATAGTGACAGGAAAGGCGCGTGGCGGCAATTTTTAAGTACAGTCATAGTAAAGCAAGACAACGCGGAGGCTGACACAAAGCAAGTGAAATAAAGTAAAAGTCTAACACATGTAAATGCATAGCATACACACCGACCCCCCCCCCCTTTTCCCTCAGAAGGCTACTGGGAGAATGAGGGAGGACAGCGGCCACTAAAATAGGGCCCACCGATAGGCAGGGGCAATAGTGCGGGAGGGGCATCCTATAGAGGCTCACCATAAGCCTGAACCGCCTACCCTTTCGGTGGGGGATTGCGGTGGAGCAGCGCTCCTAAGCACCTGACAGCGGTGCTGCCTACCTTCACCCGACCTGCGCAGCCAAGGCTGGGAGGCACATTAATAATGGAACGGGTGGGAATAGTCCTACAGGGCCGCAGGTTAATAACCCCACTCACCTGCGAGTAGTCTAGACTGCAGAGAAAATCTGGGGATTTGTGGGAGGTCCCTGGGTATTTGAGGGGCTGGGAGGAGCCTATCTTCGATGTCTCTGCAGTCCAGTGCCATCTGGCGGAGTAATACACGAGTAAGTATTGTATTTGGAGCAGGACGTACTGTATACTAAGAATATGAATATATTTTAAGTTTTTTTTTTGTATAATCTGTTTTTATTGAAACATATAAACAGAAACAATACATAGGGAACAGTCCCTGTTTAGGTACAGAGAAAAATCTTAGACACAATAAACCAAAGACTTTTTAACAGCGCATAGTTCAGGACAACAACCATATGAGTCATATCACACCACAGAGGTCCCGCGCCCGGCCGCCGTCCGAGTGCTCCCCAGGTGCCTGGGTAAGGAGGGTGAGAGGGACTCCGCTGCAGAGATATTCTTGGTGTACCAAACAAGGATAGAGAGAGGAAAGAAGATGGAGGGAAAAGAGGAAGAGAAGAGGGAAGGGGAGTCTTGACTCCACTTGATCCGTTGCCTGCCCCACCTTTTAACTTGACAAACCTCACACCAGTTCCTGTGAAAACATTATAACGTTACCCTAGCTGATTGAGCCTGTCTTTAAACCTATCCGAATCCCGTAGACTCTCCCAACAGGTCCAGGTTAGCGCATACTTGTCCCTGAGCCCCCTGTCTCCCCAGATCAGTTCCTCTGCCCGCCTAATCCGTTCCAGTTCTGTCAACCATTCCCGCAAAGAGGGAATCTCACGTGATTTCCAGTGTCTAGGGATCACTGCTCTTGCAGCTGATAGGAAGTGTCGGAGTATATCCGTCCTGAAGCGTGAAGTTGGTCCTTCCCATAAGGAGAGAAGGGTTAATTGAAGGGAGTTGCTGATTGGTTCGCTGGTGGCATCCGTATATATGCTCAGTACCCTATCCCAGAAGGAGCGTATGGCTGGGCAACCCCACCAAATGTGGGTCATATCGCCCACCGCATCTAGGCATCGCCAACATCGGTCTGAGGAGAGGGGAGCAAATCTCTTGATGTCCGATGGGCATCTGTACCACCTGGAGACAATCTTGTAGCTCCTCTCCTGTGCGGCCCCCTCCACCGCCGCCTTATGCGTTAGGTAGAACATTTTAGCTTGATCCTCCTCCGAGAAGGACACACCCAGCTCCCCCTCCCATATCGGGATAAAACCCAACGGCCCCGTGTGAATATTGTTTACCAGGGCGGAATAAATCCTGGAGAGGGAATGGGGTGTGGGGGACGCAGAGGAGAGAAGCCCCTCCATCTCCGACAGCGGGCCCTCCATGTTACACTCCACCTTTATCACCAACACAAATGCCGCCAGCTGCCCATGCAAGAACCAGGACATCTGAACCCTGGGACTCCACTCCCTCAGCTCGCCCAAGGACGGGAGGCCCCCCCACCCTCAGCAACTGACCTAGCCTCGGGGCCGTCTCGACCTTCCAGCCCAGGAAAGATTCCACCCCCACCCCAGGTTCAAAACCAGGATTTTCCAGGATTGGCGTCAACGGACCTGGACGTCTCACGAGCTGGCCCCTAGCAGTCATGAGGTCCCACAGTGTAAAAAAATGCTGAGTCAAAAACGGCAGAGACCTGGGGGCGTGTCCTAGGCATGGTGGTGTGAGGCTGCTTATCCCTGAGCTCCAGCACCTTTGCCCGAATCGACGCAATTTAGCAGCAATCCCATCGCACTGACTGGCCCAGGGACGATGGGCAGGAGGAAGACCACCCTGAGGAGGGGTAAGGGCGGCAGGCGGGGCTCCCGTTACCGTTGTATTGGCGAGCACATGGACTCACCGTCGGCAGCCCAGGAAGACAAGATGGCGGCTCAGGACGGGACGTCCTCGGAGGAGAGGGAAGTGGATTTGGAGGCGATTGCTCCTGGTCGGCTGGAGCAGAAACATCGGGAGGCTGGAGATGATGCTGCAGGGCTCAGAGGAGAAGCGCAGAGGAGCGACGGTGAGCCGAACGCTGCGAGCGGCGGCCCACGTGCTGAGCTGGCGGCGGGCCAGGAACGGGAGGAGAGAAGACAGCGAGCTGCGTGCCTGCCACAGACCGGCGCTTCATCTGAGAGCAGCCGAATGCCGGGCTCGACGTCCGACGCTCAGACGCCCGGATCGCCTGACAGGGGCTGCGAGAGGCGCCCCACCAACCCGGAAGCAGCGGCGGTGACTGGCCCTGGAGGTCCTAAGATGGCGGCTGGAGGTGAGCGTGGGGCGGGAGCAGGAGAGGTCGGCGTGGGGTTGGAATTGCCCTCCCCTGAAATACCCAGGGGGATGAGAGACTCTGTGACAGGGAAACGTGGGTCCACGGGGGCTAACACAATGGAGCTATTATTGGCCCCACCAGGCTGCAAGTCCACGCCACAGCTGAGCCCAGACAAGCCCCAGAACGAAGATCCATTGTGGGGGCAGCGGGCTGCTCCCCCTCCCACCCTGATCACCCACACTGCAAAGACCCTGCCAAATGCCCAGCCTGAGATCCCCAGACCACAAATGGGGGGTGCCATGGATGCCTTAAGTCCCCAGTGCAGTCCTTCTTCGGGGGGGGGGGGGGGGGGGAACACAAAATTGGCCTAGAACGCTTTGCATATTTGCCCAGACAGGAAGGAGGGCAGAGCAGTGTCCGCCCTGCTGATATCCAGCACAGGAGAGAAGCAGTCCCCCCTGCTGGCCTCCCGCAGCGACAACCGAGACCCCGCCAACCAGTCCCTCTGGAACCAAGGGTGGTTATTAGCTCCTTGGGAATTGGCTCCCCCAGTCCGCCGTCATCTCCCCTGTTGCCATCTCCAGAGATTTCTTGGTCAGGGAACGGACCAAGCCCGACTGAGATGTCACCGACGAGGCCATGCTTCTCTCCAGAGCAGGAGGCGGCTCCACAGGTCCCCATGGGTGCCACTAACTGGGGTGACAACCCTGAGATCGCCCCCGGGGATGCCAAGCTCAGCGAATGCATATATACCTGCGCCCTCTCGACAGACAAATATCCATTTGGAAACTCTCTCATTGCTGCGGGGTCTCCCGTCCAAAGCAGACATTGAGGCCTTAATAACGAAATATGAAGAGGCCCACAGACGCGAGTTGGGCGAAGTCAAGAATCACATACGGGCAGTTGAAGAAAGAGTGGCTGGCCTTGAAGCTGAAACGCCCTCAGTGTCGAGTCGTCTGCAACAACTTGAAGCGCGGTGTGACATGCAAGAAACGTTGCTACAAGCTCAGATGCTCCACATAGATGACATTGAAAACAGGAGTCGCAGAAACAATCTGCGCCTGCGGGGCATCCCGGAGGCATCCATGGGGGAGGACCTCACTCACATCACGACAGTCATCCTCAACACGGTGCTAAAGAGAGCCCCGACTACTCCGATCGAATTGGACAGGGTTCATAGAGCTCTGGGTCCGCGTAGCACAGACCCCTTGAGACCTCGAGATGTGGTTTGCAGAGTCCACAAGTACACCTTGAAGGAAGAGATCATTCGCAAGGCCTGGAGCAAAGGCAACGTGGACTTTGATGGGGTCAGTGTTCAGATTCTTCAGGACCTGTCAAGAAGAACTCTCCTGATGAGAAGAGCCCTGAGACCGCTACTAGAAGTCATTAAGAGCAGAGGAGGGTCTTACAGATGGGGTTACCCCTTTCATTTAGTCATTCGGAAAGAGACACTTTCCTGCTCAGAACACCAAGGGACGTCCCTGATTTGTTTTCCTTCCTGGGTTGTGAACCGGTTGAGGTGCCAGACTGGTTGGCGGTGAAGTTGGCGCCTTCGCCACTACCCTGGAATGCTGCTCGGAGGGCATATGTAGGCTCGAGAGGTCGCGGAAGACAGCGTCGTAGCCGGCGACAAGGCAGGCCGTATGATGTAGAAACTTGATTTATTAACCCTCTTTTCTCATTTTCATTGACTTACATTATTGCCGCCCTTCTCGCCGGGGGGAACATCCTTGGCATCTTTTATATGCTCGCTGACGGGCCTTCTGGGGCGCTGGGCGAGCTCTGCGACGCTTATGCCTTACCCGTTGACTGTCGGGGATGTTCTCTCCGCGGGTTTGGGGGCCCTATCTGAGGAACGACACTTGCTTATTTGTTGCAACTAAATGTCACTGTTATCTTTTTGGTGCTCCTGGCTACATTGCCTACACAAGCTGGATTTGCTGCTATTCAAAGGCAGGGCTGGTTGTCTAGGCAATCTAGCCTAATTACAGGGCCTGGTGCGGGGGAGGGAGGTACCAGTTGCTTCTCCGTGTCGACAGGCACTCTTCCCCCCGATAGGGCCGACTCGAGGTTCCATAGGATCCGACGAGTTTTGTTTTCTCTCCGTATAGGATTGTTAGAGATTATCTATATTGGTTATAATTGGGTTTTTTTTTTTTTCTCCCTTCTTGGTTTTGTGTTTATTGTTGTCTGTACTTCCCCTCCCCCCACTTTCCCTTCCCCCTAATCCCTAAGGGTAGAGCTAGACTTCTACGGGCAGAGGACCCCACTAGCCCACGAAGCGATTGTTGTTGGGCTTTCTGGAGAAAGATCTGCCATGGCAGGAACCACAATTGTTTCCCTCAATACTAAAGGCATGAATACCCCTGAAAAGAGATCACTGGTTTTGAGAAACTTGAAAGGCCTTAAGGCTCAGATAGGTTTCTTACAGGAGACACACTTTAAGGCCTCCAACCCACCTACCCTGGGGATAGATTCTTCCCTAGGGCATATCATAGCTACTCGCCTGATTCTAGGTCCCGTGGGGTTAGCATAGTGATTTCAAAATCACTGGCCTGGGAACTCGTAGACTACAAGGTAGATGAGGAGGGTAGATGGTTGATGGTGAAGGGGAAAATCAAGTCTGAAATGTATACCCTGGCTAATATCTACGCACCAAACACGAGCCAAATCCCCTTTATAACAGGTGTTCTGGAGACCCTTGAGGATTTCCGGGCCGGGGAATTGATTTTGGGCGGGGAATTTAACGTAGGCCTAGAGCCACTGCTAGACACCTCTAAGGGGGACCACACTTTGCCTATGCCAAATTAAAACACCTTAAGAAAACCCTTACTCTATTTCAACTAGTGGACTCCTGGAGAATCCAACACCCGAACACGAGGGATTACACCTTTTTCTCACACCCACACACTTCCTACTCCAGGATAGATTTGTTCTTAGTACCACACTCCCAATTGAGAGTGATTAACACCACAATAGGCCATATCACATTATCTGATCATGCACCTATCTCCATCACGATTGAGGACCCCTTTCCTGTGCCCAAGTCCTGGTCCTGGAAATTGAATGGTTCACTACTGGAGGACCAGACTGTGCTGGAGGTAATTCAAAGGGACCTTAAACATTACTTTGAGATAAACTCTGGCCCAGAGATTTCTCCTGGGACGGTCTGGGAAGCCCACAAGTGTGTCATTAGGGGTTCGTTAGTCAGGGGGCACGGGTTAAAAAAGAGAAAATGGAATGCATGCTGAAGCTCCTCAAAGAGATAGGGAGACTTGAAGCGTCACATAAGAAGTCACTGTCGGCCGCACTCCTGCCGACGCTTACTGAGCTGCGAGAAAAGTTAAAAACAGTATGCTGTGACAAGCTGAAGGCTCAGGCGGCTAGATGCCGGCAGGCTTTCTACGAGTCAGGAGATAAATGGAAAGATGCTGGCAAGGGCTTTGAGAACAGAAAGGGCAAAAACTTTTGTGCCCAGGGTGACGGACTCCCGGGGGAAGGTGGTGCATCGCGTCGAGGATATCGCGGAAGCATTTCGCAAGTTCTATAGGGATCTCTATAACTTGTTTGGGGGGGAGGGAAAATGGCCTTTGCTCTGCCCCTGTTCTGGTAGGATCAGAATTGGGGGGCCAGGGCCTGAGTTTTCCCTGAGGTGGGATACCTCTTAAAATAACCGGTAAGGTTCTAGTATATAATGTTTGTATCACATATTTCTTAGTTCAAGTTGTGCTTAAGAGGACAATGTCCCGCAGGCTTAAACAATATACTGGTGGCGCTTTTAGTAACAAACACACTTATAGTAAATACATCTGTATCCAGTCTGTTTTTCTGAATCACAAAATATTTATTGTTTGTAGCAAGTGGGTTTCTCAGATTTGTAGCAAGTATTTAGATACCAAATTTTCTGGTGCAGACGCGTTTCGCACTTAGCTTCCTCAGTGCACCAGGGATACTACAATATAAACATATACATACATTTGTACTGTTTTTTCCACTTCATGTTTTTTTGTACATGTATACTGTTCATTCTATAACACGCCCCTTTGAGTGTGTTTGCACTTACTTCAGTTTCTTTATATCCTATGTATACATTTGGCTTATCTCCAATGGTCCAAAATTGCTCTAGATATAATAGACAATTTATATTTTATATTTTGTCTGAATTATAATTATATGTTGCAATTCCATAGTAGTATTGGGTATACTCACTTCTATATTTGTTGGTGTTCCAGCTTCAGTTAAGATTGGTACGAAATAGGGGTTGCCAGTACAGCTTGTCATGTAATCTGCCTAGGAATCAGTATAGTTTTGTGAGTCCTGGCATTGGTGGTAGCTTATGTATCTAATGTTGAGTTAGACTAGTACTCACATAACTATTCTATGCCGGCTTGACGATCCTTGTAACCTGTGTTATCCTGCGTCAATTAGAGACAGGATAAATTAGGTGGGTTTTCCTTTGGTATTTTTATGTTTAGAATGTATCTTAATATGTTGTCCTTATTTCAAATATAGTTAAAGGGTTTTAGGGGCAGCTACTCCTCAACTGTACGAATCTGGATTTTGTATTACTAAGGGTGAGTTGGCATTTACTTCAAATAGGGTGTAAAGCTGCCAGCCGGACGACACCTTTGACTCCCTGTGTGGGGCCGCCGAGAATGCGGAAGCAGAGAACGCGGCGTCCGCACTCAGGACCCCGCCTTCCGCAAAGCCGGAGGAATCAGCTGTGGAGGCTCGCCTAGAGACCCCGCCCTCCGTATGACGCCCGGCCTCCTGATTGGCCAGGGAGCGTCTGGAGGGGGAATAAAATCCCCCTCGCATAGCGGCCCCAGCGACAGACGCGGGAGAATCCAAACAACGGCACGCCACTACCAGGCAGCAACCTACAAAGGATACATAAACGGGACACCGGGCAGGATCCCCGCGCCCTCCACCAGCGCACCCTGTCTCTAATTGACGCAGGATAACACAGGTTACAAGGATCGTCAAGCCGGCATAGAATAGTTATGTGAGTACTGGTCTAACTCAACATTAGATACATAAGCTACCACCAATGCCAGGACTCACAAAACTATACTGATTCCTAGGCAGATTACATGACAAGCTGTACTGGCAACCCCTATTTCGTACCAATCTTAACTGAAGCTGGAACACCAACAAATATAGAAGTGAGTATACCCAATACTACTATGGAATTGCAACATATAATTATAATTCAGACAAAATATAAAATATAAATTGTCTATTATATCTAGAGCAATTTTGGACCATTGGAGATAAGCCAAATGTATACATTGGATATAAAGAAACTGAAGTAAGTGCAAACACACTCAATGGGCGTGTTATAGAATGAACAGTATACATGTACAAAAAAACATGAAGTGGAAAAAACAGTACAAATGTATGTATATGTTTATATTGTAGTATCCCTGGTGCACTGAGGAAGCTAAGTGCGAAACGCGTCTGCACCAGAAAATTTGGTATCTAAATACTTGCTACAAATCTGAGAAACCCACTTGCTACAAACAATAAATATTTTGTGATTCAGAAAAACAGACTGGATACAGATGTATTTACTATAAGTGTGTTTGTTACTAAAAGCGCCACCAGTATATTGTTTAAGCCTGCGGGACATTGTCCTCTTAAGCACAACTTGAACTAAGAAATATGTGATACAAACATTATATACTAGAACCTTACCGGTTATTTTAAGAGGTATCCCACCTCAGGGAAAACTCAGGCCCTGGCCCCCCAATTCTGATCCTACCAGAACAGGGGCAGAGCAAAGGCCATTTTCCCTCCCCCCCAAACATTTCTCTAGAAAATAGGAACCTCCACAAGAAATAAGGTGCACTACAGAGGGAGATAGGTAAAGAAGGTGCATGCACTCTTGCCAAAGAGCACTCTTCTGGACCCTTCCCCCCTCCCCCCCACAATCATCTCTATAACTTGCCACTTTCCCAGGAAGGTGACCTGGGTCAGAAATGCGCTCAATATATCGCGAACTCGGGCATGCCCAGGCTCTCCGGGGAGGCTGTCTCAGAAATGGAAGGCCCAATATCAATGTTGGAGTTGCAGGCCGTTGTGTCTGAGGCGGCTTCGGGAAAAGCGCCGGGTCCTGATGGGCTGCACATCCACTACTACAAAAAATTGTTTCCCATCCTGGCCCCTAAGCTCCTCTCTATGATGAACTCCATCCTGGAAGGGGCCCTCCTCCCAGGCGATACACTACGGGCGCACATAGCGGTGATCCCTAAAGAGGGGAAAGACCTCACCCTTTGTGCAAGTTACAGGCCGATCTCGTTACTTAACACATTTGCAAAGATTTTGGCGTCGCGGATTGCTCCGCACCTGCACTCAGTGGTATCCCCAGATCAGGTGGGCTTCATGCCTCTCAGAGAGGCCAGAGATAATACCACCAAAGTCTTGAACCTGATTCATCTGGCACAGAGACAGCGCATGCCCACCCTGTTGCTCTCTACCGACGCCGAGAAAGCATTTGACAGAGTGAATTGGCATTTCATGAGGGCGGTGCTTAGACATGTTGGTTTAGGCCCAAACATGCTACACTGGATTGAGAGTCTATACGGCTCCCCCTCGGCGTCGGTGAGAGTAAACGGCTACACGTCAGATTCCTTCGGGATCTCAAACGGGACAAGGCAGGGCTGTCCTCTGTCGCCGTTGATCTTTATATTGGCATTGGAGCCCTTTTTGTGTAAGGTGCGCGGCAATCCGGACGTTAAGGGGCTGAGAAACATCTCGGGGCATTACAAGGTGGCGGCGTATGCTGATGATTTAATTTTTTTCTTGACATGCCCCGAGATCACGCTGCCTAATCTCATGCAGGAACTCAGGGAATACGGGGTTCTTTCAGGATATAAGATTAATCTGCAGAAATCGGAGGCTCTTAACATTAATATCCCTATGCACAGATTTGAGACGATTAAGAATGCCTTCCCATTCCGCTGGGCCAAAGAGAGCGTTAAATATTTGGGAACGAATATCAGTGGGGATCTCTCCAGGATATATATGCTCAACTTTCCCCCACTGCTGAGAGGCTTTGAGGCAGAAACAGCCAGGTGGAGTAAGGGGAAGCTCTCGTGGTTCGGGAGGTGAAACGCAGTCAAAATGACCCTACTTCCCCAACTACTCTATCTCCTGCAAGCCCTCCCGGTTGCTATCCCACGCTCTTACTTTCAAAGAGTCCGCTCGATCTTTACCAACTTTATCTGGGCGGGGAAGAAACCGAGACTTGGGGGGGGGGGGGGGATCTTAACTAGGACGAAGGAGCGGGGAGGAGTGGGTTTACCAGATCCTATGATGTATCAGTCTGCAGCGCACCTCTGCAGGGTGGTTGATTGGTGTATCCATGGGCAACATAAGCCGTGGGTGGGTCTTGAGCAAAGTTTTTTAGAGGTGCCGATCCAGGGGACACCATGGCTAGCGGGGGAGGGTGACAAGGTGGGAAGGCAGCACCCTACCATAGGTCCTACGCTTGGGATATGCAAGACCGTGTTTCAGCGCTAGGGGATATCCCCCTCTCCCTCCCCAATGTACCCGGTCCTAGGCAACCCACGCTTTACCCCAGGGTGCGAAGGACATAAAGCAAAGACCTGGATCAACTCTAAAGTATGCAGGATCGGACACTTCCACACGGGAGGGGACTGGATGAACCCTAACGATATAGCGCAAAGACTGGGGATCCCTAGTTGGTCATCCTGGCAGTGTATGCAACTCAGGCACTTTTTGGCTTCCCTGCAGGAGTACAGTGCGGGTAGGCCTGAGTTCACTATCTTTGAAGAACTATGCCAGAGTACTGAGACGGAAAGGCATACGCTTTCAAGGATCTACAGACTACCGACTGATCCCCCTGACGCGGATGATCCACCGTTCCTTGAAAAATGGGAAAGAGACCTGGGTACGCCATGGTCCCCCAAGCAACGCCGCATGGTACTGGCGCTGCAGCATAAGACCTCGATTTGTACCCGATACCAAGAGTGCGGGTACAAACTGCTCTCGAGATGGTACAGGGTTCCTACAGAGCTACATAGGTGGTTCCCAGCTGTCTCTCCAAATTGTTGGAGATGTGGCGAGGAAAGGGGGGATCTGCTGCATATTTTCTGGTCATGTAGTAAACTGAAACACTATTGGAACTCGGTTCGGCAGGCTGCGGAGAAAGTGTCAGGGACTCCAGTCCCGGACGATCCTGCTCTTTGCCTTCTCCACATGTCGGAAATGCCCATGAAACGGTATCGCAAGTCCGTGGTCCGTCATCTGCTTAATGCAACTAAAGCAGGCATTCCCCAGATGTGGAAAAAGAAGGAGCCCCCCTCCATTGCAGGTTGGTGTCAGAGAGTAAATGACACTATGCGATTTGAGAACGTGGTGTCCTCGAGAGATGGTACATATGAGAAATTTATACAGTATCTACCTGGTACGACTGGATAGCCTTCACTGAGTCCCCAGAGGGCAAGGATATGTTGAAAATGACATGAGCCCGCTCCCCCATTATTGCCCTTGCCCTTTCCCTTCCCTCCTTTCCCTTCCCCCTTTTTCCTGTTCTTGTTCTGTTTGTTCGAGTCCTCTTTTAGAGCCTGCTGTATTCTTGCTGTCAATTGCCTAGCTTTAGCATAAGATGAGGTTTGAGTGTATATGTCTTTTCTAATCAACCCTTTCATGAGACAAGAAACAATAACGAGACTGATTTCCTTTTTTCTTCACTTTATTGTACCATTGTTATGGAGACGATTGACATGTACTTTACCTTATCAGCCGTTGATTAGACTTATGTTAAAAGTTGTACTCTTTTGTTTATTGAAAAATTGAATAAATAAAGAATTATAAAAAAAAAACGGCAGAGACCTAAGCCGTTTCCTCGGTTGGGGGCTCGTCCACGGCAGAGAAACCAGCGGCCATGGGGAGAGCTCCTTCTCGATGGTGACCCAAATCTTTGTGTCCTGATAGGCCCAGTCCAACATTCTCATTAGGACCGCCGCTGCATGATAGAGCTTAAGGTCTAGCATGCCAAGACCTCCCTTCGTTTTATGCCGAGACAAGGTACTGAAACGGATCCGTGGCTTTGAGACCCCCCAAACAAATTTGAGGAAAGCAGATTTTAGGATCTTGAAAAAACTGCTGGGGGGGGGGGACTATAGGGGCAGTTTGAAAGATATACAAAAAGTGAGGTAGGATGTCCATCTTAATCACATTTATCCTGCCACCCCACGACAAAGGTTTTCTGTTGTATTGTTTAAGATCACTAATTGTTTTGTTCAGTAGTGCGGCAGTTCAGCTCGTATACTTTTGTTAAGTCATTTGGGACCTGAACTCCCAGGTATTTAATGCTCACCGGTTGCCATTTGAATGAAAAGCTACTTCTGAGACCCGCCATTACTGTCGGTGATAAAGTAAGGTTAAGGGCCTCCGACTTCCCATAATTGATTTTAAAGTTACTCGCCTTTCCAAAAAGCTCAAATTCCTTCAAAACGAGGGGGAGGGACGTCACCGGGGCGGTTAAATGCAGTAGAAGATCATCCGCATATAGGGATAATTTGTGCTGTCTACCCCCCACCTCTATTCCCCGTATGTCCGGATTGTTTCTCAGAGCTGTCGCCAAATGTTCCATCGTGATGATGTACAGAAGTGGCGACAGAGGGCAGCCCTGGCGAGTACCATTACCAATGGGGAAGGGGGCTGACAAAATACCGTTCGTCCCGACAGAGGCCATATTTTAAGTTTTTAGT
Source organism: Gastrophryne carolinensis (assembly GCA_027917425.1). Taxonomy (NCBI): domain Eukaryota; kingdom Metazoa; phylum Chordata; class Amphibia; order Anura; family Microhylidae; genus Gastrophryne; species Gastrophryne carolinensis. The sequence continues at coordinate 122,165,219 of CM051234.1, read as the reverse complement.
CACTTATTATTCTTTCCCCCACTGGGCTGCAACTCTTTTCAGGACTTTAGGATACGGGCGCCACCATCTTGACTCAGAAGCATCACACTTACTGAGCAGAGGAGAGTGGGATAAATTCCAGGCGGGTTATAGCTGTGCTTTGCTCAGACAGAGCAGAGCTGGGGTCAGGAAAGGGTCAGCAATCCCAGAATGCAGAGCAGCACAGTTAGAAGGCACTTCCTGTTTGCAGGCTGCCTGATGTTCCATGAGCCGCCATCTTGGATGTTTAAAGGCTCATAACATGCAGCAGATGCAGGTAGGATGATTTTTAATGTGAGCAATCTGTATGTACAGGGTGTGGGAAACATATAAAGATATGCTCTTATTCAGGGTGAAGGTCCGCTTTAAGTGTTCCCATGTCCTCAAGAGAGGTCCGATTTCCTGGTCACTTGCGCTAATGACGCGTCCACCCTAGGGCATTTTGCCCAGGCTGCCACATCAGCCTCCTCAAAAGGAAACCTTCTATATAAGGATCTGGGGAAAAAAGAATTTCCGGAAGCTCAGTTTTCATTCTCTTGCTATGACGTCCTTGATTGTGTCATGGACAAAAATGATACAGGATATCCTTGAGAGACAAGGGCTTGGAAACTGAAACAACCTTAAGCAGGGTGTAGATGGCTTGGATAAGATCGGGCGTATCTTCTAGCAAAAATCTGAGACAGAAACGCTTTGATATTTCCTCCTCGACAGGTTTACTGGAGGTCCCAGAATGGACACAACTCATTGGAGGATCTGACTCTAGAGGAACATTCCCCCTGACTGACCTGAACTATACTGTATTTTTCCCTACGCCCTATCCTGTGGATTGGGGCTGGGAGTTGCTAAAAAAGCTGGTAGGTACTGATCCAGCCTAGATCTGTAAGCAGCAAAGGTATTTTCCAAGCTGCTAGACGAGTTGTTCATAAAACTAGAAATTATAGAAATAAAATTGAAATCAGGGACTGCAAGGTCCTCCACATAGCAGGCACAAAGTTCTTCCAGCTATCTGGAAAGGAACAAGATTTAGGGGACGGCTTCTCTTTAAAGTGGACCAACACCCAGGATTTTGACTATACTGGGTTTTGGTCCACTTCGGTGGGGCACCCCGATCGGGGGTGCCCCGCTGTGTGAAACCCCCCAGAAAGCCCCGAAAACTGACCTCACCCCGCTCCCACGTGACCGCTGCAGCAAATCCCCGCCGCCGGACAAGCGAGATGCAGCGCCGGACAAGCAGAGCGCGTCCGCCGCTGCCTCCCGCGTGTCCCTCTTACAGGGAGTGCACCCGCGCCGGCCATTCAAACACGCCCTGCTAGAGGAACGCGCGGGAGGCGGACGCGCATGCGCCGCTGGAACGTGGAAAAGGTAGGATTCCCGGGCCGATCCCCCCTGGGTGTTGGTCCACTTTAATCTCCAGAGACTCCTTAACACCTTTGGGGTCTTTGTGCTTAGTATGCTTCTCCTTCACCTCCCACTAAAAAGACAAGGAGAAAACATACCCCCATAATTAAAAAACGATTTTCTGCTATGGGAGGCACCCATATCCTCTCCCCCCTGGAAAATCTTTTCAGCAGCGTTTGGGCTTTAACACGAAGGCCTTGATTCATCAAGAGTTTAAAACAATTCTCATGGTAGAGAAGAGATAGTGCCCACAATGTTCCGTCCCCCATATGGGTACAGAAAAAACATATAGCATGTATGCGACCCGGCTGAGGGTCTGTAGTAAAAAAATAGAGGGAACACATGGGCACCAGAGGGATCCGGACACCCATCAACCCTCAATCCACGAACATACTCCATCACGTTTCCTGGGAGGAAACACAAACACTGAAGGCTGAGGGGAAGGCCTGGGGCTTTATTAAAACTTGCTTTAATAAAGTAATAGTATTAAATAGATAGCTTGTAGGCCAGGGCGCAGACGGAAGGAAGTGGTCGCAGAGATGCATGCCGCTCATCAATATGCACAGCATAGAAAGCCGATTGGAGGAGAGCCCACACATGTGCTGTCGGTTAGCCAACGATGTAAGAATAATGGCATTCCCTGGGGGTCTCACACAGGAGGTCATCACAAATCCTGAACAAAACCTGAGAGAGTGCAAATCCTGGGTTTTGTTCCCATTTAATTGTCCAATTCTGAACACAGGCACATCCCCTAATATATGTGATAGATATATATATATATATCTTTGTATTGGTATTAACCTGAAAGTTAAAAGGGGTGTGTAGACTTTGTATAGGCACCGTTTTGCTTTAGTTTAAACCACAGGAATAGGTAAATGTTAATATTCATATCACATAGTAAAAACTAAAAAAAAAAAAAAACAAGAAGAGGTTTGGATCACAAGACATGTCGCGTCTGCTGTAGCTCTGATTCATTTGTACTGCCTGCTTGGCCAGGAACAGCTGCCTACACACATCTCCTTGTAAGACTGTGAGTGTGACTATGACAACAAGCAATGGATGTCTTGGAATAAGCACATATGCTTGCTTGTTTATGGCAAAGAAACAGATAAAGGTATTAGAATAACCAATTATAAATACACTTCAGAACTAACCCAGCACTGCACTGCTTCTGTAAACCCTTCAATAATATAATAAACAATATATATAATTTTTTTAAGGATATTTTAAATCCATCTAGGTCACACACTGACGGTCAGACATTTTCATTTGGGATTGAAGTTGCTATAACCATTACATCAGGGCAGGAGTTGGACAGAAAACCATGTTACAAAAAATTCATGTTAGTCTTACCCATAAAGGTATTTCTACGAGTCTTTCGAGACAGCCACTTGAGAGAAGGCTCTTCACCATGAAGAGGAAGCACAAACTGGGACAAGTTTAAAAAACGCCCCATCCCTTCCGTCCAGTCCTCCGTATTTTAAGCAAGCAAAAAAAGGGAAACTCAATAGGGAGGGTAGCTAGGGCCATCCTGAAAGGCTCGTTGAAATACAGTTACCAGTAAGATTAACAGGGATTTTCTCACTTTGTCCTTCAGGGCGGCCACTTGAGAATAGGTAAGTAATATAACAATTAAGGGAGGGATACCGACTGAAGAACTCTCCTTCGGAAGTATTGGCTAGAGTCAGACAAAAGATCAAGTTGATAATGTCTAAGGAAAGTATGAGGGGAGGAGACCAGGTGGGCTGCCTTACAAATTTCCTCTAAGGAGGCACCTGATCTTTCTGTCTAGGAAGTGGATTCTGCTCTGGTGGAGTGCGCTGCAATGTAGGGAGGTGGAGTGTCCATACATGTGTAAGCTAAGGAGATGGCCTGCCTCATCTATCTGGCTATGAAAGCTTTAGAGGTGGCTAGTCCTCTATTTCTTTCACTAAATGAGACAAAAACCGGTAACCGGTTTGATTAATCTCTTGTGGAACAATTACTGATGACTTGGGGAAAAAAACTCTTTTCCTGGAGTCTTGTGGCAAGTAAGTAAGCAAGAACTTCTCTGGGGGGGGTTAGACCGAAGTTCCAACTGATAGCCCGGTGAGATCGTTCGCCGCACAAAAGGAATTGAAGTTATTGATTGCCATGCGACCAAGAAAAAAAGTCAGTCTTCCCTCAAAGGCTTGGCGCCTTGGAACCACCACCACCCCTCTTATTCCTGAGGCCATGGTTCAATTTTAACAGGATTTCTTCACATAGATGCCCTTAGCAAAATGGTAGGAATCCACTGTAACTAAGGTTATTAGAGTTCATGATACACTGTAAGTCGCTGCTAAATAATAAGGATTTCACCTTTAACCTTCATTGCATTAGCTCTAGAAAGCAGATTACATGACTAAGCTGATGTAAGCAGAGTGTTGGAAGGCAGACGATCCAATAACCCGGCTGTCTCTGCGGGTTTACACAACAAACACTACTGGGCTGTATTAGAGGCTTTGCCAATAAAAAAAAAAAAAAAAATATATCATAATACAAATCCTCAAATATGCCCAAATTGGCGCCCAAATTGCTCCCAGCAAAGCTTGCTTATTTCTTTCTTATTTCTTCTTTCTTATTTCTTTTAAAGAAGAATCGGGAGGTAGCGGGGTTAAATGTATCAAGGAGACTGGCTTAAAGCTAATGGCCTGGTCCCCTGAGCCATCCTGTGCTGGAAAAGCGGCGTATTGCAATTCTGATGATGTGTGTAGATGCTTTTACCCACCATGCAATGATTTAGGCAAATATTAAGAGCAGCTACTGCCACATTTCCAATTGGCTGGCTCAGGAAACAAGCAAAGTTAAAGTGGGCCAAAACCCGGGATATCCACCATCTCAAGTGTTAGTCTGTACTCTTGGGGCATTCCGATTTGAGATTCCCTGTGCGAAACCCCAGTGGTTGCTCAATATACATGCCTCGCTGATATAACCACAGAACAGCGCTGCTCCAATCAGCTTTTTTGGCCACCAGTGTCGAACTCCCTCGTGAAGGTCCAGCAACAAGCCAGGCTATAGGTATCTTCACAAAGGCGCACAGGGGGAGTAGTTCGTGCTTATACAGAGCTATAGAGAAGGCTATGTGGAAATCCACAAAACCTGACCTGTTGCTGCCCCCTCTGATTTGGTACTACTGGAGGGCAGCACATTTTCCATGGTACCACAGATTGAGCCGATTATATGGGTACGCAGGGGGGTTTTATACATCTTCAGGATGCCTCTGGGTCAAGGATTAAAATAGTTCTGTAAATCAGAAGTTCCCAACCCCCGGTTCACTACCAGGCCGTGGCACCCTGTCAGGTAGGCCAAGGCACAGTCACACTCTGCCTGCATTCGCAGAGACCTGGCGGGCGCTGCTTATTGTCAATCAGTATTCATTGGTGGCGCAGCAGACCCGCCTCCAAACCCTCGAAGTGCGCCAGATTCACAAAGACCGCCCAGCGTGAGGTTTGGGGGCGCTGTACCACCAATTTTAACAGGTAACTTTTTTTTGTCCTTCCCCCTGTATTCCAAACCCCTGTGTATAACCTGTATTTCAACCCTCCCACCCCTGCTTCTCCTGCAATCCAAGCCCCCAGACATTCTCCAGGCATCTTGGAGCCCTGCAACCTAACCCTGGACATCCCCTACATCCCCCAACACCAAGGATCTCAGCTTTCTACTCTGCCAACTGGGCATCCCTCTAAAACCCTACCCCCAGGCATCTCCTGCATCCCGCAACACTAGGCAACTCACTGCAACATAACCCTGGGCATTCCCTGCATCTCCCACCCCCAGACATGCAACTGCATTACACCCTCAGGCTTACCACTGCAACCATAACCCCCGATATCCCCCACCCCCAGGTTTTCCCCTGCAATTTCATCCATCCTGGGGGATTCGCCCAGGGATTTGGGATTTGACTCCGATAGTGACGCATGTAGGCTGTGCACCACTGGGCCCTGGAACAATTGCCTCCAATGAAAGTGGTCCCTGGGGCTAAAAATCTTTGGGACCACTGCTCTAAAGTAGTGTGGTGTATACCAATCTAATCAGGATTCAGCTGCCAGGGCCTAAACTGCTGCCAGTACTGCAGATACAACCTAAGCTTTGATCCTAGATCCAGTTGGCTGCAGACTTCATCAGGCTGGGGGAGCTGGGTCTCCATAGCTTCTCCCCAGTGGCTGGTAGCAGGAATGAAGACTTCTGTGGAAACCAGCATTTCCTAGGGGTCACGTTGCTGGCCCAGCTCCTCTTCTGTGTACATGCTCCAAGGCCTCTGCCAGCCACAAAACTGAAAAAACATGTGTGGGGTGACTGACGGGACATCTGATACATAAGAAGCTTGCATCTCAATTTTAGTTTCAATCTGGAGTGTAACGATATGGGGTGCGACCGCCCAGGGCCCATCATGCCTTTTCCGTTTCCACCTTTGTCTAGTTGTATCCAATTGAGAAAACAAACCCTTACCCAATCTTGGGCCAGGGGAGCGCTCTCGTTTTTGTGCGACCGGCCACTGAGAATGACAAAAAGTGGCATCCCTGGTTCCGTGTGCGCCCCCGTCACTTGAAAGGACAAGCTGTAGTGCACATGGAGGGGGGATGTGGCTCTTTTCTTTTAAAGTGGACCAACACCCAGGGATGATCGGCCCGGGAATCTATAAGATTCCCGGGCCGATCACCTCCCTCACCACGAGGCATCCGAGATCAGGATGTCCCGCAGGGTGAAACCCCCCCAAAAAACCTTACCTTATCGGCGACGGATCAGCCGCCGCCACCTCCCGCGCGCCCCTCTAGCAGTGCGCGTGCCCGCGCCGGGCGTTCGTGAATGGCCGGCGCAGGCGCGCGCCCTGTAAGAAGGACGCGCGGGAGGCGGCGATGGCTTGTTCGTCTCCGAAAAGGTACGTTTTTTGGGGCTTTTGGGGGGGTTCACACAGCGGGGCATCCTGATCTCGGATGCCCCGCTGAAGTGGACCAACACTCAGGATAGTGAAAATCCTGGGTGTTGGTCCACTTTAAGGGAAGATGGTGGCGGCCAGGATCCCGGACCCCATAGGGTGTAGAACTAGAAATCAATATTTTCACTTTTTGAATCGTCCTGGAACACGGTTTTCAGATGGGGGCAGGAGCACGCCACAGACTGTAAGGAGCCTGGGGATGCAGCAGCTACACTCCCAGATTCCACTTCAAAACATCACTTTATGCCGTGCATTCATATGCACAACATAAAACGATAATTATGACAGACAGTGCATGAGGCAAGAGTTGTATGGGGGTTTCACATGGCTGGTCATCTCAAATCGGGATGCCCCAGGGATAAGAACCTATAATGAGGATAGTGAAAATCCTGGTGCTTGATCCACTTTAATAAAAATTAATTTCATATAAATTATGCAGAATCAATGCAATTAAGCCGTCTTCACTTGGACTGCAGACACCGCCACGGCCAGACTGATCAGGCTGAGCATGCCAGTCGGGAAGCACACCCCTCTCTTTAATGAGCTGTGGGGAACAGGGTATTTACCAAAGAAGAAGCTGGCAGAACAGGCCAAACACAAGGTTGTCAACTGACTTAGCTGCAGGGCTGTGGAGTCGGTAGATAAATGTTCCGACTCAGACTTCTCTGAATCAATATGTGAATGTATACATGTCATACATGTCATTACTTCTAGCAGAGAGAGGAAGTTGGGCAGAAGCTGCCTTCTCCTTTCTGTGTGCTGATCTTCTGCGGAAGATAGGGCAGTGGGAGGATCCAGAAAGGGGCCTTTATTATAAAACATGATTTCCCTAGTAGAATCCCATAGTCATGTTTAAAGTTTAAGCTAACAATCGAAGTTTTTATAGCCTTTTGTTGAATGACAGCAGTTTTTCCAATGGTATAGCTTCAGTCTTGAACTATTGATCCTCCATTCCCTTCACTTATACAAGTGTCTCTAGTCCTGCAAAAAACATATTTACTTAATCCCTTATCAGTGAGAGGCTAGGTTACCCATGGGTTCCCTGTAACAGCAGAACACAACACTATGCAAAGTATAAGTATTGCCGCTTCTAATTGTGCGTTGCGTGCCATATAGTGAAGCACATGAAAAGCATGCTTCTTCACGGCCACTTAACGTGTTTGTTTTGCGGTTACGTGAGGCACTGCATGCATTGGCCTTTATTCTTACAATAGAGAAGTCATTAATTATAACTTTTTGTGAATTGGGACATTTAAACTTGCTAAATCAAAATTTAGTAGGAGTCGGAGTCGGTGTATTGTTTGCCGACTCCGACTCCAGGTACCCAAAATTTCCTCTGACTCCTCGACTCCGACTCCACAGCCCTGCTTAGCTGCTCAACCAGACATCACTGAGGCAGGACATGGTCACATGGCAACATAGGGCTTAAGTCAGCATTCCCTGTATTTCTCACAGCACAGAATTTTACCTTTAAGGAGCTGATTCAGGTCCATTGCATCCTGTAAAGCCTTTGGTTCCGATTTGCTATCACGTTCAGGATCTGTGCACCACAAATTAAATGGCTTTAGAAAGTCACAATACAAATTTATTAGAGCAAACAGCCGACTACTGACCTTGTGCAACATCTGGATTAAAAATGCCTAGTACCTAGTATAGCTTTTAAAATACACAAGTGTATGGAATGTCATTACCTAGTTATTCATAAGGTGCAGGGTGCAGCTCATGTGTGGCGATTTTCTTTAAAGTAGCCCCTTACCCATTTTCCACATAATGGGTGTGCACTGTAACAATCTCGGGGATATTCAGATTGCTGCCCCCCCACCAACAACTGAACCTCGATCCACCAATGAAATCCGGCACCTATTGGCAGAGGGCGGTCACGTGGGCAGGGCTGGACCAGTGGCAAATCCCAAGGGAAAGGAAAGGGAAAAACTTTATACCAGTGAACAGTTTGTGGGCAATTATTTTACAATACAGGACGCCCAGTAATAATGAGTTTGATTGGGTGGTGATCGTGATCCAGTAAGTCCTATTTCTTATCTTGGTGGGGGTGTGCACTAGTTACAACACATTTTTTCCCAGTGGTCACTGCCAGTGCGTAGCAAATGTTAAAGTGGACCAAAACCAAGGATTTTCACTATCCCATGTTTTGGTCCGTTACCCTGGGGCACCCTGGCTTGGGATGCCCGCTGTGCAAAACCCCTGCCGTTCGCCCAGGAAACGCAACTATCTTAGGTCCAACAGCTTATCCGGACCATCGGCATCACCTGCATCCATTGACTCCAAAAGAGGATGCAAGTGAAGCTTGTAAAAAAAGATTAGAGCTGTGGGCGAACCAGAGGGTTTCACACGGCAGTTCAAACCACATTACTGTGGCCTGGGTGCTGATGGATAATAAGCTATGCAGGGCGTAAGAGCTGCTCCTTTATTACTCCAGGGGATGCACCATTTGCAACATATTGACCACCGACCACTCTAGTGTCATTAAAGTGGACCAACACCCAGAGCGTGAAACCCCCCCCCCCCCCCAGAAGGCCCAGATCAACTCAACTCACCCCGCTCCTATGGCGCATGCGCGGCCGCTCGTCCAATCAGCGCGCTCAGGGCCGCTGTGTTATGCGCGTCAAACCACAGCGGCTCCGAGCACGCTGGTGGCCGCATCTCGCGCTTCCCTCTAACCGGGAGCGTGCCGGCCATTCGCAAATGGCTGCCACGGGCACGCGCCCTACTAGAGAGAAGCGCAAGATGCAGCCGCGGCCCGCGCCCGTTGGACCGAGAGTAAGGCAAGGTTAGCGGGCATCCTGGGGGTTTCACACAGCGGGGCATCCCGATTTTGGATGCCCCGCGGGGAGGGATCCGATCGGCCTGGGAATCTTCCTGGGCCGATCAAGGAGGGTGTTGGTCCACTTTAACAGAATTGTGAGAAAATGCAGAATCGGAAAATGACAATTACCATAGATCTCATGGCTCACGTTGTCTTGCCTTTTAAATTTACTCTTCTGAGCTTCACTGGTAGCTGCTATGTCAAAAGACTGTATAGGGCTGATGTCCGGTGTGGAAAGAGGGGTGACATCAGTGACAGTGTCCTCCGACTCATCAATGTAGTCCCTGAGGTCTCTTATAGCTGGCCTGCCTGCTTTGCGTTCAGGGGAATGGAGGGATGATGGTGCTCGGTCCCTTGAGGACTGATAGGACTTTGAGGACTGATCTTCTGAAGGTGCATCAGAAAACTCTGTATCAGAACTGGAGATGGAGGATGGAAAGTCCCTGCTGTATTTTCCCATATTCTTCTTTCCAAGGTTGGTTTGCTTTGCAGTTTTGGGTCTTGAGTTGCGACTTTCCTCTTCACTACTGTCCTCCTCATCTGGGTAATAATCATCTTCAAACTCTTGTTTAATCTGCGGGATCCCTGTCGGAATGGTGGCTTCAATTCTGATGCTATGTGCAGACTCTCGTCCCGATTGTGTGGCACTCCTGGGCCTAAGAAGATCAGGAGGCAACTTGGGCTCTGCACTATGGTTTCTGACAGAGGACTCCTTAGACTTGGTATTGCTTCCTGCCTTAGCATTCCCTTGTTCTCCTCTTGCTCCATCTGCTCCTTCTGATCCAGAGCCTTTTTTATTTTGTCTGTTCCCCTGCTTACTTGGACTTGAAGCAGTCACAGGTTTTATCCTTTTTTCATCGTCACCATCACTATCAAAAAACGAGTGATCCACTTCCTCATCATCTGAAAGATTAGCGTACCGATCCATGACGAAAGCCTTTAATAACCAGTAAAAAACAAAGCTATGAAACCCAAATATAACACAAAAAATACATTGTTTTCTTGCTTTTTTCAGTCTAAATATTTTTGGAAATAAATATTTAGTTTGTATTTCATGGAAATAGCAGGGGAAAGGGGCGGACCTGCTCTATATGTTTTATTAGATCCCAGGGGCATAAATATAGTGAGGGCAGTGGAGGCAACTGCTACCGGGTCAAATGCAGCCTCTCTCAGCCACCATGAAAAAACAAAAACAAAACATGACTGTCAGACGGACATACACGGCGTAGATAAATGGCACCAGTTTATTGTATATAGGCAGGAGCAAAGCAGTGGCTTTCACTTTAGCACAGTTCATACACAGGGGGGGGGGGGGGGGGCAATGTCCACTCCATCTCGTGTGTGGATCATTGCATGCTTTGCCACCACCAGCCGAAAACAGGCCGATGGGCGGCATGTCTTGCCACGACTAGAACAGTGATCATCTGACTTTATTTTCATTAAGTGGACCAACACCAGTGCACCGAGTGGGTGTTGGACCTGTTGCAATAAGACAGGCTTGGGGGGCATCCAGAATGCGCAATGTTCTTACCTTAGCCGATCCTCCACCAGGAATACAGCGCTGTATTCCTGGCAAGGATCGAGGCTAAGGTAAGAATATTGTGCGTTTTAGGGGGTTAAGTGCGAGGGGGGGCTCCAGCATTTCTGATGCCTCCCCCAGTCTGTCTTATTGTGGGAGAACCAACATGCACAGGGGTTGATCAGCTTTATAGTGGACCAAAACCCAGGATTTTGACTATCTGGGTTTTGGTCCTTTTACCAGATCGCCGAGCGCAACTCACCTCGCCTCCGCTTCCGTCTAACAGGGAGAGTGCCTGCGCCGCCCATTTACAAATGCCTGGCACAGGCACGCACCCTGCTAGAGGGACCGCGGCTCGCGCCATTGGACCAGGAAGCAAAGTAAGTGAACGTGGCAACCTGGGGGGGTTTCACAAAGCGGGCATCTGGATTTTGGATACCCCGGGGGAGGTAATCGATCACCCCGGAATCTTATAGATTCCCGGACCAATCGGCGCCCACTTTAAAACTGCAGGACATTGTGGAGGGGGGGCGGGTGCTATGAAAGGTATGAAAAGTATATATGCTCCTGTCAGATAAAAAAGCTGAGATATAAGATAACAAAAGAGAGACAGCTTTGGGCTTACACACAGAGCCACAGGCAGAGGTTATGTACCTGTCTCTAACCGCTGCCTCTTGCCTTTAAATGAGAAGTCAGAAGAGATGAGAAGTAGATTCCTTGGTGAGTAACTAAAATCTATTTAATTTTTACATTATTTCTGCATTTATTTTGCAAGTAGTGTTCTAGCTTTATATACAGATGTATACTATAATAAAGGAAAACCTCCCCCTCTTAAATCAGAAGAGCTGATAATCCCCACTTTCCTTCCAGGAATCCAGCACCTTTCCCCCATTGATCTCAGAGCTGGGCACAGCCACCTTGCAGGGGCTGCATGGAGCCGCATCCCCTGCTCAGTGCGCCACCCTGCCTGTCCATTCGCTTGAACCGGTGGGCACAGAGCGGGGGATGCGGCACTGGACATAATGGCCGCTAGTTCTGGTTAGACATTCACTCCTTGGGCATCCTGGTTTAAGTTGTCCCACTATGTGAAACCCCAGTTTTCTTACCTTGCCCACAGTGGATGCATGGCTGGCTGCAGGCTGCATCGCTCATATCTTTCTCAAGCTGTGTTTGGCCATGTCTGCCATGACAGAATGGCTGGCGTTGCCATGAACAATCTAGGGATGCAGGGGGGGGTCGCGATCACGAGTGCGGGTGGCTAGGATTACATTAGCTGATTGGAGGAGAGCTGTGCCTGCCCATGGGAACCCCGGTGAGGTATGTATAGCGGCTGCCTAGCAGTGTTTCATGCAGTGGGGCATCCCAGTTTGGGGTACCGACCTAAACCCAGGCTAGTGAAAAACCCTATATAAAATAGCTTTATATCGTGACAGCCCCCCCTCCCGGTAGTAAAAATGGCCGGGCCACACACAATACGTGCTGTCCTGATGGCGGCCCAGCATACGGGAAGCAGCGGCCTATCCGCCTCCTCTATGTATAGCACGACGCGCAGCAGGGAAGGCATCAGGTCTCCATGGAGACGGAGGAGGCGGGGCCTCAGACACCACAAGGACGCTCCCTGGCTGTGGTCCGTGCAGTGAGTGTATGGCGGGCACATCCAGCCGTGTGTGTGTGAGCTCCCCTCTATCTCTCTCTCTCTCCCCGGGACACACACGCAGCCCGCCAGCGCCTCTCCCGCCACATCCCCCCATCCGCTCCGCATACCTGTCACGCGCTGCGACTATCCGAAGAGCTCCTAATACAGAGCCTCACCGCTGCCTCTGTCTACAGCTCTCCTGCAACATGGCCCGCTCCTCCCCTAACTACACAACGTCACCTCTGACATTGGCAGGCGGAGCGTAGGCGCCATATTTGGTGTGGGCAGCGATGCTTCCCTGTGTTATCCCTGCTCCTGTCCTGCGCGCAAGACACGGTGAGGGTGCCATGTGCGGCTCAGCTGTGGCTGTGGAGCTGAGCCCTGTGTCTCCAGGCAGCTGAGACACTCATTGCCTTCCACACAAGTGCATAGCTACCAACGTCACAGGGAGGGAAAGAGGGACATTTGTTAAAGCGGACCTTCACTCTGAATAAGAGCCTATCTTATATGTTTTCCCACACCCTGTACATACAGATTGCTCACATTAAAAATCATCCTACCTGCATCTACTGCATGTTATGAGCCTTTAAACATCCAAGATGGCGGCTCATGGAGCATCAGACAGCCTGCAAACAGGAAGTGTCTTCTGACTGCTGCTCTGCATTCTGGGATTGCTGTCCTTTTCCTGACCCCAGCTCTGATTTGTCTGTGCAAAGCACAGCTATAACCCCGTCCCCCTGTACTTTATCCCGCTCTCCTCTGTATATGTGATGCTTCTGAGTCAAGATGGTGGCACCCATATCCTAGCGTCCTGAACAGAGTTGCAGCCCAGTGGGGGAACAAATAATGAGTAAGTGACTAAAAACTTAAAATATATAAATTTTAGATTCTGGGGAATTGTTATTTAAGGGTTTGGGCTTTTCATTAAATAACGCTGAAGGTCCGGTTTAAATTAGGCCATACCCCATTATTAAAGGATGGCTAGGTTCTAACATTTAAAACAATAAACACTTTAAATAGGCAAATGAATCATTTGTTGATGCAGAGCTGCATGTAAAACCTCAAAGAGGGGCAAAGGAAAACAATAAGGGACTGGGGGGGGGGGGGGGGGGGGGGCACAGACTCAAAAAAGGGACAGTCCCTCCAAACCATCCAAAACTATATAAGTGCATTCCTCCAGAGCAGGAGGACCAAGTCTCCAGTATGGGGCTCAGTTGTGAAGACAGGGCCCCTGGCCAGGTAGTTCTATTGGCCATCCTGACACTATTGCTGTTGTCATTGATGATAAATGAAGGTGTCTGACCCCCTCCCAATTCAAACTAGGGGCCGAGCCATCACACCTAGTTTAGAAGTGGGTACCAGGGGGATTTGGTGAAAGGTTCCTGTAATGGATCAACACCCTATATTCCTCACCATCTGCTAGAGTCAAATATTTAGGATTCTCATCAGACAAATTTGACATCCAGAGAGGCACCTGTCAAGGGTGTCCCCTATCACCTATTTTATTTATCCTAGCCATGGAGCTCCTACCACTTAAAATCAGAGCCAACAAATACATCAAGGTAGTAGAAATAGCAGGCATGCATCCCAAAATATCTTTATTTGCAGATGACGCCCTCCTGGCACTCTCCCAACCCATCGCAACACTACCCCACCTATTCTTGACGCTAGAAAATTTTGCAGGGATCTAGAGCAAAATTACTGGCCATGTACCTGGGCCTCACAAGAGACCTACTACAGCATCTCAAAACCACATTTCTAAATGGTTATCTAGCGGCTTGCCATATCTTGGGACTTCACTTGTCACCTACTTATGGGGGATTATCGTCAATTACCCACCCCTTTTAAGACGTCTAGGGGCCCTGATGGAATCATGGTCTGATCTCCCCAGCTCATGGACCGCCGGGTTGCCGCCATTAAAATGTCTAAACTTCCCAAAATCCTTTACTATTTCATTTGCACAGAGTATTACCCGTGCAGATACCAACCTATATGTTACAAACACAAGGCGGGTGCTACATTTTATCTGGCAGTCGGCTAAACCTAGAGTGGCATTATAAAGCGGCACAAATTGCCCAATTATCCTTAATACATGCCGACAGGGATCTTCCACTGTGGGCACTCCTGGAGCTCCCAGACCTGGAAAGTACCCTGCTGGACGCCCTGCTGTGGACAGCCCCTGCACATGGACCCAGAAGATTGAGCCCCCTAATGGAGCACTCCCTTAAGGTATGGGACTGTTGAACCTGTGGGGCAATCCACTCTTCACGCCGGAGCTCTACAGCAGGGCCTCTTTCTTCCGATGGATAGCTGCAGAAGTTACTAAGGTACATCACCTATTAGACCACAGAGGCCTGCAGGCTGAAACACAAGCTTCCGCAAACCAAATGGTTTTCGTTACTCACAACTGTGTCACAATAATCCAAACCTCCCCATACAGAAAATGGTCTAAATTTGATTCTTCATGCGCTAAGGAGCCAAATAGGCAATGATTAATTACCTTGTTGTACTCCTTTTTAAATGATTTCCCTAGGCACCTAGATCATAGATACTCTAAGGGACTTACCTCTGCCAGGGGGCTGGCGGCGAGCGTCCGTGGGGCGACGCTGCACTACTGCTGCTGGGAGCGCGGCGCGTCACTCTGGCAGCCTCCCTCGCCCCTCTCTAGCTGTGCAGGCGCGCGTCCCGCAGTCTGTAAATTTCGCCACTAGGAGGCGCTGTGCTGCGAGTGGCAGGCAACACAGAGTGCTCCACACCTGATGGGAATCAGGGGCTGATCAGCCTTGGAGCCAAGACTGACCAGCCCCCGGATAGTGCCTCCAATCACTCACAGTGTTGTAAGTTGCACCAAGCACATACACTCCCCCCCAGGGTGGCCATTGGTCGATTCCCCAATAAATATGGAGTCAGCCCAGCACTCAGTGCCCGTGATAGTCGCTTGTGATTAGGGTGTGATTCTGTTAGTTGCTATCTGATTCCGACCCGGCTTGATCGACCATTCCTGTCTGCTGCCTGTACCGACCTCTGCTTTGTCTGACCACGAACCTGCCTGCCCCTCTGGATACCCCGCAATTTCTGACCTCCCGGCTTGACCCTTTGGCTACCCCTGACTACGCACCTATCTCATCCCTGTACTCTGACGCACACTCCAGATTGACTACCTGTGAACGACCTCGGCTTCTGGATACCCTCGTGGTTCTTCGGCCTTCACCGTAAGCAGCCATCCTTTGCGCCTATTAAGTCCTGGGGGCAACCATGTCTGGTGAGGCGTACCTAGCGTCCCGGCAAACGGGGGCTGAAGCGGCGGTGGAGATTGGGGGTTGCCTGCTTACAGAAGGCTGGTGTCCCGCTGGGTATCACATTATCACGGGCCCCACGAATGGACCAAATTTTGGAACAGGTGCAGGCCCGACCGTGGAGCATCTGGCACTTCGAGTGGCGGCTCAGGAGAATCGTCCAGCTCCTGCACCCTCTGTGCCCCAGGGGGCAATAGCCGCCTTTCTGGTTGAACCCAAGATTCCCCTTCCAGAGAAGTTTTCGGGGGACCGGAGTAAATTTGCCAATTTCTGGGATGCCTGTAAGCTCTATTTTCAGCTTCGCCCTCATGCTTCCGGCCCCCAGGAGCAACGGGTGGGACTTATCATCTGCCTTCTGCATGGGGACCCTTAATCCTGGGCTTTTAGCCTCTACCCTCAGGATTACACCCGCCAATCTGTCGAGGAATTCTTCAAGGCCATGGAGATCCTGTATGATGACCAAGACCGAGGGGCAACTGCTAATGCCAAGCTACGATCTCTCGGACAGGGGCGAAGACCGGCAGAAGAATATTGCTTGGAATTCCGACGCTGGGCAATGGATTCTTGCTGGAATGACCCAGCATTGTGTGGGCAGTTCAGGCTAGGTCTGTCAGAGGTCATAAAAGATGTCATGGTAAATCACCCAGTACCTAACACCTTGGATGAAACCATGCAATTGGCTATCCACATCGAACGACGCATACGAGAAAAACGCCTGGAAAAAGGGGCCCAGTCTGAAGTCAGTATGAAGCCTGAGGCCTTAGTCCCCTCTTCTTCTGAAGAACCCATGCAGCTTGGGGCCACCAAGCTTTCTGAAGCTGAGAGGCGGAGGCGTCTGTCACAAGGTCTATGCCTTTATTGCGGAGAAGTCGGTCACCTGGTCCGCTCCTGCCCTCGGAAACAGGCATCGGGAAACTTCAGACCCTAGGTGGTGGCGAGGAAACCCACCTAGGCTGCAAGGTATTTCCTCTGTGTTGCACACAAATTACGCTGCCTGTCGAGATTACTCATGATTTTGAGTCCAGATCTGTAGAGGCTCTTTTGGATTGTGGGGCTGCCGGGAATTTTATTGATTGGGGCCTGGCTCAGACTTTAAAGTGGACCAACACCCAGGATTTTGACTATCCTGAGTTTTGGTCCACTTCGGTGGGGCACCCCTATCGGAGGTGCCCTGCTGTGTGAAACCCCCCAGAACGCCCGAAAACACTCACCTCACCACGCTCCTACGTGGGCGCTGGTCCAATCAGAGCGCTCAGAGCCGCTGTGGTATGCACGTACAAGCGGCGTCCAACCACAGCGGCTCTGAGCGCTGGAGGCCGCGTCTCTCGCTTCCCTCTAACAGGAAGAGTGCCCGCGCCGGCCATTCACAAACGGCCGGCGCGGGTGCGCGCCCTGCTAGAGGGAAGCGCGAGGCGCGGCCCGCGCATGCGCCGTTGGAACGGGGTTAAGGTAAGGTTTCTGGGCTTCCTGGGGGGTTTCACCCCGCGGGACATCCCGATTTCGGATGCCCCGCGGGGAGGGATCTGATCCCCCCTGGGTGTTGGTCTAATTTAAAGATTCCGCTGCAATCTTTAGGCAATCCAATTAGAGTCAAAGCTGTTGATAATACCCCCCTTGTCGGGGGCCTGATTCAGTACCGTACTCCACCAGTGTTTGTTAGAGTGGGGGCGGGACATACCGAGCTAATGAGCTTCCTTATCCTTAAGATGCCTCTTACCCCTTTGGTTTTGGGACTCCCCTGGCTGTCTAAACACAATCCCTTAAATTGACTGGGTCTCTGGGCAGGTTATCAAGTGGGGGCCACAATGTTTCCAGTCTTGTCTTGAACTCCCTGTACATGCCACTCGCTTGACTGCTGAGGGCATACCTACCCCCTATGCAGATTTCGCAGACGTGTTTTCTGAAAAAGCCGCTGATGAACTCTCTCCTCATAGGCCTTTTGACTGCCTGATTGATCTTCTCCTCAGAACTATGCCGCCTCGGGGAAAGATTTATAATTTAACCCAAGCTGAGAATAAGGCCATGAAAGAATACATTGCTGAGAATCTGCAGAAGGGATTTATTCGGCCATCTACCTCACCAGCGGGTGCCGGATTTTTCTTTGTGGAAAAGAAAGATGGTGGCTTGCTCCCCTGTATTGATTATAGGGGCCTGAATAAAATTACAGTTAAAAATAAATACCCCCTTCCCTTAATAGAGGGACTCTTTAACCAGGTCATTGGGGCCCAGGTTTTTTCTAAGCTTGACCTGAGGGGGGCTTACAATTTAATCAGGATCCATCAGGGAGACTAGTGGAATACTGCCTTCAACACCTAGGGCAGGCACTATGAATATCTTGTTATGCCATTTGGCCTATGTAACGCCCCAGCAGTCTTCCAGGACTTTGTTAATGAAGTTGTTAGAGAATACTTGGGCCGTTTTGTGGTCATCTACTTAGATGACATCCTAATATTCTCCCCGACCTTAACCGAGCATAGAGAGCATGTACGGATGGTTTTACAGAAATTGAGAGAGAATCACCTCTACGCCAAGCTAAAAAAGTGCGTTTCTGAGGTTCCGTTCCTGGGATACATTGTTGCCGATACTGGGTTAACAATGGATCAGGTCAAAGTATCTGCAGTCCTCCAGTGGGAACAACCCAAAGATTTGAAGGGTTTACAGAGGTTTCTGGAGTTTGCTAATTTTTATAGGCGCTTTATAAAAAACTTTTCCACCTTGGTAGCCCCACTCACCGACCTCACTAAGAAGGGGGCGTTTACCCCTACTTGGTCGGGCCGATCCATTCAGGCCTTTGAGAACCTTAAGTCTGCCTTTAGTTCGGCACCTGTGTTAACCCACCCTGATATCCACCGAGCCTTCATAGTCGAAGTAGATGCATCTGAGCCCGGGCTTGGGGCAGTTCTCTCACAGTACAGTGGGTCTCCTGAACGGCTACATCCCTGTGCCTTTTTCTCGAGAAAATTTAATTCCGCTGAGCGGAACTATGATATTGGCAATCGAGAACTTGTAGCTGTGAAATTAGCCTTTCAGGAATGAAGACATTGGTTAGAGGGGGCCCAGTTCCCAATTACGGTATTCACAGATCACAAGAATTTAGAATACATGGAATCAGCTAAAAGGTTAACCCCCCATCGGGCCCGATGGTCTCTTTTTTTTTTCCCGATTTAATTTCACTATAACATACAAACCAGGAACAAAGAATATTAAAGCTGACGCTCTCTCCAGAAGTTTCACAGTTCATAAAGTCCCTGTAGAGGAGATCCTTCCCATAATCCCACGACACAAGGTCTTAGCTGTCATCCAACCTGACCTGTCGAGTGAGCTAAGCCGGTTTCAATCGGATTCTCCTCCGGGCAAACCCGATCACCTCCTCTTTGTACCCGTCCCACCGTCCGGCAGTACTTCAACAGTTTCATGACTCCAAGACGGTGGGTCATCCAGGGGTTAAAAAGACTTTGGCCCTTCTAGCCTGTCATGTCTGGTGGCCATCTTACAGGAGAGATACCCAGGCCTTTATTCAGGCCTGTAAGATCTGTGCCCGTAGCAAAACCCCCAGGTCAGCTCCTGCCGGACCTCTGGTGCCCCTGTCCACTCCTTCAAAGCCTTGGACGCAGGTTTTTTCTAAGCTTGACCTGAGGGGGGCTTACAATTTAATCAGGATCCATCAGGGAGACTAGTGGAAGACTGCCTTCAACACCCAGGGCGGGCACTATGAATATCTTGTTATGCCATTCGGCCTATGTAATGCCCCAGCAGTCTTCCAGGACTTTGTTAATGAAGTTGTTAGAGAATACTTGGGCCGTTTTGTGGTCATCTACTTAGATGACATCCTAATATTCTCCCCGACCTTAACCGAGCATAGAGAGCATGTACGGATGGTTCTACAGAAATTGAGAGAGAATCCCCTCTATGCCAAGCTAAAGTGCGTTTCTGAGGTTCCGTTCCTGGGATACATTGTTGCCGATACTGGGTTAACAATGGATCAGGTCAAAGTATCTGCAGTCCTCCAGTGGGAACAACCCAAAGATTTGAAGGGTTTACAGAGGTTTCTGGAGTTTGCTAATTTTTATAGGCGCTTTATAAAAAACTTTTCCACCTTGGTAGCCCCACTCACCGACCTCACTAAGAAGGGGGCGTTTACCCCTACTTGGTCGGGCCGATCCATTCAGGCCTTTGAGAACCTTAAGTCTGCCTTTAGTTCAGCACCTGTGTTAACCCACCCTGATATCCACCGAGCCTTCATAGTCGAAGTAGATGCATCTGAGCCCGGGCTTGGGGCAGTTCTCTCACAGTACAGTGGGTCTCCTGAACGGCTACATCCCTGTGCCTTTTTCTCGAGAAAATTTAATTCCGCTGAGCGGAACTATGATATTGGCAATCGAGAACTTGTAGCTGTGAAATTAGCCTTTCAGGAATGAAGACATTGGTTAGAGGGGGCCCAGTTCCCAATTACGGTATTCACAGATCACAAGAATTTAGAATACATGGAATCAGCTAAAAGGTTAACCCCCCATCGGGCCCGATGGTCTCTTTTTTTTTTCCCGATTTAATTTCACTATAACATACAAACCAGGAACAAAGAATATTAAAGCTGACGCTGTCACGCTCGAGGTAACTCCAGCCCTCTTAATAAGCTCACAACCCCCAATCTCCACAGCCAGCTTCACCTGTAGGAGCCCCCGCTTGCCGGGACGCAAGATACGCCTACCTGGGATCGGTTGCCCCCAGGACTTAATGGCTCAAAGGATGTAAGCTTATATGTGGGAGGACTGGAGAACCAATATCAAGAGCGTGAGTGACGGAAGTCCAGAGACAGGCAATAGGTCGATAACGGGAAGGCAGAGATCGTAGCGGCACCAGGGGTCAGGCAAGACGTAGTCGGGGTTCAGGCAGAGGTCAGCAACTGGGGATCAGGATCTAGAAGCGTCAGTTCAGGCAAAGGTCGGCAACAAGGATTCAGGATCGAGAGGCGTCAATTCAGGCAGAGGTCGGCAACAAGGATTCAGGATCGAGAATGGTCGTACAATCAAATCGGCAACAGGCTAGACTTCACAGGAGTAGGTAACACAGGGTTCTGAGCGCTATCACAGGCAATTCACAACTGAGAGGGAATTGCCTTTATAGGAACAGGTCTGAGGGAAGCAGTGTACTGATTGGAGCACATAGGATTCCAAGGGTAATTGGCTGCAGAGCAGAAGAGGGTGAAGCCCTCAATCCCCTAGGATTCATTAACCCTTTAATTGATCCTCCGGCGGGTGCGCGCCGCACAGCGCCGCCGGAGGGCATAACAGACACGTGCTCGCGGCCGCGCGCGAGCACGTCTCCTGGAGGAGGAAGCGGGGGGCGTGGCTGAGCTGGGCGCTGCTCGAGCCGACCCTGCTCGAGCCGACGCCGCTCGGCGCGGCCGCCGCACAGTGACAACTGCAGCTGGCCGCCTGGAGACGTCGCTGGAACGGGGATTAGGTAAGCGGTTCCTGACAGACGCTCTCTCCAGAAGTTTCACAGTTCATAAAGTCCCTGTAGAGGAGATCCTTCCCATAATCCCACGACACAAGGTCTTAGCTGTCATCCAACCTGACCTGTCGAGTGAGCTAAGCCGGTTTCAATCGGATTCTCCTCCGGGCAAACCCGATCACCTCCTCTTTGTACCCGTCCCACCGTCCGGCAGTACTTCAACAGTTTCATGACTCCAAGACGGTGGGTCATCCAGGGGTTAAAAAGACTTTGGCCCTTCTAGCCTGTCATGTCTGGTGGCCATCTTACAGGAGAGATACCCAGGCCTTTATTCAGGCCTGTAAGATCTGTGCCCGTAGCAAAACCCCCAGGTCAGCTCCTGCCGGACCTCTGGTGCCCCTGTCCACTCCTTCAAAGCCTTGGACGCAGGTTTTTTCTAAGCTTGACCTGAGGGGGGCTTACAATTTAATCAGGATCCATCAGGGAGACTAGTGGAAGACTGCCTTCAACACCCAGGGCGGGCACTATGAATATCTTGTTATGCCATTCGGCCTATGTAATGCCCCAGCAGTCTTCCAGGACTTTGTTAATGAAGTTGTTAGAGAATACTTGGGCCGTTTTGTGGTCATCTACTTAGATGACATCCTAATATTCTCCCCGACCTTAACCGAGCATAGAGAGCATGTACGGATGGTTCTACAGAAATTGAGAGAGAATCCCCTCTATGCCAAGCTAAAGTGCGTTTCTGAGGTTCCGTTCCTGGGATACATTGTTGCCGATACTGGGTTAACAATGGATCAGGTCAAAGTATCTGCAGTCCTCCAGTGGGAACAACCCAAAGATTTGAAGGGTTTACAGAGGTTTCTGGAGTTTGCTAATTTTTATAGGCGCTTTATAAAAAACTTTTCCACCTTGGTAGCCCCACTCACCGACCTCACTAAGAAGGGGGCGTTTACCCCTACTTGGTCGGGCCGATCCATTCAGGCCTTTGAGAACCTTAAGTCTGCCTTTAGTTCGGCACCTGTGTTAACCCACCCTGATATCCACCGAGCCTTCATAGTCGAAGTAGATGCATCTGAGCCCGGGCTTGGGGCAGTTCTCTCACAGTACAGTGGGTCTCCTGAACGGCTACATCCCTGTGCCTTTTTCTCGAGAAAATTTAATTCCGCTGAGCGGAACTATGATATTGGCAATCGAGAACTTGTAGCTGTGAAATTAGCCTTTCAGGAATGAAGACATTGGTTAGAGGGGGCCCAGTTCCCAATTACGGTATTCACAGATCACAAGAATTTAGAATACATGGAATCAGCTAAAAGGTTAACCCCCCATCGGGCCCGATGGTCTCTTTTTTTTTTCCGATTTAATTTCACTATAACATACAAACCAGGAACAAAGAATATTAAAGCTGACGCTCTCTCCAGAAGTTTCACAGTTCATAAAGTCCCTGTAGAGGAGATCCTTCCCATAATCCCACGACACAAGGTCTTAGCTGTCATCCAACCTGACCTGTCGAGTGAGCTAAGCCGGTTTCAATCGGATTCTCCTCCGGGCAAACCCGATCACCTCCTCTTTGTACCCGTCCCACCGTCCGGCAGTACTTCAACAGTTTCATGACTCCAAGACGGTGGGTCATCCAGGGGTTAAAAAGACTTTGGCCCTTCTAGCCTGTCATGTCTGGTGGCCATCTTACAGGAGAGATACCCAGGCCTTTATTCAGGCCTGTAAGATCTGTGCCCGTAGCAAAACCCCCAGGTCAGCTCCTGCCGGACCTCTGGTGCCCCTGTCCACTCCTTCAAAGCCTTGGACGCACTTGGCAATGGATTTTATTACTGATTTACCACAGTCCCAGGAATATACCATTATCTGGGTTGTGGTAGATCGATTTAGCAAAATGGCGCATTTTGTCCCCCTAAGAAAGCTGCCCACAGCCCAAGAATTGGCTCAATATTTCTTAGATCATATTTTTAGACTTCACGGAATTCCAGAAGATGTGGTCTCAGATAGGGGGGTCCAATTTGTGTCATGCTTCTGGAGGGCATTCTGCACCCGGCTAGGCTTCACTGTTTCTCTGTCTTCAGCTTTTCACCCTCAGTCCAGTGGGCAGACGGAAAGGACCAACCAGTCATTAGAACAATATCTCTGTCGATATTCAGTCAGAGTGGTCCCAATTTCTTCCCTTTGCCGAATTTGCCTTCAATAATGCAGTTAACTCCTCCATGTGGGTATCATCCTTCCGGTGTGTATATGGGAGGGATCTTAAGTTCTCAGCACTTTCAGGCTCGTCCTCTGGTTTGCCTTCTTTAGACAATTGGTTGTCCCAGTGGCCAGATTTATGGACCAAGATTCAGCAGCATTTGGTCCAGGCATCAGAGTCAGCAGAAGGTCTTTGCGGATCGTCGCCGATCCAATAATCCAGACTATAAAGTGGGGGATTTGGTCTGGCTCTCTACCAAAAATGTTGCGCTACGCCAACTCTCTGTAAAATTAGGACCACGATATATTGGCCCTTATCCCATTTTACAGAAAATTAACCAAGTCACATACAGACTCAAACTTCCACCATCTCTGAGGATTTGTAATTCCTTTCATGTTTCCCTCCTTAAGCCTTCCAGGGGAGTGAAGGAGGATTCTTCTCCTTCTCCTATTCTAGTTGATGGTGAGCAGGAGTTTGAAGTCGCACGAATTCTGGATTCCCGTTTCCTCCGGAATTCCTTGCAATATTTAGTCGACTGGAAGGGATATGGGCCAGAAGAGAGGAGTTGGGTTCCAGCTAGAGATGTGCAGTTTAATTAAAATATTTCATAAAGAAAATCCTCTTAAACCCAGGGTGGAGGGTCCTGGGGCCCCTCCTCAAGGGGAGGGGTAATGTAAGGGACTTACCTCTGCCAGGGGGCCGACGGCGAGCGTCCACGGGGCGACGCGGCACTCCTGCTGCTGGGAGCGCGGCGCTTCACTCTGGCAGCCTCCCTCGCCCCTCTCTAGCTGTGCAGGCGTGCGCCCCGCAGTCTGTAAATTTCGCCACTAGGAGGCGCTGTGCTGCGACTGGCAGGCAGCACAGAGTGCTCCACACCTGATGGGAATCAGGGGCTGATCAGCCTTGCAGCCAAGACTGACCAGCCCCTGGATAGTGTCTCCAAGCACTCAGTGTTGTAAGTTGCACCAATCAGCACATACACTCCCCCCCAGGGTGGCCATTGGTCGATTCCCCAATAAATATGGAGTCAGACCAGCACTCAGTGCCCGTGATAGTCGCTTGTGATTATGGTGTGATTCTGTTAGTTGTTATCTGATTCCGACCCGGCTTGATCGACCGACTGGCTTTGTCTGACCACGAATCTGCCTGCTCCTTTGGATACCCCGCAATCTCTGTCCTCCCGGCTTGACCCTTTGGCTACCCCTGACTACGCACCTGTCTCATCCCTGTACTCTGACGCACCCTCCGTAAGCAGCCATCCTTTGCACCTATTAAGACCTGGGGGCAACCGTGTCCGGTAAGGCATACCTAGCGTCCCGGCAAACGGGGGCTTGACTATTGGCAGAAGCGGCGGTGGAGAGTGGGGGTTGCCTGCTTACAGAAGGCTGGTCTCCCGCTGGGCATCACAGATACATCAGGGAATGGGAGAAAGACCTGGGGGTAACCAGAGAGCAGGAGGAATGGCTTAATGTGTGGAAATCAACATCAGGCTGTTCAATCAACACCCTCACAGTGGACTCTGCCTATAAAATACTCCTCCGCTGGTACCTAATACCTGACAGGCTCAACAAAATGTATCCAACATACCCCGGGCATTGCTTCAGGGTATGTACAGAGAGGGGGGCGTCCTCCATATATGGTACCCAATGGTTGCCCAGCTATGGTGGCAGATCTTTAGGATGATAGGTGATATCACAGGAGTTATGCCCCATCGAGACCCATGGGTAGCGCTGCTGTGCCACAAAGCACCAGAGCTTACAAACAAAATAAATTATTCACATTCATCATGATGGCCTATAAACAGGCCATTGCAAGGGCCTGGAAGCAGCAATTCATCTTCAACACAAAGGTAAACTCAAGAATCAATGGGGTTTTTTTTATAAATGAGAAGCTCACTAGCATACTAAGTGATAAACACGACCTCTTCTTGAGCATCTGGGAACCTTGGAGAAACTATGCCACCCCAAATCTTTCACCACTGGCATTGAACTAGAGTCTGTTGAGCAAACGGCAGGACAGGTCAGAGACCAACGCCACCCCCCTCTCCCACACCCATTTCCTTTCAATTCTATTAGCTTACCCCAGTCAGTTTCTAGTTACTACATATGTGCAGTACTCCCACTCCTTTCTCGTTGCATTATCTTTTATTAATCTGTCCTGATATGACCAGCGAGACTCAATTAACAATAAACTAAGGACATCAACAACACTCTATGTATGCAACGCTTTATCTCTTTTTACTCTGTAAAACCTTTACTCAATAAAAGGATTGAAATAGAAGTGGGGACCAGACTGTATGGGGATTATATTGTGTCTGGGCCCCTCATAACCTATAATGTGATGGCTGAGTCCCTAGTCTGATTTTAAGGTGCAGGTCTCAGAGGACCAACATTTAGTTTTGGCTATTGGTCCTTTTTAAAACCGGTGCGCCTGTGTATACCCCCCCCCCCCATTTTGCCATTCTCTTATCTTGCTTCAAGCTCCCATGGTGGATGCACAGGCTCTCGTCCACTTAAAATAGATTGCTGGGCATTGATCGATTCTGCAGGATTCATATGGTGGCTTCTTCTGGCATCAAAGGGTGCACATGCTTTGTGGAATCAGGGATCAAGTTACATTTATTGATGATTCTTGGGGGTTTACTCTGCAGGGCATCCCAAATCAGGTTGCCCTAGGAAGGACTTTCAATTTGCATGAGCCCTCTACTGTATGGCAAACTGAGCAGAGCCCCCAGAAATGGGTTTTGCTCAGCTTTAAGGGGGGAGGCTATATTTTTTTCTGACGTCTTAAAATGTGGTGGGATGAGGCTAATTTTTTTAAAATATCGCCACCAAAAAAGTCAGAAAAAAAGTGTGGCATCCCACCCACTAAAGAAGTGATCTCAAACCTATCGCTGACCCTTACTGTGTGGTTTGCAGACTATATGCTGAACCAAAGCATTTGTGGGAGTCTAGCACATTGTTGAGGGTGGTGAGGAACATGGCTTCCGAGGTTAGGCATTGCACTTACTTACTATGTCAGTAGTAGTAGTGATGTTTAGAATATTAAATGTCTGTGTGGTGGGTTTTATTTTTCCTACTTGGGGTGAACTGGTAAGAAATGCGGGGACCCCCTCCCCCGGGCCTATGCTATGGGCCACCAGGCTCATCCACACCACCATTGGCCATTGAAGGTGCCAGTAATCATAATTGACCCCTTACCAGTTTAAAACTGAAACTTAGAAACAAAAACACACACTATTTCTAAATCTAAATTAAGAGGGCAGTTGTGGCCTAGAGGTAAGGGAGCGGACTTGCAACTGGAGGGTGGTAGGTTCGAATCCAGGTCCTGGGACATGACCGAAGTGCTCTCGAGCAAGGCAGCTAACCCGGGCGCTGTAATTAGGGCAGCCCACTGCTCTGGGCATGCGTACAATCACTGCACGGATGGGTTAAATGTGGAGGATGAAACCCTATGTGTGTGCAAGCATACAATGGCCATCTATGCATTAAAAAAAACCTTTATTAAACTTAATTAGAGAGGTGTTTGAACAGCGCTAATTGGAAAAGAGCCCGTGCATGCAGCAGAGTTTTTGGGACAAACTAGGGGTTTCACACAGCAGAGCTTCCTGAATTGGGTTTGGGTTTGGCCCACTTTAAGTGGGAAAGACACAGACCCAGGAACAGCACCAGGTTTGAATGGGCCCCAGGGCAAGAGTCTCAGTTGGCCCCTTAAAGCGGACCTTCAGCATCATTTAATGAAAAACCAAAACCCTTAAAAAAACTATTCCCCAGCATCTAAAATTAAATATATTTAACATTTTTAGTCACAGTTAGAAGACACTTCCTATTTGCAGGCAACTTGCACGTCCATGGGCCACCATCTTGGATGTCTAAAGTCTCAGAAAATGCAATAGATGCAGGTAGGGTGATTTTTATTGTGAGCAATCTGTATGTACAACGTAGGGAAACATATAAGATATGCTCTTATTTAGGGTGAAGGTCCGGTTTAAGGTGTGCTATAACACTTCACACATGGCAGTACAACTGCATGTATGGTGAATGTCAAAAGATTTCTCCTACTTATGGGAAATCCCACCCAGCCTGTCCCAAGCAACTGTCTACAGAAACCCATAGCTGGCTGTCGCAGCTGTCTGGCCTGAGCCACTTTCTGCAGTGCTCTCTTTCAATAAACAAAAAAGAAATACAGAAAGAAAAGAAGAAATGACCGAAAGTTGAAATGATTTATTATAAAGCACCACCGTATTCTGTGGCGCTGTACAGGGTAAGAATTTCAGGGCTAAGACGAGTGAATACTTATAATACAAGTGATGACAATGCATATAAAGCACACTATATTATGAAACACATGTAAAAGACAAGTAAATGAACACAAATATGCAGGAATACGTTAGGACAGAGGGCCCAGCTCTTGCAAGCTTGACAGAAAATAGAAACAATGAGAGAAAGAAAAATAAAAGGTTAGAAAGAAAAGACCGAAGGAAAGAATGAAAGGATAGAAAGAAAGAGATGGAAGGAAGAAATTACAGGAAGAAAGAAGGAATGACAGCAAGAAAGAAAGAATGACGAAAAGAAAGAGAAGGAAGGACAAAGAGAATAGAAGGAATGCCGAAAATGAGAAGGAAAATAAGCAAGAAAGAGTGACAGTAAAAGAATAAATAAGAAAACGAGAGAAGGAATGAAAGAAAGAAAGAAGAGCATAAAATGGAAGACACAGAATAGAAGGACTGACAGAAAGAAAGGCTCTCCCAATGGCCAATCTGCCCCTGAGCAACAGTCCTTAGTCCTGGTTCCTGCCCGTCCTTGCGTCCTGCATAGGGGCTGCCCAATGGAGAGGCAATGCGGGCCCTCCAAAAGCCCTGGCACCACCACCACTGCCTGAGGGACAAATGACAACAACGAGGGCCAGGGGGACATGGACTCAGAAGACAGACAGTCCCTCTAAATGAGGGACAGTTACGACTCGGAATGAAGGCTCATAGCGATGAGCAGTTGTAAACAGCGGCCTGCAGGTGTCACACGCAGCGGGGAAGGCATCAGGTCACCATGGAGACAGAGGGGGCGGGGCTTAGATGCTTCCCGGCTGTGGTCTGACAGGCACATCCAGGGGCCAGTGAGCTCCCGTCTATCTCTCTCCTCAGTCCGGCTCCCTCCTCCTGCCATAGCTCCATAGCTGCCACACACACGCTGCTCCCAACACCGAGTCTCACCGCTGCATCTCTCCGCTGATTTCCCACGGCATAACCCCGCCTCTCCAATGCGTCACCTCCGGAACTTAGGCGCCATATTTGGTGTGGGCAATGTTGCTTTCACCAAACCTTTCTTTTTATCACTGTATAACGCTGCTAGAGAGGAGCAGTGCTGGTGACAGTAAGTGAGTGCAGCTGACGGGTCGCAACTCTATCAGGCGCGGGGCACGCGTCTCGCTCCGCATTCTCTCCGCTGGTGGGTGGGCGGTGTTTATTAGTGTGTCAGAGGGGGCGGAGCCAGTTTGGATCAGGGGGCGGAGTCGGGGCAGCTGATGCTGAGCTGCGGGTGGCTCTGTCAGAGGGGGCGTGGCCAGGTCGGATCAGGGGGCGGGGGCGGGGCCGGGGCAGCTGGAGCCCGGCGGAGGGGGATGCTGAGCTGCGGGTGGCTCTGGCCGGGTGATGAAGCTCCATGGCGAGGATGGCGCGGAGAGCCGCTGCGGGCTGAGGAGCGGTGCTGACATGGAAGCGGGCGCCCCGGACACTGCACGGGACCAGAAGAGCGGCTGCCTGCTGCCCGGGGGGACACAGGAGGCTGCGTGGAGCCGGTGCCCGGCGGCCCCTTCCCGCGGCTCCTCCTCCTCCCGGCTGATGCTGGGCGCTGTGTTCGTGCTGCTGCTCGTATCTGTGCTGCCCCTGGGGCAACAAGCGGGACTGAGAGGAGCGGCTCCGGGAGGGGAGCTGTGCCTGGCGGGCGCCCTCTATCTGGCCTGTGCCCTGTGCTGCCTTCTCATGGGATCACTGTGCGCCCTGCACTGGAGCGGACACCCCACTGCCAGCCCTGACTTCACCCGGGCCCCGGGCCCCACCCTACAGGTGAGTCCTGCCGTCACACAGGTGTATAAGGGAAGGGGTCTCTACCTCAGCATCGCCTCCTCCGGGCTGCACCTGCTTCACCATATGATGGGGGGGCAGGAACTATACTCAGCCAGCCCTGCATTATGGAGATACTCATCACACTTTACTACTGGGACAGGAAACAGCTGCACACATGTGTAACAGAAAACTCCCATTAGTGTGCAGCTGCTTCCTTTCCCATCTTACAGAAAACTATGAGGAAACCATAGGCTTAAAGCGGACCTTCACTTTGAATAAGAGTCTGTCTTATATTTCCCACACTCTGTACAGATTGCACACATTAAAAATCATCCTACCTGCAACTACTACATTTTATGAGCCTTTAAAGTAGACCAGCACCCAGGATTTTGACTATCATGGGTCTTGGTCCACTTCCCGGGGTGCCCCGCTATGTGAAACCCCCCAGATTGTATGTAAAAACTCACCTTACCCCGCTCCTACGGCGCATGCGCGGCCGCTCGTCCAATCAGCGCGCTCGGAGCTGCTGTGGTATGCGCGTCAATGAGACGTCTTCCCATAGCAGCTCCGAGCACGCTGGTGGCCGCACCTTGCGCTTCCCTCTAATCGGGAGCGCGCCCGCGCCGGCCATTTGTGACACGGGCCCGCGCATGCGCCATTGGATCGGGATCCAGGTAAGTTTTCTGGTCATCCTGGGGGGTTTCCCACAGCGGGGCATCCCGATTTCGGATGCCCCACAGGGAGGGATCAGATCGGCCAATCAGGCAGGGTGTTGGCCCACTTTAAACATCCAAGATGGCGGTTTATGGAACATCAGGCAGCCTGCAAACAGGAAGTGCCTTCTGACTGTGCTGCACTGCATTCTGGGACTGCTTAAAGTGGACCAACACCCAGGATTTTGACTATCCTGGGTTTTGGTCCACTTCGGCGGGGCACCCCGATCGGAGGTGCCCCGCTGTGTAAAACCCCCCAGAAACCCCAATAAACTCACCTCTCCCCGCTCCCACGTGACTGCCCGGTCCAATCCCCGCCAACGTCCAGGCGGGGAACAGGAACGTTCAAGCGGCTTCCGCCGCCGCCTCCCTCGCGTCACTTTGGGCGCGCCGCCCGTGCCGGCCATTCACAGACGGCCGGCGCGGGGGCGCGCACGCCTAGAGGGGCGCAAGGGAGGCAGCGGCGGCGGAAGATAAGGTAGGTGATTTGGGGTGTTTGGGGGGGTTTCACCCCGCGGGACATCCCGATCTCGGATGTCCCGCGGGGTGGGAGGTGATCGGCCCTCGAATCTTATAGATTTCCGGGCCGATCACCCCTGGGTGTTGGTCCACTTTAACGTTTCCTGACCCCAGCTCTGCTCTGTCTGAGCAAAGCACAGCTAAAATCCCACCCCCTGCACTTTATCCCACCCTCCTCTCCTCAGTAAATGTGATGCTTCTGAGTCAAGATGGCGGCACCTGTACTCTAAAGTCCTTAACAGAGTTGCAGCCCAGTGGGGAAAAGAATAAGTGACTAAAAGCGTAAAATATATAAATTTTAGATGCTAGGGAATCATTTTTTAAGGGTTTGGGCTTTTCAATAAATCATGGTGAAGGTCCGGTTTAACCATAAGGTGTAACTATAGGGGGGTACAGAGGGCATGGCCAGCCTTTGGGGTGTGTAGTCGCACACAGCACCATCTCAAATGGAGCTCCCAACTGGAACAGTAGGCCTCTCTTTTACAAAGTATCCCATCTCCTGGCTTTCTATTCTGCACATTACCTTATCATTCCCTTTGACCTTTTTCCTTCTTTATGCTTTTCACTTTGTCCTTTGTCTTTTATTTCATTATCCCTCCATCTTCCTCTCTTTCCATAACCTTCCCCTTTTTCATGTCTTTCTCTAATCGCCTTGTCTTTTTTTCTTTTTCTCCTTTTTTTTCTCTCTTTCTTTCCTTCTCTCGTGCTTTCTCCTTTTTTCTCTCCTTTTTCCCCCTCTTTTTTTCTTTTTCTTTCCTTCTCTCTTGCTTTCTCGCTTCTTTCTCCTTTTTTCTTTTTCTCTCTTTTTTTTTTCTCTCTTCTCTTTTTCTTTCCTTCTCTCTTGCTTTCTCGCTTCTTTCTCCTTTTTTCTTTTTCTCTAGTTTTTTTCTCTCTCTTCCCTTTCCTTGATTTATGTCTTTTTGTTCTCTGCATTCCTTTTTTCTAGCTCTTTTCAACTCTTTCTCCTCCACTCTCTTGTTGTTCTACATTCCACCCATCTCATTCTCTCTCTCCCCCATCCTACTCTCATCTCCACATTCTCTCTCACTTTCTGTGTCATCCTATCCTTTTTTTTTTTTTTTTTTTCTTTTATGTAACCCTTCTTTTTACTCCTCTTTTCCACATTTCCAATTTCTTGTTTGTCTACCTTCAGACTCTTATTCTGCATCCCTCTATTTTTGCCTCATCTTTCTGTCTCCTTTTTTTTCCATGGAGAGGAGGTGTCATCCTGAAAGCTTGCACAGGGTGACACTTGCCCTCGCATATGGTGTGACCTCACCTCACCTGTGTTTCAGTCTGCTTTTCTGTTTCTGTGAAACATCTGGGAAAGCAGAGTGTTCTTACCTGTTATTCAATCCCACAGCACATGCATGGGCTGTCCTCCAATCAGAATTGAGTGCTGAGTGATGCCAGCCAATTGGAATAGATTTTGTCACCCGGCAAACTATTCTGAGTAAATGGAGTGCCATGCGCTCTCTCCGGCTGATGTACCCCCCTCAGTGCCAGGCCCATCTGACTCTGAACAGTCACGCATCAGCTTTTGGGATAGCACCGCAGCCTGTGCATGTGCCATGGGGTCAGTGAGGATAGAACTGGGTGGGTAATGCAGCAGGGCAGTCTTTTAGACCAATATGGGTTTTGGCCATTTAAAGCAGATCAAAACCCAGAGAAGCCTAATCTGAGGTCTAAAAGACTCCAGGGCCATCCACCGATCTTTCTCCTGGGGCATCCCGCTGTGCGACACCACCATTGGGTCACCACAAAACGTGCCTCTGACCTGGCTCCCATGGCAATGTAAGGAACGCCAGGAGCATCCCAGCATCACTCTGCTGAGGTGCACTCCTAGGCTTGGGGCGGGGCGGTCGCCCCAATCTGAAGGGAAATGGGGATGTGACTGTTCTCACTCCCAATTGAGGAAGGGTACATTTTTATGGGTGATCTGGGACCGGGTGGGTTCACACAATCGGGCATCCCAAATCGGGATGTCCTCAGGGCAAAGTAACAAAACCAACACTTTTTTTTCCCCCCTGATTTAAATTAGTACTATGGCAATAATTAAATCTGCTGAATGTGCTAGACAACAAGGGTCACTTACTCACCCTGCATCAAAAACATCCAGCCAAGCTTGTGTTTTATTGATTGAAGAAATCATTCTGCTTTCACAGTGGAGAGCGGGTGAACTCTAGCAACCTGTCCCCGGAGTCCCCCCTCCCCAAACTGGAACTGAACTGGTTCACCATCTGATGGATGGGGGCACTCGGGAACCCTACCCGGCAGGTCTACAGTTACAAACCCCTCAGCCTATCAGTGAGACCTGCATTATATAGATTCTCGCCATTTTCATAGCCGAGCACCATACAACTGGGAGAACCTTCAACATTAGTCAATGAAAAGCTCAAACCTTTAAAATCCCCCAGCATCTAAAATTCATATAGTTTACGTTTTTAGTCACTTATTTATTATTCTTTCCCTCTCTGGGCTGCAACTCTGTTCAGGACTCTAGGATACAGGTGCCGCCATCTTGCTTTAGAAGCATCACATGGGGAGGAGAGGGGTAAAAGCACAGGGGGCCGGGTTATAGCGGTGCTTTGCACAGACAGAGCAGAGCTGGGGTCAGGAAAAGGACAGCAATCCCAGAATGCAGAGCAGCACAGTCAGAAGACACTTCCTGATTGCAGGCAGCCTGAGACACCATGGTCCGCCATGCTGGATGTTTAAAGGCTTATACAATGTAGTAATTCAGGTAGGATGGTTTTTAATGTGGGAAATCTGTATGTACAGGGTGGGGGAAACATATAAGATATGCTCTTATTAATTGTGGCTTGTGACTGGTTACCAAATCAAGTGGCCCTCGTTTTTCAAAGGGGTGAGCACCCCTGGTTTAGCCTTTCCGGCTCATATACAGAGTGTTTAGCAGCAAGATTTTTACTCTAAGCAGGTTACGCATTTGATGTATTTTTGAACACATATCTGTTTATACGGGTGGGATGAGCAGACGTATCTCCCTGTGTGTGTGTCTCTGACTGTACAGCGCTCATTGAACATTGTGACAATACACAACAATGAGTCACGTGTCTGGTGATGACGTGTACATGCTTGTTTCTAAGATAGAAAGTGACAAGGGACATGCCTTCATGTGGTTTTGGTCCAAGCTGGTGCTTGGGGAATGGCGTGCACGCTGTGTGGATGGATCTGCTTGGTGATGTTGTTGACTGCTGGGATACCTCCCTGTGTCTCTAATGACCTGTGACATAGCCATGCTCATTACTTGCACATCCCTTCACAGTCTCAGCCTCATGTGGCTTCTATCTGCTCTGCTTTGGCAGGTGGTTATTGAAAGAGGAGCATGGGTCTTTTTTTCTCTTTCAATATTTTTATTGAAATAAATAAACATTTGCATAGTGAAGGAGGTATTGAAACAGTTTAAAACATTACTCTTGGTAGGAAAAGTTTGCCTGTTTGCTGATGATGCAAGATTTGTAATAGGGTAGACACTCCTGGAGGCGTCTGCAACATGGAAAATGATTTAGCTTTACTGGATAAATGGTCAGAACTGTGGAAACTAGAGTTTAATGTCTCTAAATGTAAAATCGTGCACTTGGGAGGAAAGAATCTGAGTACTGTATGGGTAGTACTGTGTTAGCCAGGACATTGGAAGAAAGATTTAGGGATACTGATTACTGAATAGTAATGAACAGTGTAGCAGGCAGTAGGAAAAGCAAGCAGGATGCTCGGCTGCATAGCTCGAGGCATCACCAGTAGGAAGAGGGAGGTTGTGATGCCGCTGTATAGAGCCCTGGTGAAGCCACAGCTACACAGTACCTTACCTGCAAAAAGACATTATTCAAAAAGAACGTGCCCAAAGGCGGGCAACAAAAATGGTAGAAGGACCTAAACCTAAAACTTATCAGGAGAAACTTAAAGAAATTAATGTGTACAGTCTGGAGGAAAGAAGGGAGAGAGGGGACATGGTTGACACCTTTAAAGTGGACCAAAACCCAGGGTTTTGACTATCCTGGGTTTTGGTCCTAGCCTGCGCCCTGCTAGAGGGATAGCGGGGATTCGGCTGTGGCCCGCGCATGCCTCGTTGGACCGGGAAGTAAGGTAAGTGTAGCAGGCAACCTGGGGGAGGGTTTCACGCAGCGGGGCATCCGCATTTTGTCTTATAGATTCCTGGGCCGATCATGCTCGGTTTTAGTCCACTTTAAATATGTGAAAGGATTGAATAGGGTCCAGGAGGAAAGCGTTTTTAAGAAGAAACTTAATGATAGAACAAGGGGCCCAACCTGAAGCTAGTCGCAGGGAAGATCAGGGGCCATATTAGAAAATACTATTTTACATAGACTAGATGCTTTGAACAAACTTCCAGCAGAGGTAGTTGAAAAATCGTCAGTAAGTGAATGTAAACATGCCTGGGATAAGCACACATCTATCCTAAGATAAAGAGAACATACAGTATACTGCAACATCCTTCTTTGTGGCCTACCAACTAACAGACTGGCACCCCTCCAATCTATCCTGAACTCTGCTGCTCGCCTCATCCATCTCTCCTCTCGCTCCTCTAGTTCTGCGCCTCTCTGCCAATCCCTACACTGGCTGCCAGTCCCACAGCGAATCCTGTTCAAAACTCTAACTCTCGCATACAAGGCTCTCTCCAACCAGGCCCCTCCCTATATCTCATCTCTAATCCAACAGCATCAACCTAGACGCAGCCTCCGCTCTTCTGCCGACCTTCTCCTGTCCACCACCCTGGTCACCTCCTCTCACGCCCGCCTCCAGGACTTCTCACGTGCAACTTCAATCTTCTGGAATGCCCTCCCGCACCCAATCCGCCACTCCACAACCCTCAAAACCTTCAAAGGCGCACTTAAAACTCACCTATTCAGACAAGCATATAATCTGGCCTAACCAATCTTCTAAAGAGCACATGCCACAAAGCTCAATACTGACTGTCTGTGATCCTTCACCCCTCTTCCTTTAGACTGTAAGCTCGCAAGGGCAGGGCTCTCTCCCCTATTGTATCTTGTACTCATAATATTCATTGTCAACTCTGTAAAACTGCATTTGAATTAGTATATGTACCGTATGTTTCTACCCTGTCTGTAATTACTACTTTGTAAAGCGCTACGGAAGATGATGGCGCTATATAAATAAACAATAATAATAATAATATACACATAAGGGCAGACTAGATGGACCGTATGGTCTCCTTCTGCCGTTAACCTTCTATGTTTCACTGTAACAAGCAAAAGACCATGTCGCTATTGTTAAGGTTATTGTAGCAAGATACTTTATCCGAATATTTAAAAGCCAAGGAAAAGCAAAAAAAGGGGAAGAGTTTTCTGGCCAGCTCAAACAGTTGTTGCTCTGGTTCCTCTCAATCCGGTCATGCCTGTACCCATTCTTTTGAAAACTGATTGGATGTCTACTTTAATAAAGTGACTGTTGGCCCAGGGCTTCCACTCTGCATGCATTTATTTTAGTTTGTACGATTACATGCCTTCCAACTTTTCAGGGTGGAAAATAGAGTGAATTTTTAAACTACCGTAAGCCACATCCCCTCATTGAGGGATGTATAGGAGATAGGTTGTAAACGTTACAGCAAATTAAACACTTTGAATGGGTAAATGAATCATTTATTGATCTGCATGTTACACCTTAAAGAGGGACAAATTAGAACAACAACAGACAGGGAGACATACTCAAAAGAGGGACAATCCCTCCAAAAAAGGGACAGTTGGAAGGTATGAGATTAAAGGTGGCTTTCGCAGTTTGCCCCTACATTTGAGCTGCATAGCAATTTGTACAATGGATTTTAAAAACTGAACTAAACTATTTTCAGTAGCTGCAGGTTTTAGCCTTTTACAGAACACAGGAAATCGACAATAGAAATGACTGAAGATCTGGGAAAGCTCCCAGCTCCCTCCTTGTATATCCTGATTGGTCGTCATTTGTACTGAGCTGATTGAGCAGCGAGCAGGCTCTGTGTTGCTGTCTGGTCAGAAGCAATTCCCTGTGCAGTTTATGTGGTGTAATGGACTCTATTTCATGGCGCATTATGGCGTGGAGGAGAGCAGAAAATGCCATGTTTGTCTGTCTGTGTCATTTGTATCTTCTTGATGTCAGATCTCTAACATACATAGCTGCCGATCTTCTTTATATGATGTGTAAGGCTCTCAACCCTCTGTGCTTTACTTGTGTTTGCATTTTACTTGCACTTGGGTTGCGCTGCCATAGACTTCTACGGGGCTGCATTTGCATTGTGCAGGAAAGGCAGCATGCAGGAATTTTCCAATGCAAATGGCTACTTGTCTTAGGCTGTCTGTAGCCATTAAATGCCCTGTGTGTTTACCCATAGTGTCATTCATCAGACTTTCTTCTCTCTCTCTTTCATCATCTTCTACTGTGGTCTTCAGCTTAGTACCCCAGAGCCAGCTGCATCATGCGCCTATGGTCAAAGGAGCTCACTCTTTTACTGATTGGAGGAAGGTCAATTCTATATCCTTTCAGTATACTATGGCCACTATGTAGCTAAAGGGAGGCTGCGGGGATCCAGGTTTAAAATGACAGAAGAGTGTATTAAATGATAATCTTTGCCTCATCAGAAGCCAGTGATGCCACCACAGCTTGTACGTGTGTGTGTGTGCATACAGCCTGAACTTGTAGATTTTACCGACAATGGGGCATCCCAAAGTCTGATGCCCCAGGTAGAAGCTATCTTTGACTCCAGGGCTGGCAGGTATGGATTTTGGTCTGCTTTAAAGTCCTTGACAAAGCATTAAGAAACACACAGAAGAATGCCTTTCCATCCACTTTAAATGGAGCAGGATGGATTTGTTGTTTATAAGGTAATGCCAAGGATTTGGGGAGCTGCCCAAACTACGATATGACTGAGACATGCGAGGACTCTATGAAGTTCAGCTTAGGTGGTGCTTCCAGCCAAAGGACAGACTGCAGACCTGTAGTGGGTTTACAGAGCTGTTTTCTGACTTGCATGGTCAGAAACCCCATTTTTATTTAAAAAACTGACAGTGAAAAGATATGATAGTCCATACATACCAGTAATTAATCACGTCTACATTCAAAAACATAAAAGGAGACCAGTATAGAATGAAAACGACACAGCTTGCGACGACAAACACAAGTGATCAATTTGAGTGAACCATAAATATAGTGTTTTAACCATCTGGGTCATTGTTTCAAAGGAAATTGGAAGCTAAGAATTGAGGTGTTTACACATTGGTTAATTTTAAAGTGGACCAGAACCCAGGATTTTGACTATTTTGGGTTTTGGTCTTTGCCCCCGGGGCACCCCGATCAGGTGAAACCCCCCAGGTCACCCGAACAAACTTCGCCTCTTCCCATTCCTAGGACGCATGCGTGGCCGCTTGTCCAATCAGCGCTCGTCTAAGCTGAGCACACTGGCGGCCGCAACCTCCGGAGCGTGACCAGGCCGGCCATTCACAAATGCCTGGTGCGGGCACACGCCCTGCTAGAGCGACAGCTGGGATGCAGCTGCTGCTGACGCATGCGCCATTGGCCCGGGAAAGAAGGTGAGTTTATGGGTGACCGGGGGGGGGGGGGGTTCTCACAGTGGGCCATTCCGAATCTGGATGCCCCAGGGGAGCGGGAATCAATTGGCCTGGGAATCTTAGATCATACAAAGTCAAGTAATGGTGGATTTGGCCTCTCCTATCCTGATATTGTAAGGCAAAGATGGTGGTCTAGCTTTAGGAGTTTGCACAAACTTCTAAAAGACCTAACAAATGTTTTACTTTGTATAGAGTTGAGCATTCTTAATTATGTTAAATCAGACCTTCAGCGTGATTTAATGAAAAGCCCAAACTCTTAAAAACGGTTCCCCAGCATCTAAAATCAGTATATTTACGTTTTTAGTCACTAACTTATTATTCTTTTCCCCACTGTGCTGCAACTCTGTTCAGGAATTTAGGATACGGGCGCCGCCATCTTGACTCAGAAGCATCACACATAGCAGAGCTGGGGTCAGGGAAAGGTCAGCAGTCCCAGAATGCAGAGCAGCACAGTCAGGAGGCACTTCCTGTCTGCAGGCAGCCTGATAAGATGGCGGCTTCCATAAGCCACCATCTTGGATGTTTAAAGGCTCATAACATGCAGTAGATGCAGGTAGGATGATTTTTAATGTGAGCAATCTGTATGTACAGGGTGTGGGAAACATATAAGATAGACTCTTATTCAGAGTGAAGGCCCGCTTTAAGTGTGACCCTTTAACTTACCTAAAGCTAAAATATGTTTGTGATCAACTCCCACCAAAGTTTGTTTCAGCATTTTTTAAATGCAATTGTTTTTCTAGAGGGTGGTAAGAGACATAACAAATATTGTCTCTTCCATTAGTTCCTGCAAAGACTAATATTGCAGTGGATTCAGAGCCAGGTGAGAAAACTCCCTCCTTTTCTAGGAGAGAAAATTGCCATTCACTTTAATTGTCTACCTTGAAGCTGATTTTACCACCGGATGTAAATTTCCTCCTGGTGTGCAATCGGCCCCAAGGTAGGCAGTGAAAGTATATGGCAGTTTTCTCTTCTAAAAAAGGAGTGCGTTTTCTCTCCTGGCTCTGCATTGATCCCCTTGTCCACCATGGAGAAGACCAGCTAAGATCCAACACTAGATTAGGTCATAGGAGCTTTGCCAACAGGACCCATGCTTACAAGGGACTTTGGATTGAATTCTGGTTATTTGTATGTTAAAGGATCTATCCTGGAAATGACACAAAATAGATATTCAAGGCATGCATGTGCAATACAAAGGTTATCTTAAATATTCTAAGTATGTCACACACCCCACTTCAGATACTTATTATTATTACACTTGGGTAACTCACCGCTAGGTGGCGCACTTGCAGAGATCTCCAAAAGCTTCAGCAAGCCCCTCCCGGTCTATATATACCTGGTACCTCTCACCAATTCCCCAGTGTTGGTCTCTGCAAGATGGCGACAAGACAGAAGAGAGAAGTCTCCTGCTTGCAGGTAGCCGGGGTATCACCCCGGCCCCCCCCCAATGGTCTATTTCTGCCCGGCTCTGTTTTGTGTTTATCCCCTTATTCTATGGCAGCCTCCCAGCTCAGGCTGGAGGCCGGGCACGGGTAGATGGCACTCTAGGTGCCTAGGAGAT
Source organism: Gastrophryne carolinensis (assembly GCA_027917425.1). NCBI lineage: Eukaryota > Metazoa > Chordata > Amphibia > Anura > Microhylidae > Gastrophryne > Gastrophryne carolinensis. The sequence goes on along the minus strand of CM051234.1, from coordinate 122,125,480 downwards.
TAGCTCCTCCGCTCGACCCTATATTATGGGGCATAGCGGTGATCCGGTTTTTTGGTGATCCGGACGTGGGATGCCCCAGCCCTCATGCCCCTCATTAGGTTTTTCCCCTATCTTTTATCTCCCATGCTGGAGTGTGTGTGTGTTCACTTGTGTACTAGCGTGTTTTGGGGCAGAGGCAGGGACAGGCGGCCTGGGTGGCGTTGGTGTGTTTGGGGACTCCTGTGTGCCTTTACGTGTGGCGGGGAGTCCATCATCCGCCGCCCGGTGCGGTGGGCGGGCGCCATGTTAGGGCGCCCGTCTTTGTTAAGTGCTCTCCTCAGAATGGTTTCGGTGGGCGGGGCCGAGCGGCGCGCTGCGCCGCCGGCCCGCCTGGGTGCCAGGGCGCAGTGGTCCGTGGCGCCCCGCTTGTTAGCCGTTAGGCGGGCGGGACCGGGCGGCTTGCGGCCGCCGGTCCGCCCGACATGTTTCTGCGGGCGTCTTTACTATGCGGCGCCCGCCGCTCGCTATGCGGCTTTAGGCGGGCGGGCCGCGTTTGGCGCGGCCTGCGCTGTGTCTGGCGGTTAGGGAGGGGCGGGGCTACAGCGGTCCCGCGCTTCTGGCGGGCCCGCCCCTCGTCTCCGCCTCTGGTTCTCCGTCGCTGATGTGCTCTGGCTGGTGTCATTTTCTCGCGGGGCTTCAGGTAGGCTGCCCCCCCCTCCTTCCTTGTTTTGTGTTTGTTCACTGCTATTATATCGACACCGAATGCTAATTCAAGTGTGGCTGAGACTGGGGTGAGCTTTTGATTAAGGGGGGTAACAGTGCCTTCTTTAGTGCTAACTTAGGCTAACTGTCTTTAAATTAGGACATGGTCTGTGCCTCCCTCTCCTCCCCTCCCCCTCTCGTGGGGGCTACGGCAGGGTGCTTCAGACGGGTTTTGGTTATGCTGGCTGGAGGTGTCTTGGCTATTTATTATTTTTTGGCCTGTAGTTCTGTGCCTTGTTGTGTGTGCCTGGATTGATTGTTTCCTTTCCTTTCCAGTTCCCGGGGTTCCATCAGTCATGGGCTATCCCGGTCTTGTATTCCTGGCTAGGGGGTTGGCTTAGTGTCCCTTGGGCCTATATTCCCCGGTCAGGGCTGTTGTAATATTTCATATATAGATATATATTTTTCTATTGAAATCTGAGAGGGGCATCCCGGGTCGCTTATTGCGTAAATCCCTTGGGTCTGCGAATGCCTTAAAATTCACCTTATGGAGGCTGCCAAAAGATACCGGACACGGTCCTTCGGGACAATCCAGGTTGTGTGGGGATTGCGGGACTACGCTCCCAGGGGATGATGTCATTATTGTGCACAGCGGAACATTGAGCGCCAGTCCGGCACCCCGGTGCCCGGTCTTTCCTCGGCCGCGCCATCTCCCTCCCCTCCTCGCCGGTTCCGGACCCCGTGTGACGTTGTCATTGGGGGTGATTCGCAATCCGAGGTTTGCGCCCGATTGGCCAGCCTCGAGAAGTTGTTTTCCGCTGTGGTCGCTCAGAAGGCTCAGGCTAATCGGAAACACTTGTCCCCGCCTCCGTCGGACTCAGATATGAGGTTGTTGAGGCTTTGGTTTGGTCAGATCGTCCCCTTGAAGAGGGTGAGCTTATTGAGGATTTAGATGATCCTAAGGTTCAGCAGCTGCTGGGTGCTGAGGTTGACCAGGCCACGGGGTTGGTCCCCGACGCGTCTTCCATTCTGGCCTAAATGTTTGAGGTTTTGGATTTGGACCTTCCCGAGGTTGCTCCTCGGCCTAGGGGTCGGCTTTTTGGGGGCTCCAAGCAGTGTTTGGAGTCCCCCAGTCAACAGTCTTTCGAGGACGTTGTCCTTAAACAGTGGGAGCATCCTACACGGCTCGTCGGGGTACCGCCTAGCTGGGATAAGAAATATCCCTTTCCGGCGGATTTGCTGAAGCGTTGGTCTGTCCCTCCCGAGGTGGATGCTTCGGTTTTGGGGCTGTCTAATACGGCGGCTGTTCATTTTCCTGACACTTCTTATCTTAAGGATGGCGAGGATCGCCGGATTGATCAGCTGGTCCGCCATGGTTTCGTCTATGCGGGTTCGGTTTGAGGCCTGTTTGTGCTTCGGCTCTTTTGACTTTGGCGGTTAGGTCTTTGGTCAGGGATTTATGTGTGGACCTTGATCCCTCTGGTGATGAGTTTCTTGCGCTTAAGCGTTGTGACTCTTTTTTGTCATTTGTTCTGGCCCCCCAGGATGATGCCATGTTGATGTGTGGCAGAGCTTCTGCTCTGTTGGTGGCTATTCGTCGCTCTGTGTGGTTGCGACAGTGGACAGCTGACCTTAATTCTAAAAGTCTCTCACGGCCCTTCCTTTTTTGGGGTCGAGGCTTTTTGGTGAAAAGCTGGATTCTGTTGCCAAGGGAGGCAGGTTGCCTCAGCGCAAGAGGTTTCGCCGTTCCTTTCGGGGGGCGGTCTCCTTCAATCCGTCCTTTAGGGGAGCCAAAGCCGGCAGAGGTGCGGGCGTCTCGGTTTCCAGGGGCACGGGTTGGAATAGGGGTAGAGGCCGTGGCCGCCCCGTTCACGCTTGGGGCGCCAAGCCTAAGTCAGTTGCCAAGCCCGCTCAGCAATGAGGGGGCGCCCTCACCCGCACGGGTGGGGGGACGGTTACGATGCTTCTCCCGGGTGTGGGACCTGGAGGTATCGGACAGGTGGATCCGGGAGGTAGTGTCGACCGGTTACAAGCTGGAGTTCGAGTCCCGCCCTCCTCCAAGGTTTCTCAGGTCTCGGGTGCCTCTAGATCCTGTGGCCGCGCAGGGGCTCCTGGCGGCAGTAAGGAATCTTCTGATGTTGGCAGTCATCTGCCCGGTTCCTCCTTCGGAGGTGGGAAGAGGTTATTACTCCAATCTCTTCACTGTCCCCAAGAAGGACGGGTCCTTCCGTCCGATCTTGGATTTGAAGTGTTTCAACAGGTTTATTCGTCCCCGGAAGTTTCGCATGGAGACCTTGCGGTCGGCGATCGGCTCGCTTCGGCAGGGGGACTTCATGACGTCCATAGACATCAAGGACGCGTATCTTCACATTCCTATCTTTCCGTCACATCAGCGGTTTCTTCGCTTTGTGGTGGAGGATCGTCATTTTCAGTTTGTGGCTCTCCCATTCGGCCTCACCTCGGCCCCGAGAGTGTTCACGAAGGTGTTGGCAGGGGTGATGGCCCTGCTCAGAGCTCAGGGGATTCGTATTGTTCCTTACCTGGACGACCTTCTCATCATGGCTCCTTCCTTCAGCCAAGCAGAAGGGGATACCAGCACGGTGGTGTCCATGCTGGAGAGGTTCGGCTGGGTGATCAATTACCCCAAGTCCTCTCTGGTTCCGGCCAGGGTGGTGACTTTTCTGGGGATGTCCTTGGACTCTTGTCAGCACAAAGTGTTTCTTCCTCAGGACAAGGTTCTTTTGATTCAGGAATTGGCTCAGCGTCTTCTTTCCATTCCTCGCCCGTCCATTCGGCTAGGGATGAGACTGGTGGGGTTGATGGTGGCCTCGTTCGAGGCGGTTCCCTTCGCACAGTTTCACACGAGGACGCTGCAGCTTCATCTTTTGGCGTCTTGGGACAGGCGCCCGCGGTCGTTGGATCGGTCCTTCCAGATTTCCCCTCGGGTTCGGCGGTCTCTTCGGTGGTGGTTGTTTCCGGACAATCTTCTGAAGGGCAGGTCGTTTCTGACTCCGCGGTGGGAGACTGTCACCACGGATGCCAGCTTGTCAGGATGGGGAGGTTTCTGGAAGGATCTTCAGTTTCAGGGGCTGTGGGACCCTCAGGAGGCTCACTTGCCCATCAATGTTCTGGAATTGCGAGCCATCAGGTTGGTTCTGTCTCGCTTGACGCATCGGTTACAGGGCCTGCCTGTTCAGGTTCGATCGGACAATCAGACGGCTGTTGCTTACATCAATCACCAAGGAGGGACTCGCAGTCTGGGTGCCCTCAGGGAAGTGTCTCTGATTCTGGTCTGGGCAGAGACGTATGTTCCTTGCATTTCGGCGGTGTACATTCCAGGAGTGGAGAACACGGAGGCGGACTTCTTGAGCCGGTGCTCGTCCCGCCGGGGGGAATGGTCTCTCCATCCCCATGTGTTTCGGTCCTTGTGTCTTCGGTGGGGAACGCCGGAGGTGGATCTGTTTGCCTCTCGTCACAATCACAAGCTTCCGACATTCGTGTCACTGTCTCGGGACCCTCTAGCACTGGCGACGGATGCCATGTCATTGAGCTGGAAGGATCTGGGGTTCCTGTATCTGTTCCCTCCGATTCCCATGCTAGGCAGGGTGCTGCGAAAGCTAGTTCAGGAAGGAGTTCCCGCCATTCTCGTGGCTCCAAGGTGGCCAAGGCGGGTGTGGTTCGCAGACATCGTTCGTCTGGCAGTGGATCAGTTCGATCTGCCTCTTCGGCCAGATCTGCTCACTCAGGGACAACTGTGTTACCCCAGTTTACCAACGCTGGCTTTAACGGCTTGGCTGCTGAAACCTCCATCTTGAAGGAGGAGGGTCTTTCCGACTCGGTCATTCAGACTCTTGTTAGTGCTAGGAAGAGGTCTTCCTCTTCCATCTATTACAGGGTCTGGAGGTCTTATATTGATTGGTGTGAGACTAGATCTTTGCCATGCCGGGTTTTTTCTATTTCTCGGATTTTGGATTTTCTTCAATCTGGGTTGGATTCTGGTCTTCAGCTGAGTACCTTGAAGGGGCAGGTGTCTGCCTTGTCAATTTTTTTCCAGAAGTCTTTTGCTAGCCATTCCTTGGTCAAGACCTTTTTCCAGGGGGTTTCGCATCTGAGGCCTCCTAGGAAGCCATTGCTCCCTGTGTGGGATTTGAATTTGGTGCTTTCTGCGTTACAGGCTCCTCCTTTTGAGCCTTTGCAGGGTATTGCCTTATCTACTCTGACTCAGAAGGTTGTCTTTTTGGTGGCCATCACTTCGGTTCGGCGTGTTTCGGAGTTGGCAGCCTTGTCGATTCAGGCTCCTTATTTTGAGAAACATCAGGACAAAGTGGTCTTTCGTTTCAAGTCAGATTTTCTTCCTAAGGTGGTGTCTGCTTTTCATCTTAATCAGGACATTGTTCTTCCTTCCTTGTGCCCTAGGCCTAGGAATGATAAGGAGAGTGCGTTGCACTGCTTGGATGTGGTGCGATGTGTTAGGTACTATTTGCGTGTCACGTCTTCTTTTCGTAGGACTGATGCTTTGTTTGTTGTGCCTTGTGGTCCTAGGAAGGGTTTGGCTCCGGCCAAGTCTTCCATTAGTAAGTGGATTCGCCAGGCGATTATTGCTGCCTATTTTGCCAAGGGGAAGGACCCCCCTTTTCGTGTTACTGCACATTCTACTCGTGCGATCGGTGCGTCCTGGGCTTTTCAGCACCAGGCTTCAGTTGAGCAAGTTTGTAAGGCTGCTACCTGGTCTTCAGTTCACACCTTTTCCAAGTTTTACAAGGTTGATGTTCGGGCCTCGGCGGATGCTGTTTTTGGCCGTAAGGTTCTGCAGGCTGCAGTGGTTTGAGTTTTATCTGCGTTATTGCCTGGTTTGGATACCCACCCTCTTTTGGACACTGCTGTTGGATGTCCCAAGTGTAATAATAATAAGTATCTGAAGTGGGGTGTGTGACATACTTAGAATAATACCATTTTGTGATTACTCACCTGTAAAATGGGTATTATAAGTATGTCACACACCCCACTTCACCCGCCCTTTTTTGGTATCCTGGTTCTTTATATGGTGAAGTTTTGTTATTTACGGTTGAGGGTTAAATTTGTTTAGTTCTGGTACCTTGTCTTACTGCTTTTTGAACACTGGGGAATTGGTGAGAGGTACCAGGTATATATAGACCGGGAGGGGCTTGCTGAAGCTTTTGGAGATCTCTGCAAGTGCGCCACCTAGCGGTGAGTTACCCAAGTGTAATAATAATAAGTATCTGAAGTGGGGTGTGTGACATACTTATAATACCCATTTTACAGGTGAGTAATCACAAAATGGTATTTTTATGCAGCCAAGTATCTTCCACTTGTGTACATGTGTGTGATCTATATCAGCACAATTCACCCTGGCGAAGTGGCATAAGGCCACGCAACGCGTCGGTGGCTAGTTGCGGCTTTGGGTTCCTGAGCTCCTGGATGTGGTGATGTTTACAGTGTTATACTAATTGTTATTATTTACCTTTGGCTGTTATGCTGGCGTATATACTGTTTGCACAATACTAGTCTCTGCATGTATATACTGTGGTTTTGATACCACAGCACTTATTCTTTGTCACAGTGCACGATTATCACATAGGCACTTTGTGCACTTTTCCTGCTCTAATTTTTTCTTCACTTTTATTTTTTAATTTTTCTTCACTTTTTATCTTATGTATATTCACTTTCTCACTCTTATACGCCTGCATATCTAGCCAGTTTGAGGTATGGAATATGTATTTCACATGGTATATTTTTATGCATTAAGTATTATATAATTATATTCATTTTTTTGATAGCTCATATTAGGATAAAACCCTTTTCCTAAATTTTTGTGTATATGTTTTTTAATCTAGTCTTGTGATGTCTTCTGTTGTTCTAGGGAAGATTTAATAATAAAAATTTTTACTTTTATATACTATAAGAATTTTTGGTGTGCAGTATAATTTAGGGACTGTTTGGGCCGGTCTAGGGCCCAGTATTTTTTGATATTTTTTGATTTTGCTATATCAGCACAAGGCTGGAAGTATTTGTCTATATTGGGGGGTGACTTGGTGAGTACTAAAACAGAAGCAAACCACTGTGTGTGTGTGTTTTACCCCCCCCCCCCACACATACATACAGCCAAATACTTAAACAGGACCAATACCCCTACAAGAAACCGTGCTTATATACATCCCTCCCCGGGGCAAATCAGATTGCTGTACATAAGTTATTTTACCTTTTTGTAACTCCTACTTTAGTCAATTTTAAAACCCCCATGAAGCTCTAGACCACCTGCAAAAAGAAGTGCTGCTGGATTTCCTGCCACTTTGCATTGTGTGGTTATGTCAGTTGACTCTATGCAGCAGCATTGCTGGAATGCTGGGAAAGGAAGCTCCAAAATGTCCGCTATCAGGAGAAACTCTGTAAGGTGACATTTCAACTGATTGTCCCCAAGGGCAGACTAGATGGACCGTATGGTCTCCTTCTGCCGTCAACCTGCCGTCTACCCTCCTATGAAGTAAGTGCTAACAAAGATTCAGTATCTTGCATGCAGATGGGGCAAGGGAGCTTTAGTAGATTTTTTTTTCCAACTGTGCCAGGCTGTTGGTCCGCTTTAAATCCTTGTGCTGATGAGGACAACAGGCCTGAAACGCGTGTCCACAAGTTGAAGGTTTTAGTGCCAACAAGACACCCCCCAACCCACCCACTGCTTATTTGCCCTCTTGGCCACCATATCCTCTCTACTTTTTTATAGTAGAATTGTGTTAGATTTGGGGTGTACTGAATCCTGAATATTTTGATCAGTTTGTCTAAACTGCTCTGAAAGAGAAAAAAAAGCAGTTTTGAGCAATGCTATTCTCGCTCATGCACTTCCTAGATATTGCGTGGCAACAACACCTAATGGATACAAAGAGCTGGAGTCTGGAGTGGTTATTTTCTTGTGTTTGTGGCTTTCATCAACTGTAAGGAAGCAACATTCCGCTCCTGGAGTCTGGCTTGGTAAATCGTTAAGCTTTTCCTCTATTTCCACTTTGCACTTGTCAATGTCTGCGAGCTAAACTTCATGATCAAAAATGAAATTGCTTTGATCTGTTGTCGGTGTGCTAGGAATAGATCACCTTGGCAACCCTGCACATGTTTGGGGGGGTGCTTTATTTCTTTCTTCGAATGTAAGCAGACCCTAAGGATTGTTTGTGTGTCCCCTAATTGTAATTGGTGTACATGATGCATCTTTTTGTCTCTTCTGGGAATTTCCTTTTTTTTTTTTTTGTATACATATATGGCCATCTAATGCTTCTGCGCACAATTATTTTGTCCCCATTTAACACATTCATGCAGCAACAAACGCAAGCAATGAGTGCACACATGTCCGTAATGGTGGGCTGCCCTAAGCATGGTGCCTGGGGAGCCATGTGGGGGGGTGACTCGAGAATTTCCGCCATGTCCCGGGGTCATACAGTGGAAGCAGGAATACCCTTGCTTCTTGAGTGAATGAACCAACAGTCACTTAGAGAAGATTAAATCTCCCACTGGGGCTGTGATGCCATTTTGTTTGAAAACCCGTCTGGATTTGTTAGATTCTTAACTTCCTGCACTGTGCCCACCCTGTGTCAGACTTTATAGGCAAGTGCCTGGTGGCACCCCCCATTTACACGTGCCATCAGCCTCTGAGCATCTCAGACTTACAATTTGCAATTACACTCCAGGACCCCTCAAATTGATGCCCCTGAGGCAGTGTTTGTGATGAGCCATAAGTTGTTGTTTTGGAGTTCAGGCGGAAATCCCTGCATCCCCTGACTTTTGTCTGGAAGAGAATGGCAAGACAATACTGATTCAGGCACATATCTTATATGTTTCCCACACACTGTACTTACAGATTGCTTACATTAAAAATCATCCTACCTGCATCTGCTGCATGTTATGAGCCTTTAAACATCCAAGATGGCGGCTCCTGGAGCATCAGGCAGCCTGCAAACAGGAAGTGTCTTCTGACTGTGTCGCTTTGCATTCTGGGATTGCTGTCCTTTCCCTGACCCCAGCTCTGCTCTGTCCGTGCAAAGCACAGTTATAACCCCACCCCCTGCACTTTATCCTTCAGTGTGCTGTGATGGCGGCGCCCGTATCCTAGAGTCCTGAACAGAGTTGCAGCCCAGTGAGGGAGAGAATAAGTAAGTGACTAAAAACTTAAAATATATACTTTTAGATGCTGGGGAATAGTTTTTTAAGGGTTTGGTGTTTTCATTAAATTTTCCTGAAGGTCCGGTTGAAGTTCTGCCCTTCCTAGGCTACTTTTTCTGTCCACTAAAAGGAGAGGAAAACTCAGTACAAGGGGGTCCTTATGCTGTGCAGGTCGGGTATAACCCGCCTGTATTCCTACTGTTCTTACTATTTTGTATTTTAGTTTTCAGGGAGAGGAAGCCATGATGTAAACACAGGATTTGCTAACAGTAGCTGCAGTTGGTCGATCTCTATTGATTCACTTAAAGTATTGTTTATCCTGTAATGATGCTGCAGGCTTGTCTTCTGCCCTGTTGGCAGCTAAAATCTTCCTAATGTTTGATGCACATAGAACTACAGCCAAGATCAAAGAGTGCAGGCTTGGCTTCCATCGTGCAGGGCAGTTCTGTTTTTGACAATTTGTCTACGGGAAACCTTTCTTCTAGTACGTTCTGGAAACGCTGATAAATGTGACTGAACGTGCTCTATATTTAACTCAGGAACTTGTATGTTTTTCGTTTTATCATTTGGAGCCTACCAGAAAAACATGGCCGAGCTTTTTCATTTTTATATTCATTTCATAAGTGAACAAAAGCACTGTATTGTTGAAATGAAGATCAAATATGTTAACATTTTTTTAACATTTTACATGACTGTTGGTTCGGTTCAGAGCCGGGAGAGATAATTGTCATTCACTTTCATTGTCTACGTTTGGGGGTGACTCTGAGCCAGGTGAAAACTTGCACTCGGTAGGCAATTGGGTCGATACATAGCCAGGTGAGAAAAGGATCAAGCAGAAACTTAAAAGAGAAAAAAAATACCATTAAAATGGGTATTATAAGTGTGTCATACACTCCGCTTCCATAATCATGACATTTGGGTAATCTCCAGTAGAGGTCGAACTTCTGCAGAGATGAATGCAAAAAAGGTGCTCCTCCCGGTCCATAAATACCTGGGACCTCCCACTAATGCCCCAGTGTATGATAGCAGTAAGGAGACCAGGAAGAACCAATATAACAATACTTTAACAATCAAAAATAAAAAATGGTTCACCATATAAAAGATCCAAAATACCAAAAGGGTGGGGTGAAGCAGATTGTATGACACACTTATAATACCCATTTTAAAGGTGAGTACTCACAAAATGGTATTATTCCAAGTGTGTTATACACTCCGCTTCCATAATCATGACATCTGGGACATCCAATAGCAGTGTCCGTCATGGGTGGAAACCGAAAACAGTAAAAGAATGTACCAACTTAAACCACTGCAGCTTGCAGAACCTTGTGGCCAAAAACAGCATCCGCTGAAGCCCGCACATCAACTTTGTAAAACTTGGAAAAAGTATGAACGGAGGACCAAGTAGCAGCCTTACAAACCTGTTCGACTGAAGCCTGATTCTGAAAAGCCCAGGACGCACCAACAGCACGAGTAGAATGCGCAGTGATCTTAAAAGGGCGAGTCCTCCCCTTAGCAGATTAGGCCCCAACAATGGCCTGATGAATCCATTTACTAATGGTAGACCTGGCGGGCGCCAAACCTTTCCTAGTCCGCAGGGTACCACGAAAAAAGCGTCCATCTTACGAAAGGAAGAAGTAGCCACCAAATAGTACTTAACACAACGAACAACATCCAAATTGTGCAAGACCCTCTCCTTGTCGTTGCTGAGCTTAGGACACAAGGAAGGAAGAACAACATCCTGATTGAGGTGGAAGGCAGAAACCACCTTAGGAAGGAAATCTGGTTTAAAGCGAAAGACCACCTTGTCCTGGCGTCTTTCAAAGTAAGGGGCCTGAATCGACAGAGCCGCCAACTCGGAGACACGCCGAACAGAAGTAATAGCCACCCAGAAGGCAACCTTTTGAATGAAAACAGAGCAATATCCTGTAAAGGCTCAAAGGGAGGACCCTGCAGAGCCGAAAGAACCAAAATCAAATTCCAAACAGGGACCAGTGCCTTCCTAGGGGACCGCACATGCACCTGGAAAAAAGTCTTAACCAGCGGGTGCAAGGCAAAAGACCTTTGGAAGAAAACAGCCAGAGCAGAGACCTGCCCTTTCAGAGTACTAAGCTGGAAACCAAGATCCAGATCGTGTTGAAGGAACTCCAAAAACCTAGGTATTGAAAACACCCTGCAAGGTAAGCTCCTAGCCTCGCACCAGTCAATATAGGACCACCAAGTCCTATAGTAGATGCCAGAGGATGACCTCTTCCTAGCTCTAACCAAGGCCTGAACAACAGCCCCTGACAAACCTTCCTCCTTCAGAATGAAGGTTTCAGCAGCCAAGCCATCAAAGCCAGCGTTTGTAAATTGGGGTAAAGTAGTTGACCCTGAGATATCAAATCCGGAAACAGGAGCAGCCTGTACTGCTCTACCGCCAGCCTTACGACGTCTGCGTACCAGACCCGTCTTGGCCACCTTGGGGCCACCAGAATTGCTGGTGCCCCTTCCAGCACCAGTTTGCGAACTACCTTTTCCACCATGGAGAAAGGGGGGAACAGATACAAAAACCCCGGATCCTTCCAGGAAAGGGACAAGGCATCCACTGCCAGAGCCAGAGGATCCTGAGAGACACAAAAGACGGGAGCTTGTGATTGTGCCGAGAGGCAAAGAGATCCACCTCCGGAGTCCCCCACTTGTGACACAGGGATCAAAAAACCCTGGGATTGAGAGACCACTCCCCTCGGCGAGAGAACCCCCTGCTCAGAGAATCCGCTTCCCCGTTCTCCACTCCCGGAATGTAAACTGCCAGAATGCAAGGAACATTGCTCTCCGCCCAAGTCAGGATCAGAGAGAATTCCCTGAGGGCACTCCTGCTGCGAGTCCCTCCTTGGTGATTGATGTAGGCAACCGCCGTTCGACGTCGTTTGTCTGACCGAACCTGAACCGGTAGGCCCTGTAAGTGAGGTGTCAGCCATGACAGAACATGCCGGATAGCTGAGACATTGATGGGGGTGTGAGCCTCCTGAGGACCCCACAACCCTCTGAACTGATGACTCTACCAGAAACCTCCCCAGCCCGACAGGCTGACATCCGTGGTAACCGTCTCCCAACGAGGGGCCAGAAATGATCTGCCCCTCATCAGGTTGCTTGACTCCAGCCACCACCTGAGTGACTGCCGAACCCTGAGAGACATCAGGAACAGCTGATCCAAGGACTACGGACACCTGTCCCAGTGCGTCAATAGGTGTAGTTGGAGAGATCGCATGTGGAACTGAGCAAAGGGGACTGCCTCGAAGGAAGCCACCATCAATCCCACCAGCTTCATCCCTAGTCGGATGGAGGGGCAAGGAATGGCCAGAAGAAGGCGAACTTGCTCCTGAATCCCCTGCACTTTGGACTGGGTTAGAAGCACTCTGGCTTGAATGGTAACCAGATTCATTCCCAGGAATAAAATCTTCCTTGAAGGAGAGAGAGAAGATTTGGGGCGATTGATCACCCAACCGAACCTCTCCAGGGTCGACACCACCCTGTTGGTGTCCAGCTCCGCCTGTGGAAGGGAGGAAGCTGAAATCAGCAGGTCGTCCAGATACGGCACGATGCGAACGCCCTGAGCTCTGAGCAGGGCCATTATGCCCGCCAGAACCTTGGTGAAGACCCTCAGCGCTGAGGTCAACCCGAAGGGAAGGGCTACAAACTGAGGAATCTCTGATGCGCCTGAAAAATTGGAACATGCAGGTACGCATCCTTGATGTCTATGGATGTCATAAAGTTCCCTCGACGAAGGGAATTGATGGCCGAGCGCAGAGTCTCCATGCGGAACCTCTTGGGTCTGATGTACCTGTTGAGGATCTTCAGATCCAGAATGGGTCTTGTGGAACCATCCTTTTTGGGAACCGTGAACAGATTGGAATAGTAGCCCCTGCCTCTTTCTGAGGGGGGCACCGTGCATATGACTCCCATGTCCAGAAGATTTGTTTTTTTTTTTTTTTTTTACAGCTGACAGGAGCCCCTGTGCAGCCTGAGGGTTCGACGGCACCCGCGACCTTAAAAATCTTGGAGGAGGCCAGTACTCGAACTCCAGTTTGTACCCGGAGGAGACCACTTCCAGAATCCATCTGTCTGTGACCTCCTGGGCCCAGACCTGGAAGAAGAGCCGCAGCCGTCCCCCCACCCGTACGGATGAGGGCGCCCCCTCATTGCTGAGCTGGTTTAACAGTGGGCTTAGGTTTGGAACCCCATGCCACAGCATTACGGCCCCGACCTCTGCCTCTGTTCCAGGAAGAACCTCTGACCCCGGAGTAGGCAAAACCTCTGACAGCTCTGGAACCTCGGAAGGACGGGTTGAAGGAACTCACCCCCCGAAAGGACCGACGCTGCTTCTTACGCTGAGGTAACTTACCTCCCTTTGCAACCGCATCTAACTTATCTCCAAACAGCCTCGTACCCAAGAAGGAAAGGGCTGTGAGCGATTTCTTAGCTGCAAAGTCCGCCGCCCACTGGTGAAGCCAGACAGATCGACGCATGGCCACCAATAAGGCCGAAGTTCTACTACACATGACAATAGTGTCTTCCATAGCAGCCAAGACAAATTCCATGAACAATTCACACCTTTCAAGGGTAGTGAATTCAGCGCTGGCCGGATCAAGGTGGGCGTCTTTAAACAACTCCCTAACCAGAGACCTAGAAGCCACCGTCGCTAGCGCAGATGCACACACAGGCCGCAAGGCTGAGCCAACACTGGCAAAAACATGGCATGCCATCTGATCAAGGCGCTTGTCCTCGCCATCTTTAAGGGTATTAGCTTCTGGGGTGTGGATCACAGAGGTATTTGGACAATCCCAAAACTGGCACATCGACCGCGGGAGGAGAAGACCAGCGCTTAACCGCTTCCACCGGAAAAGGATACTTTTTATCCCATCCCTGTGGGACACCCGGAAGCCGACTGTTTCTCCCATTCCCTAAGGATCAATGCATCAAAATGAGCTTGAGTAGGAAACTCCAAACGTGGCTTGGAGGACCCAAAAAATTCCCCCTTTTTAAAGTGGACCAACACCCAGGATTTTGACTATCCTGGGTCTTGGTCCACTTCGGTGGGGCACCCCCGATCGGGGTGCCCCGCTGTGTGAAACCCCCCCGAACCCCCCGAACAACTCACCTCTCCCCGCTCCCAGCGCCGACGTACAAGCGAAGATCTTGAACGTCTAAGCGGCGGCGTCAGCCGCCGCCTCCCTCGCGTCACTTTGAACGCGCGCGCCCCCGTCTGCAGCCGTCTGCGAATGGCCGGCGCGGAGGCGCGCACGCCTACAGGGGCGCGAGGGAGGCGGCGGCGGCCGGCCGCCGCCGAAGATAAGGTAGGTGAGTTGGGGTGTTTGGGGGGGGTTTCACCCCGCGGGACATCCCGATCTCGGATGTCCCGCGGGGTGGGGGGTGATCGGCCCGGGAATCTTATAGATTCCCGGGCCGATCACCCGCGGGTGTTGGTCCACTTTAAGAGGGGGTGCCTCAGGAGGGGCAATATCCAAAACCTCCAAGAGATGTGCCAAAACCTTGGAAGTGTCAATGGCATCCCCCAGCGCCTGCCCAACATCAGCATCACAAAACTGTACATCATCAGCCTCTGACTCCTCAAACAATTCCCCCTCCTCTAAGGGGGGATAATCCGACCCATCAAGGGAATCATCATCAAAATCCAAAGCCGCCAGGGCCGGCGACAAATGTCTCTTTTTAGCATGGACCTTCTTGCCCACTGTGCTAGCAACAAATCTCTCGATGCTGGCCAATCTAGCGCAAACAGAGTGCGACTACCCGCTAGCGACAGAGTCACTTGGGGCACGGATAAGGCGGGGAGGGGAAGGCGATGAAGTGGGAGGTGCCGACCCAGAAGGCTGGGTACCCGACTGCCGCGTTATAGCCCTTTGTGCACATGGTATACAAATAAGCACATTCTCACCCGTAAGGGATACCCCACAACCCACACACGGCCGGGATTGTCCCAGAGGGAGCCCGAGCCCGGTATCCTGCGGAGCCTCCATATGGTGATTTTTGTGGTCAGCCGCAATGACCGTTGGGAATTAAGCTGGTAAGCAACCCGGGATGCCCCTTTAAAGTCCCTGTGGGAGGATTTGAAAATGTGTAATTTTAAGGCTAGGGACCATAGGACCAGGAGAAACCCCTTAAAATACACACACAGATGACAATCTGAAAAACATAATTGAAAAAGGGCCCATCAGGAATAAAAAAAAAAAAAAAAAATAAAAAAATAAAAAAATATATATATATATATATGAATTACCATGAGAAACCAATAAGTATAAATGCAAAAATACAAGTATTAAGGCCAGCCCCCCACGGAGAGGTGTACTGCCCGTATAAGCTAAGGAAGGGGGCCCACAGGCACTCACAGACCGGCGGGAAACCGCAGCAGCAGAGACAGTCAAAATGGCCACCGGATCACAGCCTCAGATTGAAGAGGAGAAGGGGGGCGGGCCAGCGCAGAACGGTCGCTCGCCAGGCCACGCCCCCTCCCAGCGAGTCCATAAACGCGGGTGCCAGCCATTGGCTGGGCCGCAGCCGGGCGCCATAACGAGCGGGAGGGGCAGCCGCGCCGAGGGCCCGGCCCTGCCCCCTCCCAGAATGCAGCCTGAGGGAGAGAAGCTCCCCAGGCTGAGAAAAAAACGTAAAAAGAACAGTCAGCACCAAACACCCTGACACAAGGTAAAACACTCATACCTCACACACACGCAGTATACGCAATTAAATTACGTATAAAAACTGTGGGAAAAAGCCATACCCCCCCCCCCCCCGGAGGGTTAAGGAAGGGGGAGGAATCCGAAACCAGATTCTGGTCAGAGGATAATGTAAGGGACAGGGCATCCCAAACCAGGATCACCAACCCGGACATCCGCCTACCCCTTGTAATGAGGTCTCACGGAGGAGCAATGCTCTCTCAACACCTAATAGGTGTTGCCTACCCTCACCAGGACCTGCAGCCAAGGCTGGGAGGCTCTACAGGACTAAAATATAAAGGTCCAGGCAGAAATAGGGACAATAATGGCTGGGCGTGAGCCCAGCACACCTGCAAGGAATAGAAGTCTTCATCTTCTGTCTTGCTCGCCTTCCTGCAGAGAAGAAAGCTGGGGGATTAGTGGGAGGTCCCAGGTATTTATGGACCGGGAGGAGCTCCTTTTTTGCATTCATCTCTGCAGAAGTTCGCCCTCTACTGGAGATTACCCAGATGTCATGATTATGGAAGCGGAGTGTATGACACACTTGGAATATATGGGGTTGATGAGACAAACTTTACTACTATTTTATGGCTATGTTAACACCTGTCTGGCATGTATGTGTTACCACATAAAATATAAATGGTGGCCCAGGACGCAGCAGGTAGGAAATTTTGGTGGATGTGGTTTCCTCTGTTCTGCCACACCAGAGAGATCTAAAAGAAGCCATAGAGGTGCCATTGTTGGTTTTCTTCACCACTGTGTCTGCCATAAACACATGTGGTACCTGACAGGTGTAAACAATGGCTGCATGTATCATTTTTGTCAAAATATACTGTATATTCCCACATTCTCTAAAATACTAGAGGCGGTATGTAGGACTAAAATAAATACCAAATTAACTTTTCCTTTATAAAACATGTTAGTTAAATGGCCATAGTCCTGTTTAAACCTCAGCCCACAGTAATCGTGGTTTGAGAAGCCAACCACTTAGCTCCCCATAGGAAACCCATTTACTGCTCTGCCACTGGCTAATTGATGTGTCGGACAAACATACATGTGCTGTATGTGGATTTATGTAAACCATATTGGCAGGGATGTGAACCTGTCCCTTTCCTGCGGGGTGTTTATTCTAAGCATACAGCACGTCCTGCTCCCAAATAGTAATAACATGTGGGTAATCCTCCGCCTCAGGCGCCGTGCACTGCAGACATGCAGAAAACAAGCTCCTCCCGGCCCTACATACACAGAGGGACCTCCCACAAATCCCCAGATTTCTCTGCAGTGCTGGAACTGCGAAGACATGAAGTATCACGCTCTCGCAGGCGAGCGGGCCTTACGGCCCAAGGTCCTGTGGGACTATTTCCACCCTTCCTCTTCAGAAGAAATATGCCTCCTAGCCTAGGCTGCGCGGGTCGGGTGAAGGTAGGTAGCACCCGGTGTGCTGAACGGAGCCACGCTCCACCGCAATCCCCCTCCATAGGGTAGGCGGTCAGGCCGATGGTGAGCCTCTAGAGAATTAGTCCATGGACACCTTCAGCTTCCTCCCGTAACTCGGGGGAAAAGAAGGGGGGGGGTTATGTGTGGCAGCCATAGACCTTGGTCCTGAGTTAGGGGGTCAGTGTCGCGCCTCGCTATACAGCGTGTGCTGGCTTTTTTACTAACTATCTGCTGCTCGGCAGCTTCATTCAGCGTTTCAGCATGAGATGTATACTTATTCTCCGCTGTTCTACCTTTTCTGTCGGTTAGAGCTTTGGGGGAGGCGGAGACTCGGCATGACGCGCCTCGCGTCACAGCCCGGCCTGGCCCACCCCTCGAGGTTCGCTGGCGCCATTTTCTCTATCTTCGCGCGTGGTGTGGTTCGCCTCCTCCCTCGGTCATGTAAGTGCCCTCCGGGGCGGCATGGTTCTATGTTTTTCAGACAGCGCATGGCACTGACTCCACTCTCCTTGTCCCTTTATGTCTTTCAGACGCCAAGACTTCGCTGCCTTCCCCCGGCCCAGCTTTTATTACAGCGGGTCCTCTTTACAAATTCTCCCACATTACTAGCGAGTTTTGGGGCATCCAGGGTTGTCGATTGCATAAATCCCTGCATAATACTGCTTAATAACCACCATATGGAGGCATTTCAGAATTATGGAACCGGGGTCCCTCCGGGACGTGACCGGCTGTGTGCAGTGTGTGGCCAGCCCCTGGCTGAGGCTGACAGGGCACAGGTCTGCGGACAGTGTTCAGAACAGGCAGGTTTGCTAACAGAGGAACCTCCCTTCCTTACTCCCGTCTCCCCGCTCCCAAATATCACTCATGACGAGTCCCACTCCAGCGGGGATGACCTGCAATCAGTGCCGCGAGCGTTGCCCACGGCGGAGCAGGTGCTTTCTGGATTGGCGGAGCGTATGGGCCCTGGTAAAAAGCGGTCCCTGACGCCTCCAGGCTCCACGGTTCCTGATGATACCGATGACTCTGCTGATATGCAGGACCCTGACCCTTCTGAGGAAGGTGAGCTATTTTCAGACTCGGGCTCCTCCCATGGGATGCCCGCGGGCCGTGATGATTCCGAGCCTGGTTCCTGGGGTCTGTGTGACACAGATGAAATCCTTATCAAGATTTTTGAGGTTTTGTCAATCTCCCCTCCTGGGGAGATCCCCAAGCCGAAAAGGGAGAGTTTCCATACAGCGCCGCCGCGCTTGGAGTTCCTAGAACAGGAACATTTCCAGAATCTTTTATCCCAGGAATGGGAATCGCCTTGTAAACTAAAAGGGGTTCCAGGGGCCTGGGAATGGAAGTACCCTTTTCCTCCTGATGTGGTTAATTTATGGTCAGCTCCCCTGGTGTTGGACGCGCCGGTTATAGGGGTCACAAACCCCCCTTTTATGACTGCTCCGTTTTACCATACCCTTCGGGATGTTGAGGACCGGCGCATTGACAGACTGGCCTCACACGCTTTCTCGTGTGCTGGGACGGCCCTGCGCCCGGTTTGTGCCTCGGCCATCACTGCGGTGGCCGCCAGGACTCTTGTCAGAAAGATACTAGATCACCGCCCTGAGGACTTCCCTTGGGGGGTGCAAAGCATTTGTGAAGTTTATTCTATCGGCACTGGATGACACCATTAAGATGTGTGCTAGGAACTCAGCACTTGCGGTAGCCATTTGCCGCCTGGTCTGGCTGCGACAGTGGGGCGCCGATGGAGCTACAAAAAAGGCTCTCACTTGCCTTCCATTCAGAGGACGGCGGTTATTCGGGGCCCGCTTTTTGGAAAAAAGGCTATAGCACCATTCCGCAGAAGACTCCAGCCTCCACGAGGCAGAGTCACCCCTCCACCTCCCTACGTTAGTGTCAAACGCGAATCTGAGGTGTGTTTCCAGCTGTTTGGTGTGGATTTCCAACATGGCGCGGGCAGGCAGCGCCCTGGGACTTCTGGCAGGACCAAGTCCAAATCTGCCAAAACCTCTCAAGCATGAAGGGGCGCCCTCGCCCGTCTGGGCGAGGGGACGACTGCCACAGCTGTCTCACATCCAGGAATATTCCTTCTCCTTCTGGTGGTTCCGGGATGTAATCCCCCCTGGGCTCAGGATGGGTTCTTGCTGGACGGTCCCCCCTCAGTGATTGTCAGGGTACTTCCGGTCCCTGCCTTCCCTTCTGAAATTGGCGCAGGCCGGACTGGGCCTACAGTGTTGGGCGCACTTGCTAATTGCCTTAACGGTATGGGGCTTTGGCCTCTATTTTCCTTCCTCCCCCCTCAACAGTATGGGGTAGTCTGGACTGCGTTGGCCTATGGCAGGCTTAGCAATTCTACCTTCACAGGTAGTCCATATATGACAACTCTGTCACAGGCCCCCTGCGCGGGAGGGGCTTTCGGCCTCTTGCGAAGCTCTAGATCTTCTTAGTCTCTCTGGGGTCTGCTGGACGCCAAGACTATTTCTAGACAGTGTCGCAGGCTCAGCCCTGCGGATTGAGGCATTACTTGGGGCCTCTCTTTCGTGCCCAGGCTACTAGCCTGGCGCGACTGGGGACACGCCTGAGGGGGGGCGTCTGCGTTGGGACCTACCGGGTCGTCTTCCTTACTCCCCAGTCTCTGCATCAGACCGAAGTGGGTCGATTGGCCGACAGTGTCCCCTGGGAGCTACTGGATGGTTGCTCAACCACCTCATCCCCTCATGGTCACTTATCCACTATCCCCCGTTCCTGGGAAATCGATTCAGGCTTGCAGCCTTCTTCTCTGGCATTAGGGGACCCCTGGTTACGGGGGCTCTGCCCCCCTTTACTGGCGCCTTACCTTCACCAGGCGGGATGGCAACTGGTGGGCCCGTTGGTGGCACATCAAGATGATGTCATTTATATACCGAGCCCTTGGGCTCTTTGGCGCAGTAGGTTACTAAACCTACATATGTCCCAGCACCCCGGTGCTTGGTCTGTGCTCATGCCTTCTTGGTAAGGTGGTTCCTCTTGAGCTTCCCATATGCAAGGGCCCCGTCAGGGGGGCACTCCCCTTCCTTACCAGCATGTCCTAGAGTATGGTCACCCTGGGTACCGAGTCTCGCAGGTTTGGCAGGGGAAAGGAAAAATCCTTCCACAACCCCCGTGGTTCTAGGTTGGGCCCCTTAGAGGGTCCATCTTACCTGCTGGGCTTGTTGAAACGGTGGGCCCCCCGTTGACTCTATATGGCTGGCCTTCTCCTGCTTCAGGATCGGTCGGTTTATGGGGGACTCCGGGTCTGTTGAAAGACAATGGCCTGTTATTCTAAGTATGTCACACACCCCGCTTCAAGATATTCATAACCTGTGGGTATACTGACCTGAAGAGGGCGATCTGCAGAGATGATTGGAGGAAAGAAAGCCCCTCCCGGTCCATAAATTCCTGGGACCTCCCACTCATTACCCAGTCTTCATCTCTGCAGACGGCGAGCAAGCAGAAGATGATGTCTCCTCCTTGCACAGGGGGTTTTCAAGGTAGCCGGGACTACTCCCGGCCTATATTATTTATTCCCGCTCGGACTCTTTTATATATATATATATATATATATATATATATATATATATATATATATATATGCAGTTTTGACTGCGGTCCGGGTGAGGGTATTCTAGCACCACAGGTGCTCAGGAGCTATGCTCCGCCGCGAGACCCTATTTAGAGGGTAGGCGGTTATACCGGGTTGGTGACCCCGGTTTGGGATGCCCTGTCCATGAAACTAATTTCCCCTATTTGGCCTACCCCCTCCCTTCTAGCCTGGGTTGGGGGTCCTCTCCTCAGAATTTAGATATTCCTGGTGTGGAGCGTCTGGGAGTAATCCCCCAATAATTTGGTTGCACCGTTTTAATTATCTGTTTGTGTGTTAGGGAATGTTTTGTGTGACATTTTGGCTTTTAATAAACTTTCATGCTCAGACAGACACCGCGGCCGCCATTGCCGCCGTGGTGCTGTATTTTACCTCAGAAGGCGGAGGGGAGGGGTTCTCCCCTCACGCTCTTCTGTTAGGGGCGGGGCCAGGCCTTCTGCGTGAGGCCGCGGCCCGCGCCATTGATCTTCAGGGACGAGGTGCTGTCGGCAGGGTAGCGGCTCGCAGACACAGCGGGCCGCTACCTTTATTATGGGGCCTGCCGGGTGCCGCGGGTCCCCGCGTCACCGGCGCGCGGAGTATCACAGCGGAGGGGAGCTTCTCCCCTCATGCGCTGAGTCATTGGGGGCGGGTCCGGACTTGCGGCGCGTCACCGCGGCCAGCCCCCTCTCTAGTTCCCTGCGCCGCTGAGGAGCTTGTAGCTCCTAATTGTATCGTGAAAGGGGGGCGGAGCCGGTAAAGCGCGCGGTCCGCGCTGGCCACGCCCCCTTCTTCGTCTCCCTCTCTGGCTGCTCTGCTGAGTTTACCTCAGACACGGAGACGCAGCGTGCTGGCAAGGACCTGTACTAGCCCGGAGGCTCTGTGAGTGGCCCTGCGGGCCCTTTTTATTCTAGAACCTCAGGTTTCTAATTGTGTTTTCTGTATTCTAGGTGTTTCTTCAGGGAATTTCATAAAGGGGGTTTCTCCCGGTCCTGGGTCCCTGGGTACTTTCACTAGGTTTTTAAAAAGAAAATTCCTCCCACTTGGACACTATAAGGGCATCCCGGGTTGCTTCATAGCGTAATTCCCTCGGTCATAGCGACTCACTTAAGTTCACCTTATGGAGGCATCCCAGGAATCCGGGCTCCCCTCGGGACAATCTCGGAAGTGTTTGGGGTGTGGGGTATCCCTAACTGGGGATGATATCTCGCCTCCGGCGGAGGCCCCTCAACAACAAGGGGAATTTTATGAGGAATCCAGACCGCGTTTAGAATTTCCTAATCAAAAGCATTTTGATAATATTATTTCCAAGGAATGGGAGAGGCCAGCTCGGCTCCCAGGCATTCCTCAGAGTTGGGATAGAAGGTATCCTTTCTCCGCGGACACAGTTAAGCGCTGGGCTTCCCCCCCCCCCCCCGAAGTGGATGCCCCAATTCTGGGGTTATCCAACTCAGCCGTTTTGAATAACCCTGATTGTTCCTCTCTTAAAGATGGTGAGGATAAACGCATTGACCAGATGGCTTGTCATGGTTTTGCCAGTATTGGGGCAGCTATACGGCCAGTTTGTGCCTCATCACTGTTGGTGGTGGCTACTAGAAAGGTGGTCAGGGATCTGCTATCCTCGTCCGGCTTGGATCCGGACAGTGATGAATTTCTTGGACTGAAACGTTGTGAGGTTTTTCTGTCCTTCATTTTAGCTGCTCTGGATGATTCCCTGATGATGAGCAGCAGGGCCTCTGCGTTAATGGTGACTATTAGGCGTTCAATTTGGTTGCGCCAGTGGGCGGCCGATTTTGGGTCTAAGAAGTCCCTGACGTCTCTTCCCTTTGTTGGTCTAAGGCTTTTTGGAGATAAGTTGGACTCTGTAGCTAAGGGTGGAAAATTACCTCAACGTAGGAAGCAACGTCGCCCCTTTCGAGGGGCGGCTTCCTTCACCCCTTCCTTTCGGGGAGCCAGAGCGGGAAGAGGTTTTACCTTCCCTTCTACAAGAGGAGACTCCTGGAATAGGGGCAGAGGTCGTGCCTGTTCAGGATACAGTTAGGGTTCTAAACCCAAGCCCGCGGCCAAGCCCGCTCAACAATGAGGGGGCGCCCTCACCCGTGCGGGTGGGGGGACGGCTGCAACACTTCTCCCAAGTCTGGATTCGGGAGGTCTCTGACAGATGGATCGGGGAAGTGGTGTCTTCCGGTTACATGCTGGAGTTCGAGTCCCGCCCCCCCCCCCCCCGCGTTTCCTCAGGTCTCGGGTGTCCCCGGACGCACAGGCTGTATCGAGTCTTCTAGAAATGGCGGTCATTTGCCCAGTGCCCCCATTAGAACGGGGTCAGGGTTTTTACTCAAATCTGTTCACGGTTCCCAAGAAGGATGGCTCCGTTCGGCCCATCCTGGACCTAAAGATTCTCAACAAATTTGTCAGGTTGCGAAAATTTCGCATGGAAACGTTGCGTTCCGCTATCCACTCTCTTCGTCAGGGGGACTTCATGACGTCCATAGACATCCAGGGCGCTTACCTCCATGTTCCCATTTTTCCCGCGCACCAGAGGTTCCTAAGGTTCACTCTGGAGGATCGGCACTTCCAATTTGTAGCTCTTCCCTTCGGTCTCACCACAGCTCCAAGGGTTTTCACCGAGGTGCTTGCTGGGGTGATGGCTCTTCTCAGAGCTCAAGGAATTCGCATAGTGCCATATCTGGACGATCTCCTCATATTGGCAGCGTCATTCAACCAAGCGGAATTGGACACCAGGACGGTTCTATCCACTCTGGAGAGATTCGGCTGGGTAATCAACTACCCCAAGTCCTCTCTCTACCCGTCCAGGTTAATATCCTTTCTGGGGATGTCTCTGGATACAGATCAGGCCAGAGTGTTCCTTCCTCAGTCCAAGTTCTTCTGATTCAGGAGTTGGTTCGGTCGCTCACGTCCATTCCTCGACCGTCCATCCGGCTAGGGATGAGACTGGTGGGTTTGATGGTGGCCTCCTTCGAGGCAGTCCCCTTTGCTCAGTTTCACACAAGGACTCTACAGCTCCATCTGTTGTCGGTCTGGAACAGGTCTCCTCAGTCGCTGGATCAATCCTTTCAGATGTCCCCCCGGGTTCGCCGCTCGCTTCGGTGGTGACTGAACTCGGCCAACTTGCTGAGGGGCAGATCCTTTCTGACTCCCCAGTGGGAGATAGTCACCACGGATGCCAGCCTCTCAGGATGGGGGGGCTTCTGGAAGGATCTGCAATTTCAGGGTTTGTGGGGTCCCCTGGAAGCCCACGAGCCTATCAATGTTCTGGAATTGAGGGCCATCAGGATGGTTCTTTGTCATTTGACTCATCAACTGCGAGGCTTGCCGGTCCAGGTCCGGTCGGACAATCGGACGGCGGTGGCCTACATCAATCACCAGGGAGGGACCCGCAGCAGGAATGCCCTCAAGGAAGTGTCTGATTCTGGACTGGGCGGAGAGCCATGTCCCGTGCATCTCGGCAGTTTACATCCCGGGAGTGGAGAACACGGAGGCGGACTCTCTGAGCAGGATGTCAGCCCGCAAAGGGGAGTGGTCTCTCAATCCCAAGGTCTTTCACTCAATTTGTCGCAGGTGGGGGTCACCGGCGGTGGACCTCTTTGCCTCCCGTCACAATCACAAACTTCCGTCATTTGTGTCTCTGGCGAAGGACCCTCTGGCTCTTGCAACGGATGCCATGTCTCTGAACTGGAGGGATCTGGGTTTTCTGTACCTGTTCCCTCCGTTTCCCATGGTGGCCAGAGTAGTGCGCAAGCTTGCTCTGGAGAAAGCACCAGCAATCATGGTGGCTCCAAGGTGGCCAAACAGGTCTGGTTCGCAGACGTGGTAAGGTTGGCAGAAGATCAGTTCGTTCTGCCCCTGCTGCCAGATCTACTCACACAGGGTCATCTTCGTTACCCCAATTTACCAACGCTGGCTTTGACGGCGTGGCTGCTGAAACCTCCATCTTGAAGGAGGAAGGTCTTTCTGATGCTGTGATTCGGACTCTTATTAGTGCTAGGAAGAGGTCTTCATCGTCTGTGTACTATAGGACTTGGAGGTCTTATATTGATTGGTGTGAAACTAGGGCCTTCCCTTGTAGGGAATTCTCTATTTCTAGAATTTTGGAGTTCTTGCAACATGGTCTGGACCTAGGGCTCCAACTCAGTACTCTGAAGGGGCAGGTGTCTGCCCTGGCGGTGTTTTTCCAAAAGTCTTTTGCGCTTCATCCTTTGGTTAAGACTTTTTTCCAGGGGGTTACACATGTGCGGCCTCCTAGGAAGCCTTTGATTCCAGTTTGGGATTTGAATTTGGTTCTTTCTGCGCTCCAGGGTCCCCCCTTTGAGCCTTTGCATGATATTCCTTTGTCTTCCCTTACGCAGAAGGTGGCCTTTTTAGTAGCTATCACTTCCGTTAGATGTGTTTCTGAGTTGGCGGCTCTGTCTATTCAAGCTCCATATTTTGAAAGACATCAGGACAAAGTGGTTTTCCGTTTTAAGACGGACTTCCTTCCTAAGGTGGTTTCGTCCTTTCATTTTAATCAGGATATTGTTCTGCCCTCTCTGTGTCCTAATCCCAGCAATGACAAGGAGAGGGCCCTGCATTCTTTGGATGTGGTTCGTGTTGTGAAGTATTATTTGGTGGTAACGTCTGCCTTTCGCAAGACTGATGCATTCTTCGTGGTGCCATTTGGGCCCAAGAAGGGTCTAGCACCCACAAAGTCTACCATCAGCAGGTGGATTCGTCAGGCCATTGTCGGGGCCTATTCTGCTAAGGGGAGAGATCCTCCCTTTCATGTTACAGCTCATTCTACTCGTGCGGTTCGGGCTTCCTGGGCTTTTCAGCACCAGGCCTCTGTTGAGCAAGTTTGCAAGGCCGCTACCTGGTCTTCTGTTCACACTTTTTCCAAGTTTTACAAGGTTGATGTTCGGGCCTCAGCGGATGCTGTTTTTGGCCGCAAAGTTCTGCAGGCTGCAGTAGTTTAAGTTGTGCTTTATACCTTGTTTTGGATCCCCACCCCTTATGGACACTGCTTTTGGATGTCCCACAGGTTATGAATATCTTGAAGCGGGGTGTGTGACATACTTAGAATAATACCATTTTGTGAATACTCACCTTGTAAAATGGGTATTATAAGTATGTCACACACCCCACTTCAACCCGCCCTTTTGTATTCTGGATCCTTCGTTTTGTGAACTTTGCGTTGTTATGACTTATATTTGGCTCTTCCTGGTCCCTTACCTTACTGCTTTCTTTATACTGGGTAATGAGTGGGAGGTCCCAGGTATTTATGGACCGGGAGGGGCTTTCTTTCCTCCAATCATCTCTGCAGAACGCCCTCTTCAGGTCAGTATACCCACAGGTTATGAATATCTTGAAGCGGGGTGTGTGACATACTTATAATACCCATTTTACAAGGTGAGTATTCACAAAATGGTATTTTTAATGCTGGTCTAAAGATTGTGACAGGTTGCTACCTCTGGAGGGTCCCTGTTCCTGTCTTCTCAGCGGTATTCGCTTCAATGGATGCCCTTAGCGGCAGGTTATGCTATCCCGGTGTTGCCCGGGGAGCCTAGCGTGGCTCAGAGGGGTCTCCCTCCTGACACAGGGCCTCTGCCCTTGTTCCTACTGTCCCAGAATATTCTGACTCCGGTCAGGGGGGCTGAGTATTTAGGCATAGCCTTGTTATTTCATATGCCTTTTCTTCATCACCCTACTGGTGGGTTCTGCGCACTGTTGGCCTGATAGAGAGTCCCATGGGATCTATGGCCTAGGCGGCCTTGGGAGTAATGGTTTGCAGACGGCCCTGCTGAAGGCTGCTGAATTGTGATATCTCTGTTAGGAGTGCGGTTCTGCCCTTATCAGGTCTCTTCCTGTTTCCAATATAAGGTCTCCTGTCTGGGGATTGACTGCTGATTCATTCGCCCCTTGGTGACGGGCCTCATCTTCTGGGTGACTTAGTATGAGAGGGGGTTGGGAGCTAGCTCCCCAGCTTCCCCTTACTCCATCTATAACGGCTTGGTGGTATCCCATATTGATTGGCATGGGCCTTAGTCTCTTCCCTGTTAGACGTTCTCGGTTCCCAGGGCCTTTAAAGTCATTACAGCGTAAGTTGGGGTTGGCTCCCCATCTGGGGACTCTGAAGGTGTAGGTTTGTCCTGGCCTTCCTGCAGGAGTCTGGTTCTGTCACCCTTGTAGGGAATTCTCTTGGGGATTGCTTAGCTGCACCTCCCCAGTAGTTCCATAGTCCCTGTGGGGATCAATTTTCATTTTTTACCCTGCGGACTTCCTGGGGACCCTGCCTGGATGCTGTCTCAGCTGCCCTGTAGTCCAGCCCGCTTCTCTGGGGCCTCCTGACTCCGTCAGACAGGTGCCTGAGACGATGGATCTGGTTGCTTAACCCTGACTCGATGTATACATATATATACATGTACAGATATATACGGCTACAGGCACCCCATGCCTGGGGGTGTTCCTTTTTACGCTGGGCTTCCGGTCCAGGTGGTCTGTTGGATATTTGCTTCAGTCCCTTAGTCTAGCCATGGGCTTATTCTTAATAATACTAATATGAGGGCCTACTTCCCTCTATAGGTTTTGCACTTCTCCCCATGCCGGCCTTCTTGGCCTTTAGGGGGACTGCTGTTCTTGGAGTCTACAGGCACCTCTTTAGGTATGCGCCTGATATCTATTCCAGCGCCATTGCACCTTTGGATCAATCCTTCTGGATGCCCCCTGATCCTGAGGAAGCCTTGGCTTCCTGATAATTAAGAGTCTGTATTCCCGCCTTGGACGGGTGACCTGTTTCTGTTTCCCTTTGGGGGTGTTACAAGTGTTGCCACAAGGCTTCCTTGCCTGTGAGCTGGTTGGGTCACTACACTGACCTATGTTCCTTCAGGGGAGTGATTCTTCCCTTTTGCTGTTTACTCCGTTATCTGGGTGCTTGGGTACCACTGGCCTTTCAGCACCAGGGCTTTTTCTCTGTTAGTTCAATTACTAGTCTTATGGCCTGTCGCTGTTCATACCTTCATGGTCCTGTTATGAGACTGGCGTTAGAGCCTTTGCTCATGTCATGCCTGTTGCAAGTTTTGCAGGTGACAGCGCCTTTACTGTCCGCTGTGCCTTGCTTTTTCTGGGGATCCCACCCTGCTTATGGACACTGCTATTGGATGTCCCACATGTTATTACTATTCGGGAGCAGGACGTGCTGTATGCTTAGAATAATACAACTCTGTGAAGTACTCACCTGTAGAGTTGGTATTATACGCATACAGCACGTCCTGCTCCACCCCACCCTGGTTTCACTTATTCTGGATCCCCTGTATGGTGATTATCATTAAGATATTGTTACCAGTTATTCTGGGTGGTTTGTTTCCTCCTGGCTTCTCTTCTCACTGGTTTTCAATGCTGGGGATTTGTGGGAGGTCCCTCGGTGTATGTAGGGCCGGGAGGAGCTTGTTTTCTGCATGTCTGCAGTGCACGGCGCCTGAGGCGGAGGATTACCCACATGTTATTACTATTCGGGAGCAGGACGTGCTGTATGCGTATAATACCAACTCTACAGGTGAGTACTTCACAGAGTTGTATTTTTCTCCAGTCCTGCAGTTCACAATGACCATTTACCTCAACACACCTGGGCTGAGATCATTAAAACTCCTATTCAGCCCAGGTAATTGGCTGGGCCCAGGTGTGCTGAGGCGAATGGCCACTGTGAAGTGCAGGACTGGAAAAAAATACTCAGCATGAATGGGTCATGTTGGCATCTATGTATTGGATGCAGCTAGTCATGTGGTACGCAGCATTAGAACTTGGACCTGGTTAGTATTTTTCCAAACTTTTTAGGCTACCTAAGTTTCTTGCAGTATGTGTACACTAGAGGGTACATTCAGCAGGTTGGAGGGATAGTTAACAATGTTAAGAGGTACACCACAGGGTAGGGGCTATTACTGGTCTGGTATATTATGCTAACATGGGTGGAGGATGCAGTGGTCCCTAGGGCTACTGTTGGATTTGAGAGTGGCGTTTCAAACACAACAAACCGTGCTCATATACATCCCTCCCCAAGGCAATTCGAATTGCTGCACATACAAAAACTAATTTACCTTTTTCTAACTCCTGCTGAGGTGAATTTTAAAAACAAAATGGTGTCTCCTGGACCTGCAGGCCACCTGAAAACAGGAAGTGCTGCTGGGTTTTTGGTTACCATGCATTTGGTTACTATGTCAGTTGTGTCAATGCAATGAACCCAGGCAGCTGCATGACTGAGATGGTGAGAAAGGAAGCTCCAAAATGGTAGCTACCACTAGAAAATAAGTGAGATGGCGTTTCGGCTCTAAGTGAATGCAGGAGCAAATGTAAGTGCTGACAATGATTCAGTGTCACGCATGCAGATAGGGGAGTTTTGTGGAGCTTTCTTTTCCAGCTGTGCCAGGCTGTTGGTCTGTGTGAAAACCCTTTCCTCGCATCACAAGGATATGTTCTAATTTTTAATCAGGTAAAATTGAGTGGACTTTTTTAAATAACTGCAAATGTCCATGAGCTATGACTGCACATGACCAGCTTAAAGGGCTTGTGTGGCAAAAAGTATTTTAAAGTGTAGGTATAAGTGCTTCTAATAATTTATGTAAAGATTTATTTTCTCAGTAGTAATAGAAAGGCTTTTCTTCGTACTTCTGTATAGTGCACATTATTGCTAGTTTGATGATGTCGTGACCTTAGAACTATATTTGGTATGTGACCTTCATGTTGGTCATGCCATTTTTTTATTCATGTTGCTTGTTTAATTATTTGCTATTGTGCTAATTATGCTACATTTAATCCACCCTATTCTTGCCAGATTGCATTAGGTTGTCATATGGGATAAGGTCAGACGCAGTCTCTGCATGAATGAGCAGAGCTGACCTATTCCTGCTCTATGCTACATGGTTTGGCTAAAAGGCCTGATTTCTGCATCAGATCTGCTGTGGAGTTATTCTTAGTATACAGTACGTCCTGCTCCAGATATAATACTTACATTTGGGTTATCCTCCGCCAGATGGCGCTGTACTGCAGAAGCATGCGAAAAACAGGCTCCTCCCGGCCCTTCATATACCCAGGGACCTCCCACAAATCCCCAGATTTCTCTACAGTGCTGACTGCGAAGACATGAAGTATCACTCTCTCGCAGGTGAGCGGGGCTATCAAAGCCTGCGGCCCTGTTGGACTACTCCCACCCGTCCTCCCTGTGATGTGCCTCCCAGCTTGGGCTGCGTCGGTCGGGTGAAGGTAGGCAGCACCTTGTGTGCTTATGGAGCCATGCTCCACCGCAGTCCCCCACCAAAGGGTAGGCGGTTTAGGGCTTATGGTGAGCCTCTAGAGGATGCCCCTCCCGCGCTATTCCCCATGCCCCGTGTAGCGGTGGGCCCTATACAAAGGGTCGCCATCCTCCCTCGTTCCCCCCGTAGTCCGGGGGGAAAGAAAGGGGGGGGGTGTGTGGTGGTCAGTGTATGCTTACACGCTTATGGCCTTAGTACTGTCCTTTACTGGTATTCCTGGTGTCAGTGCCGCGCTGTTAAACATTTTTATTATGCCGCCGCGCGCACTCCTTCTCTTATTGAATGTGCTGCGAAGAGCTGCTACGTCTTCATTGGCGATATGTCGCTGCCGCGCGCACTCCTTCTCTTATTGAATGTGCTGCGATACACTGCTACGTCTTCATTGGCAATCTGTCTCTAAGTGTGCCATTCACTTCTATCTTCTGACAACTGAACCTGACTTGGCGCACTCCGCGTCACAGCCCGCTCTGGCCCGCCCTGGCCCGCCCTTCGAGGTCCGCTTGGCGCCATTTCGATGCTCATTGCGCGCGTGCGTGGTAACTGTCCTCCTCCTCCCTCGGTCTGTAAGTGCCCTCGCGGGCGATTTTAATTTGTCTTGCTTACTGCGCATGGCTCTGACATCCCTATTCCCATTATGTCTTTCAGATGGTCGAACACCAGTGGCTTCTTCCGGCCCGGCTTAATTACCAGTGGACCTAGTTAAATTACTCCCACTTCCCTGCGGGTCATTGAGGCAACCAGGGTAGCTTATAGCGTCAATCCCTACTGGCCTATTGTGCCTATTAATCACCATATGAAGGCATCCCAGGATATTGTGAGCGGGGTTCCCTCGGGACAAGCCCGTCTGTGTGTAGCTTGTGGGGTCTCGCCTATCAGTGGTGACAATGCACGGGTCTGCGTCCCTTGTGCACAGCAGGTGCTAATGGTACTTCCCGCCCCTCCTGTGGCTGGGCCTGCACCTCGCCTCACTTCACCTACTCCCCCAAGCCTGAGTCTAACCCCCAATACAAGCTGGGATTCTCACCCTGATGTGGCCACTAGACTGGCCAGTGTTGAAAAATTGCTTGCTAGTTCTCTAGCCCGCAAGGCCACTGCTAAAAAGCGGCACATAATCCCTGATTCGGCTCCCTTCCCTATGGAGTCTGAGGAGTTTTCACATTTTTATGGCCATACCCCTTCGGAAGAAGGGGAGCTATTCTCTGACTCAGAATCTTCTGATGAGAAGACAAGGGGTCATGACTATTCCGGTTCGGACCACTGGACCCGGATGATACTGACAAACTACTGCTTCAGATTTTTGAAGTTCTGTTCATCCCTCCCCCTGTTGCGGCTCCCAGGCAAAGGGGTGAGCTATTTCATACTGCTAAGGCTCGATTGGAGTTTCCTGAGCAAACCCATTTCAATAACCTTGTGTTGAAGGAATGGGAACATCCCAGTAGACTTCCTGGGATCCCTAAGGGTTTGGACAGGAAGTATCCATTTCCTGCGGATATGGTCAAGTGCTGGTCATCACCCCCCGAGGTCGATGCCCCGGTTTTAGGGCTGTCTAACACCTCTATTATGCACTCCCCCGATACCACTACGCTATGGTGGGGCGGCGCTGCGCCCGGTTTGCGCCTTGGCCATTAATGCTGTGGTGCTCAGGGCAATGATCAGGAATGTTCTTGACGGCCCAGGCGAGCTGCCTACTGATGCTGTTAATGCACTGTCTAATTGTGATGCGTTTGTGAACTTTATCCTGTCAGCGTCGGATGATGCTGTTAGGCTGTGTGCCAGATCTTCCGCCTTGGCGGTGGCTATACGCCGAGCGGTATGGCTGCGCCAGTGGGTGGCAGACAATGCAGCTAAGAAAGCCCTTACTGGGCTTCCCTTTAAGGGTCTGCGCCTGTTTGGGGACCGCCTAGACCTCTTTGCTAAAGGAGGTAAGTTACCACAGCGCAGGCGACAGCCTCGGCCCTTTCGGATCCAGGGCCCCCTTTCAGCCCCCTACAGAGGTGTTAAGCAGGGGAAAGGGGTGTCCTTCGCGGGGGCTCGTGCAGACTCCTGGCATAGGAGCAAGGGGCGACGCCCCGGCTCCTCCTGGGGAACCAAGCCCAAGGCCCCTCCCAAGACCCCTCAGGCATGATGGGGCGCCCTCGCCCGCCAGGGTGGGGGGACGGCTACAGCACTTCGCGCACGTCTGGAGGCACCAAGTCTCGGACCGGTGGATTCAGGAGGGTAGTTACCTCTGGCTACAAAATAGAGTTTGCTGTACGGCCCCCCTCAAGATTCGCCAGGTCCCGGATTCCCCAGGACCCGGCATCGGCTCAGGTCCTGATGCAAGCAGTGCAAGACCTTCTGGATCTGGGAGTTATTTGCCAGGTTCCCTTGAGAGAATTGGGAGAAGGGTTCTACTCCAACCTGTTCACAGTACCCAAAAGAGATGGGTCAGTCAGGCCCATTCTGGATTTAAAGTTAAAGTTAAAGTGTAAAGTTACTCTGAAGGGTCAGGTTTCTGCTCTGTCAGTTTTCTTTCAGAAATCCCTTGCTCAGCATCACCTGGTTAAGACCTTCTTTCAGGGGGTCACCCACGTGCGCCCCCCACGTAAGCCTACAGTTCCTGTTTGGGACTTGAACCTGGTTTTGTCTGCCTTGCAGGGTGCTCCCTTTGAGCCTATTCAGGACGCTGCCTTGGCTGTACTTACCCTCAAAGTGGTTTTTCTGGTGGCTATCACTTCGGTCAGGCGTGTTTCGGAGCTGGCGGCGCTGTCTATTCAGCCCCCATGCTACGAGAGACACCAGGACAAGGTGGTGTTCCGCTTTAAGCCAGACTTTCTGCCGAAGGTGGTGTCTGCCTTTCACTTGAATCAGGAAATTGTGCTTCCTTCATTGTCTCCTAATCCTAGTACCGCTAAGGAAAGGGTTCTGCATTCCTTGGACGTGGTCAGGTGTCTGAAGTATTACCTGGTAGTCACTGCGGCCTTCAGGAAGACTGATGCTCTTTTTGTGGTCCCCTCTGATCCTTGGAAGGGTTTGGCTCCCGCCAAGTCATCTATTAGCAAATGGATTAGTCAGGCTGTGATTCAAGCCTTTTCTGCTAAGGGGAAGAGTCCTCCCTTCCGCCTTACTGCTCATTCTACTCGTGCTATCGGGGCCTTTTGGGCCTTCCAGCACCAGGCCTCGGTTGAACAGGTTTGCAAGGCCGCTACTTGGTCATCTGTTCATACCTTTTCGAAGTTTTACAAAGTTGATGTTAGGGCCTCAACAGATGCTGCTTTTGGCCGTAAGGTTTTGCAAGCGGTAGTAGTTTGAACTGCCTGTTGTTACCTTTGGTTGTTGGGGGATCCCACCCTACTTTATGGACACTGCTATTGGATGTCCCAAGTGTAAGTATTATATCTGGAGCAGGACGTACTGTATACTAAGAATAATACAATTCTGTGAAATACTCACCTATAGAATTGGTATTATAAGTATACAGTACGTCCTGCTCCACCCACCCTGTTGTTGCATTATTCTGGATCCCCTGTATGGTGATTGTTATCTTGTTATTGTTACCAGTTGTTCTGGGTGGTTTTTAATTCTTCCGGCTTCTTGTTACTGCTTTTCAATGCTGGGGATTTGTGGGAGGTCCCTGGGTATATAAAGGGCTGGCAGGAGCCTGTTTTCGCATGCTTCTGCAGTACAGCGCCAACTGGCAGAGGATAACCCAAGTGTAAGTATTATATCTGGAGCAGGACGTACTGTATACTTATAATACCAATTCTACAGGTGAGTATTTCACAGAATTGTATTATTTCTGTAATGTGTTACAACTGAATCCATTGTTATATGTGAATATATATTAAAGAGGTAATATGGTCAGAAATGACCGTAAGTCTCTCTTTTAATACGCAGCAGCAGGACAGCCTGGGTTGGCTATGCATCGCCACTGGTAAAAAGAACTGGGCCACCCAGAGACTCTTCCAGGATCCTTCTAGGGCAGCCTATTGGCTCACATTAGGTTGTCATATGGGATAAGGTCAGATGCAGTCTCTGCATGAATGAGCAGAGCTGATCTCTTCCTACCTCTTCTACAATGCATCGGGAAACGCGCACAAAAAGCCTGATTGCTGCATCGCATCTGCTTTGGCGTTATTTCTATAATATAACTGAATCCATTGTTATATGTGATTATGTATTAAAGTGGATCAAGCACCAGAATTATCACTATACAGGGGATTCGTTCTTGTTTTCCTCACGATTTGGGATGCCCTATTGTGCGAAACTGACGATTGCCATCCAATCAGCGATGTATGCTGTTTGTTTACATACCGAGCACACATAGCCAGGGCTGCGGCCAAATCCCTTGTCTCCCTGCTATTTACTGCATCCTCGTCTGAGCCCGTGAGATTCCAGAGATGCAAGTGTGGCCATTAGCAGGGCAAATAGTGATGCCTCGGAGGTAGATAATCAGCCAGCCCTGTTGTCTATTAGACTCCAGCCAATGCCTGCAAAACAGGTGATGGGTTCATTTTTAAATAATTTGTTGTTTACTTATTTATGGAATCTTTTTTTGGTAAGAGTGGGTTTTTCTTATGCATAAAAGGCCTGTTCAGGCAAAACAATATGCAAAGCGATACTCCTTTTCTAACCTTGAAGTTGCTTCCTCTTGGTCCAATTGTGTAAAACACATGTGGTTCTGAGAGGTTCCTCACTAGCTTGGTGAGCCTGGCTTCCCCCCTCTACTGACAGTGAATAGAGTGGCACAAACATATTGGTGTATGAGCCCCCAAGGGATCGCTGCATATGTGTGCCACAAGACTTAAGATAAGGGTGAGTTTTACACCACTGGACTTAGGGGCCGCAGCAATGGGGAATATGGTGAGTGTTCCTTTATTCCAAGTATGCATTGCACCCTGCTCCAGAATGATTCATTAAGTCTGTGTTATAGTCCACAAGAGGGCGCTTTACTGCAGAGATGGCAAAAAAGAGGCCCCTCCCGGTCCATATATACCCGGGACCTCCCACTCATTTCCCAATTTAGTCTCTGCAGACGGCATCGACAGTCAAGATGATGGCTCTCTCTCTCCTTACAGGTAAGCCGGGTAGCACCCGGCCCCCCTTTTGTCCTATTTCCACCCGGGCCATTTTAAAATGCCTCCCAGCTACGGCTGCATGGTCTGGGTGAGGGTAGGTAGCACCTATTAGAGGTGCTTTTCACAAGGGAACTAGACTCCACCGCAAATCCCCCACCAAAGGGTGGGCGGTTTTCAGGTTGGTGATCCTGATATGGGATGCCCTGTCCGTTTTACTGCCCTCATTACATAGACCCGAATGTAACCATGGGCTTTCCCTCTGCCTTCCTGTTCCTGGTTAGTGGGGGGGGGGGTGTATCCACGGCTATTGTATTTTATATGTATATGTGCTTTTGTGGGTGTGTGTGTGTGGAGGGGGGGTGTATCCACAGCTATTGTATTTTATATGTATATGTGCTTTTATGTGTGTGTGTTTTGTGTGTTTGTGTGTGTGTGTGATTGTCTTACGCGCGTTGTCATTTTGATCGGCGCGCGCTCTGCGGCGGGCCGGTGAGGTCACGGCCGGCTCCCAGCCTATTGGCTGGGGAGCGCGGCCTGTTAGCTGTCCCCATGCTCTGGAGGGGGCGGGCCTAGCGCTCGGCGCGCTCAGCAGTGGCCCGCCCCCGTCCTCCTTCTCTTCCTGCTCTCCGTCCGGACGCCATCTTGAGATCCCTGTCGGTTCCGTGAGTGCCCATGAGGGCTTACCTTCTTCAGTGATTGCTTACTATTTCATGTGATGGCTGCTAGGGGACTCTGCGGGCAGTATAAAATATATATATTATATATATCCATATGGAGGCTCCCCAGGATACTGTGCTCGGGGTCCCCTCGGGGCAATCCCGGCTGTGTGTGGTGTGCGGGGCATCCCTTGTGGGCGATAATGTGCAGATTTGTGTACCATGTTTGCAGCAGGCGATTGCGCTGCAATCTAGGCCCCGTGCGGCTGGGTCAGCTCCACTGGTCTCATCCCCCACACCTCCGCGCCTGGTTATGACCCCTAGTGACATTAACACTAGCGGGGAGTCGCAATTTGATGTTTGCGCTAGACTGGCCAACATTGAGAGAATGATTGCTAGTTCTGCAGCCAGGAAGGCTTCAGCTAAAAGATGGCACATTGCGCCCGCTGCGCCGGCCTTTGCCTCTGATTATGATGATTTTCTTGATTTGTCTGACTATACCCCTCTTGAGGAGGGGGAATTATTCTCGGGCTCCGATTTCTCTGATGATCAGCAGTACCTTGGCGCAGATGCCGGTACAGAGCGGGGGGAACGCGGACGACACCCATAGGCTGCTTACCCAAATATTTGAGGTACTTGCCATTTCCCCCCCTGCGGCGGTGCCTAAGCAGCAGTGGGAATAGTTTGATCTGGGAATTCCAACCATGGCTTAACGGTACCAGACGCATTTTAACAAGCTGATTCTTAAGGAATGGGAGAAGCCTAGCAGGCTTCCCGGTATCTCTAAGGGGTGAGATAGGAGGTATCCCTTTCCCGCTGACACGGTCAAACGTTGGTCAACTCCCCCCAAGGTGTATGCCCCCGTCCTGGGGTTGTCCAATACGTCCGTCGTGCATTCTCCTGATTCCACTACCTTGAAGGATAGTGAGGACCGACGTATTGACCAACTGGCCTCCCATGCTTTTGCTTGTACGGGTTCGGCCTTGCGCCCGGTGTGTGCTTCTTCATCACTTACGTCTTATCTGCCTTAGATGACATCATTCGGATGTGTAGCAGGACCTCGGCATTGGTAGTCTCTATCCGCTGTTCGGTCTGGTTGCGCCAGTGGGCAGCTGACAATGCTGCTAAAAAGGCGCTCACGGGGCTTCCCTTTCACGGTTTGCGCCTGTTTGGGGATCGTTTGGACCTTTTTCGGGCTTCAGGCTCTTTCGCTCCCTCCTTTCAAGGGCCTAGGACAGGCAAGGGGGTATCCTTTGCTGGACAAAGGGGGGAGATTTCTGGGGCAAGGGCAGAGGCCGTGCCCGACCCGGATCCTCCTGGGGTGCCAAACCCAAATCCACTGCCAAGCCTGCACAGCAATGAGGGGGCGCCCTCACCCTTGCGGGTGGGGGGACGACTGCGGCTCTTCGCTCGGGTCTGGGCCAAACAGGTTTTAGACAAATGGATCCTGGAGGTTGTCTCCTCCGGGTACAAGCTGGATTCGCGGACTGGCCTCCTCACAGATTCCTCAGATCTCGGGTTCCTACGGACCCTCGGGCAGCGCAGGGACTGTTGTTGGCGGTGCAAAACCTTCGGGCCATGGGGGTCGTTCGTCAGCTTCCCCCCAGAGAGAGAAGTCAGTGTTACTATTCCAATCTCTTTACACTGCCCAAAAAGGATGGTTCCATCAGACCCATTCTGGACTTGAAGATTCTCAACCGGTTCATCAGAACCAGGCGGTTTCGCATGAAGACACTGCGCTCCGCTGTCAGCTCCCTGCGCCCGGGGGACTTGATGACCTCAATAGACATCAAAGACGCTTACCTTCATGTGCCGGTCTTTCCAGGACACCAGCGGTTCCTCAGGTTTGCGGTATGGGAACATCACTACCAATTTGTGGCTCTACCCTTCGGGCTCACCTCTGCACCCAGGGTGTGATGGCACTTCTCAGAGCCCAGGGCATTCGCATTCTTCCTTATCTGGACAACCTTTTCATTACGTCTCCTTCACTCTATCAGGCGGAGTTGGACACCCGGACGGTGGTGGCGACGACACTGGAGAGGTTCGGGTGGGTAATCAATTACCCAGTCCTCACTCTCTCCGTCACAGGTGACTTCTTTCCTGGGCATGACGCTGGATACCATTCAGGCCAGGATTTTCTTACCTCAGCAGAAGGTGGACGCTCTTCAAGCGCTGATTCATCTCTTACTGTCCAATCCTCATCCATCCATCCGGCAAGGGATGAGACTGGTGGGACAGATGGTTGCCTGCTTCGAGGCAGTGCCCTTTGCTCAATTTCACATGAGGCCTCTTCAGCTCCATCTCCTGTCGGCCTGGGACAAGTGTCCTCTGTCTCTGGATCAGGCCTTTGTTCTGTCCCTTCTGTGGTGGCTGGACCCGAAGAATCTTTTTGGGGGCAGATCATTTCTGACGCCCCACTGGGAGACGGTCTCGACGGATGCCAGTCTGTCAGGCTGGGGGGGCTACTGGAGAGCCCATCAATTTCAGGGGCTGTGGGGCCCTCAGGAGGCACACGCTCCCATCAATGTTCTGGAGCTGAGGGTGGTTCGGTTGGTGCTGACGCCTCACCTTCAGGGCCTGCCGGTTCAGGTTCGCTCCGACAACAGGACTGCGGTCGCTTACATCAATCATCAGGGAGGGACTCGGAGCAAGAGTGCCCTACGGGAGTTGTCTTTGCTTCTGTCTTGGGCCGAGAGCAATGTTCCGTACATTTCGGCGGTTTACATTCCAGGGGTGGAGAACCTGGAAGCTGACTCCCTGGGCAGGGGGGGGCCTCTCGACGAGGGGAATGGTCCCTCAGCAACGAGGTCTTCCTATCCCTCTGTCGCAGGTGGGGGCTGCCGGATGTGGATCTGTTTGCCTCTCACCACAATCATAAGATCCCAGAATTTGTGTCACTGTCCCAGGATCCTCTGGCTCTGGCAGTGGATGCCATGTCTCTGTCCTGGCGGGGGTTCGGTCTCCTGTACCTCTTCCCTCCGTTTCCCCTTCCGGGCAAGGTCTTACGCAAGCTGGTTCACGAAGGGGTGCCAGCTGTTCTGGTGGCCCTCAGCTGGCCAAGACAGGTGTGGTTCGCAGACGTTGTGCAGTTGGCGGTTGATCAGTTCCCTCTGCCTCTGGTTCCGGATCTTGTCACTCAAGGACGTCTCTGTTACCCCAATTTACAAACGCTGGCTTTGACGGCGTGGCTGCTGAAACCTCCTTATAATTAGTTTTGCTTCCCTCTGTTTAATTTTATATGCCTCTCTGTCAGCTACAGTACCCTTTTCCCCATGATTTGGTTGAACGATGGTCAGTCCCTCCAGAGGTGGATGCGCCTATTATTGGGGTTGCTAACCCTCCCTTCATGGCGGCCTCCTCTCCTCGTACCCTTCGGGATGCTGAGGACCGGCGCATTGACAGATTGGCTTCCCATGCCTTCTCGAGTGTAGGGACGGCTCTGCGCCCGGTCTGTGCTGCGGCTGTCACCGCGGTGGCCGCCAGGACCCTGTTCAGGAGGATAATTGACCAACAGCCAGTGGATCTCCCTTGCGAGGTCTTTAATGCACTGTCCGATTGTGACGTTTTTGTGAGGTTTATTCTCTTAGCGATGGATGACACTATTAAAATGTGTGCTAGAACCTCGGTTCTCGTGGTGGCTATTCACCGCCTGCTTTGGCTGCGACAGTGGGGGCTGACAATGAGACAAAAAAGGCTCTTACTGGTCTTCCTTTTAGAGGACGACGCTTATTCGGGGCCCCGGTTGGACCTTTTTGGAAGAAAGGGTAAGGCGCCCTCGCGCAGAAGGCTGGCCCGGCCGCCCAGGGGCAGGGACTCCCCTCCCCCTCCCTATGTTAGTGTTAAGCGA
This sequence comes from Gastrophryne carolinensis, assembly GCA_027917425.1. Lineage (NCBI taxonomy): Eukaryota > Metazoa > Chordata > Amphibia > Anura > Microhylidae > Gastrophryne > Gastrophryne carolinensis. Next base: position 122,086,038 of record CM051234.1, on the reverse strand, counting down.
GAACCAGAAGTGTGCTTCCAACTTTTTGGAGTGGAGGCCCGCCCCAGAGGAGGCAGGCAACGCCCTGGGACCTCCGGCAGGGCAAAACCAAAGTTTGCCAAAACCACACAAGCATGAAGGGACGCCCTCGCCCCGTTGGGCGAGGGGGCTGCCGCAGCACTTGGCTCATATTGCAGGGTGCCATGCTTCGTTCAGGTGGTTACAGGTGATAGTCCCCCTGGATGCAGAATGGAGTTTGCTGGGCGGTTCCTTTCTGCGGTTGTCAGGGGCCCTCTAGTCCCCGTTTTTTCCCTTCGTGAGTTGACGCAGGCCGAGTTTGGCGTGCAGGGTCTGGGCTCTCTTACAGGTTGGCCCTTGGCTGGTAATTGCACCCACATTGCCCTTCCCTCCGGGATGAAAGTGTCTGACCAGGTCCGGCACTCTGGACCTAGCATTTGTATTTCACAGGCAGTTCCTACATGGTATCCACCTGTTGGGCCGCAGGCGCCCTTGTCCAGTGGGCCTCTTGATGCCTGCAAGGATCCATATCCCCTTTTTAGTCCCTTGTACCTTCAGGACACCTAGTACATTTCCAGCCAGTGTTACAGGACCATTTCTTTGGATTAGGGTCTTGTCTGGGGTCCCTCCCCTGCTCCCAGAAGGCTCGCCAAGGCGAGTAGGGGAGTGTTGTCTTGGACGGGCACCTGTGACGTCCGCGCTAGTTTCTACCCGATTTGGGGCTCCTTTGGAGTCTTTTGGATTGGTGCTCAGGCACATCACTTACTTAGTGTACCCTGGTTCGTAATCTCCCCACGGGGTGGCATTTAGATGGGTTCAGGTTAAAACCTTTCCTTCTGCTATGGGTGCCTTGTTATGGAAGGGGCCTTGCCCTCTTTGTAGTCACACTACCTTCACCTTGCAGCTGGTGGGCCTATTGGTGGCTACCCAGATGCTGTTCTTTTTTCTCAGATGCCCTTGGGCCCTGCGGCACCTTGGGTTACTTATCCTGGACGGGGTTCATCACCCCTGGAAATAGGTCAGTACGCTCCCCCTTTTTTTATGAGGGTTCCTTTTTGAGTTGTAAACTCAAGGAAGTTGTTAGGGAGCATCCCTTCCTTCTTGCTATCCCTGTAGATGGTCGCCATGGGGACCAAGTCTGGCAGGTTCACTAGGGGGTTCTATTTTTTATGAAATCCCCCGTGGTTCCTAAGGGGGGCCCCTTTAGGGGGCCCATTTTCATACTGTTCTTCAGTTATCACATTGTGCCCTTTGGGCCCTAACTTGCTGGGCTACTTCCCTTAGGTCTTGTCTCTTGGGGACTCTCGGTCAGTCTGACCTCAGTGGCCTGTCCCTGTTTTTATCTGTGAAGGTCTCGGAACAGGTTGACCCTTCAAGAAGGGTCTGGTTCTGATCTAGTGGGGGTTTACACTCCCTGCGCTTCATTGGTATTGGCTTGTTGGCGGACCTACTGTGCTAGGAGGGCCTATTCTAGTGTTTCACTGAGCACTACTTGTGTGGGCATGTGGGCCCCGTGGCTATTACAGGGACTCTGTCCTGGTTATTGTCCTGGGTTATTGTTCCAGGACTCTGGCCTTGGTCATGGGGACCTAGTATGGCTTCTGTCAGGGCATTGTACCCTTTATGTCTGAACTTGTTACACCCTGCTAGGTGGGGCTCTGCACAGGATTGCTGTGGCAAGGGTGAACCGTTGCGCTGGGGGCCCTGGGTGGCCCAGTGTGGTGTGGTTAGCATTTTTCTGCTGAAGACAGTTGTACTGTGTGCCCTCTCACGAGGGCTGTTCTGCCTATTTAGGCTTCTTACTACGTCACCCCTATTTACAGGGATTGGACGGTTTGTTCTTCACCCTATTGGAGATGGATCCCTCTGGGTGTCTTTTCCCTTCTGGAGGGTTAGGCTTAGATCCCTCCTTTTCTTCTTCTCCCTTCCCTGCCGGCTATGTTGGGAGATGTCGCTCTAGTTGGCTTGCTTGGACTAGCTCTCTCTCCTGCGGGATGTTGTCTTATCCCTGGGTCCTAGAGTTTCTTACGGCATGGTTGGAGTTGGTTCCCCAAATCAGTTCCTTGAGGGGTTTCAGGGCTCGCTCTGTTCGCCCTCTGTAGAGACTAGTTCAATCTTCTGCGTTGAGCATTCCTCAGGGGTTGCTCAGGTGCATTCTCCAGGGAATTTTAAGCTCCCTTTGGGGGTTACTTATCCTGTTGCCCTGCTAAGGGTTTCCCTGGGTCTTATTCAGGTTCTTGTCTAAACTGTTCCTTGCCTCAGACGATTCTTTCGGGGCGGGCACCTCAGTCAGAGACGTGCCATAGGAGATGACTTTCTTAGCCTAGTCATTTTATATTGATATATGTTTAGATATCTGTACACCATTAGGTGAGGATGTTCCGCCTTGCACCGAGTTTGGGTCCAGGCGGAGTTTTTTATTCTCCTCCATTCCAGACCCTCTGGCCTCTGGGCTGGTGTTTTGCTTACTCTGAGCTTAAAGGGATCTGTATCCCTTAACAGGCATTGGAGATTCCTGGACTGTTCCCTGTCCATGGTTGGGACTATCCCCCTTGGGGCTTATAGGCGTCTCCATCCTTTATGCAACGGGATCTGGTTGCTTCCACGGGTGTAGGAGCCCGTTGGATTGGTTTTGCTCGGTTGGTTGTCCTTCTGAGCCCATGGTTAACGTTTCGGCTCTTGCTGAGCCTTGTTAGCGTTGTTTTCAGTATTCCGCTGGCCTCGCTGAGACCAGGATTCGTATTCCCTGACGGGGAAGGTTCTGCGGTTGCCATGGCTACCCTGTTGTTGTAGTAGCGTGGTTAGGCTGTTACTCTGGCCTATTTGTTTCAGGGAGATTCATTCTTCTCTCTTGGGTTTTGTTTCCTTCTACTTGTGCTTGGCTTGGGCCTTCAGCACTCGGTTTGTTGAGCAGGCTGACTAGTTCCCTGCTTGTGTTTCACTTAGCCTTGTAAGGTTTCATAAGTTGAGTTAGAGCATTGCTCACATTGCTCTTGGTAGCAAGGTTGCGGGTGACAGCGCTGTTACGGTTGGCTGTGCCTTTTTCTCATGGGGATCCCACCCTACTTTATGGACACTGCTATTGGATGTCCCACATGTTATTACTATATCTGGAGCAGGACGTGCTGTATGCTTAGAATAATACAACTCTGTGAAGTACTCACCTGTAGAGTTGATATTATATGTATACAGCACGTCCTGCTCCACCCCACCCTGGTTCACCTTGTTCTGGATCCCCTGTATGGTGATTATTATCTTGGATATTATTGCCAGTCTCTTGGTGGTTGTTTTCCTCCTGGCTTCTCTTTCTCACTGCTTGTCAATGCTGGGGATTTGTGGGAGGTCCCTCGGTATATGTAGGGCCGGGAGGAGCTTGTTTTCTACATGTCTGCAGTGCACGGCGCTGAAGGCGGAGGATTACCCACATGTTATTACTATATCTGGAGCAGGACGTGCTGTATGCATATAATATCAACTCTACAGGTGAGTACTTCTCAGAGTTGTATTTTTTGCCCAAACGGAGCCTTTAAGGAATAAGTAAAGTTACAAATGTCCCCATGCTGAGGGGTAGAGAATGTAAAGTTATCTTGCTTTTGGATGCCCTGCTGCATCTCCTTTCTGCATTCAGCGACTGCTTGTGAGCAATCATATTTGCCTGATGTGAGGGGCTGCACCCCACCTGCCCTCTCATTGCTGAACCTGATTGGTTGTCACCCTATGTTGCTCTGATGGATTGTGGAAGTACAGGATTGCACCATCATTATCATCACCACCACCACCAGGCTTGTAGCATAAAGAGAGGAGATTTGTGATGCCACCATACTGCGGGGGGTAAAAGAAAACAAAGTCCTTTGTGACTTTACCTTCTCTTTTAAAGCTGACCAAAACCCATATTTTTAACTAGCATCCCCTGAATTGCTCCCCCCATGAGGAGTACCTTTTGCCAATTTTCACTGCTCCTGCTTTACTCTAATCCCAGTTAATGCCACCTGTTTTAGCTGTAAAGTTCTGCCTCCTCCATTCATTACCACTGCAGACATCCAGATTGTCTCAGACAACGTCACGGTAGTTGCCTTTCTAAAGCACCAGGGAGGAACAAGATCACGGAAACTTTCCAGGTTGACCAAATCCCTGTTCGAGAGCCTGGAGGGGGAATGTCAGGTCCATCCAGGTGATCCACGTAAAAGGGGACTTAAATGCAGAGGCAGACTTGAGCAGAGTAGGAATAGACCAGGGAGAATGGGTGCTACATCAGCAGGTGTTTGCCCAGATAGTTACTCGGTGGGGGCAGCCAGATATAGATTGTTTGCCAACAACTGGAACTCCAAGTGCTGGAAGTATTTCTACCTCAAGAAGGATCTGGTGGCTTGGGATCTGAATGTATTCATCAATCAGTGGGGAGAATTCAGCCTTTGTTATGACCCCCCCCCCCACAATAAGGCTATTACCTTTAGTCTCAAGAAAGGATGAAACGAGACCCAGTGGTTTTCCCTACCTGTCAGTAGAGCCTTCATGGCTTTTGCCGGAAATTGCAGATGTTATTTACCAGGGCCCAATTATGCATCCACAGATTACTAAGCAAAAAGGGGTTATCACATAGTTATTTCCACCCTGTGCAGAAAGGGGCTATCGATTAGTATTTTCATCCCTTTCTCATTCCTTCTTTCTAGTAACCAAGCTGCCAAAAGACCCCAGGAAGAAGGAAGCCTTTCCTCTACTACCACAAGAGCTTCTACAGAAAAACCTGATAGAAGCAGTGCCACCACCCTCAGAAGAGAGGGGATTTTATGCTCACATTTTCCCTATATCCAGTCCAGGTCGTCCCAGTGATGACGTGGGTATTCCGCCCCCAGGGGGCGCTCGACTGCAAGATCAGAAGATGTAGCTCCTCCCGGCCCCCTATAAAGGCAGGTGTCCCTCTATGATTCTCCAGTGTTCATCTTGCAGTCTTGGCTGCAGAAGATCGTTGGATACTCTCTTGGATATTGGCAGCGGAGCGGGGCCTCCTAGCCCGTCGGCCGCTGTGGGCCCTATTTCCACTGATCCCGTCTGATCCACTTCTGCCTCCCAGCCGCTGGCTGCTACGGGATCGTGACGGTAGGGTGAACGCAGGGGTCGGGCGTTCGGCAGAGCTATGCTCTGGGCCGCAGACCCTGTCCTAAAGGGTAGCCGGCCACAGGTTTATGGTGAGCCTGGGGGGGGGGGGGGACCACTAGTTAGGGCTCTAGGAATGCCTGTATTTACCCTCCCTGCCCACAAGCTTTATGGTGTTTTTGACACTTGTGTTTATCTGTTTTCTCACTTTGGCTCCTCGCTGGCTCAGCTGGGACTTGCAGCTTGACATCTTACCTCCCTCCCTCGTCGGTACCTCGCGGGCCTGTGCTGCCTTCTCCCCCCACCCATGTTGACTCAATCACAGACGCTGTCCGTGACGGGGGGGGGGGGGGGTGAAGATGCCGCTCGCTGGCGACGGCTCCGAGATCGGAGCTCTACCCCCGCTGCGGGAGCCGTGCTGTGCTGTGTGGGTCGCGGCCATGCTTTTAATGGCCGCTCTTGGCCATACTGCAGAGGATGACGGTGGGCGGACGCGTGTTTTCGTGCCGCCGGCGGGGGTGGAGCCGTGGCGTGTTCTGCGTCATCTCGGCACGGCCCTCGATTAATGCGCTGGAAGCTCGGCTTGGCTTGTGTGTGCTGTGGGGCCTGCTCTCTGACTGTGCTCTCTGCTGCTGCGGCCGGGGATCCCGTCATCAGAGGTCTTCTACGGCTCCAAGGATTGTCCCTTGTGGGTGTTATGAGTCCCTCTTTTGAATGATCTGTTTCTATTATGCCAAATTGTCTTTTGCTGAGTCTGATGGGCGTTGTGGTTCCTCCCGGTCCCCCTTTTTTTTATTAAGAGGGATCAATATAGGTTGGGCCGTTAGTGTCTTGTAACCTTACCGATTGACCATTTTTTAAAAATCACCATCATGGAGGCATCAGGGGACAGTGAGCTGGGGCCCCATCTGGGCAGGAAAAGCTCTGCCCCTTGTGCAGTAGGAATCCTCTGGGCGGATTCAGCACTGTTTGTACCACTTGCGCCAGAGGCATTATTTTGGACCATGATCGGGCGGGCGTCCCTGCCCCTAGCCCCTCTCTCCGGACCCTCTGCTGCTGCACTCAGCCCCCAGTGAGGGGGGATCCAGCAGGGGGTCAAATGCTGGTTTGGCGCATAGGCTGGCAAATCTCAAGAGACAAATCTCGTGGGCGGCTGCAAGGAAGGCCACGAGTAAAAAACGGCACATCGAGCCCGTTTACTCGGATAATGATGAGCTCTTTGATGATCTGGGCTCTGTGGAGGAAGAGGTGTTGCCAGATGAGTCCCGTTTCACTGTGGATTTTTCTGCTGGCGATGTCAGTATGTCTGGTTCCTCCTCGGACGAGGAGGCGTGGCTCCCTGATGATACGGAGAAGTTGCTTACCTCAGTGTTTCGAGACACTACACAGAGCGGCTAAGAGGAAGCAGGGTGATTTGTTTCGGCCCGAAAGGCAACGGCGGGTCTTTCGGAGCAGGCCCATTATTCTAATATGATTTTCAAGGAATGGGAAAGCCCTAACAAGTTACCGTCGTTGCCTAAGAGCCTGGATAGGCGGTATCCCTTCCCTGGGGAACTGGTTCGGCTATGGTCTCGCCCCCCCCCCCCCCCCCCAAGGTGGATTCCCCTGTGTCGGGGTTGTCCAACACTACTATTATGCCATCACCTGATACCGCTTCCTTACAAGACCCGGCTGACAGGCGCATGGATCAGCTGGTCTGCCATGCGTTCACCTTTGCTGGTGCCCTTTTTCGCCCTGTGTGTGTCGCGGCGATTGTCTCTCTAGCCATCAGTAAAAAGGTGAGACATCTTGTGGATAGAGCTAAGGCTCGCAAGCGGGCGGAGGAGTATAAAGAACTCAAGGCCTGCTTGGATTTCATTAGCTTTGTTACTACTGCCATGGACGATGTGGTCTGGCTCAGTGCCAGGATTTCGTCCCTGCTTGTGGCTCTCCGCCGCTCGCTCTGGCTGCGGCAATGGTCGGCTGATGCCACGGCCAAGAAGTCGCTTACGAGTATCCCCTTTGTGGAGCATAGGCTGTTTGGGGAGCGCCTGGACCTTTTGGTCAAGGATGGTAGACTCCCTCAGAGACAGAAGCCTGCTCGGTCCTTTCGGAATCCCTCTGCCTATCGTTCCTTTCGAGGAGGAAGAGGCTTTTCATTTTCAGGTGGCCGCAGAGATACCTGGGGTAGAGGTAGGTCCTGCGGCCGACCCAATCCCTCCTGGGAAGCTAAATCCAAGCCCCCGGCCAAGTCCCCTCAGGCATGAGGGGGCGCCCTCACCCGTCCGGGTGTGGGGACGGCTTCTGCTGTTTGCTCAGGTCTGGAGGCGGCATGTCTCGGATCAGTGGATTCAGGAGGTAGTGTCCTCCAGTTACAAGATGGAGCTGGCAGTCAGGCCGCCCATAAGATTTCTCCGGTCTCGGATATCCCTAAACCCATTGAAGGCGCAGGGCTTGAGAATGGCCGTGCAACACCTCCTGCGGTTAGGTGTGATTTGCCCTGTACCTCGTCAGAAACAGGGTCGAGGATTTTACTCCAACCTGTTCACGGTTCCCAAGAAGGACGGAACGTTAAGACCTATCCTGGACCTGAAGGGTCTCAACAGGTTTGTAAGAGTTAGACATTTCTGCATGGAAACCTTACGGTCGGCGGTGAGCTCGCTTCAGCCCGGCGACTTCATGGCCATGGTGGACATCAGGAATGCTTATCTGCGCATCCCGATCTTCCTGGGGCATCAGAAGTTCCTGAAGTTTGCTCTGGAGGACCAGCATTACCAGTTTGTGGCTCTTCCATTTGGGATTTCCTCAGCGCCCCGCGTCTTCACCAAGGTGTTGGCGGGCATCATGGCCATCCTGAGGAACCAGGACTTGTTGATTGCGGCCCAGTCTCTTCAGCAGGCCGAGAACGATACTCGGACGGTGTTGTCAACCCTAGAGGGCTTCGGCTGGGTAGTCAATTACCCAAAGTCTTTTATCACTCCCTCAACGGTGAGATCCTTCCTGGGAATGACGATCGACACCGCTCAGGTCAAGGTCTTTCTACCACAGCAGAAGGCTTTGGGTCTCCAGACGCAGGTGCAGGCCTTGCTGTCTTGTCAACGGCCGTCGATCCGGCTGGGAATGAGATTGGTGGGCCTAATGGTGTCATGCATTGAGGCAGTGCCCTTCGCCCCAATTTCACATGAGACCTCTTCAATTGAACCTGTTGACCGGCTGGGACCGGATGCAGGAGTCTCTGAAACAGGAATTTTCACTGTCCCCCCTGGCCAGGCAGTCCCTCTTGTGGTGGTTGGACTCCAGGAACCTGTTGGCAGGCAAGTCCTTTCTGACTCCACAATGGGAGATGGTTACCAAGGATGCCAGTCTGACCGGCTGGGGAGACGTTTGGCAGACGCAGAAGTTCCAGGGTCAGTGGGGTCCGCAGGAGAACCGCTTGCCCATAAATCTCTTGGAGCTGAGAGCGATCCGGTTGGTGCTTCTTCACTTGACTTCCCACTTAAGGGTTCGTGCAATCCAGGTTCGCTCGGACAATCAAACGGCTGTCGCCTACATCAATCACTAGGGCGGGGACGCGGAGCAAGTAAGCCCTCAAGGAGGTGACCCAGATTCTGACTTGGGCAGAGGAGAATGTTCCCTGCATCTCGGCGGTCTACATTCCCGGGGTAGAAAACCAGGAGGCAGACTCCCTGAGCAGGAGTGCCTTGCGCCTGGGGGAATGGTCTCTCAGCAGCAAGACCTTTCACGCTCTGTGTCTCCGCTGGGGTCAGCCGGACGTGGACCTGTTTGCATCCAGACACAATAAGAAGCTTCCAAGGTTCATCTCCCTCTCAAGAGATCCTCTGGCCATTGCCACAGACGCTCTGGCGGTTCCCTGGACGGAGTTCAAGTTTCTTTATGCATTCCCTCCTTTTCCACTTCTGGGCAGAGTGCTGCGCAAGATAGCCCAGGAAGGGGTCTGAGAAGGAGTTGGTTTGCGGACATAGTTTAGATGTCAGTAGATCGCTACATCATGTCCGACGACCCAGGGCTTCTCACACAGGGGTTGCTGCGGCACCCCAATTTACGGACGCTGGCTTTGACGGCCTGGCTATTGAAACCTCAATCCGGATGGACAAAGGGCGATCGCCCACGGTTGTTCCGACAATGATTCAGGCACGGAAGAAGTCTTCTTCCATGATGTACTACAGAGTTTGGCATGCTTATGTTGCTTGGTGCGGGGCCAAGAGCCTCCCTTGCCGCACATTTTCTATTTCTAGGATTCTGGAGTTTTTGCAACACGGCTTAGACTTGGGTCTCCAGCTGGACACCCTCAAGGGTCAGGTCTCGGCTTTAGCCATTTTTTTTCCAGAGCTCCATTGCCAACCATAGGCTGATTTTTTCCTGAGAGTCACCCATGTCCGGCCACCGCGTAAGTCAGTATTACCGGTGTGGTACTTATTACTAGTACTATCTGCTCTTCAGATAGTAAGTGCATGGATTCAACCGCAGATAGACCTGTTTGCCACTGATAGCTGCTCTACTGACAGCTGCTCTATCCCAATTTACAAACGCTGGCTTTAACGGCTTGGCTTTTGAAACCTCCATCTTGAAGGGTTTGACGGCTGTCGATACTTTGATTCAGGCTCGGAAGAAATCTTCGTCTATGATTTACTATAGGGTCTGGCATGCTTATATTGCTTGGTGTGAGGGTCTACAACTTAGTACCCTCAAGGGACAGGTTTCGGCTCTGGCAATCTTTTTCTAAAGATCTTTTACCAACCATAGGCTTGTCAAGACTTTTTTCCAGGGAGTTACTCATGTGTGCCCGCCGCGTAAGCCTCTGCTACCGGTTTGGTATTTGAACTTGGTGCTTTCTGCTCATTCTGACTCTTAAGGTAGCCTTTTTGGTCGCTATTACTTCGGTGCATCGAGTCTCTGAGCTGGCAGCGCTTTCCATGAAACCTCCTTTTTTTGAGCGGCATCAGGATAAGGTGGTGTTCCGTCTTAACCCAGAATTTTTGCCCAAGGTTGTATCTGCCTTTCATCTCAATGAGGACATTGTCTTACCTTCCTATTGTCCTGCCCCTGCTAATTCCAAGGAACGGAACCTTCATTCTCTGGATGTGGTCAGGGCGCTCAATTATTATTTGGTCGCCACTGAGCCCTTTCAAAAGTCTGATTCTCTTTTTGTTCTTCCTTCCGGACCTAGGAAGGGCTTGCCTCCAGCCAAATCCACTATCAGCAAGTGGATTAGATAGGCGGTGGGGCGAGCTTATTCTGCCAAAGGGAAGGAACCTCCCTTCCATGTTACTGCTCACTCTACTAGGGCTATTGGTGCCTCTTGGGCTTTTCAGCACCAGGCTTCTGTTGAACAGGTTTGTAAGGCCGCTACCTGGTCTTCAGTTCATACTTTTTCTAAGTTTTACAAGGTTGATGTTAGGGCCTCGGCTGATGCTGTCTTTGGCCGCAAGGTGGTAGTGGCTTGAACTGCCTGCCGTTACTCATTGGGGATCCCACCCTACTTTTTATGGACACTGCTATTGGATGTCCCAGATGTAATGATTGAAATGAAACAGGCCATGCTGTACACAAGGAAGAATACAATTCTGTGATTACTCACCCGTAGAATTGATTTTACTGTGTACAGCACAGCCTGTTTCATCCCTCACTTGTTATCGTTGTCCTTGGTTGCCTCTTTATGGTGATTTGTTTAAAGTGGGCCAACACCCAGGGGTGATCGGCCCGGGAATCTATAAGATTCCCGGGCCGATCACCTCACACACCGCGGGACATCCGAGATCGGGATGTAACCCCGCGGGGTGTAACCCCCCCAAAACCCCGAAAAATCCTTACCTCTCCAGCCGCTGCTTCCGGGCGCGATCCCTTGTCCGTCGACGGACGTCACTTGTCCGTCGGCGGGTATTGGACAGCGCACTCACGTGGGAGCGTGGAGAGGTGAGTTTTCGGGGTGTTTGGGGGGTTTCAGCCAGCCAGGGGAAGTGGACCAATACCCAGGATAGTCAAAATCCTGGTTGTTGGTCCACTTTAAGAAGTTATTTTTTTCTGTGGGCTGTGTATTTTGTTCTCATGGTTTATCTCCCGGCTTCTGGCATTACTGCTTTTCAACACTGGGGGTGTCACAAGGAGCCACAAGTCTTCTGCAGTCAACTGTGCCACCTTGTAGCGGAATACCCAAATGTAATGACTGAAATGAAACAGGCCGTGCTGTACACAGTAAAATCAATTCTACAGGTGAGTAATCACAGAAATGTATTTTTTGCTGATGGCTGCTTTCTTCTTGTGTCACCTTGCATCTTATTTTCTATGGGTCATTTCTTGCAGCTTGTGTTCAGATATATCAATTTTTTAGAATTTCTTTGAAAAATGTATTTCATTCTCACTTGCTATACCAGGGACCAGGCTGTGCATAGCCAGAGAAGAATGTGAACGATTTCTCCACCGGTCACACTTGCGCCGTGTGCTTGTTGGATAGGTACTAAAAGCGGGCGACTGGTGGTGTTTTTACACAGCAGGGCATCCCAAATCGAGGTGGTTTTACAAAAAATACAGGGCACAGCAGGGCATCCCAAACCAGGATGGTTAAAAAAAACCTTACCTCAACTCCTGGCGCTTCCATCGTCGTAGAATTTCCCAGCTCTGTGCACGCTCCTGCATGCCCATTCAAGAGAATGGCTAGGCGGGAGTGCAAACAGAGTTGGGGGATGTCACTTTTGTGTCTTTCTATGTGGCCATGCCTGGAGAGAGTGGCAGGGCTGGGGGTTAATCCATGCGTGGACTTCCTGTTTAATTTCAAATCCCTCTGGCAATATAGCCTCATTTTTTAAAACGGGATAAAAATTAGAACATTGTCACGTATAGCCCTACAAAATGTGACTGTGCCCGGTCAATGACTTTAAAGCTAGCTGTGTACATATGTTTCAATTAAATCTATATGATCTCATTTAAAAAATAAATAAACAATCTGATGTGAAGTGAAATCCAATGTGTTGTCACATACATCATACAGATTACACGCATATTCCAGCTTCCTCTATATTTTATCAGTTGAACACAATGTTGGGATTTGCAGTCACAGCGGTGCCGCGCTGCCGGTGAGTAGGGGACTAAATAATGACATTGTCTAATGGATCTGCTCAGTCAGCAATGTTCTGTAGTTATTTTGTTGGCCTCCCTCGTGGCTGCGATAAACATGGCAGGCAACCTCTGTGATGATTTCATCTATGCAGATGCTTTTTAGGGCTTTATAGCACTCTAGTAAATCTTCCATGAACAAGTAGTTTTATAGCTGCCACTTGTGGTCTCAGTGGGATACAAGCTAGTTTCATTATATTAAGATTTCATGGATTGTTAAACTGCTAATATAATTGCCAGTCTTATAATTACTGTGACTGCCAGTGTGTGACAGTGAGCAACTGTCCTTTATTTTACAATTATGTCTGTGCCCTACACCTCACTCACCTGCTTCCTGGTTCTTACACTGATGTGAAAACGCATTTTTGGTCTCTTTATTTCTATTGCTTGGAAGAACCCTATACTTCGTAACTGTTGTCCTTCCTGGAACTTAGTCCTAGTCCTCAAAGCGTAAGCCAAAACTCCCTTTGAACCCTTAGATAAGGCTTCAGGCAAGATCCTTATAACCAAATCAGGACTTCTTCTGGACCTAACTTCAGCCAGGAGGGTTTGTTGACTTACAGGCTCTATCCATCTGAGAGCCTTATCTTTCCAGATATAATCATTGTTCGGCTTGATCCCCTATACCTGCCTAAGATGTCCTCTACCTTTCACCATTCCCAAGACATAACCATTTGTTCCATATTACCAGATCCAGATAATCCAGTAGAATACACACACTATATTGATGTTTGCAAATGCCTCGTTACCTATGTAGAACACACACATGAATTTCATAGGTTGGATACATTTTTTTAATATATCCTTTTCAGGAAAGAATTGGGGCCTGGCAGGATTTAAAGCTCCCCTAGCTTATACATTGATGAATACTACCCCCCCCCCCCCCGTATATCAGAGCCCACTCTACTAGAGCAGTATTCACATCATGGGGAGAGCCAGGGGCCTCAATTGAGGACATTTGCAAGGCAGCAACATGGTCCTCTCCCCATACCTTCCTCAAACACTACAGGCTAGATTTATTGCCTGACAAAGACCAGGCCCTCGATCGAAGAGTCTTCCATCCCTAACCGAAGGGTTTCCCATCCCTAATTCTAAAGTACTTGCTTATCCTCTCTGTGGCCGCCCTGAAGGACGATGGGAGAAAATCCCAGTTAGTCTTACCAGTAACTGTATTTCTATGAGTCCTTCAGAATGACCCATATAAATGCCCCTATACATTAGGTCCTACAGACGCCTCGTTGCTCATTTGCGTATATTCATTTACTCATCCAGCAACATGCTAAACTGTCACATGGTTTACTGAGGTGCATGTCGCAGTTGAGCTTGTAGTGCTTTATATTTATTACAGTTATTATAACTGATAAGGCTGACCCCCCCCCCCCCAATGCTGGGCTGTGTGTAACTGAATGTATCATCACTAGGGAGCACCAGGGTGTGCTGCTGCTCGCCAGAGAACCATATTGCCATCATTCAAACAAAATGATGCATTCTTCTTCTTTTTTTTTTTTTTTTTTTTTTTACTAAAGCCTATGCTCAATAAAATAAACTTTCTTTCTGGGTATAGATTCACTTTAGGGCTGTCCATCAATAATAAGGCAGCAAGAAGCCCACCAAAAGCCTGTCTCATGTGCCTCTTCTGCATTTCCTGCAGTGTCCCTGTCCTACAGCGCTCCTATCATGCAACTGGGCTAGCATGACCACTGTGGCTAGCTGGGAGTAGGTGATTGAGGGCCTCTGTGGACCAAATTTCCCAGGGGTTTGGTCCCCTGGGCTTGTGTGTGGTTTAAGATGTGTGGTGAAACTCTTAGCCGGAGGGAAGCAGCTGCAGGAATGCCCTTCCATTCAGCTTTCTAATGCGCACATCAATATTCATAGAAAGCTTATTGGAGGAAAGCCGGCACATATACTATACTGTGGGATGGCTAGCAATGGAAGGATACAGGCATTCCCTGGAAGTTTCACAGAACCTAGTTCCCTTGTACCTTGTCATACTGAGCTCTGGGAGGAAAAAAGGTATCTCCTACATTTGAAGCTCACAGGCAGAGGTTTAAGTCCTTGCGGACCCAAGCCCTGTTTTTCTTTGCAGAGGCAAAAGCTGAAATAAAGGTTTCCATGAGCTATACATCTTTTTCGCTTTTTGCTGACTGCAACTTTGCTACTGGCTGCAATGCTTTCACGGCATGTGTCCTGCTTCTATAAAACTGATTTCTACCTCTTGCAGGGGCCATGCTGGTATTTCAACCTTCTAGTAAAATAAAGGTATCGGGTGAGTGAACTGAGGGCTGCCAGATTGGGCAAAGTTAAAATACTGCTGTACCCTTTTCCACTTCTTCATTCTTGTATGGCTGCCATTTATTATGTTACTGCTAGTGATCAATGAGGATTGCCAAATGGGTTTGCACATCAGACCTGAATGGTTGCTGGTGGACTGATTGGCACGTAGATTAGGAAGTGTGACTTGACTCTAATTTTAGTGCCTCTTTAACTCCGTTGTCAAAGGTTAGCTAAATGAGTTCCGCAAAGCACACTTATTTAATACTACCCCCTCGTACCTTCATTCGGCCTGCATTAGAGATTAACACCTAAAGGCCTCCCTGAGGCAGGGCGGGCGGTTACAAAGAAAAAAAAAAACATACCTTAGCCAGGCGCCCTCGGCGATCCAGTTCCTGGATGCTTCCGTGTTGTCTGGAAGACAGTTGCACATCAGACCTGAATGGTTGCTGGTGGACTGATTGGCACGTAGATTAGGAAGTGTGACTTGACTCTAATTTTAGTGCCTCTTTAATTCCGTTGTCAAAGGTTAGCTAAATGAGTTCCGCAAAGCACACTTATTTAATACTACCCCCTCGTACCTTCATTCGGCCTGCATTAGAGATTAACACCTAAAGGCCTCCCTGAGGCAGGGCGGGCGGTTACAAAGAAAAAAAAAAAACATACCTTAGCCAGGCGCCCTCGGCGATCCAGTTCCTGGATGCTTCCGTGTTGTCTGGAAGACAGTTGCACATCAGACCTGAATGGTTGCTGGTGGACTGATTGGCACGTAGATTAGGAAGTGTGACTTGACTCTAATTTTAGTGCCTCTTTAATTCCGTTGTCAAAGGTTAGCTAAATGAGTTCCGCAAAGCACACTTATTTAATACTACCCCCTCGTACCTTCATTCGGCCTGCATTAGAGATTAACACCTAAAGGCCTCCCTGAGGCAGGGCGGG
This sequence comes from Gastrophryne carolinensis, assembly GCA_027917425.1. Classification (NCBI taxonomy): domain Eukaryota; kingdom Metazoa; phylum Chordata; class Amphibia; order Anura; family Microhylidae; genus Gastrophryne; species Gastrophryne carolinensis. The sequence continues at coordinate 122,070,627 of CM051234.1, read as the reverse complement.
CGGTTACAAAGAAAAAAAAAAACATACCTTAGCCAGGCGCCCTCGGCGATCCAGTTCCTGGATGCTTCCGTGTTGTCTGGAAGACAGTTGCACATCAGACCTGAATGGTTGCTGGTGGACTGATTGGCACGTAGATTAGGAAGTGTGACTTGACTCTAATTTTAGTGCCTCTTTAATTCCGTTGTCAAAGGTTAGCTAAATGAGTTCCGCAAAGCACACTTATTTAATACTACCCCCTCGTACCTTCATTCGGCCTGCATTAGAGATTAACACCTAAAGGCCTCCCTGAGGCAGGGTGGGCGGTTACAAAGAAAAAAAAAAAACATACCTTAGCCAGGCGCCCTCGGCGATCCAGTTCCTGGATGCTTCCGTGTTGTCTGGAAGACAGTTGCACATCAGACCTGAATGGTTGCTGGTGGACTGATTGGCACGTAGATTAGGAAGTGTGACTTGACTCTAATTTTAGTGCCTCTTTAATTCCGTTGTCAAAGGTTAGCTAAATGAGTTCCGCAAAGCACACTTATTTAATACTACCCCCTCGTACCTTCATTCGGCCTGCATTAGAGATTAACACCTAAAGGCCTCCCTGAGGCAGGGCGGGCGGTTACAAAGAAAAAAAAAAACATACCTTAGCCAGGCGCCCTCGGCGATCCAGTTCCTGGATGCTTCCGTGTTGTCTGGAAGACAGTTGCCCCCCCTGGCTCAGTGTGCACTCCCACCTGCCAATTTTAGTGTAATGGATGACGGGAGCATGTGTGGGGCCGGAGGATGCGGCTTTACTACTTTATGCACAACGGCAGACTGGGAGGATGACGCGGGCACCTGGCTAAGGTATGTTTTTTTTTCTTTGTAACCCCCCCCCGTCCTGCCTCAGCGCCAGGGTAGGGTGGCAGGGCAGTGGGGTCTCTGTTTTAACGGAAGTTCTGCTTTAAAGAGTAGCATCCACCCCCCCCTAGAGTCTTAAAGACAATGTTGGACGTCCTGAATCTGAAGAGGAAACCCCGGTGGTTGCCTGTGTACTCACCTTTTCGCCTATCCCTTGCCCCTTCTCGCGGTCACAAATGCCCACTATACCTTTAATTGGGCCCGTACTTGTGCCAAGTATTTATGAATTGCGGGCACAGGTTATGGCCAGTGTTGATAAGGGCGGCATCACTAGCGTCATTCATATTTCCTGTCCACTCTGAGCAGCAAAGAAACTCTAAATGAAACGCCAGCCATTTATCGGCTGAGCATGCGCCATGGAAACAAGGAAATAGTGAGTTTGTAGGTCATCCTGCGGGATACACACAACCGGGCATCCCAAAACAATATGCCCCCACCAGGAGGTACAAAACCCAGGATAATGATAATGCACCTGCCTCTTTTTATTAAAACTGGAAAAAAAGTTTATGGTTTGATTTGGACCATAGAGGCTGTGGACATTATTGATTATGCTAAGGTTTCTTGTGCTTCTAATGCATGTGCATAATATGCCTGCATTCGCGCCTATCACAGAACAGGTTTAAGGTCACAGCAGACTTCTTCCTAAAGTGTAGAAATACTTCTCCCAGCATTTTGGCGGTGTATTGTTGGTCCTAGAGGAGCATGCAATTTGTGGGAATTTGAATTAACAACGTAGAACTATAGGTGATGTTCAAATGGATGTCCAGTTTAAGTGTAAAAAAAACTTTTACCTTATCTGGGATCCGTCGATTTTACCAGCGCTACAGCAGCGGGTGCCTTCCCCCTGCTCTGTGCACGTGTAGCCATTCTGTGCAGTCCGTGATGGCACCCAGCTCCAGAATTGCTGAAGATTTTGGGGGGGGGGTTAAAACCCCCAGGGATGGCTAACACTTAGATTCGACTTCCACTTTAAGTGCTGGCTATTTAATGCTGGGAAATGCTTTCTTGTACATATGGAGATTTGGGTAAATATTATCTATTTAGGGTTGGAGAGGCCTACACAGGATTATCAATGCGCTCCTATAAAAAGTGACCTGCCTGGAAGCGTGCCCAGCAATATGGAGGCCGGGGATGTGGCCGTGTGTGTGACATCGGAAAGGTAATCTGTGTGAGTGTTTAGGGTAGGTTCACACAGTGGTGCATCTGAAATCGAAATGCCCTGTGGTGGGGGGTAATACCCCATCAATCCATCATTTTACAATTAAAGGGGACCAGAACCTGTGATTTTGACTGTCTCGGGTTTTGGTCCTCATCCCTGGAGCATGTTGATTTGGGATACACCCTGTGTATAAAAACTCACCTTTCCCTGGTCCTACGATGCACGATAGGTGCTCCGCCATTCGGTGCGCTCAGCTCTATTCATTAATTTCAGGCAAGAATCGGCTAAGGGTCGAATGGAGTCTACAAACAACAAATGGAACTGAGCGTGCCGACACCCGCATCCCTTCTAGCCTCTCGCAGTGTACGTACCTGCGCTGGTCACTCCCAAATATCTAGCGGACGCACATCTGGCGGATGGTATAGCATAATAATGCCATGGCCTGCACATGCGTAGTTGGATAAAGGATCGGGCAAGTTTTACTGGGTGTTCACACAGCAGGAACCGGGGGGGGGGGGGGGGGGGAGGCTGAAGTCCTTTTGGAGTCCTGGGTTTTGATTCACTTTAAGAAGAATGCTGCTGTGTCCTCCACACGTCCAGAAGAAAAGACTTTTACAGTGAGTACTAACACTTTTTCTCAAAACATCCTTCGGGCAGCATACGCCTGAGACCTCCGGGCTCCTCCCACCGAGTGGAACACGTGACCACCAGCAGATAAAATCTTGACTCCTCCCTCTCTTCCCCAGTTGTTTTCGTGTTCCTCCACGAGGAAGGAGCCTTGACCACTGGCTCCTGGACCGTTGGTTCAGGTATGTATTTCCGGTTACTATGGACCTATTTTTGAAAAAGCAGGTGGTCCATTTCCTGTTCCCGTTCTCAGAGTCTGGGGTTCGGGATACCCTATGGGATATGGCCAGATCCCATTCTTTGAATTTATATTCAAAGGGGGGTAAGTAAGTTATGCCCTCTTACTGAGGATGATGGGAAGAGTCGGAGTTACCGGACTCCTTAGGATTGGGACCTTATTTAGGCTGGAATTTAAAAAAAAAAAAAAAAGATTTTTGTGCGGTACCTTTAAGAGGCGGGGAGCAGAGGCGATGACGCGTCCTCTTTCTCCCCGGCTGACTTCCGCATTTCTTTGCCGGCATGACCGGCGGCCGAGTCGGCACCCCGCCTGGGCATATCTTCTCCGGGGGTCACCGGCAGCGGCTGCAGTACTCCTCGGGTGGGCACCACACATAACGGCGGCGGTGCGGCGGCGGTGCGGCGACGATGCGGCGGCGGTGCAGTGGCGATGCCTCAGCGGTGGTGCAGCGAGGCTCCAGCGGGGCAGATTCCAGCGGCAACGGGCCCAGGTACACGCGCGCGCGCTGCCAGCATTTTTTTATATAGACCATGCCGGAAATAAGGTCCCAGGCTGCTTCCTCCCGGTCTGAGGTCACATTCCTGCGCCGGGGTAAAAATCCTGCTTCCCTAGAACACGTGTTCTTAAAGTGATATCACGGTGTTTAGGGCAGTCTAACGGTCTGGCCTCCCCTTCTATTTACTACAAGGGGTTAATGTCATTAAGTTGAGAAACTTGCACCTGCCCTATTTAATGGGTTCAGAGACTTAGTTTCTTGTTGCCTCTAATCCAGAAGCATGGCGGAACAGCCACAGGACGGATTGTTCAATCTTATGGGAGATTCTTCCACAGATTTCATCTATGTCGAACAGGATCCTTCCATCATCCCGTCTGCTGCTGATTCTGGGATGAGGAGGCCCAGCTCTGCCCTGGTAAGTCCTTAATTTTTTTTGGGGAAACTAATGTATTTTTTTTTGCTCCTTACTGATCCCAATTTTTTTGTTGCTTATGTCTTATAGTCTAAAACTCCGGACAAAGCCTCAAAAAATATTTCCAAGTCCTCTTCTTCTGGGTCAAAGTCCAGTAAAAAGAGTAGAAGATGTCCCCTTTGTGATGTGAAGCTTCTGGATTCTTACATTAAGCCTCTTTGCCAAGTTTGTACAAGTAAAATTGTTAATAAGGAGCAAAATGAGGATTTGATGAGGATAATGAAGGAGCTTAAGGATCAGATCTCTTCTTCTCCCATGTCACATAGAGTCCCTGATTGTGCGGGCAACCAGGTGTTTTCCCAGCCTTCTTCGGGTCCATTTGATACTTCCCTGTTTTCAGGTCAGTTAGGAAAACCATCCTTCTTTGCTTGCCAGGAATCCTTTACTCCTGAGGAGGATTCTGAAGAGGGGGAAGTTTCCTCTGCGGATGAGGATCCTTCATTGGGATCTTCCTCATCCGAAGACCAGGTGTTTGTTTCCCCCGGGAGACTTACCTTACCTATTGCACATGATATATTTATCGATGGGCATAGAGGAAAAGGTAACAGGTCCATTATCTAAACAGGACAAATTTTATCCAGATTTGGCCCCGGATTCTTCCTATGTTTTTCCCTTTCATGACTACCTAAAGACATGATTTTGGAGCAGTGGAAGGATCCGTCGAGGAAGGTTTACATTACTCGGGGTCTTAAGCGTAGGTATCCCTTTGCTGAAGAAGATTCCCTCTTTTGGGAAAAATGCCCCAAGTTGGATGCCCCCTTTGCTAAAGTATCTAAGGGGGCTGGTTTAGCGTTTGAGGATTTTGGGGTTCTTAATGATCCTTTGGATAGGAAGATGGATTCTCTCCTTAAGAAAGCTTGGCAAGTGGAATCCAACATACTTAGAACTAATTTGGCTTCCAATTGTGTAATCAGAAATCTGGGATTTTGGTTACAACAGCTTAAGGATTGTCTCTTGGAAGGAACTAGCATAGAGAAAATCCTTAAAGCCTTACCCATTCTGTTTTCGGCCACAGCATTTATTACAGACGCTATGGCTGAATCTATCAGATTCTCAGCGCAGAACTTGGCTATCACCAATTCTGTTCGCAGGTCTCTTTGGGTTAAGACCTGGCCGGGCGATATTGGATCCAAGATGAGACTCTGTGCAATGCCATTTAGAGGTGAATGTTTGTTTGGATCTGATTTGGGTAAAGTCTTAGATATGACGGCGGATAGAAATAAATGTTTTCCGCCCCGTCCTAAGCCTTCTACTAGTAGAATTTATTTTCCTAGGAGTTCGTTTAGACGTCCCTTTCTTAACAAGGGTGCTCCAAAGAGGGCCAGAGGAGCCTCCTCTTCCGCCAGTACCGCTCAGAAGGGCAATTTTAAAGGTTCCACCCTGTTTGGAACCTATCAGGCTAGATCCAAGAAGCAATGACGCCAATATCATTATTGGCGCCAGGCTAAAGGGATTTTGCACAGCCTGGCAAGGCCTGTTGGATTGTCCTTTCATAGTAAGAGGTATTACGGAGGGCTTCCATCTAGATTTTTCTCAAACCCCTCCTTCAAAATTTTTGATTTCTTCTCTTCCCGGAGGCAGGGAAGAAAGAGAAGCAATTTTTTCAATTATATTGGACATGAAGTCAAGGGGAGTAATTGTTCCAGTGCCATTGCCCTTGCAGGGAACAGGGTTTTACTCCAGCGTTTTCCTAGTAAGGAAAAGTACGGGAGGATTCAGGTTCATTTTGAACCTAAAGTATCTCAACCATTTTGTCCAATACAAGCATTTCAGAATGGAAACTATTTTTTCCGTAAAAAGTATGCTTCACAGGGGGGCTTTTTTGGCTTCAATAGATTTGAAGGATGCCTATTGGCAAGTACCAATGAGCCCCCTGGCTCAGTCCTTTATGAGGTTTGCAATAAAGGATGGAGACCGAATCCTACATTTCCAGTTTGTTTGTCTTCCCTTCGGCCTTGCCTCCGCTCCAAGGATCTTTACGAAGGTATTAGCAGAACCTCTGGCATTTTTGAGACGCAGGGGGATAGGAATAGTCTCTTATTTGGACGATCTCCTTCTCTTTGCTCAGTCAGGAGACAAATTGGAGGAGAATCTTTTTTTCACCATGAATCTTTTAGGCCGTTTGGGTTGGATTGTGAATTTCAACAAATCATCCCTGGTGCCTTCGCAAATCATGACCTATTTGGGATTCGAGATCAATACAGTCCTTCAAGTCCTGATTCTTCCTCGTCAAAAGATTGCTATCCTGCAGGAAGCAGTTCGGAATATCTGCTCAGGTCCGATTCCCTCCGTAAGGCAAGCTATGAGAGTCCTCGGCCTGTTAACTTCATCCTTTCCGGCAGTAAGATGGGGTCAACTTCATTCCAGATGCCTTCAAGCCCATATTTTGGAGAATTGGGATGGAACTCAGATCGGACTAGATCAACATTTTCCGATCCCACAGAAAGTCAAAGAATCCCTGATTTGGTGGTTGGAAGAAAACCGTTTCTCAAGGGGATTACCATGGGTAGATCCCAGGGAGATAATTGTAACTACAGACGCCTCAGCCTGGGGCTGGGGGGCGCATTGCAAGACATGGACAGCTCAAGGGAAATGGTCACCGGTCATGAGTGTTTCCTCATCCAACCTCAGAGAATTGGTGGCAGTAAAGAACGCATTATGGGCCCTACGGTTACATTTACGGGGAAGACATGTTCAAGTAAGAACAGACAATGCTACGACAGTGGCCTACATCAATCACCAAGGAGGGACAAGATCCTCAAAGTTGATGATGGTGGCCTCAGAGATTTTAATGTGGGCAGAGGTCCATCTTTCGTCCCTAACAGCAATACACTTAAAGGGGACCCTAAATCAGATGGCAGATTTCTTGAGCCGGTCACAAATAAAAGAGTCGGAATGGTCCCTGAATCCAGAGGTCTTCCGGATGATTTGCAGTCGAAACGGTTTTCCGGAGGTGGATCTATTTCCTTCTGCAAAAAATCACAAAGTGAGGAGTTACTTTTCTCTGAATCCGAGAGATCAGTCTCTGGGGGTGGACGCATTAGCCCATCATTGGCATTTCCATCTGGCCTACGCTTTTCCACCAGTACGCCTGATTCCATTATTTCTGAAGAAGCTGTTCCGGGAACCAGTTACAGTTCTCCTATTAGCACCATGGTGGCCGAAGAGATCCTGGTTTTCAACACTGGTGGAACTATCAGTGCGGGACCCTTGGGAAATTCCGGTGATCCCTCGTCTGTTGACACAGGGCCCTATAGTTTGCCAGAATCCTCATTGGTGGAGGTTGACACTGTGGACCCTGAAGTCTCCTTACTACGAAAGAGAGGGTTCTCAGGGCCAGTGATTAATACTCTTCTTTCAAGCAGGAAGCTAGTGACGAGAAAAATTTACCTTAAGGTTTGGAAGACTTTTATCTCCTGGAAGAAAGAAAATAGGAAGACTTCATTTAGAGTTCCGGTCATTTTGGATTTCCTGCAACAGGGAGTTGACAAGGGACTAAGCCTTAGTACTTTGAAGGTCCAACTTGCGGCCCTTTCAGTTTTCTTGGACAAGAAGCTCTCTTCTATTTCTATCATCAAGAGATTCTTGCTGGCTGTCAAGCGCGCCAAACCAATTCCAGTAAAGGTGATTCCTCAATGGGATCTAGCAAAGGTGTTAACTATGTTGAGTTCTCCACCTTTCTATCCGAATAAACATCTGGATATTAAGTTGCTTACGTGGAAGGTTTTATTTCTTGTTGCCATTACATCAGCACGAAGAGTTAGCGACATTCAAGCATTATCTTGTCGTCATCCGTTCCTTCAAGTGTTTCCAGACCACGTTCTATTGAAGGTGGATCCCTGTTACCTTCCTAAAGTAGTATCAGACTTCCACCGATCTCAGGAGATTGTAATTCCTTCCATCACGGAGCAGAATCCAGAATTGGCGGCCTTGGATGTCAAATCGCTACTATTGTTCTATTTAAATCAAACCAGCAATTTCAGGAAGTCGGACAGTCTATTTGTAGCTTTCTCGGGACCGAGAAAGGGATTGAGTATTTCAAAGACGACATTGGCACGATGGATGAAGAATACCATTAAAATGGCTTATGGGGATTCCAACATACCAAATGGAGTGACAGCCCACTCAACACGGAGTGTTTCCACATCTTGGGCAGAGCAAGCTGGGGTCTCCATTGAACAGATTTGCAAAGCAGCAACATGGGCTTCAGCTAAGACCTTCGCTAAGCATTACCGTTTGGATGTCTTGTCTCAGAGGAACCAGTCCTTTGGAAGGAGTGTTCTTCGAGCAGTTCTTCCCACCCTATGAGGTAGTCCTCGCCTATCTCTCAGGCGTATGCTGCCCGAAGGATGTTTTGAGAAAACCTAAGTTAGTTACCTGGTAACTTTTTTTCTAAACATCCGTAAGGGCAGCATACGCCTACTTCCCCCCCTTATGTTAAGTCTGGAGGGTTATTTTATTGTCCTACAGTATTTGCATGGTGGGAGTGGTGTTCTTAGTTTCTTCTTCTCTCCTTCAGATCTCTACAACAACTGGGGAAGAGAGGGAGGAGTCAAGATTTTATCTGCTGGTGGTCACGTGTTCCACTCGGTGGGAGGAGCCCGGAGGTCTCAGGCGTATGCTGCCCTTACGGATGTTTAGAAAAAAAGTTACCAGGTAACTAACTTAGGTTTTTTTTTCTAATGCTGCTATCAACCTGCTAGTGAGGGGGAATGCTCAGTGTGTAAAGTCCTATTTAACTTGCAGGCCCTTTTTTATGTGACTCTAAGTAGAGCATGTAGTGTGTGCATAATATCCTTTACATTGATGTCTTTTTTGTTATGATGGGACAAATGATTGCTGTGGTGTGTACAGTGTTGTACAGTGTTAGCCGTAGCAAAAAGATATTTCCCTAATCCTTCACTTCCTACAGTTTTTGTGTGTCCCAAAATACACACTACACAATGCAAATGCCACATCATCCACTGTGTGTGATCAGGCTGAAAGATAATGAACCACTAGTGGTTAAAGGGGTACAGCAGGCAAAGGCAATTACTAGACCATGGCATCGGTCTATATTTGGCAATGTCCTAATTGCTTTCCATTTTTAAATTGAAAAAGAAATAACTGAGATATCAAGTCTTACAATTTCACCTTTATGATTTATGTTCTGAAGCAAGTGGAAGTGGCCCTTGGAGCTGTGATGCTCAGATCAAAATCTATCAAAATAATAGGCAGCAGCATCTACAATCTGATATTGAAGAGAGGGCTCTATTGTCATGTTCCAAAGTTGTAAATGTGACCCCCTATCACAACCACAAGCACGCAGCCAGCCATGAGTGATTCAGATGCTAACTAGGTGTGGCTGTGATTGAAATGAATGTGAAAGACACAAGCAGGGGTAATAGGGAGAAAGGCTATGCTGGCTGAGGCTACTAGTGTATTACTAGTATAATACTAGTAATACTGTGTAATGCTGCGTGAAACTCCCAGGATCACCCAGGAAGCTTGCCTCTTTCTGGCTACCACATGGGGAGCTTAGCCAATCGGCGCACTCTGTTTCCACTCTGGCTCCATTGGGATCTGCTAGCCGCAATGTGGCTGTGCATCTAGCGGAGATGAGCATGCTGCCGATCACATCCCTGTGCTGTTGGCATGCCCGCATTTGCCAGTCCGAAAGGCTTTGTGCGGGTACGGGACCAGCTAAAGGTATTGGGGGGTGGATACGGTAGTGAGGGCTCCGGGAACAGATGAGTGTGTCTGGCGATCTGTGGGGTTTCACACAGTGGGGCATCCCCAGCTGGGAGTGGGACTCTCTTAGGCTCAAGGGCCTCTGACACACTCAAACTCTGTCTGCTAAACCACCAATGATTTGACAAAGAGCAACAATTGTCTAAATTTGACAAATACGTGGCAACAATAAAAATGCAGGTGCAAAAAGAAATTGTAGGGACCACTGCTCCTAATTTGCTGCTTTCTTGTTTTTCCTTTTAGAGCATGCAGTCTGTGAATATGCATGAGCCAGGACAGCTTAGGAGAATGGTTATCTGTCACAACATGGATAAAGCTCTGAAGGAAGGTAAGCTGAAATTTGTCATTTCTTTTTCTTGCTTTTCCTCTTTACTTTCCTGAAGAATGTAATCAGTTGTGATTGCTTCCTCACAGAAACCTTCAGGCTCTATATAGCTCTATATAGCTAGTTAGAAATATCTCGCAACAGACATTTGTCACTGCTACACTGAGCAGGCTAGATAATAACTGGAGGTGGCATAAAGCACGTTGATTCTTCAACTAAAATGAAAACCATAAAGACATATGGAAAGAAAATAAATGGACCTACACCACTGACACATCTTGTCAAATGATAATACGCAAAAGGTTAATTGTAGACAGTTTAAAGGAAAAATCCACTTCAAGGACTTTTCCTAAGACTCCTGGGCTGGCCAATGACACTAAAATATCCACTTACATTACCACCATTTTCTGGGTACCCATTGTTTTAAAGCGAGCCGGCCATACCCAGGTCACCTCTACTCGCCAGCCGGAACCCTGATGTGCAGCTCCTAGCTTCACAAACTGGGGCTGCGGGAGGTAAAGTTAGCATATCTTGTAGTGAGATCACCTGTGTGTCTGGGCCTCATGCTTCAAGCATGTTCGGGCATGGCTGTCATAAGGCAAAGTCATCACAATGTAGTTAGTGGGGGACCCAGACACTATTGTCTATAATGTCTGGCCCTCAATAACCTATATGTGATGGCTGGGCTCCATGCTTGCAACATGATTCAAATGTGGCTTTAAAGAGGACCAGTACCCACCCTTCAGTCTGAGACTCCAGGTCAGGCATACTCGCTCCCCCTGGGACATCCAGATTCAGGATTCCCTGCTGTGTCAAACCCCCCAGGTCGACCGAAAACTCACATTATTTCCTGGTCCAATGGCACATGCTTGAGCAGCGGCTGCATCCCCGCTGTCCCTGCCCGCCCCAGGCATTTGCGAATGGCCGGCGTGGGCACGCTCCCTGTTAAATGGGATGCGACCGCCAGCGATCCACTCTGACTGAACGTGAGGCTGCGCATGTGCCATAGGACCGAGGAAGAGTGAGTAAGATCGGGCGACCTAGGGGGTTTCCCACAGTGGGCATCCCTCCTGGGGGCAAAGACCAAAATCTGTGATATTCAAAATCCTGGGTTTTGGTCTACTTAAATGGGGCCAAGTTGTCACATCTTAGGTTATGGAAGCCCGCTCACAAGACTATTGTCTGGGCCCCTATGCCCTATGGAGTATGTTTTAAGGTAAGAAGAAACAAAGGAAGGGTGGCAGCCGCTCAGACCATTTTATAACTAACCTGGGAGGTGCACCTGAGCATGGCAATTAGAATACACAAGTCTTAAAGGAGACACAGTGCTGAACCCTGTTAGATTGCAGACAAATGTATAATCTGTCGCTAAATCTGGTTAAAAACAGAGGTCTCGGTTGGCACACATCTGCAGAAGTATGCTAAAGCTGCACCACCAAACTCCAAGGTGCAGTCCTAACTCAAATCTCTTGAGAGCCCGCTTTGGGACATACAATGCAATAGACTATAGGTAATAGAGGCCCTCACACTATAGAATGTATAATTTAGGCCCATCTACCCTTGCCACTTCCATGTTGCATGACCATGTGATCACGAGCAGCCTATCTGGATCTTCATCGACCATGCACATTACTGTGCAATCCTGATAAGCTACTCTATGGCCGCCATGGAAGGATAGGTGAATGTAGGGCAGCCCAGTTTACTGGGTTAGTGACACTGATGTACAGCGGTGAAACCTGATCCAGACAAACCTGTTGCTGCATATTAAAGTGAGTCTGGTTGTTTTTGACCAGACTTCCTCTTTAATTGACTGTGCAATGTCTCTCTATGATCTATGAATACGCAGCCCAGTACTGAGCCCAGTTGTTTGTGGTCCCTGCAGTGAGATGGCAGCGCAGTGTGTGGGGAGATAGACAACGGGGGCATGTTTCTGCTGCGCCTGAGCTTGGGGGGTTCAGACATTAATCTTGTATGGGGCCAATGATTCCTGATGGCAGCCCAGCTCCAACACAATGAAACACAATACTTGATGACATTGAAATCAATAAGCACTTTATTCTTAGTATACAGTACGTCCTGCTCCAGATAAGATTCATAGCACGTGGGAATTACTCCGCCAGATGGCGCTGGACTGCAGAGACAGCGAAATTGGCTCCTCCCGGCCCCTCAAATACCCGGGACCTCCCACAAATCCCCAGATCTTCTCTGCAGTCTGGACTGCGAAAGACAAGAATATGGCTCTCTCTTCTCGCAGGTGAGCGGGGCTATTAGCCTGCGGCCCTGTATGACTATTCCCACCCGTTCCATTATTAATGTGCCTCCCAGCCTTGGCTGCGCTGGTCGGGTGATGGTAGGCGGTATAGGCATATCGTGAGCCTCTATGAGGTGCCCTATTCCCCCTGTTATTGGCTGCTTGTCACGTGTGCGGATTCGTGCTCTTCGGGGGAAGGGGGGGGCGGGGTCCACGGTTGGTGCGTTTCGCGTCACTGTCTCCGCGGCCCGCCCCTCGAGGTATACCCGGCGCCATTTTCTCTGGATCTGGCTGCTGCGTGACTGGCATCTACCTACCGCGGTCCGTGAGTGCCCTCGCGGGCGGCTTTATTTACCCTATGTCATTTTACATGTCACTTACAGGGTTCTCTTCGCTTATGTCTTTCAGATGGGCCGACCGCTTATTGGTTTCTCCCGGCCCTACTCCCTCTATTTAGTTATTAAACTTGTGAGGCCTAGTGTGTAAATTACTCCCACTTCCCTAGCGGGCTATTGGGGCATCCCGGGTTGCTTTTATAGCGTGAATCCCTATCGGCCTATTGTGCCGCTATAATCACCATATGGAGGCGTCTCAGGATAATGTGCTCGGGGTTCCTTTGGGACAAGCCTGGCTGTGTGTAGCTTGTGGGGTGTCCCCTATTGGTGCTGACAGTGTGCAGGTCTGTGTACCTTGTGCCCAGCAGGTGCTTGCGCTGCAGCCTGGTTTACCAGTAGCTGGACCTGTGCCTCGTATGGCTTCACCTACTCCCCCAAGCTTAAATTTGACTCCCATTGAGTTGCATACAAGTGGGGATTCTCAGCCTGATGTGTCTTCTAGACTGGCTAGTGTTGAGAAGTTGCTTGCTAATACCTTGGTGCGTAAGGGCTCTGCTAAAAAGCGGCACTTGACGCCTGATGTCACTCTTTTCCCTATGGAAGCTGATGAGTTTTTGGAACTGTCTGGCTATACCCCTTTGGAAGAAGGGGAGTTATTCTCTGACTCGGAGTCATCTGATGAGAGGCCCAGGGGTCATGATGATTCTGGTTCTGACCCCTGGGCCCCAGATGATACTGATAGGCTGTTGACTCGGATTTTTGAGGTTCTGTCTATCTCTCCCCCGGTTGCGGCCCCCAGGCAACAGGGGGAATTGTTTCATACTGCTAAGCCACGTTTAGAATTTCCTGAGCAAGCCCATTTTAATAATCTTGTGCTCAGGGAATGTGAGCGTCCCAGCAGGCTTCCCGGTGTACCTAAGAGTTGGGATTAGAGGTATCCCTTTCCTGCTGATGTGGTGAAGTGTTGGTCATCCACTCCTGAGGTGGATGCCCCGGTCCTAGGGTTATCTAACACCTCTGTCATGCACTCCCCTGACTCTACTACCCTGCGGGATGCTGAGGACCGGCGCATTGATCAGCTGGCGTCCCATGCCTTTGCATGTGTGGGGATGGCGCTGCGCCCAGTCTGTGCCTCTGCCATTACGGCTGTGGCTATTAGGACCCTGCTTAGAAGTATCCTTGATGGTGCCCCTGATGATGTGTCTAGTGAGGAGTTTAATGCACTCTCTCGTTGTGAGGTTTTTGTGACTTATGTCCTCTCTACCTTGGATGATACCATTAGAATGTGTGGCAGAACCTCTGCCCTAGTGGTGGCTATATGCCGCTCGGTTTGGCTGCGCCAGTGGGCTGCTGACAACGCTGCCAAGAAAGCCCTCACTGGTTTTCCCTTCAAAGGACTATGCCTGTTTGGGGACCGCCTGGACCTGTTTGCTAAGGGAGGCAGGTTACCCCAGCGCAGGCGGCAGTCTCGGCCCTTTCGGGGTCAGGGCTCCTTTTCTTCCCCCTACCGTGGTGCCAGACAGGGGAGGGGGTCTCCCTGACCGGGGCCCGAGGAGATTTCTGGGGTAGGGACAGAGGACGTGGTCGCCCTGGCTCCTCCTGGGGCCCCAAGCTTAAGTCTTCTCCCAAACCCCCTCAGGCATGAAGGGGCGCCCTCACCCATCCGGGTGGGGGGACGGCTTCAGAACTTTGCTCACGTCTGGAGGCTTCATGTCTCAGACCGGTGGATTCAGGAGGTAGTGTCCTCCGGTTACAAGTTGGAGTTTGCTGTCTGCCTCCTCCCCCCCCCCCCCCCCCCAAGATTAATCAGATCCCGGATTTCTCAGGACCCTGTGTCAGCTCAGGCTCTAGTGCTGGCGGTGCGAAGCCTGTCGGAGCTGGTGGTCATCTGTCAGGTCCCTTTACAAGAAAGGGGCAAGGGCTTCTATTCCAACCTTTTCACCGTGCCCAAAAGAGATGGGTCAGTCAGGCCCATCCTGGACTTGAAGATCCTCAACAAATTTGTCAGGTGCAGGCGCTTTCGCATGGAAACTCTGCGCTCTGCCATCAGTTCCCTGCGTCCAGGGGACTTCATGACTTCTGTGGACATCAAAGATGCTTATCTTCATATTCCTGTGTTTTCAGGTCATCAAAGGTTCCTCAGGTTCGCTCTGGAGGATCTGCACTACCAATTTGTGGCATTGCCCTTTGGTCTCACTTCAGCTCCCAGAGTGTTCACCAAGGTGCTGGCAGGAGTGATGTCTCTGTTCAGGTCTCATGGCATCCACGTGCTACCCTACCTGGACGACATTCTCATCACTTCCCAGTCCCTACATCAGGCAGAGTTGGATACTCAGCTGGTAGTGTCCACTCTGGAGTCTTTTGGCTGGGTGATCAACCATCCCAAGTCTTCTCTGTCTCCCTCCTTGGTGACTCCCTTCCTGGGAATGGGAATGAATCTGGATACAGTTCAGGCAAGGATTTTTCTTTCTCAGCAGGTGGACAGTCTGAATGCGCAGGTTCAGTTCCTGCTATCTTATCCTCATCTCTCCATCAGGCAGGGAATGCAGCTGGTGGGCCTGATGGTGGCGTGCTTCGAGGCGGTCCCTTATGCTCAGTTCCACATGAGGCCTCTGCAACTCCACCTCTTGTCAGTATGGAACAAGGTTCCTGCGTCCCTGGACCAGGTCTTTGTGCTTTCCCCTCTCGTGGTGGCTGGACTTCAGAAACCTGTTGGGGGGGCAGATCCTTTCTGGCCCCCTCCTGGGAGACGGTCACCACGGATGCCAATCTGACAGGTTGGGGGGGTTTCTGGAAGTCTCTGCAGTTCCAAGGGCGGTGGGGCCCTCAGGAGGCCCACACACACCTATCAACATTCTGGAACTGAGAGCTATCAGGTTGGTTTTGACTCATCACCTTCGGGGCCTGCCTGTTCAGGTACGCTCGGACAACCAGGCGGCAGTTGCCTACATCAATCATCAGGGAGGGACCCGGAGCAAGAGGGCCCTCCAGGAAGTGTCTCTGATCCTGGCCTGGGCGGAGGCCAATGTTCCCTGCATATCAGCTGTGTACATCCCGAGGGTGGAGAATCTGCAGGCAGACTCTCTGAGCAGGGGGACCTCTCACTTGGGAGAATGGTCCCTCTGCAACAGGGTGTTTCAATCTCTGTGTCACCGTTGGGGCCATCCTGATGTGGATCTGTTTGCATCCCGTCACAATCACAAGCTTCCGGCCTTTGTCTCCCTGTCCCAGGATCCTCTGGCCTTGACCTCGGATGCTCTAACAATGTCATGGCAGGACTTTCAGCTCCTGTATGTCTTTCCCCCATTCCCCCTGTTGGGCAGGGTTCTGCGCAAGATAGCTCAGGAGGGGGTGCCAGCAATACTGGTGGCCCCCAGGTGGCCAAGAAGAGTGTGGTTCGCAGACGTGGTGCAGCTGGAAGTAGATCAGTATGCTTTTCCCAGGGTGCCAGACCTGCTCACTCAGGGTCACTTACGCCATCCCAATTTACAAACTCTGGCTTTGACGGCCTGGCTGCTGAAACCTCCATCTTGATAGAGAAAGGGCTGTCTGTCTCTGTTGTTTATACCATGATAAAGGCTAGGAAGAAGTCTTCTTCTTCCATTTACTATAGGGTTTGGCGTGCCTACAGTGACTGGTGTAAGTCTCTTCCCTGTCGTTTGTTCTCTATTTCCAGGATCCTGGAGTTCCTGCAGCATGGGTTGGAGATGGGGCTCCAACTCAGTACTCTGAAGGGTCATGTTTCTGCCCTGGCTGTTTTCTTCCAGAAGTCCTTTGCCCAGCATTCTCTGATCAGGAATTTTTTCCAGGGGGTTACTCATGTGCGTCCCCCACATAAGCCTATGTTGTCTGTTTGGGATTTGAACTTGGTCTTGTCTGCCTTGCAGGGTGCTCTCTTTGAACCTGTGCAGGAGGCTGCCCTGGCCATTCTTACTCTCAAGGTTGTCTTTTTGGTGGCTATCACCTCTGTTAGGTGTGTTTCTGAGATGGCGGCGCTTTCCATCCAGCCCCCCTACTTTGAGAGACACCAGGACAAGGTGGTGTTTCGCTTCAAGCCAGATATTCTAAGTATGTCACACACCCCGCTTCAGATAGTCATTACACTTGGGTTATACTGACCTGTAGATGGCGATCTTGCAGATGTCAATAAAAAAAGGAAGGCCCTCCCAGTCCATAAATACCTGCTACGCTCCTCCGTGAGACCCCATAACAAGGGGTAGGCGGTTAACCAGGTTGGTGACCCCGGTTTGGGATGCCCTGTCCCTTGGCCTTCCACCCTAGCGTGGATTCCCCCTCTCCCGGATACCCTTAGTGGGGGGGGGGGGGGGGCCTTGTCCCTTGTAGATTTCAATCCTTTATTGTATGTGTGCGTGTTTGATTACTGTAGCATGCGGGTTGTGATTTCATATCCCACTCCTTTACAATTTACATTACGCGGTACTTAGACCGGCGGTCCCGCTGCGCCAGCCTCTGTGGTCTGCCATGGCGGCGGGGGAGCCTGTTCCCCTCAGGGCGGGGCCCGTGCTGCGGGCGCCGCTGTTCAGGTCCCGGCCTCTGGCCGGGAGAGACGGGGTGCGACGCGCGAACCGCGCTTGCCCGCCCTCCTTCTTCCTCTGCCTACGCGCCTTTTTCCTTCCCGTGCGAGGTGTGCGTGTGTGACGGTCGGTGAGTGGCCTGTGGCCTCATTAGTTTTTTTTTTTCTCTGTATATATTCATGCCCCTCCTTGGGGTTGTTGGCAACGCTTCTTTTATTAAGGTTCCCTTTGCCCAGTTTCACACAAGGACGCTCCAGCTCCATATCTTGGTGGCCTGGAACGGGTCCCCGCTGTCATTGGATCAGTCTTTTCTGATGCCCCCCGGGTGCGGCGTTCCCTTCGGTGGTGGCTGACACCAAGCAATCTGACGTGGGGCAGATCCTTTCTGACCCCTCGTTGGGAGACGGTCACCACGGATGCCAGCCTGTCGGGTTGGGGGGGGGTTTTGGAAGGATCTTCAGTTTCAGGGGCTGTGGGGGCGTAAGGAGGCTCACGATCCCATCAATGTTTTGGAGAGGAGAGCTATCAGGTTGGTCCTGGCTCACTTGACTCATCAGTTGCGGGGCCTACCGGTTCAAGTTCGGTCGGACAAGTGGACGGCGGTCGCCTACATCAATCACCAGGGAGGGACTCGCAGCAGGCGTGCCCTCAGGGAAGTGTCTTTGATCTTGGCTTGGGCAGAGAGCAATGTCCCATGCATCTCGGCGGTGTACATTCCGGGAGTGGAGAACACGGAGGCGGACTCCCTGAGCAGGGGCTCGTCTCGCCGGGGGGAATGGTCACTCAGCCCCAAGGTGTTTCGGTCGCTTTGCCACCGGTGGGGGACTCCGGAGGTGGACCTCTTTGCCTCTCGTCACAATCACAAGCTTCCGGGATTTGCGTCTCTCTCGCGGGATCCGCTGGCTTTGGCGGCAGATGCCATGTCTCTGAACTGGAGGGATCTGGGGTTTCTGAACCTGTTCCCTCCATTTCCCATGGTGGGCAGAGTGGTGGCCCTAGAGGGCGCATCGGCAGTCCTGGTGGCTCCAAGATGGCCAAGACAGGTTTGGTTCGCAGACGTGGTAAGGTTGGCAGAGGATCAGTTAGATCTGCCCCTTCTGCCGGATCTGCTCACTCAGGGCCCACTGCGCTACCCCAATTTACCAATGCTGGCTTTGACGGCGTGGCTGCTGAAACCTCCATCTTAAAGGAAGAAGGTCTTTCTGACGCTGTCATTCAGACTCTGGTTAGGGCTAGAAAGAAGTTTTCCTCTGCCATCTACTATAGGATTTGGAGGTCTTATATTGATTGGTGTGAGGTCCGGGCCTTGCCTTGCAGGGCGTTTTCTATCCCTAGGGTTTTGGAATTTCTGCAACATGGTCTGGACCTAGGCTGAAAGGGCATGTTTCTGCCCTGGCGGTTTTCTTTCAAAAGTCTCTTGCTCTTCATCCTCTGGTTAAGACCTTTTTCCAGGGGGTTACGCATGTGCGGCCCCCTAGGAAGCCTTTGCTCCCAGTTTGGGATTTGAATTTGGTTTTGTCTGCCTTGCAGGGTCCTCCTTTTGAACCTTTGCAGGATATTGCTCTTTCTACGCTTACTCAGAAGGTTGCGTTTCTGGTTGCCATCACTTCTATTGGAGTTGGCGGCTTTGTCCATTAAGGCCCCTTACCTTGAGAGGCATCAGGACAAGGTTGTTTTCCGCTTCAAGCCAGATTTCCTTCCTAAGGTGGTCTCTGCCTTTCATCTTAATCAGGACATTGTTCTACCCTCCTTGTGTCCTAAGCCCAGCAAGGACAAGGAGAGGGTTTTGCAGTCTTTGGATGTGGTTCGCTGTGTGAAGTACTATTTGGTGGCTACTTCCTCTTTTTGTAGGACTGATGCCCTTTTTGTGGTGCCCTCTGGGCCTAGGAAAGGTTTGGCTCCCGCCAAGTCTTCCATTAGTAAATGGATTTGCCAGACCATTGTTGGGGCCTATTCTGCCAAGGGGAAGGTTCCCCCTTTTCGTGTTACTGCTCATTCTGCTCGTGCTGTTGGGGCGTCCTGGGCTTTTCAGCACCAGGCCTCTGTTGAGCAAGTTTGTAAGGCTGCTACTTGGTCTTCTGTTCACACTTTTTCCAAGTTTTACAAGGTTGATGTGCGGGCTTCAGCGGACGCTGTGTTTGGCCGCAAAGTTCTGCAAGCTGCAGTGGTTAAGTTGTGCATCGTTGCCTTGTTTTTGGATCCCCGCCCTTTATGGACACTGCTGTTGGATGTCCCAAGTGTCATGACTATCTGAAGCGGGTGGTGTGACATACTCACCTGTAAAATGGGTATTATAAGAATGTCACACACCCCGCTTCACCCCGCCCTTTGGTATTCTGGATCCTTTATATGGTGAACCTTTTTACTGCTACTGGTTATTTTGGCTCTTCCTGGTCCCTTTGTTTCCTTACTGCTGTTCTAATACTGGGGAATGAGTGGGAGGTACCAGGTATTTATGGACTGGGAGGGCCTTCCTTTTTTTGACATCTCTGCAAGATCGCCATCTATAGGTCAGTATAACCCAAGTGTAATGGCTATCTGAAGCGGGGTGTGTGACATACTTATAATACCCATTTTACAGGTGAGTATTCACAAAATTGTATTTTTCTGCCTTTCCTAAGGTAGCCTCTGCCTTTCATTTGAACCAGGACATTGTTCTTCCTTCCTTGTGCCCTAATCCTAGTAATCCTAAGGAGAGGGTCTTGCATTCTTTGGATGTGGTTAGGTGTCTGAAGTACTTTCTGGTGGCTACTGCATCTTTTAGGAAAACTGATGCTCTTTTTGTGGTCCCTTCTGGTCCTAGGAAGGGTTTGGCACCTGCCAAGTGTACTATCAGCAAATTAATCCGTCAGACTGTGATTCAGGCCTATTCTTCTAAGGGGAAGAATCCTCCCTTCCGCCTTACTGCTCATTCCACTCGTGCTATTGGTGCCTCTTGGGCTTTTCAGCACCAGGCTTCTGTTGAACAAGTTTGCAGGGCCACTACTTGGTCTTCTGTTCATACTATTCTAAGTATACAGTACGTCCTGCTCCAAATATAATACTTACAATTGGGTTATCCTCCGCCAGAGTGCGCTGTGGCACTGCAGTCATGCAAAAAACAGGCTCCTCCTGGCCCTTCATATACCCAGGGACCTCCCACAAATCCCCAGATTTCTCTGCAGTGCTGACTGCGAAGACATGAAGTATCACTCTCTCGCAGGTGAGCGGGGCTATTACAGCCTGCGGCCCTGTTGGACTATTCCCGCCCGTCCTCCTTGTGATGTGCCCCCAGCCTGGGCTGCGCTGGTCGGGTGAAGGTAGGCAGCACCATGGGTGCTTAACAGAGTCATGCTCCACCGCAGTCCCCCACCATAGGGTAGGCGGTTTAGGCTGATGGTGAGCCTCATAGTGGATGTCCCTCCCGCATTATTGCCCCATGCCCCGTGTAGAGGTGGACCCTGTTTAGAGGGTCTCCATCCTCCCCCCGTTTTCCCCCGTATTCGGGGGAAAAGAAGGGGTGTGTGTGTGTGTGGTTGTCTCAGTACATACTATTCTCAAGATTATGGACGTATTTTGCACCGGACCGGCATCTATGTGTCAGAGCCGCGCTACTTGCTCCGTCTATTCTAGCCGTCGCCATCTTTTTTTCCCTTGACTTCTCAATCTATGTAATTGTGTACAGCTCGCGCTGACTTATCCTGCAACTTGAAGCTAATCTTTTTACATCGCCTACGGGCGGCGAATTGGTGGCGGCGTCTTTGGTCCTTATGAGTACCCACTAGCAGATGCTTTTACTCATACTACATGATTGACTTGCCAGCCTTAACGCCAGCTTCAGAGCTTCGTGCTCTTTGGGGGAAGGCGGGGACCTGCCGTGGCGCGCTCCGCATCACGCCCTGATCGGACCCGCCCTCTGAGTTCGGGCGGCGCCATTTTTGTGGATCTTCGCGCGCGCGTGTTGGCGGTCCTTCTCCTCCCCTGGTCTGTAAGTGCCCTTGCTGGCGATTTCACTCTTTATTAATTCTTTTGCTGCGCATGGTCCTGACACCTATTGTTCCCCTTCTGTCTTTCAGACGTTAAAGACGTGGCTTCTCTCGGCCTAACATAACTCGTAGCGGGCTTACATAAATTCTTCCACATTCCTATCGGGCCTTTGGGACATCCAGGGTTGCTTATTGCATATATCCCTACTGACCTACATTGCACTGATAATCACCATATGGAGGCATCTCGGAATTTTGTACCAGCGGTTCCCCCGGGACAAGACCCGCTGTGTATAACGTGTGGCTACCCCCACTTCGGTGCTGATAGCACACCGATCTGTGCACGCTGTGCCAATCAAGTACTGGTCCGGCTGCCAGGATCGCCAGGGGCTGTTCCTCGCCCTAACACTCCTATTCCACCAGGCTTAAATCTCGTTGCTGACGAGTCGCTTACGAGTAAGGAGTTACAGCCGGCTGCATCTTCCAGACTGCCTGCGGCTGACCAGACTATTACAGGGCCGACAAAGCACTTGGGCTCTGACAGGAATCAGTCCTCTACGCCCTCTGTTTCTACCCCTGCTAAGGGATCGGTGGAGTCCGCTTCTCCGCGGGCCTGCACCACTTCTGAGGAAGGAAGGTTGTTCTCGGGCTCATCCGACGAGGAGCCGAGGAGTCATGACGATTCTAACCTCGAAGACTGGAACCATTTTGATACCGTTGGCTTGCTGAGTAGAATCTTTAAGACCCTGTCTATCTCCCTCCCCAACGCGGCTCCCCAGCCGAGAGAGGAGCGTTTCCATACAGCGACACCGCGCTTGGAATTCCTAGAGCAGGCTCATTTCCATGCTCTCGTACTCGAGGAATGGGAACACCCCGGTCGGCTTCTAGGGGCCCCAGGGGACTGGGATTGGAAATACCCTTTCCCCCTGAGATGGTTGGTTGATGGTCTTCACCCCCTGTGGTAGACGCTCCGATCATTGGGGTTCCTAAACCCCCCTTTTTGGCAGCTCCTGCTTACTGTACCCGAGAACCGGCGCATGGATAAACTGGCTTCACACGCTTTTTTCTGTGCAGGAACGGCGCTGCGCCCAGTCTGTGCTGCGGCCATCACTGCAGTGGCCGCCAAAACCCTCATCGGACAGATGCTTGAGCATCACGTTAACGATCTCTCCTGGGAGGTGTTTAAGGCACTCTCCAGTTGTGATGTATTTCTAAGTTTTATCCTTTTAGCTATGGATGACACCATTAGAATGTGAGCGAGGACTTCCGCCCTTGTGGTGGCGATGTGTCGCATGGTCTGGCTGCGAGAGTGGGGTGCGGACTATGCTGCTAAAAGGACTTTTACCAGGTTCCCCTTTAAAGGGCATTGCCTGTTTGGGGCCCGTCTGGACCTGTTTGGAAAGAAGGGCAAATCACCCCGGCGCAGGCGCCCGTCTCGGCCCCCTCGGGACAGGGACACCCCTCCCCCTCCATACCATAGCGTTAAACAAGAACCAGGGGTGTCCTCCCGGAGTTGTAGCACAGACCCCTGCCCCACGAGCAACAGACAACACTCTGGGCCCTCCGGCAGGGTGAAAGCTAAATCTTCCACCAAATCCCCTCAAGCATGATGGGGCGCCCTCGCCCGCCTGGGCGAGGGGACGACTGCGGCACCTTGCTCCTATCAGGAGGCATTTTGCCTCTTTCTTGTGGATACAGGAGGTAGTTTCTTCCGGATACAGGATAAAGTTTGCTGCGCGGCCTCCCCCATGATTGTCAGGGTATTCCTGGTCCCCTGCCTCTGTTCAGGTGCTGGTGCAGTTTTTGGAGGTCACTTGCAGTTTGCCCTTATCAGGCAGAGGCAGGTGCCGTTGCGCCAACCCCTTCACATTCTCCCAAAAGAATTATCCTGTCTGCCCTTCTTAATCACAAGTTGTTGGCAGTTCTGCTATGCAGGCAGTTTTCTGCATGAAAATTTCTGGGATGGGCCACTAGCGCCTTGCGCCTAGTGGGTCCTTGCCTTCTGGGGAGATCAGGGATGCTTATGCGCACTTCCCTGTGTCTTCTAGACACTCAGGCTTTTCTGGTTGTGTTGGATGTCCAACACCGCTACTCTGTGGCCTTGTTATCTGGCCTCTCTTCTGCCCCCACGGTGTTGACCAGGGTACTAATGGAAGCTATGTCCCTGTTGAGACCAAGGGGAGTCCGCGAGTGGCCTGCCAGGTGGTCCTTCTCGCTTCCCAATCTCTGTCAGGTCGAGTTAGCTACTTGGCTGGTGCCATTACTTGAGAGTCTTCTGGATGGGTGTTTTCTTCACCTCTTGTCCTCCTTGTCCTCTTGATGGGTATCTCCATTCTAGGGATGAATCTAGTCTCGGTCAGGCGAGAATCTTCCTCCCTCTACAATAAGGTGGACAATCTGGTTGCATGGGTTCAGTATGCGGCTGGTGGGCCCGTCTTGGTGACTTGCTTAGTGAAGTTCCTTATATTCCTCTACCAGGGGTTTTCTTGTACAACTTCTATTCTTAATACTGGACTGGGACCCAGCATCCCTGGAGCAGGATCATGTGCACTCTTCCCCTGGGTTAGGAGTCCCCCCTTGAGTGGATTTACTCTAGGATCCTGTCTAGGGACAGTTCTTTTCTTGCCCCTTCCACAGATGATCACCGTGGATGCCAACCCTTCAGGTGGCGGGGAGGTTTTTTCCTTCTGTAACCCCATGCGGGTGTGGGGAAGATGGGGCCTTCTAGGAGGTCCTTGTACCTATCAGTACAGTGAGTTTTCAGGCTGACACTATCTCGCCTGTCTTCTCCTCTTCCAGGTCTGCCTGTTGGGCGGTGCTCGGTCGGTCTGACGACTGTGGCCTGTCATTTTTCATCTGTGTGGGACTTAGTGCAGGATGGTTCCCCAGGAAGGTATATGTTCCTGTTCTGGGTGGAGGATAATGTTCCCTGCTTATCATTGGTATTCGCTCCTGTGGAGGTCCCTCTGTGACAGGTTGTGCTATCCCTGGGTTCTCTATGATGTTCAACCAGTATGGCTTGTTTGGTGCTCCGTCACCTTTTCAGGCTCTTGCCACTCATTTCCCTGTCCCTGGCTCCTCTGACCGTGGTCATGCGGATTTAGTATTTTTATGATGGGGCATTATGGCCTTTTGGCCTTGTCTCCCTCCCCCCTGCTAGGCGGTTTTCTGTGCAGAATCGCTCTGGTAGGGGGACCAATGATTTGGGTGGCCCCTGGGGGGCCTAGTGGAGTGTGGATTCGCAGACGTGATACCTTAGGGTAGTTGTTCTATACGTTCTGCCAGGGGTGTCGCCCTGTTTCGCTCAGGGCCTCCGTTACATCACTCCAATTCTACAGTCTCTGGCCTAGCCGGCCTGGCTGCTGGTTCTTCCGTCCTTATGGAGACGGGATTCTTCCCTCTATGTTAGTGACTAATGGAAGTCTAAGAGCAGCGCTCTTCTTCTTCTTCTTCTTCCACTTTTATGAGGTATGGCTTACCCATATGGATAGGTGTTAGCCTAGGTCTCTTTCCCATTGGGCATTCTCTGTTCCTAGGGCTCTAGAGTTATTACAGCATGGCTTGGAGTTGGCTCCCCAACTCGGTACTCTGAAGGGTCAGGTTCTACCCTGTCCGCCTTCCGGCAGAAGTCTTCTGCTTATTTCCCTCGTCTAAGCTTTCCTTCGGGGGTTGCTCATTGCATGCCTCATTTAATTCTATGATCCCTGTTGGGATTTGAATTTTTTATTACTGTTGCCTTGTGGGACGTTCCTTTTGGGCCTATTCAGGCGGCTGTTTGACTGTCTTTTATATTCATCGTTGTCCCTTGGGTCTGCTGACTCAGTCAGACGTGTGTCTGAGCGGGTGGCTCTGTTTCGCTAACCCTCGTTCCTTGTTATGCACCAGGATAAGGTGGTGTTCCGCCTTAAGCCGGACCTTTCTACCTCTGGTGGTGGTTTAGGCTCATGTGTTTATCACGTCAGCGTCTTTCTTTTGTACCTTATTCCTGGTTAACTCTGAGGCACGGGGATTTATTTTCCCTCATCAGGTGCTGGAATCTTTTTCCTGGATTGTTTTTTGAGGTGCTGAGCTTCTCTCGCCTTATTCTGATTCTACTGGTGAATGGGTATTCTTTGGCCTTTCATCACCAGGTTTTGTTGTACAGGTTTGCTAAATGGCTACCTTGGTTTCTGGTTCATACATTTTCAAGGGTTTTTGCGATTTGACGCTGGATCCTTTGCTCCTGTCGCTTTCGGTGGCAAGGTTGCAGGTTACAGTGCCTCGATGGCCTACTGTGCCTTTTTTGTTGGGGATCTCTCCCTGTTTTATGGACACTGCTATTGGATGTCCCAATTGTAAGTATTATATTTGGAGCAGGACGTACTGTATACTTAGAATAATACAATTCTGTGAAGTACTCACCTGTAGAATTGGTATTATACATATACAGTACGTCCTGCTCCTCCCCACCCTGGTTTTGCATTATTCTGGATCCCCTGTATGGTGATTGTTATCATTACCAGTTGTTTTGGTGGTTGGTTTCTCCCGGCTTCTGGTTCACTGCTTTTCAATGCAGGGGATTTGTGGGCGGTCCCTGGGTATATGAAGGGCCGGGAGGAGCCTGTTTTTTGCATGTCTGCAGTGCCACAGTGCCCTCTGGCGGAGGATAACCCAATTGTAAGTATAATATTTGGAGCAGGACGTACTGTATACGTATAATACCAATTCTACGGGTGAGTACTTCACAGAATTGTATTTTTTCAAAGTTTTACAAGGTTGATGTTAGGGCCTCAGCTGATGCTGCTTTTGGCCGCAAGGTTCTGCACGCGGCAGTGGTCTAGCCTGTCTGTTGTTACCTTTGGGGATCCCACCCTACTATATGGACACTGCTATTGGATGTCCCATGTGTTATAAATCTTATCTGGAGCAGGATGTACTGTACAATTCTGTGAAATACTCACCTGTAGAATTGGTATTATGAGTATACAGTACGTCATGCTCCACCCCACCCTTGGTTTTGCATTATCCTGGATCCCCTGTATGGTGATTGTTATCATTGTTATAGTTACCAGTTTGGTTCTGTTTTAATTCTCCCGGCTTCTCATTAACTGCTTTTCAATGTTGGGGATTTGTGGGAGGTCCTGGGTATTTGAGGGGCCGGGAGGAGCCTATTTCTCTGTCTCTGCAGTCCAGCGCCATCTGGCGGAGTAATTCCCATGTGTTATGAATCTGGAGCAGGACGTACTGTATACTCATAATATCAATTCTACAGGTGAGTAATCACGGAATTGTATTTTTATGTACTGCACTACATAAGCATCGGATGTAGAGGTTGCACCACAAGCATAAAATGGCAGAGCAGATAAAAGCTTGAATTTTAGTGATCACATGGTCCAGGGTCTGGAACCTTGTAAATGTACTCCAGATTGGATGACCGCCAGGGCCTGTTTTTTTTTGAGGGAGTAAACTGCTGGAAAGCTAAATATGGATTGCATGGGGGTGTATGCGTAGAGACATCGTCAATCATCCTAGCAGCTATAAACACCCATTTATCTAAAAATGCTATCACTGCTGATGATTATGTTGCCTGGACTGTCCCTTCAAAGCAGATGCCCTCCCCCCTTTCCGTTGCCCACCCTAACATGGCTGCAAGAAATATATTTTGTTTGCTTTCGATTGCCATTTAGAATGGAGGGTCTTCAGTGCTTTCTTCAGTGCTTTTATGTGGCTATGGGCTAAATAATAAAACAAAATATGGGGGAAATATGAACAGCTTGTTTGGCCCCTTGCCAGTGGCAATATTATGAGAACTAGAGAGTAGTAGCTCCTCCTGACTACTTCATTGTTGGCGGCCAAACACGGGACTCTCTTCCCGGCGCTAGCTTGTAATGAAGGTGAGTATTCTCAGTGTTCTGTGCAGTTAGGTGCGAGGGGGCTCCAGCGTTCTGGATGCCCCCCCCCCCCCCCCCCAAACAAGGTTCTTGCTATCAGCAGAGAGAGGGACTAACACCCGTTAAAGTAATAACTGGTGTTGGTCCAGTTTAAAGAGGGCCTGGCAGGCAGAATCTTGTTCTGTGAAACCGATTCTAGCTTCTACCTGTCTCACTAGGAATTTTAATATTCTTAGTATACCGTACGTCCTGCTCCAGATATAGTACTTACACTTGGGTTATCCTCCGCCAGATGGCGCTGCACTGCAGAGACATGCAAAACAGACTCCTCCCGGCCCCTCAAATATCCGGGGACCACCCACAAATCCCCAGATTTCTCTGCAGTGCTGACTGCGAAGACATGAAGTATCACTCTCTCGCAGGTGAGCGGGGCTATTATAGCCTGCGGCCCTGTCGGACTTTTCCCACCCGTCCTTGTTGTGTTGTGCCTCCCAGCCTGGACTGCGCTGGTCGGGTGAAGGTAGGCAGCACCACGCGTGCTTATGGAGCGCTGCTCCTCCGCAGTCCCCCACAAAAGGGTAGGCGGTGTAGGCTGATGGTGAGCCTCTATGGGATGCCCCTCCCGCATTACTGCCCCGTGTAGCGATGGGCCCTATACAAAGGGCCACCATCCTCCCTCGTTCCCCCCGTAGTCGCGGGGGGGAAAGAA
Organism: Gastrophryne carolinensis; assembly: GCA_027917425.1. Lineage (NCBI taxonomy): Eukaryota > Metazoa > Chordata > Amphibia > Anura > Microhylidae > Gastrophryne > Gastrophryne carolinensis. The sequence continues at coordinate 122,043,030 of CM051234.1, read as the reverse complement.
AGGGGGGGTGCCTGTGTGGTCTGTATTGGATCCTTGCACGTGTATGGCCTTTGTCTGTCTTTGGACTCTTATAGATATGGTGTCAGCCCCCACGCCCTTTCTATGTATTTACTTGCAAGACTGCCGCCGCCGCCGCACGCGCTTCTTTCCTTAGTTGAAGGTTCCGCGCCGGGCGGCGGCGTTACCTCAGACACCTACGTGTCCTCATTGGCTGTTGTTGGACTTCGCGCTCTTCGGGAGGGTGGGTCTGTTTTGGCGCGCTCCGCGTCATGGAACGCTGGCCCGCCCTTCGAGGTACACGGCGCCATTTTGTCTGTTCGCGCGTGACGCGTGGGACGCTCCTGCTTACCATGGTACTGTAAGTTCCCTCGCGGGCGGCTTATTCTCATTATAGTTTTCTTGGTTCTGACACCATTTTCTTCTCTTTGTGTCTTTCAGACCGGTGAACACCATTGGCTTCTCCCGGCCCGGTGTAAATTTATAGCGGGCCTTGTAAAATTCTCCCACTTCCCTAGCGGGTCTTTGGGGCATCCAGGGTTGCTTATAGTGTAAATCCCTACTGGCATATTGTGCCTTAAATAATCACCATATGGAGGCATCTCAGAATTATGTGACCGGGTTCCCTCTGGGACAAGACCGGCTGTGCATAGCGTGTGGACAACCCCATGCTGATGCTTGACAGGGCACGGGTCTGCGGACCCTGTGCCGAGCAAGCACTGGCTCTGCAATCAGGCCTGCCAGTGGCTGCACCTCGCTTCATTTCACCTATATTCTTAGTATACAGTACGTCCTGCTCCAGATATAATACTTACACTTGGGTTATCCTCCGCCAGATGGCGCTGCACTGCAGAGACATGGAAAAACAGGCTCCTCCCAGCCCTTCAACTACCCAGTTTTCTCTGCAGTGCTGACTGCGAAGACATGATGTGTCACTCTCTCGCAGGTGTGCGGGGCTATTAAAGCCTGCGGCCCTGTTGGACTATTCCCACCCGTCCTCCCTGTGATGTGCCTCCCAGCCTGGGCTGCGCTGGTTGGGTGAAGGTAGGCAGCACCAAGCGTGCTTAACTGAGCCATGCTCCACCGCAGTCCCCCACCAAAGGGTAGGCGGTTTAGGCTGATGGTGAGCCTCTAGAGGATGCGCCTCCCGCACTATTGCCCCATGCCCCGTGTAGCGGTGGGCCCTGTACAAAGGGTCGCCATTCTCCCTCATTCCCCCCCGTAGCCCGGGGGGAAAGAAAGGGGGGGGGTGTGGGTGTGGTGGTCTTATTGTATGTTTTACACGTTATGGCCTTAGTCTTGCCCCGGACTAGTATTCCTGGTGTCAGAGCCGCGCTTTTTGCTCTTTACTAGTGTATTTGTCGCCGCCGTGCGCACCTTTTCCTTACTGGATGTGCTGCGCCAGGCCATTGGCAAATCCATTGGCAAATCATTTTCTCTAAGTGTGCCATACAGTTTGCTCCTTATGACAACTTATAACTATCTCAGAGCTTCGCGCTCTACGGGGGGGCGGGGACCTGGTTGGCGCGCTCCGTGTCACAGCCCGCTCTGGCCCGCCCTTCGAGGTTCGCTTGGCGCCATTTTGATGCTCATCACACGCACGCGTGGTAGCGGTCTTCCCCCTCCCTTGGTCTGTAAGTGCCCTCGCGGGTGATTTTCATTATCCTTGATTACTGCGCATGGTTCTGACACCCCTTATTCCCATTATGTCTTTCAGACTGGTGAACACCATTGGCTTCTCCCGGCCCGGTGTAAAATTATAGCGGGCCTTGTAATATTCTCCCACTTCCCTAGCGGGTCTTTGGGGCATCCAGGGTTACTTATAGTGTAAATCCCTACTGGCATATTGCGCCTTTATTAATCACCATATGGAGGCATCTCAGAATGATGTGACCGGGGTCCCTCTGGGACAAGACCGGCGGTGTATAGCGTGTGGACAACCCCATGCTGATGCTGACAGGGCACTGGTCTGCGTACCCTGTGCCGAGCAAGCCCTGGCCCTGCAATCAGGTCGGCCAGTGGCTACACCTAGCTTCAATTCACCTATCTCCCCAGGCTTAAATCTCTCTCCTGCTGAGTCGCCTACAAGTGTGGAATTGCAGCCTGCTGGGCCTTCCAGACTACCCACGGCTGAACAGATTATTGCTAGGTTGTCAGAGCGAATGGGCCCTGGTAGAAAGCGGCACCTGTCGCCTCATGTTTCTGTATGTTCTCTGAGAACTGAGGGGTTTGCTACTCCGTGTGACTATACCCCTTCTGATGAAGGGGAGTTGTTTTCTGACTCAGGCTCATCTGATGAGAGGCCGAGGAGTCATGACGATTCTGGCCCTGAATACTGGAGCCAGTGTGACACTGACGACCTGTTGATTAAGGTCTTTTAGGCACTGTCTATTTCTCCCCCCGGTCAGGTCCCCAAGACTAGAGGGGAGCGCTTCCATACTGCGACTGCACGTTTGGAATTTCTAGAGCAGGCACATTTCCATGCCCTTGTGCTCAAGGAATGGGAATGCCCCAGTAAACTTCCAGGGGTTCCAGGGGACTGGGATAGGAAATACCCTTTTCCCCCTGAGGTGGTTAATTGTTGGTCATCACCCCCCGTGGTGGATGCGCCGATCATAGGGGTCCCTAACCCCCCTTTATTACAACCCCTGCTTATAGTACCCTTTGGGATGCTGAGGACCGGCGCATTGAGCTGCTGGCCTCCCATGCCTTTTCTTGTGCTGGGACGGCGCTGCGCCCGGTCTGTGCCGCAGCCATTACTGCAGTGGCCGCTAGAACCCTCATCAAAAAATTGCTTGATCATCACCCCGAGGATCTCCCCTGGGAGGTGTTTAATGCACTCCCCAATTGTGATGTATTTGTGAAATTTATTCTATTAGCGTTGGATGACGCGATTAGAATGTGTGCAAGAACTTCCGCCCTTGCGGTGGCTATTCGTCGCTTGGTCTGGCTGCGACAGTGGGGTGCTGATGATGCTACTAAAAAGACTCTTACTGGGCTCCCCTTTAGAGGGCAACGCCTATTTGGAGCCCGTCTAGACCTGTTCGGTAAAAAAGGCAAATCACCCCTTCGCAGACGGCCTCCTCGGCCCCCTCGGGGCAGGGGCACCCCTCCTCCCCCCTACCTTAGTGTTAAACAAGAACCAGGGGTGTCCTTCCGGATTTCTCGTGCAGACTCCTGCCCCACGAGCAGCAGACAACGCTCTGGTCCCTCCGGCGGGGCTAAGCCCAGATCTACCACCAAACCCCCTCAAGCATGATGGGGCGCCCTCGCCCATCTGGGTGAGGGGATGGCTGCAGCACCTTGCTCTTATCAGGAGGCATCGCGCCTCATTCTGGTGGATTCAGGAGGTTGTGTCCTCCAGATACAGGATAGCGTTTGCTGCACGGCCTTCCCCAGTTTTTATCAGGTCCCAGGTACTCCTGGTCCCTGCCGCTGTTCAGTTGCTGGCGCAGGCTATGCTAGGCCTGCAGGGTCTGAGGGTCTCTTGCAGATTGCCCGTAATAGGCAGAGGCAAGGGCCGCTATACCACCTTCCACAGTCCCCCAAAGGATGGGTCGGGTTGGCCCATTCTGGATTCACAGCAATTCTCTAATTACAGGCAGTTTCCTGCATGGAAACTCTGAGTTGGGCCATCAGCACCTTGCGCCCAGTGGGCTTCTTGCCGTCTGGGGAACTCTACAATGTTTATGTTTATGTCCCTGTGCCCTCAGGTCTCTGAGGCTCTTCAGGTTCGTGTTGGAAGTCCAACACTGTTAATTGTGGCCTTGTTATCTGGCTTATCTTCAACTCCCAGAGTGTTTACTCAGGTGCTGACGATGGTGATGTCTCTGATGAGACCAAGGGGCATCTGCGCGATGTCTACCCGGATGCCCTTCCTCACTTCCCTGTCTCTGCGTCAGGATAGTTGGATACCCGGCTGGTGGGTCCATTGGGAGTCATTTGGATGGGTGTTCAATCACCCCGAGTCCTCGCTGTTCCCTTAAAGTGGTAACTCCATTAATAGGAATGATTCTGGATTAGGTTCAAACCAGATTCTCCCCTTCTCAGCAATTAGGTGGGCAATCTGGTCTCATGGGCTCAGTCCCTCATTGCTGTCCTGGTCTCTTAACACCAGGCAGAGATGCAACCGGTGGGGCCGTTGTTAACTTGCTCGGAAGAGGTCCCTTATGCTCAGTTCCCCTTGAGCCCTTCTGCGACTTCTATTGGTAGCATAGGACAGGGATCCAGCACCCCTGGAGCAGGCTCGGTGGGTCTTCCCACCTGTATGACGGTTTTTCTCTTGAAAGTGGATGAACTCGAGGGACCTGTCTTACGACAGATGTCCTACATTGATCATTGGAAGGGGCCTGGAGCTGGCTTACCTTCCAGGGAGTTTCTGTGTTCCCTTTCTGGGTGGAGACAATGCTCCTCCGGCGGAGCCCCTCTGCGACAGGATGTGCTAATCCCCGTGTCGCTATGGAGTCCAACCAGTCGTGGATCTGTTGGGTTCCGTCATCTTCACAGGCTATCGGCCTTGTTTCCCTGTCCCAGGATCCTATGTCAGTGGTCCGGATGCCTTTAGTACCGTCTTGACAGGACGTTCGGTTCTGTATGTCCTTCTCCATTCCCTCTGCTACGCAGGGTTCTGCGTAAGATTGCTCTGGTAAGGGGACCAGTGATTCTGGTGGCCCCCAGGTGGCCAAGAAGAGTGTGGTTGCAGACATGGTACTGTGGTCAGTAGTTCTGTACCTTGCCAGGAGTGCCAGTTTGATCACTCAGGGCCCCCTTTACGTCACTCCAATCTACAGTCCCTGGCCTAGTCGGCCTGACTGCTGAAACATACATCTTGATGGAGACAGAGTTATCTGTCTCTGTGTTTGTGACTATGGGAAGTAAGCCTCTTCCTAGTCTTCTTCTATTTTTGTAGGGTATGGCATACCCACATTGGGGTGAGTCTAGTTTTTTTGCCTGTTGGGCGTTCTCGGTTCCCAGGGTTCTAGTGTGGTTTTCAGAATGAATTGGAGTTGGTTCCCCAGTTCAGTTCTCTGATGGGTCAGGCTCTGCCCTGTCCACCTTGCCTTAGCAGTCTCTGGTTCAGTCTTCCTGGTTAAGACTTCCTTCAGGGGGTGCTCATGTGCGTCCTCCATGTAATCCTATGGTCCCTGTTGGGATTGAAATTGAATTCATTCTGTCTGCTTGCAGGAATTGTCCCTGGGTCATATTCAGGATGCTGTCTGGCTGTCCTTACCCTCAAGGTTGTCCTTCTGGTGACTGTTACTTGGTCAGGCGTGTGTTAGCGGGCAGCTCTGTCTACCTAGCCCTCAATTCTTGAGATACACCAGGATAAGGTGGAGCTCCGCCTGAAGCTGGACTCTCTACACCTGGAGGAGTCTTATGTTCATTATTTGAGATATTGTTATCAACGGCTATCCCCTTTTCCTAGCAACGCTGAGGAAGTGGTTCTGCATTCCTTATACAGGTGTTGGCAGTTTTCCTTGGGAGTCACTGTGTCCTTTAGGGGAACGGAGGTTCCTTGGGGCTTGTGGTCATTACATCCTGAATGTGACCGATCTCGTCTGCTCTCGGGAGTTGGGCGGTTTGGTCCTGGTTTTTACCTTAATGGATGTTACTCCTGGTACCTTGTTCGGCCTTTGGCTTCTGCCAAATTTATTGTAGCCATCGGATTCGTCAGGCTGTTACTCAGGCCTATTCAGGCAAGGGGAAGAATTGTTGCCTTGATTTCTTTGCTTGATGCCTCTTGGGCCTTCCAGCACCGGTTTTTATGTTGAACTGGTTGGCTATGCCACTACCATTGGCCTTCTGCTCATACCTTTTGCAAGGTTTTTACAATGTTGATGTTAGGGCCTCAGCTCATGCTGTCTTGGCCGTATGGTTCTGCAGGTGACAGTGCTTTAAACTGTCTGCTGTTGTCGTTTTTTGTTGGGGATCCCACCCTACTTTATGGACACTGCTTTTGGATGTCCCAAGTGTAAGTATTATATCAGGAGCAGGACGTACTCTATATTAAGAATAATACAATTCTGTGAAATACTCACCTGTAGAATTGATATTATTTGTATACAGTACGTCCTGCTCCACCCCACCCTGTTTTTTCTTTTTGCATTTTTCTGGATCCCCTGTATGGTGATTGTTATCATTGTTATCATTACCAGTTGTTCTGGGTGGTTTAATTCTCCCGGCTTCTTGTTCACTGCTTTTCAATGCTGGGGATTTGTGGGAGGTCCCTGGGTTTTTGAAGGGCCGGGAGGAGTCTGTTTTTCCATGTCTCTGCAGTGCAGCGCCATCTGGCGGAGGATAACCCCAGTGTAAGTATTATATCTGGAGCAGGACGTACTGTATACAAATAATATAAATTCTACAGGTGAGTATTTCACAGAATTGTATTTTTAGAGGTTTCGTGTAGCTAAATAAAAGTTGATTTCAGTATGGCTCTTATGCTCCTCCCTCATGCCACATATTGGATCTAGGTGCTTGAAAAATTCATAATTTGCCGATCTTAGTAATGCCTGATACCTTTTTGGTTTGCATGACTTTATGACTTGTCCTTAGTGTTGCAATTTTAGTGTTGCAATTTTAGTGTTGAGTGTATTTACTTTAAGTAGCTGTACACTTCAACTGTCGGAAATATGCTTTGTCATCCCCTAATTGTAAAATGCAAGTTTGAGAACCGGCTATGAAAGGTACTGCCTCACGATTTCCAGAATCACAGAGAAGGATTCCTCCATGCTTCCCCCATCTCTGCTTGTGAAAGCTGGTAACCTATCGGCAGTCACAAGCAGAGATGAATCAGGGGATACAGTTCTCTGTAGCACCAGAACATGGTCACCACAGACTAACTTCAGCAAATTGGTAAGTATATTGACCCATTATTGAACATTTTACAATTGCACTGTGGGATATCCCAAAACAGATCTGCTGTATTGCCATTTTAATGTAACCTATATTGAATAACCAGATTTGTTTTGGTACAGCAATTTCCAAGTAAACTTACTTAGCTGGCGATCCAACGGCAGTTGCGCAGGCTGTGTCCGCATCTCTCACTATACCTTTAGTTAGACGCGTACCCATGGCAGGTATGTGTGAGTGGCTGGCATCGGTAGCAGTTAGGGGCAAGTGGTGATGCAGCTGACAGCCTTCTCGGCTCCATTCGGCCCGCTCGCCACACTAATGTCTAAGTAGCTAGCAGAGGCTAAATGGAGCCTATCAGGCACATTTTCAGAGTGTAAGGGATCGTCTACTATCACTGGGGATACACACAGCGGGTCCCAAATCAGGATGCCCCGCCACAGTGGAACAGCACCAGACAAATTCCAGGTGGTGTTACTCTTAAAAACGGAAAAGAAGGAGATTGAACTTCTGCTTTAAAGGAGCTGGCTTGACTTGCAGTCATGGAATACTTTAAATGTAAATTTACCAAGCACTGGCTTCAAACCCCCAAACACCTGTTGCCATGGGCCCCTATGCCAGCAGTGCACTTCTCCCCTGTCCCTGTTTAGTCCCACACTGAATTCAGATAAACCCATTCCAACAAAAGAGCACTGTTTCCCAGTGACTGGTCAGCAGGGGTTTCAAAGTGAGGTTAGGGGAAAAATGTGCTGTTGGCATGGGAGCAGGCAGCACTGAAACCGAAGGACTGTAGCCTGTAGTTGTGGATCAGGCTGACAAGTAAGTGGTATTTATTATTTATTTATTCTTAGTATACAGTAAGTCCTGCTCCAGATAAGAATCATTACTCTTGGGTATTACTCCGCCAGATGCCGCTGGACTGCAGAGACCGCGAAATTGGCTCCTCCCGGCCCCTCAAATACCCGGGACCTCCCACAAATCCCCAGAATTTCTCTGCAGTCTGGACTGCGAAGGACAAGAAGATGGCTCTCCTCGCAGGTGAGCGGGGCTATTAGCCTGCAGCCCTGTAGGACTATTCCCACCCGTTCCATTATTACTGTGCCTCCCAGCCTTGGCTGCGCTGGTCCGGGTGATGGTAGGCAGCACTGCTGTCAGGTGCTTAGGAGCACTGCTCCACCGCAATCCCCCACCAAAGGGTAGGCGGTATAGGCATGTGGTGAGCCTCTATGGGATGCCCCTCCCACACTGTTGCCCCTGTCTATCGGTGGGCCCTACGTTAAGCGGCCGCTGTCCTCCCTCGCTCTCCCTTGTAGCTCTGGGGGGGGGGGGGGGGTGTTATGCTTTGGTGCTTCACTCGGCTGGTGTGCTTGTTTACTTTGTTCAGTCTCCGCACTGACTTGGTTGCACTGGTTGCGGTTTGAATATTCCACTGCGTATCGCGGTCGGCGGCGGCATTACCTCAGGTGCTGATGTGCCTTCATTGGCTGCTTGTCGCGTGTGCTGCTTCGCGCTCTTCGGGGGGGCGGGGCCTGCGGATGGCGCGTTCCGCGTCACCTTCTCCCCGGCCCGCCCCTCGAGGGATGCTTGGCGCCATTTTTTTCTCTGTATTCCGTCTGCTGTGTGGCTGGCATCTGCCTACCGTGGTCCGTGAGTGCCCTCGCGGGCGGTTTTATTTACCCTATGTCATTATGCATGTCGCTTATGGGGTCCTCTTCGCTTATGTCTTTCAGGCGGGTCGAACTCCATTGGTTTCTCCCGGCCCTACCCCTCGTTTAGTTACTAAACTTTGTGAGGCCTAGTGTGCTAATTACTCCCACTTCCCTAGCGGGCTATTGGAGCATCCCGGGTTGCTGTTATAGCGTGAGTCCCTATCGGCCTATTGTGCCGCTATAATCACCATATGGAGGCGTCTCAGGATAATGTGCTCGGGGTTCCTTCGGGATAAGCCTGCCTGTGTGTAGCTTGTGGGGTTTCCCCTACTAGTGCTGACAATGTGGGGGTCTGTATTACTTGTGCCCAGCAGGTGATTGCGCTGCAGCCTGCTTTACCAGCGGCTGGACCTGCGCCACGTATGGCTTCACCTACTCCCCCAAGCTTGAATTTAACTCCCATTGAGTTGCATACCAGTGGGGATTCTCAGCCTGATGTGTCTGCTAGACTGGCTAGTGTTGAGAAGTTGCTTGCTAATACCATGGTGCGTAAGGCCTCTGCTAAAAAGCGGCACTTGAGCTTGAACTCCTCAGCCTCCATAGGGAAAAGAGTGCCTGATGTCACTCTATTCCCTATGGAGGCTGAAGAGTTCTTTGAACTGTCTGGTTATACCCCCTTGGAAGAAGGGGAGTTATTCTCTGACTCGGAGTCGTCTGATGAGAGGCCCAGGGGCCATGATGATTCTGGCTCTGACCCCTGGGCCCCAGATGATACTGATAGGCTGTTGGCTCAGATTTTTGAGGTTCTGTCTATCTCTCCCCCGGTTGCGGCCCCTAGGCAGCAGGGGGAATTGTTTCATACTGCTAAGCCACGTTTAGAGTTTCCTGAGCAGGCCCATTTTAATAACCTCGTGCTCAAGGAATGGGAGTGTCCCAGCAGGCTCCCCAGAGTCCCTAAGAGGTGGGATAAGAGGTATCACTTTCCTGCTGATGTGGTGAAGCGTTGGTCATCCCCTCCGGAGGTGGATGCATCGGTCCTTGGGTTATCCAACACCTCTGTCATGCATTCCCCTGACTCTACTACGCTGCGGGATGGTGAGGACCGGCGTATTGATCATCTGGCGTCCCATGCCTTTGCCTGTGTGGGGACGGCGCTGCGCCCGGTTTGCGCCTCTGCCATTACAGCGGTGGCTATTAGGACCCTGCTTAGAAGTGTCCTAGATGGTGCTCCTGATGATGTGTCTAGTGAAGAGTTTAAAGTGGACCAACACCCACGGGTGATCGGCCCGGGAATCTATAAGATTCCCGGGCCGATCACCCCCCCACCCCGCGGGACATCCGAGATCGGGATGTCCCGCGGGGTGAAACCCCCCCCCAAACACCCCAACTCACCTACCTTATCTTCGGCGGCGGCCGGCCGCCGCCGCCTCCCTCGCGCCCCTGTAGGCGTGCGCGCCTCCGCGCCGGCCGTCTGCGAATGGCCGGCGCAGGGGCGCGCGTCAAAAGTGACGCGAGGGAGGCGGCGGCCGCCGCCGCCGCTTAGACGTTCCAGTTCTCCCCTTGTACGTCGGCGCGGGGAGAGGTGAGTTTTTCGGGGGGTTAGGGGGGGTTTCACACAGCGGGGCACCCCGATCGGGGGTGCCCCACCGAAGTGGACCAAGACCCAGGATAGTCAAAATCCTGGGTGTTGGTCCACTTTAATGCTCTTTCTCGTTGTGAGGTTTTTGTGACTTATGTCCTCTCTGCCTTGGATGATAACCATTAGGATGTGTGGCAGAGCCTCTGCCCTAGTGGTGGCTATACGCTGCTCGGTTTGGCTGCGCCAGTGGGCAGCTGACAACGCTGCCAAGAAGGCTCTCACTGGTTTTCCCTTCAAAGGACTAAGCTTGTTTTGGGACCGCCTGGACCTGTTTGCTAAGGGAGGCAGGTTACCCCAGCGCAGGAGGCAGTCTCGGCCCTTTCGGGGCCAAGGCTCCTTTTCTTCCCCCTACCGTGGATCCAGACAGGGGAGGGGGGTCTCCTTTACTGGGGCCCGAGGAGATTTCTGGGGTAGGGACAGAGGACGTGGATGCCCTGGCTCATCCTTGGCCTCCAAGCCTAAGTCTTCTCCCAAGCCCCCTCAGGCATGAAGGGGCGCCCTCACCCAAGGGAGGGGGGATGGCTTTAGCATTTTGCTCACGTCTGGAGGCTTCATGTCTCAGACCGGTGGATTCAGGAGGTAGTGTCCTCCGATTACAAGATAGAGTTTGCTGCCTGACTGCCCCCCAAGATTCATCAGATCCCGGATGTCTCAGGACCCCTATGTCAGCTCAGGCTCTAATTCTGGCGGTGCAAAGCCTTCTGGAGCTGGGGGTCATCTGTCAGGTCCACTTATGAGAAAGGGGCAAGGGTTTCTATTCCAACCTTTTCACCGTGCCCAAAAGAGATGGTTCAGTCAGGCCCATCCTGGACTTGAAGATTCTCAACAAATTTGGCAGGCGCTTTCGCATCAGTTCCCTGCGTCCAGGGGACTTCATGACCTCACGGACATCAAGGATGCTTACCTGTTTTTCCAGGTCATCAAAGATTCCTCAGGTTCGCTCTGGAGGATAAGCACTACCAATTTGTGGCATTGCCCTTCGGTCTCACTTCAGCTCCCAGAGTGTTCACCAAGGTGCTGGCAGTAGTGATGTCTCTGCTCAGGTCTCAGGGCATTCGCGTGCTGCCCTATTTGGACGACATTCTCATCACTTCTCAGTCCCTCAGTCTTCTCAGCAGGCAGAGCTGGATACTCAGCTAGTAGTGTCCACTCTGGAGTAATTTGGCTGGGTGTTCAACCATCCCAAGTCTTCCCTGTCTCCCTCCTTGGTGACACCCTTCCTGGGAATGAATCTGGATACAGTTCAGGCAAGGATTTTTCTTCCTCAGCAGAAGGTGGACAGTCTGCTAGCGCAGGTTCAGTTCCTGCTATATTGCCCTCATCCCTCCATCAGGCAGGGAATGCAGCTGGTGGGCCTGATGGTGTAGTGCTTCGAGGCGGTCCCTTATGCCCAGTTTCACATGAGGCCTCTGCAACTCCACCTCTTGTCAGTATGGGACAAGGATCTTGCGTCCCTGGACCAGGTCCTAGTTCTGTTCCCCCTAGTCAGGCGGTCCCTCTTGTGGTGGCTGGAATCCAGGAACCTGTTGGTGGGCAGATCCTTTCTGGCCCCCTGCTGGGAGACGGTCACCACAGATGCCAGTCTGACAGGTTGGGGGGCTTCTGGAAATCCCTGCAGTTCCAAGGGCGGTGGGGCCCTCAGGAGGCCCACACACCTATCAACATTCTGGAACTGAGGGCGATCAGGTTGGTTCTGGCTCACTTGACCCAACACCTTCGGGGCCGGCCTGTTCAGGTACGCTGGGACAACCAGACGGCGGTTGCCTACATCAATCATCAGGGAGGGACCCGGAGCAAGGGGGACCTCAAGGAAGTGTCTCTGATCCTGGCCTGGGCAGAGGACAATGTTCCCTGCATATTAGCTGTGTACATTCCGGGGGTGGAGAATCTGCAGGCAGACTCTCTGAGCAGGGGGACCACTCGCTTGGGAAAATGGTCCCTCTGTAACAGGTTGTTTCAATCTCTGTGTCACCGTTGGGGCCATCCAGATGTGGATCTGTTTGCATCCCGTCACAATCACAAGCTCCCTGCCTTTGTCTCCCTGTCCCAGGATCCTCTGGCCTTGGCCACAGATGCTCTAGCAATGTCATGGCAGGACTTTCAGCTCCTGTATGTCTTTCCCCCATTCCCCCTGTTGGGCAGGGTTCTGCGCAAGATAGCTCAGGAGGGGGTGCCAGCAATCCTGGTGGCCCCCAGGTGGCCAAGAAGAGTGTGGTTCGCAGACGTGGTGCAGCTGGCAGTAGATCAGTACGCTCTGCCCAGGGTGCCAGACCTGCTCAGGAGGGGTCAATTACGCCATCCCAATTTACAAACTCTGGCTTTGACGGCCTGGCTGCTGAAACCTCCATCTTGATGGAAAAGGGGCTGTCTGCCTCTGTTGTTAATACCATGATAAAGGCTAGGAAGAAGTCTTCTTCTTCTATTTACTATAGGGTTTGGTGTTCCTACATTGTCTGGTTTGAGTCTAGGTCTCTCCCCTGTCATGTGTTCTCTAGTCCCAGGATCCTGGAGTTCCTACAGCATGGGTTGGAGCTGGGACTTCAACTCAGTACTCTGAAGGGCCATGTCTCTGCCCTGGCTGCTTTCTTCCAGAGGTCCTTTGCCCAGCATTCTCTGATCAGGACTTTTTTCCAGGGGGTTACTCATGTGTGTCCCCCACGTAAGCCTATGTTGCCTGTTTGGGATTTGAACTTGGTCTTGTCTGCCCTGCAGGGTGCTCCTTTTGAACCTGTGCAGGAGGCTGCCCTGGCCATTCTTACTCTCAAGGTTGTCTTTTTGGTGGCTATCACTTCTGTTAGGCGTGTTTCTTAGTTGGCGGCGCTTTCCATCCAGCCCCCCTACTTTGAGAGACACCAGGACAAGGTGGTTTTTCGCTTCAAGCCAGATTTTCTGCCTAAGGTCGTATCTGGCTTTCATCTGAATCAGGACATTGTTCTTCCTTCCTTGTGCCCTAATCCTAGTAACGCTAAGGAGAGGGTTTTGCATTCCCTGGATGTGGTTAGGTGTCTGAAGTACTATCTGGTGGCTACTGCACCTTTCAGAAAAACTGATGCTCTTTTTGTGGTCCCTTCTGGTCCTAGGAAGTGTTTGGCTCCTGCTAAATCTACTATCAGCAAATGGATGCTTAATGGGAAGAATCCTCCCTTCCGCCTTACCACTCGTGCTATTGGTGCCTCTTGGGCTTTTCAGCACCTGGCTTCTGTTGAACAAGTTTGCAAGGCTGCTACTTTGTCTTCTGTTTATACCTTTTCAAAGTTTTACAAGGTTGATGTTAGGGCCTCAGCTGATGCTGCTTTTGGCCGCAAGGTTCTGCAGGTGGCAGTGGTCTGACCTGTCTGTTGTTACCTTTGGGGATCCCACCCTAGTTTGTGGACACTGCTATTGGATGTCCCAAGAGTAATGATTCTTATCTGGAGCAGGACGTACTGTATACTAAGAATAATACAATTCTGTGATTACTCACCTGTTGAGTTATTATAAGTACACAGTAGATCCTGCTCCACCCCACCATTGGTTTGCATTATCCTTGGATCCCCTGTATGGTGATTGTTATCATTGTTTTATAGTTACTTGTTGGTTCTGTTATCATTCTCCTGGCTTCTCGTTAACTGCTTTTCAAAGCTGGGGATTTGTGGGAGGTCCCGGGTATTTGAGGGGCCCCGAGGAGCCAATTTCGCGGTCTCTGCAGTCCAGCGCCATCTGGCAGAGTAATACCCAAGAGTAATGATTCTTATCTGAAGTAGGACGTACTGTATACTCATAATAACAATTCTACAGGTGAGTAATCACAGAATTGTATTTTTTTTAGTGTCTGAATGTAACATGTCCTATTTAGGGACATATATTTGACGGCTCTTGCTGTGTGTGGGGGGGGGGGGCATCCCAAATACAGGCAGTGTGTGTGGGGGCATCCCAAATACAGGCAGTGTGTGTGGGGGCACCCCAAATACAGGCAGTGTGTGTGGGGGCACCCCAAATACAGGCAGTGTGTGTGGGGACACCCCAAATACAGGCAGTGTGTGTGGGGGCACCCCAAATACAGGCAGTGTGTGTGGTGGCACCCCAAATACAGGCAGTGTGTGTGGGGGCACCCCAAATACAGGCAGTGTGTGTGGGGGCACCCCAAATACAGGCAGTGTGTGTGGGGGCACCCCAAATACAGGCAGTGTGTGTGGGCACCCCAAATACAGGCAGTGTGTGTGGGTTCACCCCAAATACAGGCAGTGTGTGTGGGTTCACCCCAAATACAGGCAGTGTGTGTGGGTTCACCCCAAATACAGGCAGTGTGTGTGGGGGGCACCCCAAATACAGGCTGTGTGTGTATGGGGGGCATCCCAAATACAGGCAGTGTGTGTGGGGCATCCCAAGTACAGGCAGTGTGTGTGTGTGTGGGGCATCCCAAGTACAGGCAGTGTGTGTGTGGGGGGCATCCCAAATACAGGCTGTGTGTGTGTGTGGGGCATCCCAAATACAGGCAGTGTGTGTGGGGGGCATCCCAAATACAGGCAGTGTGTGTGTGGGGGGCATCCCAAATACAGGCAGTGTGTGTGTGGGGCATCCCAAATACAGGCAGTGTGTGTGTGGGGCATCCCAAATACAGGCAGTGTGTGTGTGGGGCATCCCAAATACAGGCAGTGTGTGGGGGGGCATCCCAAATACAGGCAGTGTGTGGGGGGGCATCCCAAATACAGGCAGTGTGTGGGGGGGCATCCCAAATACAGGCAGTGTGTGGGGGGGCATCCCAAATACAGGCAGTGTGTGGGGGGCATCCCAAATACAGGCAGTGTGTAGTATAAGAATCCGGGGAACGGCTGTCATGTTTAGGTGAGCGCAAAACAGTTGGGGAAATTCATTACCTCCAAGTAAAACCATACAAAGGAGAAAACAACTGTGGGGTACATTCCACATTGTTAAAAAGTTTTGTGTTCCGGCAGGTCAAAGGCATTTATTCATCTGCCATGTTCTTATATTTGTCTGTTGTGAAAGATTCCAGTTGTGATTTGTTACTCAAATGACACAAAAACATGTCTTTTCTCCTATTTAAAAATGTTATTTAAAGAATTTAAGTGTTTGAACTATGGCCTACTATTACGTGTACTAAGGATTTGTGACGCTCAGATCAGTAGCCCTTGGTTGAAGTGCATGGTAAACTGTAGGCTTAAAGTGCCCCGTCATGCTTTGCTATCCAAACTATTCTGTATAGTGGGTTGGATTTTTTTTAAAGTGGTTGTCCATGCACACTCAAATGTAATTTCCTTTGTGTAGGGCTACACATGGCAATGTTCTCAGTTTTCATTTTAGAAAACAAACCTATATCACAAGCGTATTGTCATTTTAAAATTGACTGCTGGTGTGGAGAGCTCTATTTTAACGTATGACTAAAGGGGGGGGGGGGGGAGTTGTCCGCTTGACCTGAGTTTCAGGATTGAGTTGGTGGTCCAGTTTAGTTCAAATTCCTATTCCTTTCTGTGATTTGAGCGAAGGTGAGCTGCCTGACAAGTGACGAACTTTCCATCAACAGCAATTTGAAGAGGCCTGATTTTAGCCTTACCAGTAAGGGGTTAGGTTGTATGTAATATTAATATTCAGCTTGTTTGTCACACAATCACTAAAGCACAGCAAATATTTTGGTACAATGCCTCTACAACCCACACAAAATCTATTGCATAACTCTTTAGATTAGTGCAATGCAATTGCACTAATGGTCTAGTCACATATAAATTTATAAAAACACACTGGCTCAATGCCTCATAATCCTGTGGTCTGAGTCAGTCTGGTTGCAGCACTTTCCCCTGCTGGTAGCCGTGCTATTCTTTAGTACTTCCAGGTTCCCAGCTGCTGCCCTGAGCTTCAGTGACTAAGTGGTCAATTCAGAGCCTGGTGAGAAAACGTACTTCTTTTCTGACATTTCACTCCAGAGCATCACTGAATCAGATACGAATGGGTTAACTTTCGTCCGAAGGACGGGACTGCTGGATGAAAGGTGTGGTTTCTTCCATCCTATATATAGTTCCAGCTGTTCTCCGCAATCTAGTTTCATTTTTGCAGTCGGACTGGGCTGCGAAGGTTGAGCTTGGATTTATTTTCTTTAAATTCATTTTTCCTTTTCTTATAAATTTTTGTTCAGGAAGCGGGGGATTTAACCCTAACTGCTTCTGTTGAAAGGGGTTGCAGGGGCCATATTTGCCCGGCTTTTGGCAGCAGGAGCTGCTGCTGCAGTTGTCTGGACTGCGGGTGTAGCAAGTCTCCACCCGCACCTCCTCGCTGTGGACCTCTGGCCGCTTCCCGCACCTCCTCGGGCCGCTGGCCGGCTCCGCAGCCAGACCGAGGCCCCCTTCACTGGTGCTCTCACCGCTGCTGCAGCTCCCTCACCTGGGCCTGCCTGCCACCCCACCAGCCTCCTTGGTAAGGTTGCTGTTGGACCTGGGGTCTCCTGCTGCCACACTGCCCTTCTCTGATCAGATCTGGTAGGAATAATATTCTTGGTGTGCCACACACCCCGCTTCACTTAAATATTCATCCATTAATGGGTTAATCCACTGCCAGGTGACGTAGTGCAGAGAGGAAGTCTTGTAACGAGCCCCCTTCCGGCCTATATATACCTGGTACCTCCCTTCAATCACCAGTATTTTTTCTCTCTGCTTGCTGACAAGTCAGAAGATGGAAGTCTCCTGCTTACAGGTAGGCCGGGGTATTCTTACCCCGCCACCCCCCTTTTGGTCTATTTCTGCCCGGTTTGAGTTTGTATACCTTTATGGTGGAATGGAAGCCTCCCAGCCTAGGCTGCTCACCGGGCAAATGGTAGATGGCACTTTAAGTGCCTAGGAGCTTATCTCCTACCGCTCGACCTCATGCGTGGGGCAATGCGGCTATCCGGCATGGTGATCCGGAAATGGGATGCCCCTGTCCCGAGGGTCCCCGTAGCCCCTTTCTCTCCCGTTACGGTCCCTTCTCCCTTCACTATGGGGGGGGGGGGGGTGAGGGTGGGCTTTAAGTATATGTGTTTCACTTGTATCACTTCATTTCAACATGTGTGTGTATTCATGATTATGCATTCACTGTATTCAGCATGTGTATACTTTTGGTCTGCTTGAGGGCAGGCTGCGCTGGGTAGGGGCTGGCCACTTTTCTTTGCAGACTGTTGCTTTGTGGCGCCCTACCCCCTCCCCCCTCTCCCCGCCTGGCATTTTATGTATTCATTAGGCGGCGCCATGCGGTCTTTACCCTCCCCCCTCCGCCGCCTGGGCGCACGTGTAGTGGCCCAGCTGAGAGTGATTTCCAGCTGATCGGCGTAGGGGGGGGCGGGTCCCGCTGACGCGGCGTCGGGGGTGCGGCGTTTGCTTCCTTCAAATGCAGGAAGTCGCGTGGGCGCACGGCCGCACTTTGTCTTCCGTGCTGGCTGCAGTCTTGTTCCGGCTGCTGCCTTCGCTGACCAGGTAAGCGGCCCCACCCGTTGGGGCCGTTAAATGGGGGATGCATTTCCTTGCAGTAATATAGTGGGGAGTCACTTTGTATTAAGGGGGCGTGATTTGGCTCTTATTTAAGGGCACTTTAGTGCCATGCTTATATGTCTTTTTATACACATGTGAGGATCTGATGGTTTTTCTTTTCCTTGCAGATCCTGGGATCCCTGCTTATGGTGGCCCTCCGGCTCTATGTGCCTGGCTAATTATTGGGATATATACATAGACTATATATAAATATTATAGTTCATTAAAGGGGACCTTAACTTAAAAAAAAAAAAAAAAAAAATCCTCCCTTCCGGGACATTACTAATAAAGGGGCATCCCGGGTTGGCTTATGCCTTAAAAGTCCCAGTATTGCGAATACCATAAGTCACCATATGGAGGCTTCCGTAATTTCCGGAAACGGTTCTGCTGAGCCGTTCGGGGGGAGCGTAGGTTGTGGGGTTCCACTCCCAGCTGATGATGTCTTTATTTGCATCCCTTGTGCAAAACAGACTATTGCGCGCCAGTCCGTTGCTTCGGCTGCGGGGCCATCGCATCCTTCATCATCTCCTACCTCTCCCTCCCTGTTCCGGACCCCGCATGACACTGTCAAAAGTGGGGATTCGCATTCCGAGGCGGCAGCACAGCCCAGCCCCCGGAAAGTAATGCCCGTTAAAGCAGCGTTAAAGGCCGCTGCAAAATGTAGGCACCTGACTCCGGTACCTTCGGCTCCACAGGACCAGTTTTGTGAACCTGTGGAATGGTCTGATGGATCCCCGGACAAGGATGAATTCCCGTCGGAGTCAGATGAGCCGACAGGTCAGCTTGTGGCTGATGAGATTGGCGATTGGTCAGAGGGGGTTGTTTTTGACACCCCCTCTATTCTGGCTCAAATGTTTAAAATTTTGAGTTTAGATACGCCTGAGGCGGCCGCCCCGCAAAAGGGTCGGTTGTTTAAAGAGCCTCAGCCGAGTTTGGTTTTTCCCAGACAACACCACTTTGAGAGGGTGGTTCTTAAGGAATGGGAACATCCCACGCGGTTATCTGGAATTCCTTCCAGTTTGGAAAAGCGTTATCCTTTTCCACCAGAATTGGTGAAGCTTTGGTCTGTCCCTCCTGACGTCGATACCCCTGTACTAGGGCTCTCCAGCTCGGCTATGGTACAATCTGCTGAGACCACTGTCCCTAAAGATGGGGAAGATCGTCGGATTGACCAATACGCTCGACATGGTTTTATCTATTCCGGGTCAGCGTTGCGCCCGGTATGTGCTTCAGCCCTTCTTCTATTGGCAATTAAGTCCTTAATTCAGGGGCTATATGAGGATCTTAATCCCGCTTGCAAACAGTTCACTGCGCTTAAGCAGTGTGAATCTTTTGTGGCTTATGTCCTGGCTGCTCAGGACGATGCGCTGACTATGAGTAGCAAGGCGGCAGCTATGCTGGTGGCTATACGCAGGTCAGTATGGCTGCGTCAGTGGTCAGCGGACACGGCTTCCAAAAAGGTGCTCACAGCTCTTCCCTTTTTGGGGTTGCGTCTGTTCGGGGAGAAAATTGATTCAGTCGCAAAGGGTGGTAAGATGCCACAACGCAAGAGGCCTCGTGGTCCCTTCAGGGGGACAAGTTCCGGTAGGCCTTCCTTTCGAGGATTCAGAGCGGGCAGGGGTGCGTCCTTTCCCGCTACCAGTGGCGCAGGTTGGACTCGGGGGAGGGGCCATGGCCGGCCCACTCAGTCCTGGGGCACCAAGCCCAAACCTGCTGATAAGCTCACTCAATGAGGGGCTGCCCTCACCCGTGCGGGTGGGGGGACTATTGCGACACTTCTACCATTGGAACCAAGTGGTTCCAGGCAGATGGATCCAGGAGGTAGTGTCGCCCGGTTACGACCTGGAATTCGAGTCTCACCCTCCTTCACGGTCCGTTCATGGGTCGGTTCATCCCGGCCTGAACTCTCATCAAGACGGAGTGTGTCTTTCTTTTGCCCAAATTCACACGAGAACGCTTCAGCTATTTCTGTTAGCGTGTTAGGACCAGCAACCTCAGTCGCTGGATCAGTCCTTCCAGTTGTCCTCCCGTGTACGGCAGTCCCTCCTGTGGTGCTTGGTCTCGACCAATCCTGTGTAGGGCAGGCCTTTCCTGACCCCCCTTTTGAAAAGTGTCACCACGGACGCCAGTCGGTCGGGATGGGGCAGATTCTGGAAGGAGCTGCGGTTTTAGGGGCAGTGGAGGCCTTAAAGGCCCCACTTACCCATCAATATTCTGAATCTGAGAACCATCCGTCAGGTGCTTGCTCTCCTGACTCAGTACGTTCTGGGCCTTCTGGTCCAGATGTGTTCAGACAATCGATCAGCGGTTGCTTACGTCGGTCTTCAGGGAAGGACGCGCAGTCTGAGTACTCTCAGAGAAATGTCCCTGATCCAGACATGGGCAGTGTTCCATGTTCCCTGTCTCTAGGCGTTTTACGTTCCAGAGTTGATGAAACAGGTAGCGGGCCGGTTGAGCAAGGGCTCTCCCTGTCTGGAAGAATAGGCTCTCCATCCTCGGGTGGTTCGCTTACTGTGTCTCCAATGGGAGACCCCGGAGGTGGACCTGTTGGCCCCTCACCACTATCACAGACTCCCGAACTTCGTGTCGCTCTCCCAGGATCCTCTGGCTCTGGCAGTGGACGCTATGTCCCTGAACTAGGGAGCTCTGGGATTTCTATACCTGTTTCCTCCGTTGCCCATGCTGGGCAGGGTTCTTCAGAATTTGGCTCTGGAAATGGTGTACGCCGTTCTCGTGGCCCCAAGGTGGCCAAGACGAGTAAGGTTCGCAGACATCGTTCGGCTGGCAGTGGACCAGTTCGTTCTGCCTCTTCGGCCCGGTCTGCGCACTCAGGGTCGATTGGGTTACCCCAATTTACCAGCGCTGGGTTTGATGGCCTGGCTGCTGAAACCTCCATCCTGAAGGAGGAGGGTCTTTCTGATTCAGTCATTAAGACTCTGATCAGTGCCCGGAAGAGGTCTTCTTCCATCACCTGCTATAGGACTTGGAAAGCCTATATTGCTTGGTGTGAGATAAGACCTTTTCCTTGTAGGGTCTTTTCGGTCTCCAGGATTCTGGAGTTTTTACAATCAGGGCTGGACTCTGGTCTCCAGCTAAGTACGTTGAAAGGGCAGGTCTCTGCCTTATCTATCTTTTTTCAAAAGCGTGTTGCGCTTAAACCTTTAGTTAAGACTTTTTTCCAGGGGGTTACGCATGTGCGGCCTCCCAGGAAACCATTACTCCCTGTTTGGGATTTGAATTTGGGTCTTTCTGCTCTTCAGGCTCCTCCTTTTGAGCCTTTGCAAGATATTGCTTTGTCTACCCTGACTCAGAAGATTGTCTTCTTGGTAGCGATCACTTCGGTCCGGCGTGTCTCAGAGTTGGCGGCCTTGTCTATCCAGGCGCCTTACTTTGAGAGGCTTCAGGATAAAGTGGTCTTTCGGTTCAAGCCAGGCTTTCTTCCTAAGGTTGTTTCTGCTTTTCATTTGAACCAAGATATTGTTCTTCCCTCCTTGTGTCCTAATCCTAAGAATGACAAAGAGAGGGTTTTGCATTGTTTGGATGTAGTACGCTGTGTTAAGTACTACTTGATTATCACATCTCCTTTTCGTAGGACGGATGCCTTTTTTGTTGTGCCCCATGGGCCTAAGAAGGGTTTGGCACCAGCCAAATCTGCCATTAGCAAGTGGATACGTCAGGCCGTTACTGCGGCCTATTCGGCTAAGGGGAGAGTTCCCCCTTTTCGTATCACTGTTCATTCCACTCGCGCTGTTGGGGCGTCTTGGGCATTTCAGCACCAAGCTTCTGTTGAACAGGTTTGTAAGGCCGCCACCTGGTCTTCTGTTCACACTTTTTCTAAGTTTTACAAAGTTGATGTGCGGGCCTCAGCGGATGCTGTTTTTGGCCGCAAAGTTCTGCAGACTGCAGTCATTTAAGTTATGCTTCACCTGGCCTTGAGATGCCCTTCCCTTGTGGACACTGCTTTTGGATGTCCCAATAATGGATGAATATTTAAGAAGTGAAGCGGGGTGTGTGGCACACCAAGAATAATACCATTTTGTGAGTACTCACCTGAAAAATGGATATTGTTGGTGTGCCACACACCCCGCTTCACCCCCACCCTCTTCGGTATTACCGAAGCATTTATGTGGTGAAGCCCTTTTTTATTTATATCAAAATAGATTTTTGAGGTTACCGGTGGAATACTGGTACCTTGTCTTTCTGCTTTTTAAATATACTGGTGATTGAAGGGAGGTACCAGGTATATATAGGCCGGAAGGGGGCTCGTTACAAGACTTCCTCTCTGCACTACGTCACCTGCGGTGGATTAACCCAATAATGGATGAATATTTAAGAAGTGAAGCGGGGTGTGTGGCACACCAACAATATCCATTTTTCAGGTGAGTACTCACAAAATGGTATTTTTCTAAGTTTTACAAAGTTGATGTGTGGGCCTCAGCAGATGCTGTTTTTGGCCGCAAAGTTCTGCAGACTGCAGTCATTTAAGTTATGCTTCACCTGGCCTTGAGATGCCCTTCCCTTGTGGACACTGCTTTTGGATGTCCCATTAATGGATGAATATTTAAGAAGTGAAGCGGGGTGTGTGGCACACCAAGAATAATACCATTTTGTGAGTGAGTACTCACAAAATGGTATTTTTCCTTATTCTTAGTATACAGTATGTCCTGCTCCAGATAGATTACTTACACTTGGGTTATCCTCCGCCAGATGGCGCTGCACTGCAGAGACATGTAAAACAGGCTCCTCCCGGCCCTCAAATACCCGGGGACCTCCCACAAATCCCCAGATTTCTCTGCAGTGCTTACTGCGAAGACATGAAATTATCACTCTCTCGCAGGTGAGCGGGGCTATTAGCCTGCGGCCCTGTTTGACTATTCCCACCCGTCCTTCGTGTGATGTGCCTCCCAGCCTGGGCTGCGCTGGTCGGGCCTCGGTGAAGGTAGGCGGCACCATGCGTGCTTATGGAGCGCTGCTCCACCGCAGTCCCCCACCAAAGGGTAGGCGGTATAGGCTGATGGTGAGCCTTTATGGGATGCCCCTCCCGCATTATTGTCCCATGCCCCGGTAGCGGTGGGCCCTGTACAAAGGGCCGCCATCCTCCCTCATTCTCCCTGTAGCCTTCGGGGGGGGGGGGGGGGTGAGCGGTGTCTTGATTCGTGCATACGGCCTTTTGTCATGTCTTTTGGGCTAGTATATGTTGTCAGCCGCCGCGCTGACTTGTCTTTTTACTATTGCAATGCCGCCACCGCGCGCGCCTTTTCCTTCATTTGGATGTTCCGCTATGGGCGGCGGCGTTACCTCAGACGCTTCTGCGTTCTCATTGGCTGCTTGTCGGTGGACTTCGTACTCTTCGGGGGGGGGCGGGGCCTGGTGCGCCCTGCGTCACGGCTCGCTCTGGCCCGGCCTTCGAGGTACTCGGCGCCATGTTGTCAGGTCGCGCGCGCGTGTGACGTTCTTACTTACCGCGGTCCATAAGTGCCCTCCCGGGCGGCTTTATACTCATTGTAGTGTGTTTCGTTCTGACACCCTTTCTTCTCATTGTGTCTTTCAGATGGGTGAATCCATTGGCTTCTCCCGGACCGGTGTAATTGATAGTTGGGCCTTGTAAAATTACTCCCACTTCCCTAGCGGGTCATTGGGGCATCCAGGGTTGCTTTATAGCGTCAATCCCTACTGTCATATTGTGGCTTATAATCACCATATGGAGGAATCTCAGGATAATGTGACCGGGGTCCCCTTGGGACAAGACTGGCTGTGTGTAGCGTGTGGACAGCCTCATGCTGATGCTGGCAAGGCATGGGTCTGCGTACCCTGTGCTGAGCAAGTGCTTGCATTGCAATCTGGCCTGCCAGTGGCTGCACCTCGTCTCCTTACTCCCCCCAGCTTAAATCTCTCTCCTGTTGAGTTGCATACTTGTGGGGATTCTCAGCCTGATGTGTCTTCTAGACTGCCTACTGCTGAACAGATTATTGCGAGGTCTTTAGCGCGTAAGGGCCCTGGTAAGAAGCGGCACTTGACGCCTAATGTTACTGTTTTCCCTATGGGATCTCAGGAGTTTATGAATCTGTGTGGCTATACCCCTTCTGATGAAGGAGAGCTCTTTTCTGACTCAGGCTCATCTGATGAGAGACCAAGGGGTCATGACGATTCTGGCTCTGACCCCTGGGCCCCGGATGACACTGACAGATTATTGACCCAGATCTTTGAGGTTCTGTCTATCTCTCTCCCTGGTGAGGCTCCCAGGCATAAAGGGGAGCGTTTTCATACAGCGACATCACGTTTGGACTTTCTAGAGCAGGCACATTTCCATACCCTTGTGCTCAAGGAATGGTAGTGCCCCAGTAAACTTCCCGGGGTTCCAAGGGTTTGGGATAGGAAGTATCCTTTTCCCCCTGAGGTGGTTAACTGTTGGTCATCCCCCCCCCCCCCCCCCCCGAGGTGGATGTCCCGATCCTAGGGGTATCTAACACCGCTGTCATGCATTCCCCTGATTCTACTACCCTGCGGGATGCTGAGGACCGGCGCATTGACCTGCTGGCCTCCCATGCCTTTGCATGTGCGGGGACGGCGCTGTGCCCGGTCTGTGCCTCTATTACTGCTGTGGCCATTAGAACCCTTATCTGAAATATGCTTGATAGTGCCCCTGATGATCTCCCTTGTGAGGTGTTTAATGCACTCTCCAGTTGTGATGTTTTTGTAAATTTTGTCCTATTAGCATTGGATGACACCATCAGGATGTGTGCAAGAACTTCTGCCCTCGTGGTGGCTATACGCCGCTTGGTTTGGCTGCGACCGTGGGGTGCTGACAATGCTGCGAAGAAGGCCCTCACCGGGCTTCCTTTTAAGGGGCTACGCCTGTTTGTGGCCCGTCTAGACCTGTTTGCTAAGAGAGGTAAGTTACCCCAGCTCAAACGGCTGTCTCGGCCCCTTCGGGGCCAGGACCCCCCTTCACCCCCCTACCATGGTGTTAAACAAGAAACAGGGGTGTCCTTCGCGGGGGCTCGCGCAGATTCCTGTCACAGGAGCAGAAGACAACGTCCTGGCTCCTCCGGGGGGCTAAACCCAAATCCTCTCCCAAGTCCCCTCAAGCATGATGGGGCGCCCTCGCCCGTCAGGGTGAGGGGACGGCTGCGGCACTTTGCTCAAGTCTGGAGTCATCACGCCTCAGACCGGTGGAGTCAGGAGGTAGTGTCCTCCGGCTACAAGAGTTTGCTGTGCGGCCTCCCCCAAGATTATCCGCTCACGGGTACTCCTGGTCCCGGCCTCTGCTCAGGCGTTGGCGCAGGCCGTGCAAGGCCTGCTGGGTCTGGGGGTCACTTGCAGATTTCCCTTCAAAGACAGAGGCAAGGGACTCTACACCAACCTTTTCACAGTTCCCAAAAAAGATGGGTCAGTCAGGCCCTTTCTGGATTTACAGATCTTCAGCAAAATGTCAAGAACAGGCGTTTTTCGCATGGAAACTCTGCGCTCGGCCATCAGCTCCTTGCGCCCCGGGGGTTTCATGACGTCTGTGGATATCAAAGATGCTTACCTTCACATGTCTGCGTTTTCAGGACACCAAGGTTCCTCAGATTTGCGTTGGAAGATCAACACTGCCAATTTGTGGCCTTGCCATCTGGCCTCTCTTCAGCTCCCAGAGTGCTCACCAAGGTGCTGGCGGGGGTGATGTCTCTGATGAGGCCAAGGGGCGTCCGCGTGCTGCCCTACCTGGACATCCTCATCACTTCCCAGTCTCTACATCAGGCAGAGTTGGATACTCAGCTGGTGGTGTCCATTCTGGAGTCATTTGGATGGGTGATCAACCACCCCAAGTCCTCACTGTCCCCTTCCTTGGTAACTCCATTCCTAGGAATGAATCTGGATACAGTTCAGGCAAGGATCTTCCTTCCTCAGCAGAAGGTGGACAATCTGCTTGCACAGGCTGAGTTCCTCCTAGCTTGTCCCCATCCCTCCCCCAGGCAGGGGATGCAGCTGGTGGGCCTGATGGTGGCGTGCTTCGAAGCGGTCCCTTATGCTCAGTTCCACTTGGGGCTTCTGCAACTTCTCCTATTGTCTGTATGGGACAAGGACCCAGCATCCCTGGACAGGGTCTGTGCGATTTCCCCCCTGGTAAGGAGGTCCCTCTCGTGGTGGATGGACTCAAGGAACCTGTTGGGGGGCAGATCCTTTCTTGCCCCTTCCTGGGAGACGGTCACCACGGATGCCAGTCTATCAGGTTGGGGGGGGGGGGGTTCTGGAAGTCCCTGCGGTTCCAAGGGAGGTGGGGCCCTCTGGAGGCCCACACACCTATCAATGTCTTGAAGCTGTGAGCGATCAGGTTAGTTCGTGCTCGCTTGACTACTCATCTTCAGGGCCTGCCTGTTCAGGGGCGCTCGGACAACCTGACGGCAGTTGCCTACATCAGTCATCAGGGAGGGACCCGGAGCAAGGGGGCCCTCCAGGAAGTGTCTCTGATCCTGACCTGGGTGGAGGCCAATGTTCCCTGCATATCAGCGGTATACATTCCGGGGGGGTCCCTCTGCAACAGGGTGTTCCAATCTCTGTGTCACTGTTGGGACCAACCAGATGTGGATCTGTTTGCGTCCCGTCACAATCACAAGCTCCCGGCCTTTGTCTCCCTGTCCCAGGATCCTCTGGCCGTGACCACGGATGCTTTAGTAATGTCATGGCAGGACATTCAGTTCCTGGGCAGGGTCCTGCGCAAGATTGCTCTGGAAGGGGTGCCAGTGATTCTGGTGGCCCCCAGGTGGCCAAGAAGAGTGTGGTTCGCAGACGTGGTGCAGATGGCAGTAGATCAGTACGTTCTGCCAGGAGTGCCAGATCTGCTCACTCAGGGCCCCTTATGCCATCCCAATTTACAAACTCTGGCTTTGACGGCCTGGCTGCTGAAACCTCCATCTTGATGGAGAAAGGCTTGTCTGCCTTGGTGGTTGAGACCATGGTGAAGGCTAGGAAGAAAACTTCCTCTTCCATCTATTATAGGGTATGGCGTACCTACATTGACTGGTGAGTCTAGGTCTCTTCCCTGTCGGGTGTTCTCAGTTCCCAGGGTTCTGGAGTTTTTTACAGCATGGGTTGGAGTCGGGTCTCCAACTCAGTACTTTGAAGGGTCAGGTTTCTGCCCTGTCTGTCTTCTTTCAGAAGTCTTTTGCTCAGCATTCCTTGGTTAAGACTTTCTTTCAGGGGGTTACTCATGTGCGTCCCCCACGAAAACCTATGGTCCCTGTTTGGGATTTGAACTTGGTCTTGTCTGCCTTGCAGGGTGCTCCCTTTGAACCTATTCAGGATGCTGCTCTGGCTGTACTTACCCTCAAGGTTGTCTTTCTGGTGGCTATTACTTCGGTCAGGCGTGTGTCTGAGCTGGCGGCTCTGTCTATCCAGCCCCCATACTTTGAGAGACACCAGGATAAGGTGGTGTTCCGCTTTAAGCCGGATTTTCTGCCTAAGGGTGTCTGCTTTTCATTGAATCAAAATATTGTTCTTCCTTCATTGTGCCCTAATCCTAGCATTGCTAAGGAAAGGGTTTTGCATTCCTTGGATGTGGTCAGGTGTCTGAAGTATTAGCTAGTAGTAACTGCGCCCTTCAGGAAAACTGATGCTTTTTTTGTGGTCCCTTCTGGTCCTAGGAAGGGTTTGGCTCCTGCCAAGTCTACTATCAGCAAATGGATCCATCAGGCTGTGATTCAGGCCTATTCTGCTAAGGGGAAGAATCCTCCCTTCCGCCTTACTGCTCATTCTAAGGAAGATTTAGACAAGCTAACTGGGCAGCACTCGCCTAAAAGCCACTAATACTAAATATGTCAAAGATATTCGTGTGCTCACTCAACCCAGCACCAAAGTATTCAAAACAAAGCAAAAGAATGGGGGAACCCACCCTCCCCCAAATAGATGCCAGGTATCTACTGAGTTGCACTACTCATAAGTGTAAAAAAGATATGAAAAATGTATTGTTCTTAATGGTTACATGAAAGGACATACTAACATATATACAAGTAAACAACAAACATAACATTAATATATAAAAACAACAGGGGGCGCTGGGGGTCTGGTGAAAATCATCATACTACCCTAAAATCCAACTCTAATCACAATACCTAAAATCTAATCATCTATGTCTATATGTGCAAATCTGCAATCAAATGTACAATTGTGCTTATACAAAAATTATACAACAATATGAGACACCAACATCACTATTAATAATCATATAACAGGAGGACAAACCAGGGTGTGCACATGCAGTATGATGATTTTCACCAGACCCCCGGCTTTTGCGTTCCCTCTTTTATACTCCTGGGTCGAGTACTAAAGAAGGTAGCTCGTGGCGGGATCCCAACCATCCTGGTAGCCCCCCATTGGCCAAGGCAAAATTGGTTTTCATACCTAGTAAGAATGTCGAAGGGCAACTAGTGGCGACTGCCTGACAATCCAGATCTCCCCACACCTCTATGGCACCCCAATTTACGAGTTCCGGCTTTGACGGCCTGGCTATTGAAACCTCCATCCTGGCAGGAGGCGGCTTATCTGCCAGGGTCATCCGGACAATGATTCTGAAGTCTGTAAGCAGAGCCAAGCAGTGGTTAACGCCTACATCTCCAAAGGGAGAAATCGTAGTTTTCGGGTTATGGTCCATTCTACCCAGGCTATCAGCATTTCAGCACCAGGCTTCAGTAGAGCAGGTCTGCAAGGCTGCTACTTTGGTCTTCAGATTATACATTTACCAAATTTGATAAGGTAGACGTTGGCGCCTCAACGGATGCTGCTTTTGGTATAAAGATATTTCAAGCAGTAGTAAGCTCTTTAGCTGAGGTTTGATTTTTCTTTTTTTCCCGAATGGCCTACTTCTCAGGTTAGAGGAATAAGGTCAACACTTGGGATTCCCACCCCGGATCAAGGGCACTGCTTTGGAAGGTCCCATTTGTATCAGATTAAGTGATGCCCTGGAGTGGAATATGAGAGAAAATTCTATGATTCTCACCTGTAGAATTGATTTCTCTCTTTTTTCATGCTAGGCTTTTATATCTATTCCTTAGATGCCATAGTCCTAGTGAAGTTTATATATATATGTAAATATTTTGTGTATTAGCATTTAAAAAAAAGGAGGAAAATAGAGTGGAGTTCTAACGTGTCTCTTTATTTTCCAACTAAACATCAGATCTCTTAGGATGCCTTCATCCTCTCGGGCAGCTGTGCCTACTGCTTTTCAGTTACTGGATTGCAGGAACCAGCTGGAAGTATATATAGACCAGGAGGAACCACACCTTTTTTCTTGCAGTCCTGCCCTTCTGATGAGAGTTAATCCATTCACATCTATCGGTGATGCCCTGGAGTGGAAGAAGAGAGAAATCAATTCTGCAGGTGGCATTCATTTTCATTGTCTACCGGGTGTAAATTTTCACCTGGCTTTGAATCGACCCCCAGGTAGACAAAGTGAATGGCAGTTTTCTCTCCTGGTATCTGGTGAACAGGTCAGTGTTTGTTTTTTTTTAAATGTCCAACTCTGGCTTATCACAAGGTAGTTATAAGGGTCTTGGCTGGACAGCTCTGTGCCAGGGAGAGTCCTGGCTCACAGGAACACCAAACTAACCTAATATATCGCATAATAGAGTGCTACTCAATTTTCCCTAGTAGAGCGCTCTCCGATTGGGAGCAAAAAACGACTGCATACAAGCGCAGTAGCCACACCACCTCCAATAGGAGACATGCTTACTGCAGAGTGTGGATTTTCTGTCCTCGTTATACAGAGCTTTATGCCCGATTTTGGCTTCCTAATGATCTCCTAACTGGAGGGGCATCCAAAATCGGAATGCCTCAGGGGTGATTGTTAGAAGGAACCCAAGGACACTTTTGACCAGGTCTTTTTATAATAAAGTATTTTGGACTATGTATATGGTATTGGTGTATGCATTTTGTTGTTGTTCGAAGCATTTATGTCTCCACAGCAAGTTGTGTTGCCTAAACCTGTGTGTTACATATGGGCCTCAAGGACAGAGTGCAACATATCTGCCTGCCAAATTTTTTTTTGGAAGAAGTGAAGATCATTGCTAGATGGCTGTACACATTTGTGGTCGCCGTTTCGGGGTCCCAGCTGGACAGAGCTGCACGGGACAAAGGTCCCGATACCTACACTGCATGGAGAGAGGATGCCTGGGGTCCAGCAAGTGGACTCAGACACTCCTTAGCAGCTCTGCGTCTGAGGGTTCGAGTCCACTTTAAGAGGAAAATGCAGAGAATATTGGTCCATTTTACTTGCCTTTGCATAATTTTACAAGTTTATGAACTAAAGCCCAATATCCTAATTTGTAAAGTGTGCAGCATAATTAAGAATGGAACCCACATAAGAGAGTGGTGTGTTGTTCCTTTAAAAGGTAGTGGTTTTGTGTTTGCTCATATCTCAACTGAACCTTTTTATCTGCCGTTTAATCTTCACTGATATTTGACTGGCCCTTGATGAATATTGAGATATTTGCTTTAACGAAAGGCTTGCGTCTGCTAAACTTTTAAATAAATCTCATAGTACGTTGTACTAAGTTCACTTGACATGAAATGACCCAGCGTTGCTACTGCTGGGAAGTTGTCAGTCTGAATCATTATTTGTAGAGCACGTTTTTTTTTTAACTTTAGCCACATTTTACCGTTTGGTTAAAGTGTTGTATGCAGTCTATGTGTAAGCTTTGAAACTAAACAAGCCAGTTTCCAGATATTCTTAGTTCGCTATAAGTAAAAGGCCCAGCTGGATCACCCTGGAAATCTATAAGATACCCGGGCCGATCCATTCCCTTCCCGCGGGGCATCCAAAATCAGGTGTGAAACCCCCCAGGACGCCCGCTGCACTTACCTGAATCCCGGTCCAATGATCTGTGGGCGCATCTCGCACTCCTCTCTAGCAGGGCGAATGGCCAGCTTTGTTAGAGGGAGGCTTGAGATGCGGCTGGTGAGCTTAGACATCGCTTAGACGCCCATAGCTCAGCGGCTCCTAGCGGGCTGATTGGAGGAGTGCCCCGGTGAGGTGAGTTGGCTGCGGCATTTAGGGGGCCTCGGGGGAGTGGACCAAAACCCAGGATAGTCAAAATCCACTTTAAAGTGGACCAAAGGCCCCAAAAAAGCCCAGAGGACTTACTCACCTTCCGGCGCAGGTCTGGAGGCTTCCGCAGGACACGGCCAACTGTCGGCTGTGCTGCTGCATTTACCTCCCCACATTGGGAGAAAAGCCGGCCTCCCTCTGTAAAAGCCCAGGCGTGAGGTGATAGGCTGCACACGGGACGATTATGGGATACATACTACTGGGGCGTAGCAAAATGGCGAGCGAGAGATCTGAGAACAGGCAGCCTGCTAAGATGAGTAGATCATTAAAGTAGAACAAATGCTGGTATTTTCACTTTTATGGGTTTGTTATGCATCCAAGGCATCCCAGTTTTGGATACCCGCTGTGTGAAATCCCCCAGATCCGCTTGTGACCTGCATGGGTTCTCGTCCAATCAGAGTTGGCAGCTCTGATTAGTGTGAATGGGGTGCGGGTGCCGCCTTGCCGAATGACATCATTTCAGCGGGCAGCCCTGACTGGACGAGATCCCATGCAGCCGCCGTTGGACCGGGGAATAATGAGTGACTACCAGCACCCTGGGGAGCTTCACACAGTGGAATATCGCAGTTTGGGATGCCCGAAGGGAAGGCCAGCAGCCGGCCCTGGATACCAAAGGATTCTAGGGCCAGGTAAGTTTTGTTCTGCTTTAATAGCATGCAGCGGTTTGCATGCTTATTCCTTTTTAACATTTTTATGTAAAGGAAAATAAATAAGACAATTCTGTGAGTACTCACCTGTAGAATTGCTTTTGCCATGCATGGCACGGCCTGCTTCACGACATCTGGGTATTCCGCCACAAGGTGCGCAGAGCACTGCAGAAGCGTTGTGGCTCCTCCCGGTACCATATAAAAACGGAATCACCATAGACTAATCCAGTGTTGACAAGCAGTTATTCAAGAAACCGGGAGACAATAAAAGTAACAAGAAAAACCCTAACTAACTTGAAACAATCACCATACAGAGGCAACCAAGAACAACGATAACAAGGGTGGGGTGAAGCAGGCTGTGCCATGCATGGCAAAAGCAATTCTACAGGTGAGTACTCACAGAATTGTCTTTTTCCCATTGCATGGCACGGCTTGCTTCACAAAGTCATTACATCTGGGACATCCAAAAGCAGTGTCCCTAAAGTAGGTTGGAATCCCCAAAGAGCAACAACAGGCAATTTAAACCACTACCGCCTGAAGTACCTTGCGGCCAAAAGCAGCATCAGCTGAGGCCTTAACGTCAACCTTGAAAAACTTGGAAAAAGTATGAACAGAAGACCGAGTTCGGCCTTACAAACTTGTTCTACAGAAGCTTGGTGCTGAAAGGCCCAAGACGCACCAATAGCATGAGTAGAATGAGCAGTAATCTTAAAAGGAGATTCCTTCCCTTTAGCAGAATAGGTTTGTACCACCGCCTGACAGATCCACTTGCTGATAGTGGATTTAGCAGGAGGCAAACCCTTCCTAAGCAGGAAGAACAAAGAGCGTCAGACTTCCTGAAAGACTCAGTAGCAACCAAATAAAACTTCAGAGCCCTGACAACATCCAAAGAGTGAAGGGTCCGCTCCTTGGAATTAGCAGGGTTAGGACACAAGGAAGGCAAAACAATGTCCTGATTGAGATGAAAGGCAGACACAACCTTAGGCAAGAAATCCGGCTTAATCCGAAACACCACCTTATCCTGATGCCTCTCAAAATAAGGAGGTTTGATGGAAAGCTCCGCCAGCTCAGAAACTCGCCTGACAGAAGTAATGGCCACCAAAAAAGCCACCTTAAAGAGTCAGAATGGGCAAGGCAGCCCCACGGATAGGCTCAAAGGGAGGACCCTGCAGAGCAGACAACACCAGATTCAGGTCCAAAACTGGTAGCATAGGCTTACGTGGCGGACGCACATGAGTAACTCTCTGGGAAAAAAGTCTTAACCAACCGGTGATTGGCAAAGGATCTTTGGAAAAAAATTGCCAAAGCCGACACCTGTACTGAGTTGAAGGCCCGAATCCAAACCATGTTCCAGAATCCTGGGCATAGAAAACACCTGACAAGGAAAAGACTTGGGCCACACACCAGGCAATGTAAGCATGCCAGAAGACTTCTTCCTAGCCATAATCATGGTATCAACAACAGAAGACGGCTAACAAGCCATTAAAGCCAGCGTTTGTAAATTGGGATGGCACAGTTGTCCCTGAGTGAGCAGATCTGGATCCTTGGGCAGGGCATACTGATCTACTGCCAACTGCATGACGTCTGCGAACCACACCCTCCTTGGCCAACAGGGGGCCACCAGAATGGCTGGTACCCCTTCCTGGGCTATCTTGCGCAGCACCCTGCCCAGCAGAGGGAACGGAGGGAACACATAGAGGAGCAGAAACTCCATCCAAGGCATTGCTAACGCATCCGTGGCGAAGGCCAGAGGGTCCTGTGACAGGGGGACAAACCTGGGAAGCTTGTGATTGTGGCGGGACACAAACAGATCCACATCCGGCTGACCCCAGCGGTGGCACAGGGAGCGAAATACTCTGTTGCTGAGGGACCATTCCCCCAGCCGAGACGTTCCCCTTCCCAGGGAGTCTGCCTCCAGGTTCTCCACCCCCGGAATGTAAACCGCGGAGATGAAGGGGACATTCTCTTCCGCCCAAGACAGTATCAGGGACACTTCCTTGAGGGCTCACTTGCTTCGAGTCCCTCCCTGATGATTGATGTAGGCAACCGCCATCTGGTTGTCTGAGCGGATCTGACAGAACCAACCTGATCACCCTCAGTTCCAGTACATTGATGGGAGCATGAGCCTCCTGGGGGCCCCACCGAGCCTGGAACTTCAGAGACTTCCAAAAGCCCCCCCAACCGGTCAGACTGGCATCCGTGGTAACAGTCTCCCAGCACAGAGGCAGGAAGGTCCTGCCCACTAGAAGGTTCCCTGAGTCCAGCCACCACAAGAGGGACTGTCTGGCCAGGGGGGACAGAGCAAATTCCTGATCCAGGGACACAGGGTCGCTATCCTAAACTGACAAGAGGTGCAACTGAAGAGGTTTCATGTGAAAACGTAGCAACAGGGGGGACTGCCTCGAAGCAGAACACCATCAGACCCACTAACTGCATGCCCTGCCGGATGGAGGGATGGCGACACAAGAGCAAAGTCCGTGCCTGCTTCTGCAGAAAGGACCTCACCAAAGATGGAGACAGTGAAGACTTGGGATAGTTGATCACCCAGCCGAAGGACTCGAGAGTGGAGGTCACCAACTGAGTATCCTTCTCGGCCTGATGAAGAGATTGAGCCGCAATCAGAATGTCGTCCAGGTAGGTAAGGAAGGATGCGAATGCCCTGATTCCGCAGCAAAGCCATCACACCCGCCAGCACCTTGGTGAACACCCGAGGGGCCGGGGTAATACCGAACGGTAAGGCCACAAACTGGTAATGCTGATCCTCTAGAGCGAACCTGAGAAATCTCTGATGACCTGGAAAAATTGGCACATGAAGGTAGGCATCCTGGATGTCCACTGAGGTCATGAAGTCGCCTGGGCGCAGGGTACTGATCGCCAAGCGTAGAGTCTCCATGCGAAAATGCTTGAACCTGACAGACTTGTTGAGACCCTTCAAGTTCAGGATGGGCCTCAGGGACCCGTCCTTTTTGGGGACCGTGAACCGATTGGGGTAGAACCCTCAACCCCGTTCCTGGCAAGGCACCAGGCAAATGACTCCTGACTCCAACAGACGTTGAACCGCAAGGCGCAAACCCTGAACTGACTGAGGGCTTTGAGACATCTGGGATCTGATGAATCTTGGGGCGGCCAGGCTGCAAACTCTATCTTGTAACCGGAGGACAC
The DNA here is from genome assembly GCA_027917425.1 of Gastrophryne carolinensis. NCBI lineage: Eukaryota > Metazoa > Chordata > Amphibia > Anura > Microhylidae > Gastrophryne > Gastrophryne carolinensis. The sequence goes on along the minus strand of CM051234.1, from coordinate 122,008,513 downwards.
CGCCTCCTGAATCCACCGGTCTGAGACGCGTAGCCTCCAGACGTGAGCAAAGAGCCGAAGCCGTCCCCCCACCCGGATGGGTGAGGGTGCCTCCTCATGCCTGAGGGGGCTTGGGGGAAGGTTTGGGCTTGGGGCCCCATGATAGACCGGGACATCGACGGGATCTGCCACGGCCCCAGGAATCCCTACGTGTACCCGAGAATAGGGAGCCACGACCTCCTCTGGAAGCACGAAAAGAGGGGAGGGAAGAGGAGGACCCCCGAAAGGGCCGAGGCTGCCTCCTCCGTTGAGGCAGCCTACTATCCTTGGCTAAAACATCCAGACGCTCATCAAAAAGCTGCATCCCCGTAAAGGGGAGCCCAGTAAGAGCCTTCTTAGCGGCAGTATCAGCCGCCCACTGACGCAGCCAAACAGAGCGGCGCATAGCCACCAAAGGGGCAGAGGTCCTACTACACATCCGTACCGCATCATCCATGGCAGTAAGGACAAAGGCAACAAAATCAGAGCTGACGAAAGAGCTCACCCTGCTTCCTCTTAGCCACCTCAGGAGGGACAATGTTCAAGACTTCAAAAATGTGCGCTAACAGGCTATCGGTGTTCTGAGGGAACCATGAGTCTTCCCCAGACGCAGACACAGGGTCACTGCCATAACCCTCCTGCTGGTCCCCAGAGGCGTCCTGAAAGAGTTCCCTCTCCTCTAGGGGGTAAAGGCCAACAAAAGTTTCAGGTCCCTCATCCTCAGGAAAGAGGGATGTCACGGGAGATAGGTGCTGCTTCTTGACCTTACGTGGAACAGGCCTGGCAATTGCCTTACAATATTGGTCACACGCAGTGCCAAATCAGACTGTGACCCCCTGCTAGTATCCCCCTCACTAGGGGCTAAATGCAGGCACGGGGGGGGGGGGGGGGGTAGGTGATGCCGAAGGAGGCACAGAGCTGGAAAACGAAGCGGGCAGCCCAGCCTGGAGAGCAATGACACTTTGGGCGCACGGCACGCACACCCGGACACTGTCACTCACAGGGGACACCCCACACATGGTACATAGCCGGGATTGCCCCGAAGGACCCCCAAGCATGCTATCCCCAGAAGCCTCCATATGGTGATTAAGACAGGCGCAATAGGCCAGCACAGGGTAAAGGCTAGCAAGAGCCACCCGGGATGCCCCCCTAAGGGATGCCCCCAGAAGCCAGTAAGGAAAGATGAGGGATGGTAAGGGATAGGACCTGGAGAAACCACAACCCACAGTTGTCCCGCCTGAAAGACATAAATAAAGACATGAGTATCCCGCAGCGCATGCCCAAAAGAGACCAAAAACCCCCGAAGGGGACTTAGGGACCAAGTAGGATAAGAGCACCAACCGCCAGACCGCAGTAGGAAGTAGCAGCGTCAATTAGACCAGGATCACCGCCGCAGTTCCGGGATGAGAAGGGCCCCAATGCGCAACAGAATCAAAATTGGGCCGGCAGAGGAACCTTGAGGGGCGGGCCGCGGGAGGACGACGTGATGCGTGTCATCCACTGGCCCCCCCCCCCCAAAGAGGGCGAAAACGCTGCTCATGTGACCTCGCCGGCGTCATCACAGTAGAGAAAAAAAACTCCTCACAAATATAGCGCCGCCCGCCGCGGAGCGCAGTACAAAGCGGTGAAACACAGTTAAACACAGTTAAAAACATGTGAATACACAGCCAAGCACCCTTGCTGCTACCACCCGCCCCCCTCCCACGAGCACACTACGGGGAGGGGGCGAGGAAAGCAAGCGAGCAGCGGCGAGGGCCCAGGCCAGGGATGGGGGGGACCCCAAAACGCCAGAACAAGTAAACCGTCCCCAAAAAACACTCACCCCCTCAGAAGTTAGGACAGGAACTCCGCATCCCTAACAGGCTCACCATAAAGCCTATGGCAGACTACCCTTTGTGGTACAGGCTCTGCGGCTTGGAGCAGTGCTCCTTAAGCACTTGACCCTAGTGCTCCTCTACCTTCACCCGTTCCGTCAGCCGAGGCTGGGAGGCACAGAGGGTCCGGAAACGGGTGGAAATAGCCATGCAGGGCCGCAGACTTGTTTGCCCCGCTCACCTGCGCAATATAGAGAGCCATCTTCTATCTTCGCAGAATCACTGCAGAGGAAAGCTGGATAAGTCTATGGTGATTCCATTTTTATATGGTACCGGGAGGAGCCACAACACTTCTGCAGTGCACTGCGCCACCTTGTGGCGGAATACCCAGATGTAATGACTTCGTGAAGCAGGTCGTGACATGCAATGGGAAAAAAAATACTTTCGGCCTGCTTTAAATTCCCATCTGCTTGGCTCCACAGACACAAAACCGGAGACTGACCTTTTGTAAGTGCCAGGGGGATGCAAAACAAATACAGCCCGAAGCCTAACTGCTCCACAGGCTGTCATTAGGTGACCTACTGAAATGACAGCACACACGAGCATTCTGATGTATTTCTACTGCTGCCTTTCATTTCCTTTTAAAATGCCCCAAAGATCTTTGTTAGGATTCACATGCCAGTCATAGATTGGCATCTTTTCTGTACTGTTCTTAGCATGTACCTGGCCACTTGACATGCTTCTGAGACTGCAGAGAACTAAGAATGGAGTTTAATCTGGCGCACTCGGAGTCTCTTCCCCAATGCCATATCACAGGGCTCCATATGTAGAGTAGAGGGACAGCTGCATACAGGCACTTTGCCAGATCAGGGACATTCCACAATCTGTACAGCAAATGTAATTTAACAGTCCTAGCAGGAGAATACAAACCACAGGTTTGTTTTTACCTGGCCCATTGCAATGATTCTGTTTAACTTCACATTATCATATGTTAGGGGGTAACTGATTTGGTCCGGGTGGTCCTTTTTTTTTTCCCCTTTTTTCTTTCAGCTTTTTTGCTTGGTTACTGGAATGGTTGAGCCCACAAGTTGCCTTTCTATCAGTTACCCTAGAACAAGACATTGCTCCCCCTCTACTAAGGTCATTGAAGTGATACTGCAGGCAAAGGTATTTGTTACAGCATTGTGTCTGGCTACATTTGGCACAGTGCTAAACTGTTTTCAGTTTTTAAATTGACGCAGAAATGTCCGAGATATCGGGGTTTATAGGTTCAGCCAATAACCTTCTCTTTTTCATCCTGGCCCCTAATCAGCTGAGAGAGGGACAAGATTTCTGGCCCCTCCCCTCCTCCACCTCCAGATTCATCACAATGCTGCTTATGCAGCATCACATATCCAAGGACCACGCCCCCTTTTTTCAGAGGAGAAATCATAAACTGAACTTGTAAACTTCGATATCTCAGCCATTTCTTTTTTTAATTTACATTTTTTAATTTTAATTTTTAAAAATGTAAACCAGTTTAGGACAGTGCAAAATGTAGCCGAAGCAGTGGTGTAACAATTTCATACCTTGTGGTAATCAGTGACAACTTTGCCACCCAATTACAGCAGCAACATTCCAAACCCTGGGGTCTCTGCAGACCAGGAAGCTGACTACTTTGCTCAGGCCCGGCACTTGATTGGCTAACAAAGCTGGACTGGATATTTCTTGTTTTGTAACGGGTCTTAGTGTGGCGGGTAGGGGGAAGGAATGCTTTGCATCAGGGCTAAGGTACCACAAACCTTCTAAACTGCCCTTAAAACACCTTTTTAGACAAGACTATCATCTGGGTTAACCCACCTATCTTAGTCTTATCACCCCTGGGAATACTGGGCACCATGCTTAGTACATACGCTTTGTGACTCAACCTCCTGTGTATACCTCTTTTTCTTTAGTTGCTTTAGTTTTCTTTGTAAGCTCCCAAGAGCAGGACCTTTTCTGTGCCTGTATCCCTTGGAGAGCACCACAGACTGGGAGTCTAGAGAGTTCAGTCTAGAGGGCAAATGGGGGTTCTGAAGCAATCTGCTTTAAAAGGACTGTAAACCCAATAGCAATAAAAAGCAAGAGGCACCCCTGATGCCTGTCCCATGAGCCTCTCCTCCCTTTCCTCCAGAGCAAGGTAGAAGTCGAAGCAGGATTCTAAAGTTTGCCCTCCTTTCAGTTTAATTCCTCCAGGACCACGCAAAAAATGATCTAGCAGCCACTCTGTCCCTTGGCACTTTGTGCAAGTGAGCACAGCAAGTCACGCAACTGTCTCTTACCACAGCAGAGCACGCTCAAAACTCAAAGCTGCACCAGACACACCTTCCTATCTCAACCATGCCCAGAAATAAAGACAAAGCCAGCAGTGTTGCATAGAATGCTAAGCTATTTACATTTTGAGATGCTTTCAAATGGCTCATTTTATACTTTTCCCATGGGTTAATAAGGGGGAGAGAACATTAGCTTGTGCCTGGACAGAGACAAAATCGGGTATCGAGTTGAAGCAGGTAACCTGCCAAAGCCGGGTTGTTCACCAAAGCCAGAGCCAATTGGGTAGTCTTCCGAAGCCAGGGCAGGAACCTTATCGTGTGTTCTGCAAAATCGGGGTAGTCAGGATCGATCAGAAGATAACAGGAAACATAAGGCAAATGTTAAACCAGACCTTTACCCTAAATAAGAGCCTTTGAATTCTATGGGTTAAAAAGCCTTAAATAAAAAACGTGAGTAGCTGCAGGAGACTTGCCCAGCCCCCTAAGCCTTGTGAAGTGGTATAGGGGTTTCATAGATCCCTTACCAGTTCACAAAAGTCACACCAGTTTTTTTTAAATTTACCTCCCATCTGTCCTGGAGCACTGAGTTCCTCACTTTGGCTTTTGCTCTCCTGCTGCAGCTGGAATGCTTTTATACCTGCTGGGTGATGGGTAACAAAGGGTTAATTAAAAATAAATGACATAGGGTCCCTCCCCCTGGGGGGGCATTTTCTTTTTTTAATTTTAAGGGTTAAAAACCAGCTCGGGGGACCTGGCGTTTGTCTTGTGGGTCCACGCTCTAATATTTAGGTAATGTTCTCCTTATTTTTTTTTTCTTTATTCTTTTTCTGTTGTAAGTGTTACAAAATATGGTAAAAAACACTGATTCAGATTTGTGATCATTATGCTGCTGATATCAAGATATGTAGCGATATGTTATTGTACTATCACAGTGCTGTCTAACCTGAATCTTTCAATAAAGATATTGTGAAAGAAAAACCAGCTCGGGGACCAGCTATGAGGGCTTGTAAAACAGGGCCAAGGGGCCAGCCTGCCCCCCCACCTGCAGGCAACAAGCCTGCGCAGCCTAAATGGTCCTGGGCTCTTCTGCGCTCCTGGGCAGGGCTGGGGGTTAATGGTTGCACTTGTAATTATTTAATTTATTATATATATAATACCTGATTCAGCAAAGTTCGTAAAAAAAACAACACTTTTTTTTAAAGAACAAAGGGTGCATATTTATCACTTATCTAACATAATTTGAAATGCGAAAATATAAAAAGCGAATGTTAAAATATACACTTGAAATTAAGGGGTATTAATTGTATGTGCATCACTGTAGAGGGGAGGGGGAATGTCTGAACATTGCTCTTCATGCCCTTCCCACATTCACTGTTTCTACTTATTTTTCATCTGCATCTCCAAATAGCCCCAGCCTTTCTATCACCCACACCAGCTTCATGGGCATCGGCAATTGCCAGGCTAAAAATGACGTTCACATACGTCCCTCAAAAAATGAATCTGCCACTTTACGCAAGCATAAAATCAAAGCCCTTTGCTAAATCAACGAACAAGTGAAAAATGCATCCTATGCTTTGCCTGAGGTGAATATTTATCTGCCTGTGCTGAATCATGTCCATTGTGTAGGGAGAATCCTTTCTGATGGGAAAATGTGCTTTTATGAATTTATTGCCCGTATCTGTGTAAGAATAAAGGGATAAAGTAATCATTTGTTAAAGGATAAGTGGGGTGTTTTAAAAGGTAAGCTTTCAAGAATACTTAGTCATCCTCTTCAGATGCGTTTTTTTGTATAAAACATATTCTACTGAACATTTAAAAAAATGTAATAACAGTAGGCAAAATAGGTAGATATGAAATCATTTTTTTGCAAGAAATGTCTGGTTAAGTTGGCCAAGTCTTTGTTTTTATTTTGGTTTAAAATTATGCCAGATAAAACAAGAAGGCATACTGGGAATCCTTTAGCCTGCATTTCTTCACTTCTCTAAAGCAATGTCTGAATATTCCTCATTGGTAACTTCTCTTTCCTAGCAACAGATTTGATTCCTGTAATATTTCTTCATAACTAAGATCCTTCATTTTTCTTATTAGTTTGGTGGCTCTCCTCTGCACCCTTTCCAAAAGCATGGCTTCCTTTCTATAAACGGGTGCCCAGAACTGCCTAGGACTGCATATTCCAGTTGAGGGCGCACCAGGGCCTTATAAAGAGGCAATATTACATATCTGTCTCGTGATTCCATGCCTCTTTTAATGCATGGTAATATCTTGGTCGCCTTAGAAGCAGCTGCGCTTGGCATTACATACTGTTATTTATTCTATGGTCTACCAGTACCTCCAGATCCTTCTCAACTAGTAACTCTCCCAGTTTTTCTCCCGTCAAGGACATATGCAGCCTTTAGATTACTAGACCCCACGTGCATCACTTTACACTTATCCACATTGAAATTAATTTGCCAAGTGGATGTCCAAGTCAGCTTGAAGCTTGTGAACATCTTCAATAGACTACACTGTGCTACTTATATTCCAAGTGTGTCATACACTCCGCTTCCATAATCATGACATCTGGGTAGTCTCCAGTAGAGGGCGATCTTTAGCGGAGATGAATGCAAAAAAGGAGCTCCTCCCAGTCCATATACACCCTGGACCTCCCACCAATTCCACAGTTCCTTCTCTGCTAGACGATGAGCAAGTCAGAAAATGAAGCCTTCTATTCCTTGCAGGTAAGCCAGGCCTGCGCCCGGCCAATTTTTGTCCCTATTTCTGCCTGGACCTTTATTCACATGTCCCCTTATGAGCCTCCCGGCCTCTGCTGTAGGTCCTGGTTGAGGGTAGGCAACACCTTCCTAGGTGTTTTAAGGAGCATGACTCCTCCGTGAGACCCCATTACAAGGGGTAGGCGGTTTCCGTGTTGGTGATCCCGGTTTGGGATGCCCTGTCCCTTCAGCCTTATCAGCTTCCCCTGTACTGGGTGGTGGGTCCCCTGCCTTCTGAGTCCCCTCCGTGTCCTTCGGGGGGGGGGGGGGGGGTTCTGGCTTGTCCCTTACTGATTTTCAGTGTCTGGTGATTCACGTGTGTGTGTGTGTGTGTGTGTATGTGTATGCTTTTACATGTGGCTGATGTGCCTTGCCTGCTCCGTTGGCAGTTTTCATGAGGGGAGCTTCTCCCCCTCAGGCTGCGTTTGGGGGGGGCGGGGCCAGGCCCTCACGTGCCTCGACCCACCCCTCCCCCTCCTTTTGGCGCCGTTTGGAGTCCCAGCCCACGGCCTGGATCCACGTTTCTGGTCTGGGAGGGGGCGGGGCCTAGCAAGCGTGCATTCTGCGCTGGCCCGCCCCCATTCTTCCTCACTCTCTCCTGCGGTGCTGGACTCCGGTGGCCATCTTAGAAGTGCTGCTGCTGCCACCGATCCTACTGCGGGCCCCCTTTTCTTCTCTTAGGCTGCCTCCCTCTCCGCAGGGGTGCTGCTTGGTTTCTCTTGATTGTATGCATTGAGATATATATATATATATATATATCATTTTGTGTGCTTGTCTTATGGGCCTCCCTTATTGTGTATTTCAGGAGGACTCCCCTTAGGGGGTTCTCCTGGTCCTAGGCCCTTCCTTAGCATTTTCCGTTAAATCCTCCCACAGGGACATTAAAGGGGCATCCCAGGGTTGCTTACCAGCTTAATTCCCTAGGGTCACTGCGACTACCCAAAAAATCACCATATGGAGGCTCCGCAGGATACCGGGCTGGGGCTTCCCTCGGGACAATCACGGCCGTGTGTTGGTTGTGGGGTATCCCTTATGGGGGAGGATGTGCTCATTTGTATTCCTTGTGCACAAAAGGCCATAACGCGGCAGGCGGTTTCCCAGGCTTCTGGGTCAGCACCAACCGCTTCATCGCCTACACCACCCCGCCTGTTACGCACCCCAAGTGACGCTGTCACTAGTGGGGAGTCACACTCTGATGTTTGTGCTCGCCTGGCCAGCATCGAGAGGATCCTTTCTGGCACTGTGGGCTGTAAGGCCCAGGCTAAGAAAAGACACCTGTCGCCGGCAGGGCCGGCTTTGGAGTTTGATGATGATGATGATGATTGGTCTGAGTATTCTCCGCTAGAGGAGGGGGAACTGTTTGGAGAATCTGATACTGAGGGTGTGTTTTTTCGTGACAATGATGCTGGGCAGGGGCTGGGGGATGCTGTTGACACCTCCAAGGTTCTGGTCCATCTCCTTGAGGTTTTGGACATTACGCCGCCTGAGGCACCCCCTCTTAAAAAGGGGGAATTCTTTGGGGCCGCCAGGCCTCGCTTGGAGTTCCCTACACAGGGTCATTTTGACGCTCTGATCCTTAAGGAGTGAGAAAAACCGAGTCGGCTTCCCGGAGTTCCTCAGGGCTTCCCGGTGGATGCGGTGAAGCGTTGGTCTTCCCCGCCCGAAGTCGATGGGCCTTTTTTCGGGTTGTCCAACACCTCTGTGGTCCATACCCCTGATGCCACTACCCTCAAGGATGGTGAGGATAAGCGCATTGATCAGTTGGCATGTCATGCCTTCGTTAGTGTTGGTTCAGCCTTACGGCCGGTGTGCGCATCTGCGCTTGCTGCGGTGGCTAACAGATCCCTGGTTAGGGAGTTCTTGAATGGTGCCCATTTTGACCCATCCAGCGCGGAGTTCACTGCCCTTAAAAGGTGCGAGCTTTTCATTAACTTTGTACTGGCTGCTATGGAGGACACTATTGTCATATGTAGCAGAACTTTGGCCTTATTGGTGGCCATGCGGCGATCGTTCTGGCTTCGCCAGTGGGCGGTGGACTTTGCGGCCAAGAAATCGCTCACCGCTCTTCCCTTCCTGGGCACTAAGCTGTTTGGAGATAAGTTGGATGCGGTGGCTAAGGGTGGTAAGCTACCTCAGCGTAGGAAACAGCGTCGTCCCTTTCGGGGGGCGAGCTCCTTCAATCCTTCCTTTCGGGGTGCCAGAGCCGTCAGAGGATTCGCCTACTCCGGTGTTAGAGGTTCCTCCTGGAGGAGGGGCAGAGGACGGGCCCGTCCAGCATATGCTTGGAGTTCCAAGCCTAAGTCCCCTGCTAAACCCGCTCAGTTATGAGGGGGCGCCCTCACCCACTCGGGTGGGGGGACGGCTGCGGCTCTTCTTCCAGGTCTGGGCACAGGAGGTCACAGACAAATGGATCCTGGAAGTTGTTTCGTCCAGGGTACAAACTGGAGTTCGAGTACTCGGGTGCCCTCAGACCCTCAGGCTGCACAGGGGCTCCTGTTGGCGGTCCAAAGTCTTCTGGACATGGGAGTCATATGCCCGGTGCCTCCCTCGGAGAGAGGCAGGGGTTACTACTCCAACCTCTTTACGTCCCCAAAAAGGATGGTTCTGTCAGACCCATTCTGGACCTAAAAATTCTCAACAGGTTCATCAGAACCAGGAAGTTTCGCATGGAGACCCTGCGCTCTGCCATTCTTTCCCTTCGTCAAGGGGACTTTATGACGTCAATAGACATCAAGGATGCTTACCTGCATGTTCCTATCTTTCCTGCGCACCAGAGATTCCTCAGGTTTGCGGTACAGGATCTTCATTTTCAGTTTGTGGCCCTACCATTCGGGCTGACCTCAGCTCCAAGGGTCTTCACCAAGGTTCTGGCGGGCATAATGGCCCTGTTCAGAGCCCAGGGCATTCGCATTGTGCCGTATCTGGATGACCTACTGATTTCAGCCTCTTCCCTCTGGCAGGCGGAGATGGACACCAGGGCGGTGCTGTCTACTCTGGTAAGGTTCGGATAGGTGATCAATTACCCCAAATCCTCTGTCTCCTTCCAGGGAGATTTCATTTCTGGGCATGACTCTGGATACCACTCAAGCCAGAGTGTTCCTTCCTCAGCCCAAAGTAAGGGCTGTTCAGGATCTGATTCGCCTTCTCCTGACCATTCGTTGCCCCTCTCTCCGGCTGGGGATGAAACTGGTAGGTTTGATGGTGGCGTCCTTCGAAGCAGTACCCTTTGCTCAGTTCCACATGAGGTCGCTTCAGCCCCATCTGCTGAGGCATTGGGACAGATGTCCGCAGTCCTTGGATCAGTCCTTCCAGATGTCTCTCCGGGTTCGCCAGTCACTTCAGTGGTGGATGGAGTCAAGCAATTTGTTGAGGGGCAAATCCTTTCTTGTCCCTTGTTGGGAAACGGTGACCACGGATGCCAGCCTGTCGGGCTGGGGAGGTTTCTGGAAGAATCGTCAGTTCAAAGGGTTGTGGGGTCCTCAGGAGGCTCACACTCCCATCAATGTCCTAGAGCTCAGAGCCATCCTTTTTTGTCACGGCTGACTCCACACTTACAGGGCCTGCCGATTCAGGTTCGCTCGGACAACCGAACGGCGGTGGTCTACATCAATCACCAAGGAGGGACTCGCAGCAGGAGTGCCCTCAGGGAGGTCTCTCTGGTTATTACTTGGGCGGAGAGCAACGTCCCCTGGAATCTCAGCAGTTTACATTCCAGGAGTGGAGAACACGGAGGCGGATGCTCTGAGCAGGGGCTTCTCTCGCCGATGAAAGTGGGCCCTCAACACCAGGGTGTTTCTCCCCCCTGTGTCACAGGTGGGGGACTCCGGATGTGGATCTCTTTGCCTCCAGGCACAATCACAAACTTCCATCCTTTGTGTCTCTCTCTCAGGATCCTCTGGCCCTGGCAATTGATGCCTTGTCCCTGGCTTGGAAGGATCTGGGTTTCCTGTATCTGTTCCCATCCTTCTCCATGGTGGGCAAGGTGGTTCGCAAGCTGGTTCTGGAAGGGGCACCAGCGATTCTGGTGGTCCCAAGGTGGCCAAGGCAGGTTTGGTTCACAGACGTTGTAAGTCTAGCGGTAGATCATTACAGGCTGCCTCTGTTTCCGGACCTGATTTCTCAGGGTCATCTTCTTTACCCCAATTTACAAACGCTGGCTTTGACGGCTTGGCTGCTGAAACCTTCATTCTGAAGGAGGAAGGTCTCTCTGCGGCTGTCGTTCAGACCTTGATTAGAGCTAGGAAGAGGTCTTCCTCTGGTATTTACTATAGGACTTGGCGGTCCTACATTGCCTGGTGTGAGGCCAGGGCCTTGCCTTGTAGGGTGTTCTCTATCCCTAGGATTTTGGAGTTTCTTCAACACGTTCTGTATCAAGGTTTTCAGCTTAGTACCTTGAAGGGGCAGGTATCTGCCCTGTCTGTTTTCTTCCAAAGGTCTTTTGCTTTGCACCCACTGGTCAGGACTTTTTTCCAGGGGGTTACTCATGTTAGGCCTCCTAGGAAGGCCTTGGTGCCTGTTTGGGATTTGAATCTGGTTCTTTCGGCTCTACAGGGGCCTCCTTTTGAGCCGCTTCAGGATATTGCTCTTTCTGTGCTCACTCAAAAGGTTGCCTTTTTGGTGGCTATTACCTCTGTCCGGCATGTCTCTGAGTTGGCGGCTTTGTCTATTCAGGCGCCTTACTTTGAGAGGCATCAGGATAAGGTGGTTTTTCATTTCAAACCAGATTTCCTTCCTAAGGTTGTTTCTGCCTTCCACCTCAATCAAGATGTTGTTCTTCCTTCTTTGTGTCCTAAGCCTAGCAATGACAAGGAGAGAGTTTTGCATTCTTTGGATGTGGTTTGTTGTGTGAAGTACTGTTTGGTGGCTACTTCCCCCTTCCGCAAGACAGACGCTTTTTTCATGGTGCCTTGTGGGCCCAGAAAGGGTTTGGTGCCGGCCAAGTCTACCATTAGTAAATGGATTCGTCAGGCCATTGTTGGAGCCTATTCTGCTAAGGGGAGGACTCCCCCTTTTAGGATCACTGCGCATTCTACTCGTGCTGTTGGGGCATCCTGGGTTTTCAGCACCAGTTTGTAAGGCCGCTACTTGGTCTTCTGTTCATACTTTTTCCAAGTTTTACAGGGTTGATGTGTGGGCTTCAGCGGATGCTGTTTTTGGCCGCAAGGTTCTGCAAGCTGCAGTGGTTTAAGTTGGTGTATTGTTTTTACATGACGGACACTGCTATTGGATGTCACAGATGTCATGATTATGGAAGCGGAGTGTATGGCACTTTGTGAGTACTCACCTTTAAAATGGGTATTATAAGTGTGACATACACTCCGCTTCCCCCCACCCTTGTGGTATTCCGGATCCTTTATATGGTGAACCTTTTGTAGTTGTTATATGGGTTCTTCCTGGTCCTCTTACTGCTATCATACACTGGGGAATTGGTGGGAGGTCCCTGGTGTATATGGACTGGGAGGAGCTCCTTTTTTGCATTCATCTCTGCTAAAGATCGCCCTCTACTGGAGACTACCCAGATGTCATGATTATGGAAGCTGAGTGTATGTCACACTTATAATACCCATTTTAAAGGTGACTACTCACAAAATGGTATTTTTGGTGTCATCCTCAGAAATTACAGATGCCATCTTCTATATCATTTATAAGCAAAGTGAATAATAGAGGGCCCAGAACTGAACCTTGGTGTACACCGCTTACAACCAGGCTTACAATCATAGTATGTATCATTAACCGCTACTCTCTGCACGCGGTCCTTCATCCAGTTTTCAATCCACTCACAAACTATATTTTTTTACCCTGAAGACCTAAATTTCCCCAATTAGCCTCTATAAAGGACCGTGCCAAATACTTTTGTAAATCCAATAACTAAATCTACAGCTGCGTCTGTCCAGTCCTCAACTCACCACCGCATAGTAGCCAATCAGTCTGGCAGTAAAACCATGCTGGCTTTCGCCTAGAATATTATGCATAGTTACATATTCCTGTATATAGTGTCTTAGGAGTTGCTCAAGCAATTTTCCCACAGTGAATGTTAAGCTTACAGGTCTGTAATTACCCAGAGAGGACCTAGAACCCTTTTTAAAAATGGGCACCTCATTTGCCTTGTGACAATCCCTTGGTATTATACCAGTTGTTAGTGAGTCTTTAAAGTGGACCAAAACCCACAGAGACTGCCCCCCGGGCATCCAGAACTGGGATGCCCTGCTGTGTGAAACCCCCCCCAAATCACCCATAAACTCACCTTCTTTCCCGGTCCAACGCCGCATGCACGAGCATGTCCGCTATCTCACTAGGAGGGTGCATGCCCTTGCCAGGCATTTGACAGTTCATGAAAATCTTGGTAACAGGGCGCCATTTACAAAGTACCTACCAGGACATCATCATTTGATATTACCAGATCCAATAAAGCATCAACCCTTGTAGGTCCCTTCACCAACTGGCTCATAAAGTTATCTTGCAGCAAGCTCAGGAATGCTTCCCTCTTGTAGTTGAAGCAGATCTGTGTCTCCAGTCAATACCTGGGTAGTTGAAGTCCTCCATTATCACCACTGTACCTGCCTGTGCTGCCCGCTCTGTTTATGCAGTTGACCCTCTATTTCCTCAGTTATGTTGGGGAGGGGGTGGGGGGTTATAGATTATGTGTTTTACCATTTTTTTTTTCTTCAAGTTGCCATCCAGTTTACCACATTCGGCTTTAGTGTCATTAAATCTTGCATATACTACTTGCATAGTCGTCTCCATATACTTTTTTCACTGCCAGTTTGTAACACATGGATCTCCTTATCCAGCCTCCAGATCTACCATCATGTGCTGTCCCCTAAGTAACCAGTCTTCCACTTTGCTTTCACTCTTGACCTCCCCCCTCATTTCTAGTTTAAATGCTTTTCCATCCCCTCTAGTATCCTCTTACCCAGCACAGCAGCCCCCCTTTCATTCAGGTGCAAGCATGCCCCTTTTCAAGGTGGTCAATCTCTCCATCAGTTTTGCAATTTGCACCTCTAAATCTCTAACCCGAGCTTCCAAGCATGCAACATGCTGACATTTATCACAGCTGTATTCATCCTGTAACTGTAGCTCCAGTAGTGCTCTCTGCCCAGGATGCTGACATCGCTCTTGTAGAATGGGCTGATACCTCTGGCGGAGAAACTCCCCTAAAAGAATAAGCTTGTGCATTAGTCTATTTAATCGATCTGGCTGTAGTGGACTTTGAGGCTGCTTTTCGCTGAAAATTACTAAAAGTTGTTCCGCTTTATACTATTCTTTGGATCTTTCCATATAAATGATCAGAGCTCTTCTTAGGTCTAAGACTGTCTGGGAGTGCTCAACAATAGGGCTCCTTCATAGATAAGGCCTGCAGTTCGCTCACTAGCCTGGCAGAAGTAATGGCTAGCAGAAAGCAACATTTTAGTGACACTATTTCTCTCGAACTTCATCTAGAGGTTCAAAGGTGGTTTTATTAGTCCTTTTAATGCAATTGTCCCACACCGAAGTCCTACTTGGGAAACCCCTTACATGATGCAGGTATTTAGCGAATAACTGACTTGAAAAAACGATTGATTAGTTCATTCTGTCTCAATTTTTGTTCGAGGAAAATTGATCATGCAGAGGTCTGAGTCTTTAATGTACTTGCAGCTAGCCCCTTCTCGATGCCTTCCTGCAGGAATTCGGGGACTGTGGTGATCTTCTTTTTTTTTTTTTTTTTTTTTTTTCTTTCAACGTGATAACTTCACAAAAGAGAAAAAACTTGCCATACCTTTTCGTAGATTCGCCTAGTGGTAATTATCGACTGGCCAGTTTCAATCACTCTAGATGAACAGCCCTTCTTAGGATGGTCCCTTCAAGATCCATGCTGTCAGCAGAGGTTCTGATGGATTCGGATGAAGAATGACATCTTGATGAATGATATTCGGAATGTCTGGAAGTTGCCAGGGACCCTTTTTTACCATTCTTCTTAGTTCCAGGAACCAAGCTTTTTTTGGCCAAAATGAAAATATGATGATAACGCTGATCACCATGATTCCCTGTTGCCTGAGATAAGACATTGGTTCTGCCAGGATATTTTTGAAGATCCGTGGAGATGGACACAGGGCGAATGACTGTGCCCTGTACTGGTTTTCTGGTCTATCTGAACTGCAAACCTCATATACTTGCACTGTGTGTTCAGAATGGGTACATGCAAGTAGGCGTCCTGTAAATCTAGGTTCACCATTAGGGCATTCTCTTATCAGAATGTTCCTGAGTATATTGACTCTGTTCTGAACTTTTTGTGTCAAATGAACTTGTTCAATCTCTAGAGATTCAAAATCATTGAACACTTTCCTGATGGCTTCTGAACCTAAAACCCCCTTTTCATAGAGAGTGGAAGTACTGCTTCCTGAAGAACCAGAGGGAATGCTTCTCTCTTCTTGGGGTCACTAAAAGGATGAGTGTGGGAGGGATGAAAATTCTAATCGAATCGAATCAAATTTACCAGTGTTTGTAGCACAAACTGATTTTGGGTGACTGTTTTCCAGGCGGCTACGAACCGGGAGAGTCTGCCCCCTACTGGGGGTTCGTTGTCAGGATTCAGGTTTAGCCCCCTCTGATGGTTTGCAGAGTAAACTAAACCTCTTTTGGGGCCTAGGCTGAGTCTAATGTTTCTCTGCCTCTATTATTAATGTGAGTGTTAAAGCTCAGTTTCCTGGTGGTAAACCTTTTCTCTACTTCCTTTGACCTAGCCAGGATAACATCTGGCTCCTCTCCAAAAAGGAAATTACTATGAAACGCTTGGCTTTAGAAACATTTTCTCCAGACCAAGTTTTTAACCAGAGGGTCCTTCTGGCGCAGAAAATTAAGGCTGACTCTTTTGCCCTAGCTCTGGTGACTTCCTCTGAAGCATTAGTAAGGAATGAGAGAGCTCTGAAGATAGTTGGTAAGGTCACTAGCAATAACTCGGACTGAGTGACCATACCCCTCTTGGCATCCCATATTGAGGCAATCTCCTGCCTCATCACCAGGATTTCCCTGAGGAGGGACACTAAGTCTGCATTCTCTTTTGCCTTGATCTTATTTGTTTCTGGCTAAAAAGACATTCGAAAAATGGCATTTACCTTGCACCTCCGGACATCCCCTTGCTATGAACAAATAACATTTTTTATCTTACCTGTTGCTGAAGATTGCACCCAAACCGGTGTCTTCAAATCCTCTTCACCTCCACAGATACCTCTGGGGGAAATGAATACCCCTGTGCCGGAGCTCTGCCTTCGTCGCCACTACCTCTGCTGTTGCCGCCACCTCCAGTGTCCTCTAACTCCCTCCGACCTGCATGCTGGCCACCAGGATGCAGCACATGTCATCGCCGCAACCAGAAGTGATCTCAGTGTGCTGGGTCACCAATCTTGAAGCTCTGCCCCCAAAATTTGAAATTTTGAACGGAAAACTTACCATATAGAAAAAAATGCGGAATTACGAAATCGTTGATTCAGCGCTCTGGTGAGTCCAAAAATCTGGCACACCCGCAATTTAAAGGGGACATTGTACTACTCGTGCTCAGTCAAACTTTGTGGGAATAAGCCCTGGCTCTACCAAGATCTCGGGTGAACTCCACCTGGATATATGTCCAATGGTCAGCGGGCTTCTCCAGAACTCTGAAGTCTGAAAACATCAAATAAAATAAAAGTAGCCTGTGAGTTCTTGGTTCTTCTTGCATTAATTCATCATGTCCTTCACCAGGCATACAGCTTGCATCTTCCTCCCTTCTACATTTACACTCCTGGCTGGTAACTGGGCAATCCTACACATGACTATGTGGCATAACTTTCTGTCCAAAGGTTCTAGGACATCGCTGTTGGTCCAACTGGGGTTCTGGGCATGCTTTGAGTTCAAACATCGCTAATTCCTAGCCCAACATCTGCAGAACTCTGTCCCTGTGCATCTGTGACACCCACATATGTGGCAGTTATAAACGACAGATTTCAAAGATGTGATCAACTTATGACTAATGTGCACGGCAACGTTGTAATTCTTTAAAAAGTACTGGCATTGGTGTGTCTGGCTTTGTTTGACACCTGCCTATTAGCCCAGCCTTACGGCAGGTATTTCCTGTCTGCTAGGGCTTGTGGCCGACCAGACTAGGCTTTTGTAATAGAGAGCCCCCCCTCCCCCCCAGAGGGGAGCTGTCCCAACATGCTCATGAGAAAGCCTCTCTGTGAGATAGGTGACAATTTCCTTACAGCTTGAATGGTGTCTCCTTTTATGTGGCATGGCAGAGCATCAGGCCAACGTCCCCCCCCCCCCCCCCCAGTGCGAGGTGTAACTCCCGCCCCCTGACGCAGCGCGTCCGATTGGAGGACGTGCCCATCAACTGTAGTGATGGGTGGCGGTTAAGCACCATATGTGCAGCCGAGCCCCCTCTCAGCAAGATCCAATTAATCAATCCTGGCCAGCTGGCAGCTGGCAGAGCCCGCCCCCCCCCCCCCCCATGATGACCTGGCTGGTGTCATTGGCTAAAGGGGCGGGGCTGGGCTCCACCAGCATAACAGCCCGGACTTCAGAGAGGAAGGATGCACATAGGGTGGGGGAGGGGTGGGAAGGAGGCAGATATCTCTGCTCAGCCATGCTACCAAGTTCAACTATAATCAAAGTGTAACTCAACTATTTACATGGTATACAGCTATTCAAGTCACTCACTACATAATAAAATTGTACTAGATCTAAATATATATTCAAGAAGCATGTGTCTTATTTCTCATAGTTAAATATGCATAGTAGCCATCTATTCAGGTCCACCTGCCCTTTTATACATATACAGGTCCTTCTCAAAAAAATTAGCATATAGTGCTAAAGTTCATTATTTTCCATAATGAAATGATACAAATTAAACTTTCATATATTTGAGATTCATTGCACACCAACTGAAATTTTTCAGGTCTTTTTTTGTTTTAATACTGATGATTTTGCCATACAGCTCATGAAAACCCCAAAATCCTATCTCAAAAAATTAGCATATCATGAAAAGGTTCTCTAAACGAGCTATTAACCTAATCATCTGAATCAACTAATTAACTCTAAAAACCTGCAAAAGATTCCTGAGGCTTTTAAAAAAGCCCAGCCTGGTTCATTACTCAAAACCGCCATCATGGGTAAGACTGCCGACCTGACTGCTGTCCAGAAGGCCATCATTGACACCCTCAAGCAAGAGGGTAAGACCCAGAAAGAAATTTCTGAACAAATAGGCTGTTCCCAGAGTGCTGTATCAAGGCACCTCTGTGGGAAGGAAAAAATGTGGCAGAAAACGCTGCACAACGAGAAGAGGTGACCGGACCCTGAGGAAGATTGTGGAGAAGGACCGATTCCAGACCTTGGGGGACCTGCAGAATCAGTGGACTGAGTCGGAGAAGAAACATCCAGAGCCACCGTGCACAGGCGTGTGCAGGAAATGGGCTACAGGTGCCGCATTCCCCAGGTCAAGCCACTTTTGAACCAGAAACAGCGGCAGAAGCGCCTGACCTGGGCTACAGAGAAGCAGCACTGGACTGTTGCTCAGCGGTCCCAAGTACTTTTTTCTGATGAAAGCAAATTTTGCATGTCATTCGGAAATCAAGGTGCCAGAGTCTGGAGGAAGACTGGGGAGAAGGAAATGCCAAAATGCCTGAAGTCCAGTGCCAAGTACCCACAGTCAGTGATGGTCTGGGGTGCCATGTCAGCTGCTGGTGTTGGTCGACTGTGTTTTATAAAGGGCAGGGTCAATGCAGCTAGCTATCAGGAGATTTTAGAGCATTTCATGCTTCCATCGGCTGAAAAGCTTTATGGAGATGAAGTTTGCATTTTTCAGCACGACCTGGCACCTGCTCACAGTGCCAAAACCACTGGTAAATGGTTTACTGACCATGGTATTACTGTGCTCAATTGGCCTGAACCCCATAGAGAATCTGTGGAATATTGTGAAGAGAAAGTTGAGAGACGCAAGACCCAACACTCTGGATGAGCTTAAGGCCGCTATCGAAGCATCATGGGCCTCCATAACACCTCAGCAGTGCCACAGGCTGATTGCCTCCATGCCACGCCGCATTGAAGCAGTCATTTCTGCAAAAGGATTCCCAACCAAGTATTGAGTGCATAACTGAACATAATTATTTGAAGGTTGACTTTTTTTTTTTTATTAAAAACACTTTTCTTTTATTGGTCGGATGAAATATGCTAATTTTTTGAGACAGGATTTTGGGGTTTTCATGAGCTGTATGGCAAAATCATCAGAATTAAAACAAAAAAAGACCTGAAAAATTTCAGTTGGTGTGCAATGAATCTCAAATATATGAAAGTTTAATTTTTATCATTTCATTATGGAAAATAATGAACTTTAGCACTATATGTTAATTTTTTGAGAAGGACCTGTATGTAAAATACCAGAGGTGCCTCCATAAGCATCCATCTATATATATGACCCATACAATAGAGTAAAATGTTATGGATCTTTGGGGTGTTATAACGACCTTAAAATAATTGCAGGAGTCAACCTAACTCATGTGGGCCTAAACGCAAAATAAGACACAATTTTTATATATGTTGTATCCAAGGTATCTGGGTCCTAGTTTCAGTCATCCAGCGGGCCCGTCTTCTGCCACTGACTGCTATCCAAACACAAGAAGAGAGAGTGAAGTTGTGCAGAGGGCATCCCACGCTCGCACACTGAATCAAACACAGCCGTGAACCATGCCATTGTGCTGTAAACCCCGCTTGTTCATTACAAGGACAGTATGATCTTTACTTCTTCTTTCCAGTGATTGCTTACTACCTCAGCTCCCTTAAACAGCCCTGCACTAACAGCACTTTTGTGTATTGGGTTTACATTGGGGGTCTCATCCCCTGCTTTACTTGGTGAATATAGCCTTCTTATCTAGCATTTGCACTTCAGATTTGATTGATTGCACAGGTTTATGGTCTTGATGAATTATTTGTAGTGATTACCTTTTTATACTTGCATTTTTTGCACTAAGTGGAGTAATTGAACACTCACTTGAGTAATTAGAAATTTGTGGAGTTGTGCCCCTTTCTTATGACCCTTGTCAATTTGGTTTGGCCCATGTTCTAGAAGCTTGACGGGTTGGGCAGCACGCTCAGTTATCAATGTTAAAAGCTGTGCCTGCTATTTTGTATAAGTAGTTCCTTACAGCTGGGATAGCAAATGGCATTTTAGATGAGCTCTTTTTTCCCAATATGTTTAGGTCATAGAGGTGATAGGATACTGTATTTTCAGTCCTATTCCTCAAAGCTTGTATGTGGGTTTATGTGTGTGACCTTATTCATTACGGTCCAAGGAAAGGAATCATCTGCTTTTAAAGCTTGCCTTTCCAGCAGAGGGGAAATGACACAGAAAGACAGAGCGGTGGAGGCCTGATGTTAAACAGAATGCTGATGCATTGTGTACTGAACCCCGCTGCAGCTAATGGAGCATGAAGGCAGTGCACTCTATCAAACAGCTTTCATGGCTCATAAAACTAGTCTTGAAGATCATGGACAGCAGAGTATGATGTATTATGCTGCAGATAACCTAATTTTTTTCCCCCAAGATAAATGATCTGCACTAGCACGCTTCTTATGTGAATAATGTGCAAGCTGTATTTCCTTTCTGCATGTGTGTTGGGGAAATAATAAGTGATACATACCTAGACCCTAATTAATGGCAACATGCTACTAATACAAGATTTAAGAAAAAGGTGAAAGAACCCCAAGTGAATAAACTCTTAATATAATGATAGGATAAATGGAAAACAAATAAAAATTAGAAATCTATATTTCTTGAAAATTCTTTATTAGGAGCCATTGGTATTTTGATATAAGAATGGCTCACTCTTTCATGTTTTGGAATTACCAAAGAGTGTACATTGCACATGCATCAAAACTTGATGACCGGAATCCCTTTTGGTACTAGTTTCTGATGCAATCCATGTTGCCCAGCAACCAGAGCTGCCTAACTGGCAAAGAGAAATAAACGTGTCTTCCTGTATCATAGCAACCCTATCTACACTGTGTGACAGTTTGTAGCGTTATAGGATATCCACAAAAATGATCTAAATGTCTATTTTTAGCAAGGTAACTACGGATATGTATGAATATATCACACGTTTTTTTTTTATGAATCATTATTTGATTTCATATAGTTATTTTATTTATTTCTTTTAATGGAGACCTCCTAAATGGAGGACCACACCTTCCTACTTGTTTCTCAGTGGTGTTACGATGAAAGCATGAAGAAAATTGTGGCCACTAAATTCAATGAGCTCCTTCAGAGGCCTAGCATGTTACCCATCGCTGTTGGTTGGCTAGCTACAGCAATGCATTGCATCTATGCATTGTTTAAGGTGGTTGATAAAAGTGGAGATGTAAATGGGACCACTATTGTGAAAAAAGGGCCCAGTATGAAAAATCCACATGAACATGTTGGATGGCAAGTCAAGGGGCCCGTTATACACTGCAGAAAAAACAACCCAGCCAAGTTTGTCCATTTCTACTACTAGAAGGAATTAGAATCCAGGCTGGCTGGTTTTGAACATACCATTCTGCTTTTATTTGGTGGTGGTAGAGTGAAATTGCTCAATTCTAGTGACCACCTTCTGAGCCAGCCTATGCTGCATTAATGGCTTATTGCTAATGCTGACGAGTGTGGATAATTTACCCCAATATGCATTGCTTTGGCCAAATATTAGAATGTGTAATCTTACTGATTCCCACAGATTGGCATGGAAAAGTGGAATAGAATGCTCAAAACCCTGTCACACCTGGAGGGAAACCACAAGCTTGGCAATATATGTTGCATATAGTTATATAATGCATATAGGTCATTTGCTTCATTTTAAACCAGACCAAAGTCAAAATTGACTTTTGGTCCACTGAGTCTGAGTACTAGAGGCCATCTTAATTTGGGATGTCCTACAGAATCGCTATATAATCACCTCCCCTGGATCTAGCACTAAACACAGATTTGGCGCAGCATTCCCGATGTGCGCCCTACACAGTCTGCTGGCAGGAGGGCAGGCAAGGGAAGAAATGGAGATCATAGAAAATATTACCATTTAACACTAACCCCTTTTAAAACATAGAGGGTTAATTTCTTTGTTCCATATTCCCCACCTACCAACCTTAGCAGGTTCATTATTTATAATTTTGATTTCTTGAACAATGTTTCATGAGTTTAATGGTGAAGCAGACACAACGTTTCTGTGATGGCATTAGTCAAGTGATTTCCTGTTATGATAAAGTAAGACAGTAGAAATGGCTGCAGCAAATAAAATAGCAAGTAAATAACATCTGTGTCTACTATACTATATTGGCAAGCCCAGGTAGTTAAGCTTGAGGATGCTCTGTGAATCTTAGCACTATCTCTTATAACAAAGAAGTTTATATTGAATTAATGTACTGTACATGGGTTTAAAGCGGACCTTCACTCTGAATAAGAGTCTATCTTATATGTTTCCCCCACACTGTACATACAGATTGCTCACATTAAAAATCATCCTACCTGCATCTACTGCATGTTATGAGCCTTTAAACATCCAAGATGGCGGCTTATGGAAGCCGCCATTTTATCAGGCAGCCTGCAAACAGGAAGTGCCTGCAAACAGGAAGTGACTGTGCTGCTCTGCATTCTGGGACTGCTGACCTTTCCCTGACCCCAGCTCTGCTCTGTCTGAGCAAAGCACAGCTATAACCTGCCCCCCTGTACCTTATCCCACTCTCCTCTCCTCAGTAAGTGTGATGCTTCTGAGTCAAGATGGCGGCGCCCGTATCCTAAATTCCTGAACAGAGTTGCAGCCCAGTGGGGGAAAGAATAATAAGTTAGTGACTAAAAATGTAAAATATATTAATTTTAGATGCTGGGGAATCGTTTTTTTAAGAGTTTGGGCTTTTCATTAAATCATGGTGAAGGTCCGGTTTAAAGTGGACAAAAACCCAGGACAGGACAGGACAATCCTGGGTTTTGGTCCTTGCCCCGGGGGGGAACCCGTTTCGGGAATTTCCCACTGTGTGAAACCCCCCAAGTCGCCCGATCTGACTTCCCCGGTCCTACAGTGCATGTACGACCTCTTGTTCAATCAGCGTGCTCGGATCCAAGGCGAGACGATCCACTCACACTGGCAGCTGCATCGCCCGCTACCCACTAACAGGGGAGCATTCGAACGCTGCCCATTCACAAATGCCTGGTACAGACATGCACCCTGTTAAAGGGATAGACAATTGCAGTATTTGGCACTGTCCGAAACCGTTTTCCGTTTTTAAATTGAAGCAGAAATAGCAGAGAGATCTGGGTTTTACAGGTTCAGCCAATGACCTTCTCTTTTTCATCCCGTACCCCAATCAGCTCAGAAGAGCGGGACAAGATTGCTGGTCCCTCCCTCCATCCACCACCTCCTGCCCCTCCCTACCACCTCCTCCTCCAGATTCATCACATATTATGCAGCATCACACATCCAAGGACCATGCCCACTTTTTCAGAATACAAATTATAAGCTGAACCAGGAAACCCAGATATATCAGCCATTTCTTCAATTTAAAAACGAAAAACAATTTCGGACAGTGGCAAGTGTAGCCTGACGCAATGGTGTAACATTTACCTTTACCTTTGCCTGCAGTAGCACTTTAAGCTAAACT
This sequence comes from Gastrophryne carolinensis, assembly GCA_027917425.1. Classification (NCBI taxonomy): domain Eukaryota; kingdom Metazoa; phylum Chordata; class Amphibia; order Anura; family Microhylidae; genus Gastrophryne; species Gastrophryne carolinensis. Next base: position 121,985,011 of record CM051234.1, on the reverse strand, counting down.
GGACCAGTAGCCTTGCACGTTTAAAAAAACTCCCCTAATGCCCTTTCTTCATCTGCATGCATGCTACTGAATCACTGTCAGCACTTATAGCTGTTCCCTAACTACTCAAAGCTGAAACACAGATTTCTCCTAGTAGTAGCTATTTTGAAGCTTCCTTTTCCAGCATCCCAGCCATACTTCTGTCTGAATTTAACTGATATAACCCCACAATACAAAGTGACAGGACTCTTCCTCTTTGCAGACGGCCTACAGCTCTATGAGATGCCATTTTGTTTTACAAAAAGGTAAAGGTAAAAAAATGTATGTGCAGCAATCTGAAACCTGGGGATGGATGCATATGGGCATTGTTTATTGTAAGAGAGTTGGTCCAGTTAAGGCTGACTGAGAGGATGCGGGGCTTAATGGTATCTTTCATATAGGTGGTACTGTATGGCCATTTTCGAACCAGACCCCCATTAACTTGGCACATAGGCAAGGTAGAACATGGCACCCCTGTCTCTGGACAGGACCTGCAAATTATCCCTCCTAGTTGGAGGTTGCAGCAGTCCCCTATTGTCTTTACATCACTCCTTCCTGTCAATCCAGTAGGAGGTCCTCAGGGGCGCCTTGCCATTGGTCCCAAATTTTGAAAGGACATCCAGTTAGAGTGCAGCCTGCTAATACCACAATAGTGGTGTGTGTTAATGACTAAGGTAGCACTAGAAGCCTAGACCACTAGACAGAAATGTCATTACAGAGGCTGTTCTGTGGCAGAAAGCCATAATGCAACACCATTGGTGGTTCACTTTCTAGGGGTGGAGAAAGTGACCATGGAGAGCAAACATAACGTTTCCTAGGAGGATTAACCTTTGGAGGTGTTTAGCCTTAGTCTGCTGTGCATTTGTACTGGCCTCTTAAAATGTGGGTTCTCTGTATGTTTCTCTATAGTGTGGCGATACATTTCTACAGACCTGTTAGTAATTTCTGAGAAACCAGCTTTAATTATAATTACATGCTCTCCTCAAGTAAGCTAACAACCTCATTATTTCTGCATGACTTGATTCTGAAGTGTACATAGATTACATTGACATTACTGGAGTGTGGTCATTGTTAGAATTAAAGGTTGTAGAAGCCTAAATTATATATTGGATTATTTTAGAGCTTGTTAAAGCAGACCACCGCCTGATCTACATTAAACGAATGTTGAACTCTTGAAAGCCAACAGACTGTGTACAGATTTTTTGTCACAGTGCCTTGTGCTATTTTAATATAATGTGTTTACGGCATCATGTTGAAGGATCTCCTGTATTCACCACTGACCATAAATGAACTATGCTAAGGTCACACACTCCTAGCTATCTCTCAAGTATTTAACATCCATTTTCAAAGCAGAGATGGGACAGCAAATACCAGCAAGAGGAAGAAGTTCTATTGTCTTTGACAAATATTTTAGGCCCGCTTCAACAGGGTTATTGAAAAAGGTGATTATTCAGTCATAGCACAGCCACCACTGACTTGTGTTATTCCAGCAATGGCTGTGGCGTGTTTTTTTCTCAGATATCTCTTGCCTAATATGCTGAAGAAAACCTGTTTTTGGAAAAAGCAACCCTTTGCCAATCAATGTAGTGATTATTCCTCAGCTTCAGTGCCTCATAGACATTACTGTCAGCTTAACTGTTTGGAACATACCTGGTAGCCCCCTAGTTCATATTTTTTGTCCATGCCTTTCTTCTGAAGACAATACTGTACAGTATGACATAATACAAAACTTATCAATCTTAAAGTTTTTCGCTTTTGAAAACGTGCTGTACAAAGCACAAAAGCAAAGTATTTCACAAAGGACTGCATTTGCAGGAGCAGCTTGACATTACGAGGACACTATTTGTGTATTCTCTACTGTACTGCTTGGAAATTGGAAATGGAAGCAGTTAAAAAAAAAAAAAGTGTGGCGCCTTAGTAACGGTGAGCTTTATGGCACTCAATACAAATTTCCAATTTCTGAAAGTGCTCATTTGATACAGTTACAAACTGAATTTGCTCAGGACTGGCTGTACCTTTTTGTCTTGATGTTCAGATGATAGAATTTTGCTCAGTAAACATATTCTGTGTTCAATTAAGTTAATGCACCATTTAAAAGAATTGCTGAGCTATAATTATTCAAAATATTTGTTTAGGACTATTTTTTTTTTGTAATTCTAATGTAACCTGACTTTGATATAAAGTTTGAATATGCCTTCCCCCCCCCCCCCCCCCCCCTTCGTTTTCGTCTATGTTGGAAAGTGCCTGACACAATAGTGAACTTTTTAGGTTCTCTTTAATACTGTAAAGCAAAATACTTCAACACTTAAACAGGGTTTACACCCTGATCCTCTTAAAGCACTACTGTTCAACTCTTCAAAATTTTAGTTGAGTGGAATTGGACTGTGAGTGGCCCAGCTGTAACCATTGAGTTTTCTGACACAACTTTTATTATTACTATGGACCTGTGCCCTAAAGCCCCAAAACTCCATCCTAACCCTTCTAAAATTTGTTAAACATGCACTATTGTGAAAAACATTTTAAATCCACATATATCTGCTAGGTATCGGGAGAAGGCAACACTTATTCCGTGGGATTTTCTGCCTGTGATCTTGGTTTGGGAGTGTAGCCTTACTAACTTCCTGCTGTTGTCATCTATCAGAAAAGCCAATGAATGCCAAGGAGTTGGTAAAAGTGAAATTAGGTTTTGATTTAACCTCTTGGTGCAAGGGTGTGGAGCACACTGATTGGCAGTGCCACCCCTGGGCATTGCATACGTGCAAGTCTGCTTTTACCTTACCTGTTTCTTGCTCCCTCCCTAACCCTGGAGTGCTCCCTGATTTCTCCTGGCCGAAAAGACTGTAGACCTTGCGACCACTGGCTTACGCTTGTGGGGCCTGGTCCCGCAGAGAGATCAAGTCAGCAGGTACCACTGCTACACTACTGCTACGTACAGGTGTTATCAATGCCCATCTTGTATAAAATGAGGGTTGGTCTACTTGAAATAATTTATAACATTTTAAAGGGGAATTCCAACCATAAAACATGTATTTAAAGGGTCTATCCAGACAATTTCAATAAAAAAAGCAGCAAGGTGCTCCCCTGAAGCCGACATGTCTTCTCCATTTCCTGCATAGTGCTGTAGATGCTGTTACAGGTTTCCAAAGTTTGCCCCTATTCATTCATTTTTCCATGTCCATTTTCTAAATGTGGTCGCATGGCCACTCTACCTTACTGAGTAAAAATGGCAAGGGTTACTTTGCCTGGCTCGATTACGCTGGGTGCTCTGAGAAACTGGGTAGCTGTGCAACCCTATTTGGAGGTGGTCATGGATGAATGGCATGGAATAAAGGGCCAAACACTGGAGTCCAGCTACACCATCTACATGGAACTACTGGAAATGGGGGAGAGGCACATAGGACTGGCTAAAGTTGAGGTGCTGCCTCATCTTTGCAATTGTCTGGACAGTCCTATTAGGGGCCCCTGGGTAGTCTGCATGCCGCAATTATACCTGCGCAAGTTGCATGTTATTGTCCCACACTGCTGATGTTTCCACCAGGGAACTATTGGCAGCCCTTTTTAGCCATTCTACTGAAGACTCTGAGCAGCTCTTTACAGAACTTGATGAGAACCAGCTCAGCAGAGCCAGACTGGTAAATAGTGTCAGCTCAGTGCTGAGGCAGGACAAAAATATCTGTGTGCGGTCACTGGCTCCCGTTGAAGTCTGTGAAGCTGCTGCCTGGAGTGCTGGCTACAGTAACAAGGCAAGATCGTTTTTTTAATTACTTGTTTTTTTAGGTTTGAAAAATTTGTATCCATTTTATTATGTTTTGAGTTTTGAAACTCTGGCCGTGCTATACTGAGGCTTGTAGCTCAAAGTACTGTTGTGGTGTTATGTTTTACAAAGTCACAATTATGAGCACATTAACTATGACCTTTTCATCCAATTTCAATTAACTCAATTTTGATCTCCATTACAGTGTTTGACTACAGCTACCGGGACTACATTCTTTCATGGTATGGAGATCTCAGCAAGGATGATGGTCAGCTGTATCATCTGCTACTGGATGACTTTTGGGAGTTGGCCAGACAGCTGCGCAGTCGGCTTGCTCACATCGATATAGTCAAGGTGGTCTGCCATGATGCTGTGAAGACTCTGCTCACACATTTCTGTGACCTGAAGGCTGCTAACACTAGGTAACAAACTGGAACCAGCACCTATCTTTATCAAATTGCCTATATTCACACAATGGCAGCAGAAAAGTAAATGCTTTCTAAATTTAGGTTAATATCTAATCATTGTAGGTTTTTGGGCTTATTTTCATCTTGGTTAAAATAGATGGGAGCAGGGAGAGTAGTCTAGAGACTTTGGGTTGCTTTAAAGCAGAGTTGACAAACCTGTGACCCAGGGGTCACGTGCACCGCTCTCAGTTGTGGCCGATGGCACCCCTTAAATCTAAATGTTAGGCAATTGGAGAGCTGAGCCTGCCCTGGTAGTGCCACGACAGGGCAGTGCGCCACCTAGCTTCTGGTTTGTAAACTGCAGACAGTTCTTTATTAACTATGTTCTCATTCTAGCTGCCATCCCTCACGTATCCCTCTGCTTACCCCACATCTCCCCACCTCTTCCTACCTTACCTCTGCCCATCTCTCTCCAGCTCACCCTTGTCTGTCATACCTCTGCCCCATCTGTTCTAAACTCACCTCTGCTCTCCTCTTCCCAGCTCACCTCTGCAACACCTATTTCTGTCTAAACTCCTGAACTGCTACCCCATTCCTGCTTTTCTCTGCCCCCTCTTCTCTACATCTGCTCACTGCACCTCTGCTTACCTCTTCCCAGCCCACCTCACCTCTTTGTACCTGTGTCTGCCTCATATGTTTCCATCAAACCTCTTTGTCTCACCTCTGCTCATCTCAATTCTGTCCACATCATCTCTTTCCATCAAACTTCTTCCCATCTCTGCCCACATCATCCCAGCTCACCTTTTGCCTTTCTCTATCCACCTCTGCTCACCTCTGACCACTATCACCTTTTTCTGCCTCACCCTGCCCACATCTACCAGCTTAATCTCAGCTTGCCTTACTCTGTTCGCTTCATCTCTGCCCACGTCACCTCTGCCCATCTCTAATAACCTCATCCCTGCCTTCCCCATATCCACCTATGTTCACCTTTTCCCATCTCTGAAATATCTAAAAGCATATACAATGTTTTATGGTTACAGCTTTCCTGCTAAGCCAGGTGTACTCAACTGGCAGATCGTGGTCCGAGTCCGGACCGCATACACCAGTTGCACCCATTGTCCCAGGAGGCAAAGCACAGGGTGCCATTATGGCATAATTTTTTCTTTGTAAGTTGGGCGCTCTCTTCCAGCCGAATACTTCCTCTGTGTGCCCTGCATGTCTTTTTGTGCCTCCACCAGGAACACATAAGTAGCTTCTTAGTTCCGTGCCACTGCTATGTTGTCATGATAGCAGTATGTCTAGTTTTGTGCCCGGTGAAGGTGCTCTCAGCGGCCTAGAAACCTTGTGTATATGCAGTGATGATCCAATAAAAGAGGAAACACCTTTAAAGAATTCTGGTGTGCCAATGGAATACATTTATAATTTTAATTTTGACTTTTGAAACAGATTTTTTTTTTTTTTTTAAATTGTAATTTTTATTAGAGACAAGCAGGTTACAGACCATGTGCAAGGTACATAAACATACACGCAATGAATGAAGCAATAAAACAAAACAGGCAGATGAAATATCAATCAACATGAGACAGTCCAGCACAAACATAATGAAGCGGTAAAGAAAGTCCAACAATAACCTGAACTCACGGTGCATCTCGTGTCTAGTTTCCTGAAAAGTTCTAAGAATGATATATCGCCCTGCTGATCAGGCTATGGCGTGCAGAGTGTCAAACAAGTGAAACAAAGATGAGTCTGGGGCCTGCACACCCCGCCGCCTCTTTCTTATTTCTTTTTGTAAATAAAACAAGGCTGTCACTAGCCCAAGACAGTCCAAACAAAACGCTAATGAGAAAACGCAAAAGGGAGAGCGCACAAAACTAACACACACCCCATGGGGGGGGGGGGGGGCATGACAGACGAGGGGGAAAATGGGGAGGGAAGGGGGACGGGGAAAGGGGGCGGGGGGGGGGGGTCAAGGCCGAGGGCTCCGGGGGGGCGTTAGGCTCCTTACTGCCCAGATCTGTATTACATCTTCAGGTATTCCAGGTAATCCGCCGAAAAAGTGAAGCGGTCCCATTCAAACCAAGTCACCCTATGTTTCTCTGAAGTACCCTTCAGCAAGGCCGTAAGCTCCTCCATCCTGCCGATATCTCTGACCCTGGCAAGCCACAGCGCGGTGGAAGGAGGCTCCAGAGATTTCCAACACGCCGGGATGCAGGGCCTTGCCGCATTCAAGAGGTGAGCGAGCAGAGATTTGCCTCGTCTCCGGATAGAGGTAGGAGCAAGATTGAGAAGGTAACTCGCCGGGTCTTCGCCCAAATCTATGTCCGTCAAGGCCAGGACGATCTTCCTCACATTACCCCAAAACTTGGAGAGGCCCTCGCATTCCCAAAAGACGTGTAACATGGTACCTCTTGCGCGCAGACATCTCCAGCACAAGGGGGAGGTGGAGGGGTACATTCTTGATAATCTGGTTGGTACCAGATACCAGCGAGCGAGAATCTTATAGGACGATTCTTGATATCTGCAGGACATGGAAGACCTGTGGGCCAACTGCATCATAGCCAGCCTTTGCTCTTCAGTGAAACTCCTGTTCAACTCCCTCTCCCACCCCTCTATGAAAGGAGGTGAAAAGCATTCTGGGGGGCCGATCACCAGCGAATAGGCAAAGGCCAAAGCACCCCGGAAATGCCCGCCCCCCACGCAGACCCGTTCAAAGGGGGTCAGGGGTCTGGAGGTCTCAGCGGCTCGGCTTATCGAGTTCTGGAAGTGTGTTAGCTGGAGGGTATGCCAGAAGCCGAGAAGGGGCAGGGACTCTCTCCCGGCCAGCTCATCCAGTCCCACCCAACCTGACCCATCCCGCAGGTGTAGGATCCGAAACCTATTCCGCCTCGTCCAAGTCCGAAATGTGCCGTCAGAAATGCCAACTGGAAAATCCGGATGGCCTATCAGAGGGGTCAGGGACGAGAGGGCCGGGGAGATGTCCAATCTCTGGAACGTCCTACTTGCCACCCTCCGAGTGGGCCCAATCATGGGGTGCTTGTTTAGTGCAGTAGTCCGATCCAGTGGTACCCAGGGTAGCCCCGGAAGGGGAATCGAAGATGCTCCCTGCTCAATATTCGTCCACTGCTTTAGGTGGGAATGTCTGCACCAATCAATCACCCGGGTAAGGTGAGCCGCGGCATAATAAGATTTCCAGTCCGGGAGGCCTAGCCCTCCCCGTCTCTTAGGGAGCACCAGGAGAGAAGCAGCTAAACGATGGGGATCTCCCCGCCCATACGAACCTCGTACAAATCCCCATCAGTCGCCTGAAGAAGGTGTGGGGGACCTCAATTGGCAGGGCTTGAAAGAGGTAGAGCACCCGAGGCAAGATGTTCATTTTTATAATGTTAACCCTGCCAAACCAAGAAAACGCACTTTTATTCCATCGCTGGAGGTCCTCCTCCACCCTCCCCAGCAGCGGGGGAAGTTCAGGCTATATGCCGCGTTGCGTTTTAAGGGCCCTAGCCAGAGCCCTGCCGCATTTGTCACTGTATTCATAAAAAAACCTCCTGCATCTGACCGCTAAGTTTTTGGCCTCGACAAAGCAAATGTCTCTGAGCGACTCCCGCAAGCTCACCAACTTGGCCGCCAGAGCCACATCCAGAGATTGTTTATGCTGGGTTTCAATTCTAAATATCTCCTGGGCAAGATGGTCGATTTGTTTATGCCTTTCTTTCTTAAGGCGGGCTCCATGCTTAATCAGAAGCCCCCTAATCACACATTTGTGGGCTTCCCACAGAGACATTTGCGATATCCCCTCTGTATCGTATATCACGTAATACTCTGCAATGGCCTTTTTAATATCTGCTTTTACCCCGGGGTCCTGCAAAAGGGAGCTGTTCAACCTCCATTGGCCCCTAAGGGGAGCGGTGACAGGGATGGAGATGGTTACCGAGACCGGGGCATGGTCCGAAACAGTAATCTGACCTATATCCATGCTAACGATAAGGTGGAGGAATCTGTGGGGCACCAGGAACCAGTCGATGCGAGAGTACGAATTGTGGGCGGCGGAGAAAAATGTGTAGTCCCTCCCCTTGGGATTAAGCGTCCTCCAGTCATCCATAAGCTGGTTTTTATATAAGAGGGCTTTAAGTTTTTTCATTACCGTATGGGAGAGATGGGACACCCCGGGAAGTATCCACCGTGGGATCCAGGACCATGTTAAAATCCCCGCCCAGCAAAAGAACACCCTCCGTAAAGGACGCCAGCCTCCCAAGGGTGGAGCGCAAGAACTTGCATTGGTTTATGTTAGGGGAATAGCATGTGGCCAACGTCACTTTTAGGGAGAAAAGAGTGCCCTTAACAAAAAGGAACCTCCCCTCCGGATCTAGGAGCGTCTCAGAGTGAGTCCACGGCAGGGACCCCGCCAGCAGGATGGCCACACCCCTGGTTTTGGAATCAGGGGAGGGGCAGAGGTATTGGGTTTTAAAGGAGCGGTTTGTGAGATTGTGACCGTCCCCCCTTTAGGTGCGTCTCCTGTAGGAAGGCGATCTGCGTACGTAGGCGCCCCAGCTCCCGCAGGACAATAGATCTCTTAAAGGGGGAATTAAGCCCCTTAACGTTCAGGGAGGTACATTTAACCCTTGACATGTCGGGACCACAAACTCTCCGAATCCTGGGGGGGCAACCTAATATGACTAGAAAAAGATATCAGGGGGGGAAAGGGGTGGGCGGAAGGGGGGGAGAGGGCAGGAGACACCCAGGGAGAGGGGGAGACAAAGAACTTGGGACGAAAGACAGAGACGGAACAGAAGGGAGGGGGACGAACAAAAACAACCAGGAATTAACAAGTAACACTAATACCACAACTTGAGAATGAGTGGGGACGAGGGGAAGGGATGAGGGGACGAGACAGAGGACAAAAGACAAGGGAGGGAGACAAAGGACACAAGAAGAGGGATGGAGTCAAAACAAAACCACAAGAGGTCAGACACCAATCGCTTAAACCACAAATGCAACACTTGTGTACTACCAACTAACACAGATAAACCTAAGCGGGAAATACGGTTTGTTTCCCAAATGCGAGCCCCACCACCCCCCACAAGGTTGGCGGAAGGGGCTCAGTCCTAACGTGGGAGCGAGGTGAACCAGAAGGGTAAGAGAGCCCCCCCAGCCGACCCCGAGGATGAACAACGAACCCCTCAAAGGGGCCATTATGGCCCCCCCGGGGACTGAAACCCGAGGTGATGCCGTTGTACGACCCAGCAACACAACATATGCCCCCCCCCCCCCGTCGCTGCCCCGGCACCCCCCTCCCGCCCACGGGGGACGGGCAAGGGGCCGCCCAGACAACAGCCGGAGGGCCCACCGCGCCAAGGAGGACACGGGCCATCACCAGGATGCAAGACACAAACAAGGCCCAAAGCTGAAATCCACATGTTAAAGGAGAAACGAGGAAATGGATAACATCAGACTTAATACAACATAGGCTTGAAAGGGATATTTAGCCAGCTGCGAGGCTCGGGCCGGGTTAGGTCTCATTTTCTCGGGAGCGCGGCACACCCGGTGATCTTCTGGCACCCCTCCTGCGTGCAGCTATGCTACCTCTGGCCTGACGGGCTCTCCGCGGTAAACCGCTGCCCCCCCGACCCGGGGCAGGGAGCGGTGCAGGGTCAAGCCAGTTCGGAACAGCGAAAGGCTCTGTCTCCAGGAAAGAGAAGAGATCCGGAAGGTCGGCCGGGGACCTCAGCGCGAAAGTCTGTAGATTCCTGCGGACGAGCAGATGGAACGGATAACCCCATCGGTAACTGCCACCACACTCCAGAACTTTAGCAAGGAGGGGTTTCAGGAGCCGGCGCATGTGGAGAGACTGTCTGGAGACATCTGGGAAAATCCAGATCGTCGCCCCGTCGAAGCATATTCTTTCTCTCTCCCACGCCTTCCGCAGGATCTCCTCTTTTATGGAAAAGTAATGCAAGCGGGCTGACCAAGAATCTCATTGAAAATGCCCGTGGCGGTGTGCAGAAGCTGGTCTGGTCCCGTCGCTTCAGGCAAGCCTCTTATTCTGATGTTGTTTCGCCTGCTACGGTTCTCGAGGTCATCCAAGTGCAGAACCGCGGCCTGGGAGATGGACCGATGAACGCCAAACCTCTTTCCAAGGCCTCAATTCTCTGTGTTGTTGAAAGGTGCGATTGTTCCAGGCCCGAAACTTTGGAATCAAGGCCAGCCACTGAGGTTTGCAGATCCGAAATGTCCTCCTTAAAGGAGCTTTCCACCCTTAGAATAAAGGATTCCAAATCCGCCTTGGTAGGTAGGGCGGATGTCAGCCAGCATCCCGTCACGTGCGTCAGGGGCAGGAGTAGGGTCCAGCGCCCGGCAGTCCACAGATACTCCTCGCCGGTCAGGGGGCATAGCGCCCGGTTTTGATGGAGGCCAGGTGGGTGCAGCCCTGGACATACTGCGGGGGAAGGCTTGCTGTTATTGGAGCGGGGCACCAGGGCAGAGGGGACACCCACGATCCAGCGCTGTGACCCCCCTCTAGGACCAGGGTCGAGGGTGAAGGGGAGCTCGACCCAGCCAGCCCGCAATTGGTAGCCTCTAGATCTGCGGAGGTCTCCGGGCCACCCGCTGAGTGCCAAGAGGGAGAAGGGGCATCTCGGGTCATGGTGTTGGGGGGAAACCAGTCCCCGCAAGAGCTGCGTGAGGGCTCCGAGAGAGGCGCAGGGGACCCCGAGCCAACAGGGCACATAGTTCCAGGGGACCCACTGTAGCCCCTATGAGGAGGGGTATGCAGACCCTCAGACCCCCAAGTAGAGCCCGTAGGGAGATGATGGGGCCCCATCCCCATCGTAGTGGATGACTCATGGGGGGGGGGGGGGGGGGGGGAGTTCCCTGTCGCCCCAGAGCATCAGTCAGGGCGCCTCTTCCAGCCCAGAGATCCTCAGGAGCGTCCAAGATCAACCACCCCAACTGCCCTCTTCTCCACACAAAGAGACCGTCTGTGCACCGGTGCTTATCTGCCCGCACCGTGCATCATCCCCGCAACTCTCCTCACCTTTGCCCGTGCTGTCGGGCTGATGCGTCTGCAGAAGCTGGGGGGAGGGGCGCAGCCGCGCCTGATCTCCATCTGTCCCCCGCATCGACCGAGCCCCACCGGAGCCGTCCGCCCGCTCAGCACATTCCGGCCTGATGTCAGCTAGCGGCCCGCTCCTCCTTCTGCTCTTCAGGGCCCGACTCGCGTCTTCAGCCGCAGCCTCCGCCTCGAGGGGTCCGCCGCCCGCCGTGTGAGGCACATCTTCCCGGCCGCACCCCCGCCGCCCGCTCCGCTCCTCACCGGAACTCTCCCGCCCGTCAGGGCCCCTCTGCGTCCTGCAGCCCACGGGCAACACAGGTGAGAGTCCGCCGCTCCGTCCCTCCGCCGCTCTATCGCATCCGGGCCACCGACCGCCGCCATCTTTGGGCCCTCGTGGCCTCCGCTCCCGGGGCGCTCTGGGGCCAAAAAAGCATTAATTTTCCTCGTATGAGGGGGCGAGGAGGTCTTCACCCCTTTTCTCTTCTTGGCCATGTCCTCTGATGATGAAAGGGTCTGGGCAATCACCCCAAAAAGATCGTCAAGTCAGTCGGCCGGAGGGAGCTCAAGGCAGACGCGTCCTCACTCCTCCATGTCCCTTGAAACAGATTTAAACACCGGTGCTGGGGAGGGTAGAGCTGTGCCTGTAATAGAAATATAATAAATTAATAGTTTCTAAAAGCAGTGGTCCTTTAACCCTTTGAGTTTGGCACATGATTGTAGATAAAGTTATTAGATACAGGTCTGCAATTCATATGGGAATTGATGAATTATAATGAAAAAAGAAACTCTGTTGGGGAGTATGTTGTGCAAACCGTGATATTGGCAGTGGAAACCTTCATGAAAGTAAGACATCTGAACTTGCGCAGCACTCCACTCATGGCCATTGTCAGCAGGGAAAGTGAAGATATTGACAGCTTTGCTTTAAATGTTAACCATTGCAAATTTCACCTTACCACGTCTCAGACTGGCATAAACAGGTAATTAATTATTGTGACTTTCAATTTAAAGAGGGCAGTCTGAAGCATGAGTTACCAGCTGTCTTGTTTTACCGTAAGAAGAAAATTAGATTTTGCATATCGTTGTTAGGAGTTCATGCCTGTAAAGGTCATCCTGGATTTTATTACTTGCAGAATGTTTGATTGCAGTAAGTGTTGCCCTCACTATCTTTTGGCGTTACTAGCAGCAAGACCATTAATCTTTGTCTTAAGTTATGCTCATTATGCTGTAAAGGCTGCAAAAGCACTATGATGAATAATGGATAGTTTTCCCATGGAGCATTGTAATAAGGTGTTTGTTTTTTTTCCGGCTGTCAGTAGACTCATTTATTGTGATTGTGATCTAATGATTCTTTTTGAAAAATGCTGCCAGTTGCATTAGCATAATGTCTCCAAACCCTTTTTCGTCTGAGGTCCCCTTGCATGTCTACATGTACGACTAAGGGTTTTTACTCGAAACTGTCACCGTCACCTGACTCATGAAGAAGACTACCCGGGAGTCCACACAGGAAAGTTTTTAACCTTCTTGATGTAAAGTTTACGTGTCCGGTTGGATGGATGGGGTGCTGGTTTTCCCTTAAACTACATGCACCACCAGCCTGCATAATGGGTGAGCTATGGATATCTATCTTCTGTTACTTTATCCTTGCATGTCACTCAGGACCATAATATTTGGACTCGGTCACAAATAGTTCTTTAACTGGTTTACTGAAACATATACAAGTTATAGTTATATAATAGACATGGACATAGTGGACAAGCCCAGACCACATTAAAATTGAAAAAAGTGTTTAGGGAGTTTCAGCTCCTTATCATGTGCCACTCTGTTTTTAAAGGGAACAAAAGTAATTGGACAATTGACTCAAAGGCTGTTTCTTGGGCAAGTGTGGGCATTTCCTTTGTTATGTCATTCTCAATTAAGCAGCTCAGAGGCCTGCAGTTGATTTGAGGTTTGGTGCTTGCATTTGGAAGGTTTTGCTGTGAAGAAAACATGCGGTCGAATGAGCTCTCCATGCTGGTGAAACAAGCCATCCTAAAGCTTTGAAAAGAGAAAAGACCCTTTAGAGAAATTGCTACGATATTAGGAGTGGCAAAATCTACGGTTTGGTACATCCTGAGAGAGAAAGAAAGCACTGGTAAACTCATCAATGCAAAAAATCCTGGACACCCATGAAAGACACTGGTGGATGATCACATAATTTCCATGGTGTAGAGAAACCCCCTTCACAACAGCCAGCCAAGTGAATAACACTCTCCAGGATATAAGCATATAAATATCCAAATCTACCACAAAGAGGAGACTGCATGGAAGTAAATACAGAGGGTTCATTGCATTGCAAGAATTGCATGATGGAAAAAAATATGGTGAAGGCGTGGTACAGGTCATGATCCAAAGCATGCCATATAATCTGAGACAGTGTGATGGCTTAGGCATGCATGGCTGCCAATGGCACTGGGTCACTAGTGTTTACTGATGATGTGAAACAGGACCGAAGCAGCCGGATGAATTCTAAGCTATTCAAAGACATACTGCGTGCTCAACTGCAGCCAAATTCAGCCAAACTGATTGGCTGGTGTTTCATAATACAGATGAACAACGACCCAAAACATAAAGCCAAAGCTACCCAGGAGATTAAAGCAAAGAAGTGAAATATTGTTGTTCCTGGTGGCCATCACTTTAGAACTGATGGAATTATCCTTCAAGCTGCCCTTTCTGATCTTTTAGAAAGATATAAGCCCTGCAGCTGCAGGAAGAATTTTTGACGAAGATTGTTTTGGCCTTTAATTGGAATCAAGACCTTGTTTCTACCTACTTCTCAAATCCAATTCACCCCAAGGAACAGATTAAGCATTTTTTATATAATATATTAATAAATCATTATTATTTAAAGGCTACAGCATCTGAGAAAAATGTATACACTGTTTGTGGCCCTTATGGCACCCAAGAATGGTTTGGTGGCTGCCAAGCCCTTTATTAGCCATTGCATCAAACAGGATGTTTCTCAGGCCAATTTTGCTAGGGGTAAAGAACCCCTTTTTCATGGTCATTCTACCACAGCTGTTTTTTTATTGAGGTTACTTCTGTGCCCCCCCCCCCTGCTGCCATATTGGTTAGTGCTTTGAACCTTAGTAATGAAGTCGTTGTCCCTGTATGGGCAATCTGACAGGGTAAATATAATTTTTGTACATACCTTGTAAAATAGTTTCCCTTAGTTGCTCATACAGGGACACCACTCTTGCCCCAGGGCTTTGTGAATGTGTCTCTCTCCGTTGCCTTCTGACAAGAATTGTCTTGCGCAGTCTTTTTCTGTTAAGAATTATCATTTGTTTGGACGTTCTTCCAAAAGACCTGGTCTTGACTGCTTATGTAATAGGAAGGCTACTGCCAGGCTGGGTTTTATAAGAGGAAACGTACAAAAATGTTGTTTTTTTTTATTTTTAGAGACATAGTGAAATTTGGGGAATTTCATTTGATTTGGGCATGCAAATTATTCAGAACAGAAAACCATGTCGGTCATATACCCGTGCTAGCTGAAAGTGGGTCTAGTTGGGATAAAATGAGAAATTCCACATATTAAGCATCTTAAACATCATTCTATACATATCTGTAATGCTGAACACGTTAAGACTAAAAATTTAATTTTTGTTGCACTTTTTTTTTCTTAATTTGTGTTAATATTATATTTGCTCTTGGAATATACTGGTTGGATTTCATTTAGAAAGTGAACTAGTGAAAGTGAACTTATCACTAGAAAGCCCACATTTCTTTGGTGGTGATTGGGTTAATGAAGCAACCTTGCTTTGTGTTATATGTACATTGGATGTGAATGATTTAGATGAGCTCTCTGCCTCATGATGACGTGTGGTGACAGAACATTTGTGCTATATTTCACTTGCACTCAGGCGGAACAGGCCACTGATGTGTGATGAATGTCGGGTGCTGAGCCTTTTATTGCCAAAGCATTAACCCTGTGTGTTGCTCTTATTTTCTGTAATGCTCTAGTTGATGTGGTCATAATGAACTTATGTTAAGGTCAAGGAATAATATTCCTATTCGAGAAAACAGGATTCAGCATCTTGGCTCCAGATTCAGGGGGTGTAGGCAAAGCTGGTATATAAACGATGGCAGGAGCAATGCTCGAATAAGATTCCTTTGTGCAGGCCATAGCACCCATGGTCTTTACCAAGGACATAGCTATAATCATGGGGTCTTTCATGCAATTGGGGATCTGTGTAATCCTTTATCTGAACAACATTCTGGTAAAAGGTTTCCTTGGTACCAGAATCTACCCATGGTGAACCCATTGTGGTGAGCATTTTGGGGGAGTTTGTATATATTGGTTATATCCTCAAGTCAACACTGTTGTCATCATGGACATGGACCTAAACATGGAAACCGTGGTGATTACACTGATGGATAAGAGAATAATTTTCAGTGATCGCCTTTTATCTGTTTGAGGGCTATGAAACTTATGGTGGCTGTTACTTAGGCTCTATGGCCAGTTTAGGTATGATAAACCTTTGCAGTTGAAATAAAATGCTGTGCATATTCATAGATTACCGAAGCAAACTTTTTTTGGTTCTATAATGAAATTATACCAGATTCAGATTATAATTTTGAAATTACTTTTAAACAGTAAAACGGATCTACCAGGATGTCTTTGGTAAGATGGCTTATTCTTAACAGATTTTTATCTTAGTCTCTGGTGCCTGTGGAGTTATCGCCTGCGACCCTACCTCTCTCCCCACCGGCTTTCCCAGGCATATCCATAAACAATATGCTCCCCTGCACGCGCTCCCCCCCCCCCCCCATATATTTGCTAATTAAATATTTAAATTTCGAATCCAGGAATACCAGACTCTATGAAATTGATCTTGTGTATCTTGGAGTTTAGCTGTTTACAAGGAGGACCCCTTTAAGTTATGTATATA
Organism: Gastrophryne carolinensis; assembly: GCA_027917425.1. Classification (NCBI taxonomy): domain Eukaryota; kingdom Metazoa; phylum Chordata; class Amphibia; order Anura; family Microhylidae; genus Gastrophryne; species Gastrophryne carolinensis. Next base: position 121,968,856 of record CM051234.1, on the reverse strand, counting down.
GAGGGTGGGTGCCAGCCAGGCATTAGTGATATTTTGTTTGTTATGCTGAATATCTGATCCTAGAATTGCTGTGGCCACCCTCCCTGCCCCTGTGCTAAGCTTGACCTGATCATTTAAAATAATAAAACCACTCCCCTGATGACCGTAGTCCTCCCCTGAGACCTATGAAGTGTGGAGCTGTACATGGCAGCTGTGGACTTTAGTGACAGACCGGGACTGTTGCACTGGATTGGATGACTGACCCATGGTCAAAGAAGCTAAATCCTATAAAATATAGTGAAGACTATTGCTTTTAGGACATATTTTGCACCCCATTTAGAGAAAGCTTTTTGAGCAGGGCATGGCTAGGCATGGCTTTAAATTCCATGCAGTATGAAGGCAACCTCACTGTTCTAAGCATACAGCACGTCCTGCTCCATCTATAATACTTACACATGGGTAATCCTCCGCCAGAGGGCGCTGTTCACTGCAGACATGCAAAAACAGGCTCCTCCCGGCCCTTCATATACCCAGGGACCTCCCACAAATCCCCAGATTTCTCTGCAGTGCTGAACTGCAAAGACATGAAGAATCACGCTCTCGCAGGCGAGCGGGGCTTTACAGCCCGTGGGCCTGTGGGACTATTTCCACCCGTCCTCTTTAAGAAGAATATGCCTCCCAGCCTGGGCTGCGTTGGTCGGGTGAAGGTAGGCAGCACCTTGTGTGCTTAACAGAGCCATGCTCCACCGCAATCCCCCACCATAGGGTAGGCGGTTAGGCCGATGGTGAGCCTCTAGTGGATGCCCCTCCTGCATTGTTGCCCGTGCCCCTCACAGAGTTAGTCTCTGGACGCTGGTCCGCTTCTCCCTCGCTTCCTCCCGTAGCTCGGGGGAAAAGAAAGGGGGGGGGGGTATGTGTGGCAGTCCTAGTGCAATATAACACGTTAAGGCCTTGATCTTTTATTATACTTGGGTGTCAGTGTCGCGCTCCTTGCTCCACAGTTGCGAGCCTGTTTGTCTTTCATTAACATTAGCTTACTGCCCAGACGGCAGCATCATTTTCCAGCGTGACAGCAACTTTATGTATGCGCTTTCTATCCACTACTGTCTTTCTTTTTTGTTGGTTAGAGCTTCGCGCTCTTTGGGGGAGGCGGGGACTCGGCATCATGCGCCCCGCGTCACAGCCTGGTCAGGCCCGCCCCTCAAGGTTCGCTTGGCGCCATTTTGACAATCCTCGCGCGCGTGGTGCGATCTGCCTCCTCCCTTGGTCATGTAAGAGCCCTCCGGGGCGGCATTGTTCTATGTGTTTATCCGGCTGCGCATGGCACTGACACCACCCCTCTTGTCCCATTTATGTCTTTCAGACGCCAGGACTTCGGTGGCTTCTCTCGGCCTCACATATATTACAGCGGGTCCACTTAGCAAATTCTCCCACTTCCTAGCGGGTCTTGGGGCATCCAGGGTTGCCTATTGCGTAAATCCCTGCGGGCATACTGCTCAGATAATCACCATATGGAGGCATCTCAGAATTATGTACCCGGGGTCCCTCTGGGACATGACCGGCTGTGTGCGGTGTGTGGTCAGCCCCATGCTGATGCTGACAGAACACGGGTCTGCGGACCGTGTGCTGAACAGGCACTGACCCTGCAATCAGATTTGCCAGTGGCTGCACCTCCCTTCAATACACCCGTCTCCCCGGATCTAAACCTCACTCCTGATGAGTCTCACTCGAGCGGGGATGACCTGCAAGCCGTGCCGCGAGTGCTGCCTACGGCGGAGCAGGTGCTGTCTGGCTTGGCGGAGCGTATGGGCCCTGGAAAGAAGCGGTCCCTGACGACTCCTGGCTCTCCGGTTCCTAACGATACCGATGACTCTGCTGATATGCAGGACCTTGATCCTTCTGAGGAAGGTGAGCTATTCTCAGATTCGGGCTCCTCGGATGAGATGCCCGGGAGCTGTGATGATTCTGGGCCCGGTTCTTGGGGCCTGTGCGACACAGATGAAATTCTTATTAAGATCTTTGAGGTTTTGTCAATCTCCCCTCCTGGAGAGCCTCCCAAGCCTAAGAAGGAGAGTTTCCACACAGCGCCGCCGCGCTTGGAGTTGCTGGAACAGGATCATTTCCAGAATCTTATATCCCAAGAATGGGAATCGCCTTGTAAACTTAAAGGGGTCCCAGGGGCCTGGGATTGGAAGTATCCTTTCCCTCCTGACGTGGTTAATTTCTGGTCAGCACCTCTCGTGGTGGATGAACCGATTATAGGGGTTACTAACCCCCCCTTCATGACGGCTCCTTATTACCGTACCCTTCGGGATGCTGAGGACCGGCGCATTGACAGACTGGCTTCTCACGCCTTCTCGTGTGCAGGGACGGCTCTGCGCCCGGTCTGTGCCGCGGCCATCACTGCGGTGGCCGCCAGGACTCTTGTTAGAAAAGTACTTGACCACCGGCCTGAGGATCTCCCCTGGGGGGTGTTTAATGCGCTATCAGACTGTGATGTGTTTGTGAAGTTCATCCTCTCAGCGCTGGATGACACCATTAAGATGTGTGCTAGAACCTCTGCCCTTGTGGTAGCTATTCGCCGCCTGGTCTGGCTGCGACAGTGGGGTGCTGACGATGCTACGAAAAAGGCTCTCACTGGCCTTCCCTTCAGAGGAGGGCGACTATTTGGGGCCCGTTTGGACCTTTTTGGGAAAAAGGGTAAGGCACCCCTACGCAGAAGGCCGCTCCGGCCTCCCCGGGGCAGGGCCACCCCTCCACCTCCCTACGTTAGTGTCAAACGCGAACCTGAGGTGTGCTTCCAACTGTTCGGTGTGGATTTCCACCATGGGGTGGGCAGGCAACGCCCTGGGCCCTCTGGCAGGACTAAGTCCAAATCTGCCAAGACCTCCCAAGCATGAAGGGACGCCCTCGCCCAGCAGCAGCTGTCTCCCATCTAGGAATGTACCTTCTCCTTCGGGTGGTTCCAGGAGGTAGTTCCCCTGGACACAGGATATCTTTTGCTGGGCGGTCCCTCTCAGTGGTTGTCAGGGTGCTTCTAGCCCCTGTTTTTACCTCAGGAATTGGTGCAGGCCGTACTGGGCCTACAGAGTTTGGGCTTACTTACAGGTTGCCCTTAACAGTATGGGGCTATGGCCTCTATATTAACCTTCCTCCTTCCCTCAACAGTATTCTACTCTCACAGGTAGTCCCTATATGACATCTCTGTCTTGGGACACAGGCGCCCTGTGCAAGGGGGGCTTCCGACCTCCTGTGGAGTTCTAGATCTTCTTAGTTCCCCCTGTGTCTGCTGGACACCAAGACCGTTACTAGGCGGTGTGGCAGGACCAACCTTGCGGCTTGAGGCATTGTTGGTGGCCTCTCTTTTGCTCCCAGGCTACTCGCCATGGCGCGAATGGGGGTGATGTCTTGGACATGCCTGGAGGGGGGCGTCCGCATTAGGACCTACCGGGTCGTCTTTCCTTACTCCCCAGTCTCTACGTCAGGCCGAGTGGATTGGTCGGCCGGCGGTGTCCCTCGGGAGTTACTGGATGGGTGCTCAGTCACCTCAATCCCTCTTGGTCCCTTATCTGCTATCTCCATTCCTTGGATTCGGTTCAGGCTTGAGCCTTCTTCCTTGGCAACAAGGGATTCCTGGTTCCTGGTTACGGGGGCTCTGCCCCCCTTTGCTGACTTCTTACTTTCACCAGGCAGGATTGCAGCTGGTGGGCCCGTTGGTGGCGTATCAGATGATGTCCCATATATACCGAGCCCTTGGGCTCTTCGGCACGGTAGGTTATTGATCCTACATGGGGTTCCATCACCCCTGGAGCTTGGTCTGTGCTCATTTCCCCTTGGTAAGGTGGTTCCTCTTGAGCTGATCATATTCAAGGGCCCTGTCAGGGGGCACCCCCTTCTTTGCTTGCATCTTCCTGTGAATGGTAACCTTGGGTACCAAGTCTCGCAGGTAGGCGGGGGGAGGGACTTTCTTCCAAAGCCCCCCGTGGTTCCTAGGTAGGGTCCCTTAGAGGGTCCATCTTTCCTACGGGTTGTTGCAACAGTGAGCCTTCCGTTGACTCTATACGGCTGGACTTCTTCTCTTTTAGGACCTGTCTATTTGGGGACTCTTGGTCCGTTGGAAGACAAAGGTCTGTTTTATTATTGGTCTGGAGCTTGAAGCAGGATGATCCCTCTGGAGGGTACCTGATCCCGATCTGGGCGGGGGTCTACGCCCCCTGCTCGTCAGAGGTATTCGCTAGATGAAATAGATGCCTTTCAGTGGCAGGTTATGCTATCCTGGTGGCGCTCTGAGAGCCAACTAGGGTGGCTCTGTTGGGTCTCGCTTATACCACAAGGGCTCCGCCCTTGTTTTTACTGTCCCAGAATATTCTGACTCTGGTCATGGGGGCTTAGTAAAATTATGCATAGACTTTCTATCTTATATGCCTTCTCTTCGCTCACCCTACTATGTGGGGTTCTGGGCACAGTTGTGCTGATAGAGAGACCCATGAGATTGATGGCCTGGGTGGCCTTGTGAACTGTGGTTCGCAGATGCTTCTGCTGAGGTCTGCTGACCTGTACGCTCTCTCAGGAGTGCGGTTCTGCCCTTGTCAGGCCCCTTCTTTTGTCGTCTCAATCTACAGACTCTTGTCTGGGGCTTGACAGCTGATTCATTCACCCCTTGGAGACGAGCTTATCTTCTGGGTGACTTGGTATATGGGGGGCTAGGAGCAAGCTTCCTCTTCCTCCGTCTATTGTGGTTCGTGGTGTACCCATACTGATTGGCATGAGTTTTGGTCTCTTACCTGTTGGACGTTCTTGGTTTCCCGGGTTCTAGAGTCTTTACAGCATAGGTTGGGGTTGGCTCCCCATCTAGGTACTCTGAAGGTCCAGGTTCTTCCTGGCTGTCTTCCTGTAGGAGTCTGGTTCTGTCTTCCTTGTGAGGAATTCTCTTGGGGTTTTGCTCATGGGCATCTCCCAAGTAGTTCTGTGGTTCCTGTTGGGATCCATTTTCATTCTGTTTGCCCTGCGGATTTTTCCCTTGGGACTTGTGCTGGATGCTGTCTGAGCTGCCGTGTAGTCCAAGTCGCTTCTCTGGGGGCTCCTGCCTCAGTCAGACGTGTGCCTGAGAAGGTGGATCTGATTGCTTAGCCTTGGCTCGATTCATATATATATATATATATATATATATATATATATATCTATATGCACACCTTGCCGTGGTAGTATTCCGTCTTATGCCGGACCTCTTTGCCCAAGTGGTGTTTTATGATCATTGTTTGAGTCCTTTAGTCTAACTACGGACCTTATTCTTAATAATGATAAATAAGTAAAGGGTCTACATTCCCTCAACAGGTGTTGCAATTTTTCCTGGTGGTTTCTTGTCCCTTAGGGGGACTGATGCCCTTGGGGTCTGCGGGCGCCTCCTTATGTATGCGCCTGATATCGCTTGCTTCCAGGGCCACTGCGCCCTTTGGATTGATCTTACTTGGATGCCTTCCTGGTCCTGAGTAAAGGTTTCGGCTTTTTGCTAATGAAGGGGTCAGTATTCCCGCCTGTCTGACGGGAGTCCAGTTCTCATTCCCCTTAGGGAGAGTTTTAAGTTTTCCACGAGGCTTCTGTTGCCTGTGGGCTGGTTGGGCCGTTACACTGGCCTATTCCTTTAAGGGGGAAGAATTTCCCTTTCTCATTTTATTCCGTTATTTTGGTGTTTGGCTACCATTGGCCCTTCAGCACCAGGTTTTTTTCTGTTGAATTAGTTACTAGACTGTTGTTTGTCTTTGTTCATACCTTTCTAAGGTTTTGTTATGAGATAGACGTTAGAGCCTCTGCTCATGTCGTACCTGGTTGCAAAGTTTTGCAGGTGACAGCGCCTTTACTGTCTGCTGTGCCTTGTTTTTGGGGATCCCACCCTACTTTATAGACACTGCTATTGGATGTCCCATATGTAAGTATTATAGATGGAGCAGGACGTGCTATATGCTTAGAATAATAAAATTCTGTGAGATACTCACCTGTAGAATTGGTATTATATGCATACAGCACATCCTGCTCCACCCCACCCTGGTTGTACATTTTTCTGGATCCCCTGTATGGTGATTATCATTACCTTTGTTACCAGTTGGTGGTTGGTTTCTCGCGGCTTCTTTTCTCACTGCTTTTCAATACTGGGGATTTGTGGGAGGTCCCTGGGTATATGAAGGGCCGGGAGGAGCCTGTTTTTGCATGTCTGCAGTGAACAGCGCCCTCTGGCGGAGGATTACCCATGTGTAAGTATTATAGATGGAGCAGGACGTGCTGTATGCATATAATACCAATTCTACAGGTGAGTATCTCACAGAATTGTATTTTTTTAGTGGCATTGATTCTTAGGGATCCCTGCAGGTTGTCTTTTTCAGGAATTTGGATGTGCTTAGTGTGCAATAAACAAAGCAAATTGAGGGTTAATTTCAAGGCAGTTTAAATATTTCTGTTCACTCCAAACCTACCCGGAATTTGTTGTGGTCAAGGGGTGGCTGTCTCTATGTCAAGATCTTAAGCTGCAAATCTTTCTAAAGTACCTTTGTTTTTACTAGCATTGGTTTGATTTCCTGATGGTCTTTAATGTCTACAGTAAATCCTCGCCTGTCATTCATAGCTTACAAAGCCTACAAAACGTAATTTGGTGGCTTTTTCCACAGATATTGGTTTTGCTTCCAGCTGGGAACTCTACTTGAACTCTTAGTATTTTAAGTTTTTTGGGCTTTCCTCAATCTGCTTTAGGCATTGTTTTGTAAGTAGCCAGAATAGTAATTTTTTTGCTTGGTTCATTGTATTTTGGATAACTTTGGCAGAGAAATCCCTGAAATGGACCTACACCTTTCTCGGCAACTCTGGCACAGGGAGAGTGCTAGTCATCAGGTTTAGGTCAAACTTTATTGGGAAAGTAAAGACAAAAAATAAACAGATACTTTCTTTCTGTCCCTCACAGCAATCAAAGTGGTGTCTTGTCCTCCAAAAGGTACTTGACCCAGAGAACTGTTCCTGTGGTTTGCACAGACCTGGGTTTTTTTTGGTTCCCTGTCTACAATTCACAAGCAAACTGGTGGATGAGGCTCTTCTTGGTCTTGTTGGGCTTCCTCTGCGTGACTGCAGGATGACAGATCTATTTGTAGAAACTGTAAACTGGGCTGGCTACTGCAGGGTGTGTTTTGTGCCCAGGCAGGCTATGTCCGGTTTGCTGCTGGACTGACATTTTCAAAGAGTTTCAGAGCCTGGGCAGCAAGCGGAAATGGTAACCTAGAAGCAACTCTCCAACAGAAGAAAGTTCCACCCAACCTTTCATTTTATGGTCATAAGGCATGACCCTCCGATTTCTTTAATTTTTTTTTTAGCTGTATTTTTTACATATCCTACACATGCCTGGGATAAGCATAAATCTATCCTAAGATAAACCGATCATATACACAAGGGCATATCAGATGCACCATGATGTCTTTTTCTGTGGTCAAGTTTTTATATCATGGAGATTTTCTGTTGTCAACTGCAGCTGATCTGCCACCTGAATGAGTGAGTGTTGATGTAATTTAAAAGAGGCCATACTTAAGAAATCTTCATTCATGTTTGAGATGCTAATATAGGCAACTATATAGTGATCACTCTTTGCGAGATGTAATCAAACTAGTTAGCTCTGCCTTTTGTCTTTCACTTAAACCGGACCAGCACTCTTAGAAGAAACGGTGCTCATATGCATCCATCCCCAGGGCAATTCAGATTGCTGCACATAAAAATTCATTTACCTTTTCGTAAAACCTCCTGTAGTCAATTTTACAACCATCCAATGGAGCTGCAAGCCGCCTGGAAAAAGTGGTGCTGGGGTTCCATGCTGTGCATTGTGGGTTATGTCTGTTAAACCCAGGCAGCAGCATGGCTGGGATGCTGGGAAAGGAAGTTCCAAAATGGCTCCAGGAGAATATCTGTGAGGCTGCGTTTCAGCTTTGAGTGAATGCTTTGAGTAGATGATTTAGTATTGTGAATATGCAGATGGAGCAAGGGAGATTTGGGGAATTTTGTTTTCAACTGTGCAAAGCTGTTGGTCTGGTTTAAGTAGAGATTAAGCAGGTTAGGTAGTAATTGAGAAGGCTGCTGCCCTGGAGTTTTCTGTAAGAAAACAAAAGCGTGTACGTTGGAGAAAAGCACCGGAGTAGGATAAAGGTCACTTCTGGGATAGCTATAAGACGCTCCAGGTGATCAAGGGAGCCTTGACTGGCAAGGGCATTTCTTAAATTTGATTAAGTGAATTTATCTTTATAACCTGCCTCCCAACCATTTACTTAGTAAAACATATAAACAAGTCAACAACAGAAGGTGTAATGTGTTTTTTTCCTTCCTTGTTCATTTAACTTCAGTTTCTTTGCTTTCTCTTCTTTTATTCCTTTTTCTTTCAGACAGGATGAGCAGCCAAGACCTTTTTTGCTTCATCCTTCCTTAAAAAACACAAAAGAGGAGCTCCGATTCTTACAGACGTGTGCTCAGGTGCTAGTCCTCTGCTTGGTGCCCACTCGGGATGCTCAGTCTTGCAGCTTGCGCATTTTGCTTTCTGAAATACTGGCCACTAAAGGTGCGTATCAGTAATGGCTTTCCATCATGAACCTGCCATGCAAACTATCATAAAATCTAGGGAGCTCTCATGAACTGCACTCAGTTGTCCTGGACTTTGTTCCCCTTTAAATAGCACTCCATATATATTCTAAGTATGTCACACACCCCGCTTCAGATAGTCATTACACTTGGGTTATAGCGACCTGTAGAGGGCGATCTTGCAGAGATGTCATGAAAAAAAGGGAGCCCCTCCCGGTCCATAAATACCTGGTACCTCCCACTCATTCCCCAGTCTTTCATCTCTGCAGACGGCGAGCAAGTCAGAAGATGATGTCTCCTCCTTGCAGGTAGCCAGGGTAACTCCCGGCCCGCTTATTTGTCTATTTCTGCCTGGACCCCACCTTCTTAGTATTCACCTTGCCTCCCAGCCTAGGCTGCTGGTCTGGGCAAGGGTAGACAGCACCTAATGGTGCTTAGGAGCTATGCTCCACCGTGAGACCCCATACTAAGGGGTAGGCGGTTTTGCCGGGTTGGTGATCCCGGTTTGGGATGTCCTATCCCTTGCCCGTCCACCTTCCAACGTGGATTCCCCCTCTCCCGGATTGCCCTTGCTCCTTGGGGGGGGGGGGGGGCAGCGTACAGGTCCCCTTCTCCCTGATTGTTATCTTTATTATGCACATGTGCGTGTGATTCTTGTATGCACGTTGTTGTACTCACCCGGCGCTGACTGTGCTGCAGCGCCGGCCGTTTGATCAGATTCGGCGGGGGAGCTTCTTCCCCTCAGGTACGGTGGGGGGGTGGGGTCGGGCGAACCGCGCCAGCCCGCCCTTCTTCTCCCTCTGCTCTCGGGCTCGCTTTCTGGCAGGACGGACGTATCTCCTACGTGAGTGGCCCTTGGGGCCCCATTACTTCTTGTCCTCACTATATTCATGTGTCTATTATGTCTATAGTGTGCCTGTCTTATGCACCATAGTGCTGGGAGTTTATAACCCAGTCCCACCTATTAATATTGCAATATTAGTATATATGTTTGTGTGTGCATGGGCATGGTTGAGGTGCTGAACAGCCGTGTATTCTGTCTTCCAGGTGGACCCTTGTCGGATCCTAAAGGGTCCTCCTGGTCCTAGGGTCCCTGGTTAATTAGGACCTCCCTATAAATCCTCCCACTCGGGACACTAAAGGGGCATCCCGGGTCGCTTATATTTGCGTAATTCCCTTGGGTATTGCGACTACCAATAAAATCACCATATGGAGGCTTCCCAGGATACCGGGCTCGGGCTCCCCTCGGGGCAACCTCGGCAGTGTTTGGGGTGTGGGGCATCCCTTACAGGGAATGATGTTTTCCTTTGCATACCATGTGCGCAGCAGACTATTACACGGCAGTCCGGATCCCAGGCGTCTGGTTCTGCGCCGCCGGTCCCTTCCCCTAACCCCTCCCCGTCTGACCCGTACCCCATGTGATGTTGTCACGAGTCGCAATCTGAGGTGTGTGCCAGATTGTCCAACCTGAAAAAATTATTTTCCAGCGCTGTGGCTAGAAAGGTCCCGGCTAAGAGAAAGCACTTGTCCCCAGCCACGCAGGCTTCGGATTGTGAGGAGTTTGATTCACTGGACTGGGCTGATTACCCCCCCCCCCCCCCCGCTAGAGGAAGGGGAGCTTTTTGAGGAGTCGGATGGTTCTGACGATCAGCAGTTTGTTGGCGCTGATGCCGAGCGGGGTCAGAGGGATTCTGTGGATACCCCTAGGGTCCTGGCTCATATGTTTGAGGTTCTGGCAATCTCTCCTCCTGAAGTGACTCTTCCGCAGAAGGGGGAGTTCTTTGAGGACGCTAAGCCGCGCTTAGAATTCCCTAATCAAAGGCATTTCGACGGCATTATTCTTAAGGAATGGGAGAGGCCTACTCGGCTTCCGGGTGTCCCTCCGGGTTGGGATAAGAAATATCCCTTTCCGGTGGACGCGGTGAGGCGCTGGTCGTCCCCTCCCGAGGTGGACGCCCCTGTTTTGGGGTCTGTCTTGCATTCTCCTGACTGTTCTACTCTCAAGGACGGTGAGGACAAACGCATTGACCAGATGGCTTGTCACGGTTTTGCCAGTGTCTGGTCGGCCTTGCGGCCTGTTTGTGCTTCAGCGCTTCTAATCGTGGCTTCTAGGTCGGTTGTCAGGGACCTGTTGTCTTCCTCCAGGCTTGACCCGGCTAGTGATGAGTTCACCGCCCTTAAGCGGTGCGAATTGTTTTTGTCATTTGTGCTAGCCGCCCTGGATGACACTATGGTGATGTGTAGTAGAACTTCAGCCTTGCTGGTGGCTATTCGGCGGTCGGTTTGGTTGCGCCAGTGGGCGGCTGATTTTGTGTCCAAAAAGTCTTACGGCTCTTCCCTTTCTGGGCTTGCGGCTCTTTGGAGAAAAATTGGATTCGGTCACAAAAGGAGGTAGGTTACCTCAGCGAAAGAATCAACGTCGTCCCTTTCGGGGGGCGGCTTCATTTACCCCTTCCTTTCGTGGGGCCAGAGCTGGATGGGGATCGGCTGTCTTCCCCTCCAGAGGGGATTCCTGGCACAGGGGAAGAGGACGTGCCCGTCCAGGTCACAGCTGGGGCTCCAAGCCGCTGCTAAGCCGGCTCAGCAATGAGGGGGCGCCCTCACCCTCGTGGGTGGGGGGGCGGCTGCGACACTTCTCCCAGGTCTGGGACCAGGAGATCTTGGACAGATGGATTCGGGAAGTGGTGTCTTCCGGTTACAAACTGGAGTTCGAGATCCGGCCTCCTCCCAGATTCTTCAGGTTTCGCGTGCCCTTGGATCCTCTGGCTGCGCAGGGGCTCCGGGCGGCAGTAAAAGATCTCTTGGACATGGCTGTCATCTGCCCGGTGCCTCCCTTGGACCGGGGCCTGGGATACTATTCCAATCTGTTTACGGTGCCCAAGAAGGATGGCTCGGTTCATCCCATCCTGGATCTGAAGTTTCTCAACAGGTTTATCCGTCCCAGGAAGTTCCGCATGGAAACTCTCCACTCTGCCATAAATTCACTTCGGCAGGAGGACTTCCTGACGTCTATAGACATCAAGGATGCTTATCTGCATGTTCCAATCTTCCCGGCGCATCGGAGATTTCTCAGGTTCATGGTGGAAGATCGGCATTTTCAGTTTGTGGCCCTTCCGTTTGGCCTTACCTCGGCTCCAAGGGTTTTCACCAAGGTGCTAGCGGGGGTGATGGCCCTCCTCAGAGCCCAGGGAATCCGCATCGTGCCTTATCTGGACGATCTTCTTATTATGGCATCCTCTCTCGGCCAGGCGGAGCTAGATACCAGGACTGTGGTAGCCACCCTGGAGAGATTCGGCTGGGTGATCAGCTATCCCAAGTCCTGCCTCTCTCCGTCCAGGGTGGTGGCGTTCCTGGGAATGTCTCTGGATATTTCTCAGTCCAGGGTGTTCCTCCCCTGGGCCAAGGTTCTTTTGATTCAGGAATTGACTCAGCTTCTCCTATCCATCCCTCGCCCGTCCATTCGGCTGGGGATGCGACTGGTGGGATTGATGGTGGCTTCGTTCGAGGCGGTTCCATTTGCCCAGTTTCACACAAGGACGCTCCAGCTTCATCTCTTGGCGGCCTGGGACGGGTCCCCGCTGTCATTGGATCAGTCTTTTCTGATATCCCCCCGGGTTCGGCATTCCCTTCGGTGGTGGCTGGAACCAAGCAATCTGATGAGGGGCAGATCCTTTCTGACCCCTCGTTGGGAGACTGTCACCACGGATGCCAGCCTGTCAGGTTGGGGGGGATTTTGGCAGGATCTTCAGTTTCAGGGACTGTGGGGCCTCAGGAGGCTCATGATCCCATCAATGTTCTGGAGTTGAGAGCCATCGGGTTGGTTCTGGCTCACTTGACTCATCAGTTACAGGGCTTGCCGGTTCAAGTTCGGTCGGACATTTGGACGGCGGTCGCCTACATCAATCACCAGGGAGGGACTCGCAGCAGGCGTGCCCTCAGGAAAGTGTCTTTGATCGTGGCTTGGGCAGAGAGCAATGTCCCATGCATCTCGGTGGTGTACATTCCGGGAGTGGAGAACACGGAGGCGGACTCCCTGAGCAGGTGCTCATCTCGCCGGGGGGATTGGTCGCTCAGCCCCAAGGTGTTTCGGTCGCTTTGCCACCGGTGGGGGACTCCCCTCTCGTCACGATCACAAGCTTCCGGCGTTTGTGCCTCTCTCGCGGGATCCGCTGGCTCTGGCAGCGGATGCCATGTCTCTGAACTGGAGGGATCTGGGGTTTCTGTGCCTGTTCCCCCCATTTCCCGTGGTGCACAAGCTGGCCCTAGAGGGCGCGTCAGCAATCCTGGTGGCTCCAAGATGGCCAAGACAGGTTTGGTTCGCAGACGTGGTAAGGTTGGCGGTGGATCAGTTAGATCTGCCCCTTCTGCCAGATCTGCTCACTCAGGGTCCCCTGCTCTACCCCAATTTACCAACGCTGGCTTTGACGGCGTGGTTGCTGAATCCTCCATCCTGAAGGAGGAAGGTCTTTCTGATGCTGTCATTCAGACTCATGTTAGGGCTAGAAAGAAGTCTTCCTCTGCCATCTACTATAGGATTTGGAGGTCTTATATTGATTGGTGTGAGGTCCGGGCCTTGCCTTGCAGGGTGTTTTCTATCCCTAGGGTTTTGGAATTTCTGCAACATGGTCTGGACCTGGGTTTGCAGCTTAGTACGCTGAAAGGGCATGTTTCTGCCCTGGCGGTTTTCATTCAAAAGTCTTTTGCTCTTCATCCTCTGGTTAAGACCTTTTTCCAGGGGGTTACGCATGTGCGGCCTCCTAGGAAGCCTTTGCTCCCAGTTTGGGATTTGATTTTGGTTCTTTCTGCTTTTCAGGGTCCTCCTTTTGAACCTTTGCAGGATATTGCTCTTTCTACGCTTACTCAGAAGGTAGCGTTTCTGGTTGCTATCACTTCCGTTCGACGTGTATCAGAGTTGGCGGCTTTGTCCATTAAGGCTCCTTATTTTGAGAGGCATCAGGACAAGGTTGTTTTCCGCTTCAAGCCAGATTTCCTTCCCAAGGTGGTCTCTGCCTTTCATCTTAATCAGGACATTGTTCTACCCTCCTTGTGTCCTAAGCCCAGCAATGACAAGGAGAGGGTTTTGCATTCTCTGGATGTGGTTCGCTGTGTGAAGTACTATTTGGTGGCTACTTCTTCTTTTCATAGGACTGACGCCCTTTTTGTGGTGCCCTCTGGGCCTAGGAAAGGTTTGGCTCCCGCCAAGTCTTCCATTAGTAAATGGATTCGCCAGGCCATTTTTGGGGCCTATTCTGAAAAGGGGAAGGTTTCCCCTTTTCGTGTTACTGCTCATTCCACTCGTGCTGTTGGAGCGTCCTGGGCTTTCCAGCATCAAACCTCTGTTGAGCAAGTTTGCAAGGCTGCTACTTGGTCTTCCATTCACACTTTTTCCAAGTTTTACAAGGTTGATGTGCGGGCATCAGCGGATGCTGTTTTTGGCCGCAAGGTTCTGCAAGCTGCAGTGGTTTAAGTTTGTGCTTTATTGCCTTGTTTTGGATACCCGCCCTTTATGGACACTGCTATTGGATGTCCCAAGTGTAATGACTATCTGAAGCGGGGTGTGTGACATACATAATACCATTTTGTGAATACTCACCTGTAAAATGGGTATTATAAGTATGTCACACACCCCGCTTCACCCCGCCCTTTGGTATTCTGGATCCTTTCTATGGTGAACCTTTTTTACTGTTACTGGTTATTTTGGCTCTTCCTGGTCCCTTTACTGCTGTCTTATTACTGGGGAATGAGTGGGAGGTACCAGGTATTTATGGACCGGAAGGGGCTCCCTTTTTTTCATGACATCTCTGCAAGATCGCCCTCTACAGGTCGTTATAACCCAAGTGTAATGACTATCTGAAGCGGGGTGTATGACATACTTATAATACCCATATTACAGGTGAGTATTCACAAAATGGTATTTTTGCCTTTCCCTGTAAATGTATGGAAAAAATGTAAATTTTTTTAATATTATTTTATAATATTATTCATTTCAAATTGTTCAAATTGCCACCAGCAACAGTACACTTTTCACTAAATCTGACCTTGTGACTCAATAGCACATTCAAACACTTTAGTTTCCACAGCTTCTCTTTCAACCTCTTTTTCTTCAAGGTCATTTAACAGCAATCATTATTAATGTGCAGGGTGTACTGGTGGACCCACTCTAAAATGCAGTGTGTGTGCCCCCTCCCCCAGTAATTAATATGCAGAGCAGCCAGCGGGGTCCCTCCTGATAATTGAAGCCAGAGAGGCTAGTGGCTCACCCAGTGATTAGTATGCAGAATAAGTTTGCTGCCCTCCATCCATTAATTGGCTAGTGGGTCCTTTCTGATAATTATTATGCAGTGTATCTGGAAAATTTTTCTTCCAATCCATTCCAGGCACTCCTTACACTTGGGATTACCTCCTTGCTAATCACGTGACTGCAAGAAAGAAAACAGGTATGGCCCCTCCCGGCCCATAAGTAGCAGCTGCCTCCTAACCAAGATCAGTTTTTTCTTTCTTGCAGTGGCAAGTGAAGGTTCAGGAAAATAGCTCTTATTCCCACGGATCCCCTAGACCCAAATTGTGCCTCCTACAGCGTCTTGCTGGTCTGGGGTTTGTGAAGGTAAGGTGCAAGCGCCGGGGTCTTGGGGCGCTTACAGAGCGTATAGGCTCTGGCTGCAGGCTTTTTAAAAAGCAAGTCAGCCGCAGGTTTTTCTCTGGTGTACCTGCTGAGGAACGTTTTTTATTTTTAATTCAACCCATCCTTCTTCCAAGTTTTTCTTTAAAAAAAAAAAAATATATATATATATTTTTTTTTTTCGGTATGCCTTAAAGGGGCAGAGTTTAACACGGAACCACGAGGCCGTGTTTCCTGCAGTGCTCTCTCTCTAGAAGAAGGTCGGGTCTTGTTATTCCCCGCTATTCCAAGTAAGTGTAGTAGCCTGCAGGACAGCGGGCGGCCATTACTGGTGCTGTGGACGCAGGCTATGAAAAGCGGCCATAACTGAGCAGGCCGTTTGTGGTGTTCAGGATCGACACTAGGGCGGCCGCCGGGAAGCACTTTTTATTGTGTGAATGCGGCCATCGCGTGTGCAGCTGCGGTGGCGACCGCCCGGGGCAGGTTGGCTGTTGCTGCGTTTCTTTGAGCCTAGGAGGCTTGTGTGGGTGTGGTGGTTGCGGGCAGCGGCTCAGAGACAATGAATTACGGACAGACCCTGCTGGTATTATTATGATTATTATTTTACAGTTTGGCCGACCTGTTTTTTCACTTGCGGCGTTAAGCAGCCTTTCTTACTTTTTATGTATGATCTTATCTTTTGTTTAGGCTGTGAGGAGAGAACGATGGTGGTGAGTGGACATCACCATTATCAATTTTATTATTAATTTTATGATCATTTTTAGGACCAACTGCTTTATCAATGCCATTATTTATTAATGGTATTATTATTTTTATAATATTATTTTTATAGTATTATGTCTTTTACTTTATATTGTGTATATATATGTTAGGTTATTATATTTTTAATATCAGTATGATTGGTTTTAGATTTAAAAAAATAAAATAAAAGGGAAAGGAGATTATTAATGCTCTTTTTCTCCTGTTTTATTTTTAGAAATTGGAAGAAGGATAGAAAAGGGTTGTGGTTCCTCCCGGTCCCTTTTGGGATTGGTTTTTAGGCTTAGGGCCGTCTGGATTGCCAAATTTAAAAAAAAAAAAAACACCATGAGAGGCGCATCAGGGGACAGTGATTCGGGCAGGGTGGGCTCTGCCCTTTATGTGAGCAGGATCCCCTGGGTAGTTTCAGCACGGTGTGTTCCACTTGCGCCATGAGAATTGGTTTAGACCATAATAGAGCGGCTGCTCAGGTCTCTAGCCCAGCTAATGCTCGAGGGAGCGTGATGGCTCAACCATCCCTTATATCCCCCGGAGAGGAGGACGGCAGTGAGGCGCAGGCGGACGTAGCGCACAGCTTGGATAACCTGGAGAGGCAGTTGTCCTTGGTTATTCCAAAGAAGGCCGCCTATAAGAGAAGGCATTTGGAACCTGTTGGTGAGGAAAAGGACGAGGAGTATTTAGAGGAGCAGCTCTCAGAGGGCGAGTTGCGCTCAGTGGAGGAAGATAGTAACTCTATCTTATTCTCGTCTGATGAGGACCCCCTCCTCGCAGACAAAACAGAAGGTCTGCTCTCCTCGGTTTTTGAAACTTTGAATATCGCCCCTCCTGAGGTGGCGAAAAGAGGGAAGGACGACCTGTTTAAGCCAGTAAGGCAAAGGCAGGTGTTCCCGGAACAGCCGCACTTTTCCAAGATGGTATTAAAGGAGGTGGACACCCCAGTAGCAGGCTTGTCGAATACTTCTATCATGCCGTCTGCTACTATAGGATCCTTAAGAGATCCCACAGAGAGACGTATGGATCAATTGGCCCGCTATGCTTTTGCTATGATGGGATCCTTTTTACGTCCTGTTTGTGCCACGGCCATTGTGTCCCTGGCTTAAAGGAAGAAGATGAAGAAAAATTTAGCCAGGGCTAAGTCTCGCAGGCTTATTCAAGAGTCCAAAGATTTTAAGGATTGTTTTAACTCGTTCGCTATCACTGCGATGGATGATGCGGTCAGGCTGGCGGCTAGAACCTCTGCTCTTCTTGTGGCCTTGCGCCGTTCCTTATGGCTAAGACAGTGGTCGGCTGATGCCGCCACTAAGAAAGCTCTTACGGATCTACCTTTTTTAGGGAGCAGACTCTTTGGAGAAAAGCTGGACGGTATGGTCAAGGATGACAAGCTTCCTCAGAGAAAGAGGTCGGCTCGGCCTTTTCAGAGGCCTTCATCATATCGGCCCTTTCGGAGTGGCAGAGGTGTCTTCCGTCCTTGCTCCCGTAGAGATTTTTGTGGTAGAGGCAGAGCGCGTAATAGGGCTGGAGGAGCCTGGAGAAGTAGGCCCAAACCTCCAGCCAAGCCCACTCCAGCATGAGGGGGCGCCCTCACCCGAGCGGGTGGGGGGACGGCTCTTGCATTTTGCTCATATCTGGAGGTGCCACATGGCGGATCTTTGGATCCAAGAGGTGGTGTCAACAGGCTACAAGATCGAGTTTGCAGCCAGACCGCCCGCAAGGTTTCTTCAGTCAGAGGCATCCCGGAACCAGTCAAAGATAGATGCCCTGAGATCCGCAGTTCAGCATCTCCTTCAAAAGGGAGTAATTTGTCGGGTACCCTTTCGGGAGGAAGGTCAGGGGTTTTACTCCAACCTGTTCACAATTCCCAAGAGGGATGGGTCGATTTGTCCCATTTTAGACTTAAAGGATCTCAACAGGTATATCCGCGTGAAACATTTCGGCATGGAGACGCTAAGGTCAGCGGTAAGAGTAGTTCAACCCCGGGGATCTTATGACTTCTATAGACATAAGGGACGCGTATTTGCATGTGCCGATTTTTCCAGGGCATCAGAAATTCCTGAGGTTTGCCCTGGAAGATCAGCACTTCCAGTCTGTGGCGCTTCCATTCGGGATATCCTCGGCTCCAAGAGTGTTCACCAAAGTTTTGGCGAGTCTCATGGCCATTTTCAGGAGCCAGGGGATATGCATCATCCCATATTTGGACGATCTATTAATTTCAGCCGGGTCTCTTCAGCAGATCATAAAAGACACGCAGACGGTCCTATCGACTCTGGAAGAGTTCGGCTGGCTGATCAATTACTCGAAGTCCCATATCACTCCGGCACCAGTAAGGAATTTCTTAGGAATGATTCTGGACACAGTTCTAGTCAAAGTGTTTCTACCAGAGCAGAAGGCTCGGCTAATGCGGAATCAAATATAGTTTTTACTGGCTTGTCAGCAGCCGACCATTCGGCTAGGGAGGAAGCTAGTAGGCCTTATGGTAGCCTGTTTGAGGCCATACCTTTTTGCCCAGTTTCACATGAGGCCTCTTCAGTGGAATCTGTTGGCAAGCTGGGATCGAGCCCTGCAGTTGCTGGATCAAGTCTTTGTGCTAACACCCTCAGCCAGGCAATCTATTCTGTGGTGGATGGACCCTCTTCATCTGTCTGTAGGCAGGTCCTTTCTGACACCACAGTGGCAGATCGTTGCCATGGATGCCAGTCTGACAGGCTGGGGGGGGCATCTGGCAAACACAGAAGATCCAGGGACAGTGGGGGCCGAAGGAGAATCAGCTTCCCATAAATATATTAATTAAGATCAATCCGGCTAGTGCTTCAGTATCTGACCCCCAGTTTAAAGGGGCAGTCCAGGTCCAGGCAGCCTATATCAATCATCAGGGGGGTACTCGGAGCAAGAGTGCTCTAGAGGAAGTAAGCCGGATTATGACTTGGGCAGTTTACATCCCGGGGGTAGAAAACCAGGAGGCCGACGCTCTGAGCAGAAAGGTTCTGCGTCGGGGAGAGTGGTCCCTCATTCGGAAGGTCTTTCAAGCCCTTTGTCTTCGCTGGGGGTGTCCGGAAGTGGATCTCTTTGCATCCAGACACAATCACAAACGGCCGAAATTCATGTCCCTGTCAAGGGACCCTCTGGCCATAGCAACGGACGCCCTGTCAGTCTCCTGGGCAAGGTTCAAGCTTCTGTACGTTTCTCCCCCGCTTCCGCTCCTGAGCCGTGTACTAGGAAAGATAGCTCAGGAGGGGGTACCAACCATTCTAGTAGCTCCTCATTGGCCAAGGAGAAGTTGGTTTTCAGACATACCAAGGTTGGCGGTGGACCATTGGCGTCTACCAGTCGAGCCAGACCTTCTCACACAGGGGGCACTTCAGCACCCGAATTTACAGATGCTGGCTTTGACGGCCTGGCTATTGAGATCTTAGCAGAGAAGGGGTTATTGGCTAAGGTTATTCATACCATGGTTCAGACCTGGAAGAAGTCGTCTTCCATAATTTATTACAGGGTCTGGCAATCATTCATATCTTGGTGTGAGGCTAGGAATTTTTCATGCAGAAGGTATTCGATTTCTAGAATTCTAGAATTTCTACAAGATGTCTTAGATATGAGCCTACAGTTAAGCACCCTAAAAGGGCATGTGTCGGCCTTATCTATTTTTTTCCAGAAGTCTATTGCTAGTAATAGGCTCATTAAGACTTTTTTTCAAGGTGTCACTCATGTCCGACCACCGCGCAAGTCTATTTTACCGGTGTGGGACTTGAATCTGGTGTTGACGGCTCTACGGGGTGCTCCCTTTGAGCCCATGAGTGATGCATTTTGACGCTTAAGGTGATATTTTTGGTGGCAATCACCTCTGTGCGGCGTGTTTCTGAGTTAGCTGCCTTATGTATGAAGTCTCCTTACTTTGAGTTACATAGAGACAAGGTAGTTTTTCGTTTTAAGCCTGATTTTTTACCTAAGGTCGTCTCTCCTTTTCACCGTAATCAAGAGGTAATTCTACCTTCTTTATGCCCGGTTCCGGCTAATGCTAAGGAGAGGGCACTTCATTCTTTAGATGTAGTCAGGGCCATAAGATATTATTTGGCAGCTACAGATTCCTTCCGCAAGACGGATTTTCTTTTTGTTTTATTAGAAGGGCCGAGAAAGGGGCTTCCACCAGCTAAAGCCACTGTCAGTAAGTGGATTAGGCAGCAGTAGGAAGAGCCTATTCAGCCAAGGGGAAGGAACCCCCTTTTCGGGTCCTGGCCCATTCCACTAGGGCCATTGGTGCTTCTTGGGCTTTTCAGCATCAGGCTTCGGTGGAACAGGTTTGCAAAGCTGCCACTTGGTTTTCGGGATTAATACATTCACCAAGTTTTACAAGGTAGATGTTAGAGCCTCAGCTGACGCTGTTGTTGGTCGGAAGATTCTTCAGGCGGTAGTGAGATGAACTACCTGCTGTTCTGCACTGGGGATCCCGCCCATAGATGGCACTGGTTTTGGATATCCCAAGTGTAAGGAGTGCCTGGAATGGATGGGAA
Organism: Gastrophryne carolinensis; assembly: GCA_027917425.1. Taxonomy (NCBI): domain Eukaryota; kingdom Metazoa; phylum Chordata; class Amphibia; order Anura; family Microhylidae; genus Gastrophryne; species Gastrophryne carolinensis. The sequence goes on along the minus strand of CM051234.1, from coordinate 121,948,396 downwards.
GAAAAAACACAATTCTGTGAAGTACTCACCTGTAGAATTGTTTTTTCTGGGAATCCATTCCAGGCACTCCGGCCCACCCCTTTTGGGTCATGATCTATCTTTTGATGCTTTTTTTGATGGTGTTTAGTCCATTTATTACTCTCATTAGCTTTTTAAAAAAAGAAGAAAAAGTATAAGAGAAAGTGAAAAGAACAAAATTTGATTTGAGAGTTTTCTGGCGGAGTTCGGTGTGAAGTAACATGGACTCCTATATAGGGCCTCCTGGCCTGCCTCTGATTTACGTTTTTACTGCTTTTTAAGTAAACTGATCTTGGTTAGGAGGCAGCTGCTACTTATGGGCCGGGAGGGGCCACACCTGTTTTCTTTCTTGCAGTCACGTGATCAGCAAGGAGGTAATCCCAAGTGTAAGGAGTGCCTGGAACGGATTACCAGAAAAACCAATTCTAAAGGTGAGTACTTCACAGAATTGTGTTTTTCTCCATCCAATAATTAAAGTCCTACTTTAGTAAAAAAAAAAAAAACACTTTACTCCCCTTTCATCCAGTGCAGGCTATCTGCTGATCCGGTGTGCAGACACTCACAGGAGTGCCCGATGCCAGTGGCACGCTGGGCGCTGATTCCTCCTCCACCGCAGCATCGACACACGACACTACCCTTTAGTTGTAGATGAGGGTGGGATGCGCCATCGTCATAGGAACTGGGCCATGCCCCCCTCCATTTCCGTGAATTGAGGGGGGCATGCCAGATTTCCTGTGATGATGGTGCATCCCACCCTCATCGACAAATACAGGGCATTGTCAAGCAACGATGAGGAGGGGGAATGTGAGTGTCTGCAGACCGAACCAACAGCCATAGCCTGCGCTGGATGAAAGGCGAGTATATAATTTTTTTACTTAAGTATGACTTTAAAATGATTACATACCCGGAAAGGAAGTTTATGTCGTCACCTTCTATACCCAGCCCAGAGCAGCCTGTGTTTCTTAGAAGGTGACCATATAAACTTCCTTTTAGGGCATATGATCATTTTTAATATGCAGAGCAGCTAGCAGTTCCCTTGTCCTCAGGTACCACCAAGAGTTCATGTTTTGGCGATATTCATTGAGGCAGCGGTATTGTACTGATGAAGGATTAACTGCCGTATTTTTTCACCCTATAAGACGCACTTATTTTTCCCCAAAGGCGAGGGAAAAATGTCCGTGCGCCTTATCGGGCGAATGTAAAAAAAAAAAAAAAACCTCACCCGTTCCATGTGCCCAGGAAGAAGCAGCAGATGGAGGCTGTCATTGCTGCCGGTAAAAGACAGTGATCGCAGCGGCGGGGCCGGGACAGAGCCCACTGCTGCTTCTTACGGCCAGCTCCGTGAATACAGCTCCGTGAATAGGGTGGGCGTGGCCTGTGCCTACGCTGACACGGCACAGGCCACGCCCACCCCATTCACGGAGCGGTGTCAGCGGAGAGGTGAGTTTTACTACTTTTTTTTATTCTGCCGCCCTGCCTATACAAATGGGGGTAGGGGGGGATGCCACACAGCCTATGGGAGGAGAGGGGGATGCCACACAGCCTATGGGGGAGAGGGGGATGCCACACAACCTATGGGGGGAGATGGGGAAGCCACACAGCCTATGGGGGGAGATGGGGATGCCACACAGCCTATGGGGGAGAGGGGGATGCCACACAACCTATGGGGGGAGATGGGGAAGCCACACAGCCTATGGGGGGAGAGGGGAGTGCCACACAGCCTATAGGGGGAGAGGGGGATGCCACACAGCCTATGGGAGGAGAGGGGGATGCCACACAGCCTATGGGGGGAGAGGGGGGATGCCACACAGCCTATACTAATGGGGGGAGAGGGGATGCCACACAGCCTATGGGGGGAGAGGGGGATGCCACACAGCCTGTACAAATGGGGGGAGAGGGGATTCCACACAGCCTATGGGGGGAGAGGGGGATGCCACACAGCCTATACAAATGGGGTGGAGGGGGAATGCCACACAGCCTATGGGGGGAGTGGGGGATGCCACACAGCCTATGGGGGAGAGGGGGATGCCACACAACCTATGGGGGGAGAGGGGGAAGCCACACAGCCTATGGGGGGAGAGGGGAGTGCCACACAGCCTATGGGGGGAGAGGGGGATGCCACACAGCCTATGGGGGGAGAGGGGGATGCCACACAGCCTATGGGGGGAGAGGGGGGATGCCACACAGCCTATACTAATGGGGGGAGAGGGGATGCCACACAGCCTATGGGGGGAGAGGGGGATGCCACACAGCCTATACTAATGGGGGGAGGGGGAATGCCACACAGCCTATACTAATGGGGGGAGAGGGGGATGCCACACAGCCAATGGGAATGGGGGGGCACACTGCCTATATGGAGAATAAGAGGGGGGAATGCCACACTGCTTATGATAATGGGGTGCACACTGCCTATATGGGAATGGGAGGGGGGAGAATGCCACACTGCCTATATAGGGAATGGGAGGGGGATGCCACACTGGGTATACGGGGAATGGGATGAGGGCATGCTACACTGTCTATGGAATGGGGGCATCCCACACTGCCTATGGGAAAGGGGAATGCCACACTGTCTGTAATAGTGCGTTTTTGGTTTAAAATAATTTTTTTCATATTTTTCTCCCCCAAATCCTAGGTGCGTCTTATAGGGCGAAAAATATGGTACTTCACTTTTGTATCCGAGTGATGATCCACAAAATTCAGCCTGTTAGGGGTACTTAAGGCCAGGGCCAGATCAGCTGGATCAAATGCCATGTGTCTGTGCCCCATGAGTGCATAACAGTTAGAGGGTTAAAGGAGCCTAAAGCTTGTTTCATTAATAGGAGGAAAAATAATCAAGAGTGACAGGTCTTCAACGGACCATTCTCTTTTTATAGCATAATACTAATTACCTGTCTTCCCGAGCCAGCCTGTGCTGAAAAAAACGCTTATTGCAGTTCTTCTGATGTGTGTAGATACTATTCTTAGTATACAGTACGTCCTGCTCCAGATAGATTACTTACACTTGGGTTATCCTCCACCAGATGGCGCTACACTGCAGAGACATGTAAAACAGGCTCCTCCCAGCCCCTCAAATACCCGGGGAAATCCCACAAATCCCCAGATTTCTCTGCAGTGCTTACTGCGAAGACATGAAATTATCACTCTGTCGCAGGTGAGCGGGGCTATTAAAGCCTGCGGCCCTGTTGGACTATTCCCACCCGTCCTTGATGTGATGTGCCTTCTAGCCTGGGCTGCGCTGGTCGGGTGAAGGTAGGCAGCACCATGGGTGCTTAAGGAGCGCTGCTCCACCGCAGTCCCCCACCAAAGGGTAGGCGGTATAGGCTGATGGTGAGCCTTTATGGGATGCCCCTCCCGCATTATTGTCCCATGCCCCGGTAGCGGTGCCGCCCTGTACAAAGGGCCGCCATCCTCCCTATTTCTCCCCGTAGCCTTCGGGAGAAAAAGAAGGGGGGGGGGGGGGGAGTGTGGTTGAGCATGTATCGTGATTCTTGAATACCACCTGTTGGCATGTGTGTTGGGACTAGTATATGTGTGTCAACTGCCGCGCTGACTTGTCTTTTACTATTGCAAACGCCTCCGCCGTGCGCGCCTCTTCCTTCATTGGGATGTCCCGGACCTGCGTCCTCATTGGCTGCTTGCCTGGTGGACTTCGCGCTCTTCAGGGGGGGGCGGGGCCGGGCCTGGCGCGCCCTGCGTCACGGCTCGCTCTGGCCCGCCCTTCGAGGTTCGTTTGGCGCCTTTCCCTGTACAGTCACGCGCGTGTGTAACGGTCCCCCCCCCTGCGGTCTGTAAGTGCCCTCGCGGGTGACTTTAATACTCATTATTTACTGTGTATGGCTCTGACACCCCTTCTTCTCATTGTGTCTTTCAGACGGGTGAATCCAGTGGCTTCTCCCGGCCCGTTGTAATTGTAGTTGGGCCTAGTATAAGTACTCCCACTTCCCTAGCGGGTCATTGGGGCATATTGTGCCTAATAATCACCATATGGAGGCATCCCAGGATATTGGGATCGGGGTTCCTTCGGGGCAAGCCCGGCTGTGTGTAGCTTGTGGGGTCTCACCTATCAGCGGTGACAGCGCGCGGGTCTGTGTCCCTTGCGCACAGCAGGCGCTAACGTTGCAATCCGCCCCTCCGGTGGCTGGGCCTGCACCTCGTCTCACTTCACATACTTCTAAGCTTGAGTCTCACCCCCATTGAATTACATACAAGCAGGGATTCTCAACCTGATGTGTCTGCTAGACTGGCCAGTGTTGAAAAATTGATCGCTAATTGAGCGCGTAAGGCCTCCGCTAAAAAGCGTCACTTAACTCCTGATGCCACTCCGTCTCCTATGGAATCTGAGGAGTTGTTGCATCTGTATGGCTACACCTCATCAGACGAATGGGAGCTGTTTTATGACTCAGGGTCATCTGATGAGAGACTCAGGGGTCATGAAGATTCTGGCTCTGACCCCTGGACCCCGGATGATACTGACAGACTGCTGGTCCAAATATTCGAGGTTTTGTCCATTTCTCCCCCTGTTGCGGCTCCCAGGCAAAGGGGGGAGCTTTTTCATACTGCTAAGGCTCGTTTGGAATTTCCTGAGCAAACCCATTTCAATACCCTCGTGCTTAAGGAGTGGGAACTTTCCAGTAGACTTCCCGGTATACCTAAGAGTTGGGACAGAAAGTATCCCTTTCCTGCTAATATGGTCAAGTGCTGGTCATCGCCCCCTGAGGTCGATGCCCCTATCCTAGGGTTTTCTAACACCTCTATTATGCACTCCCCTGACACTACTACGCTGCGGGACGCTGAGGACAGGCGCATTGACCAATTAGCGTGTCATGCCTTTGCATTTGTGGGGGCGGCGCTGCGCCCGGTTTGCGCCTTGGCCATTACGTCTGTGGCGCTCAGGGCCCTGATCAGAAGTGTACTTGATGGGACTGATGAAGGGCAACCTGATACGTTTAATGCACTGTCTAACTGTGATATGTTTGTTAACTTAATCCTATCGGCCTTGGATGATGCCATTAGGATGTGTGCCAGAACCTCTGCCTTGGCGGTACGGTTTGGCTGCGCCAGTGGGCTGCTGACAATGCTGCTAAGAGGGCCCTTACTGGGCTTCCATTTAAGGTGCTACGCCTGTTTGGGGACCGCCTAGACCTTTTTGCTAAAGGAGGTAAGTTACCCCAGCGCAGGCGGCAGTCTCGGCCCTTCCTGGGGGTCTAAGCCAAAACCCTCTCCCAAGCCCCCTCAGGCATGATGGGGCGCCCTCGCCCAACAGGGTGGGAGGACGGCTACAGCACTTTGCGCACGTCTGGAGGCATCACGTCTCAGACAGGTGGATTCAGGAGGTAGTGTCCTCTGGTTACAAGATAAAGTTTGCTGTGCGCCCCCCCTAAGATTCGTCAAGTCCAGGATCCCCCAAGACCCTGCCTCAGCTCAGGTCTTGATGCAGGCCGTGCAAGGCCTTCTGGATATGGGGGTCATTTGCAGGGTCCCCTTAAGAGAAAGAGGCAACGGGTTCTATTCCAACCTTTTCACAGTCCCCAAAAAAGATGGGTCAGTCAGGCCCATTCTGGATTTAAAGATCCTCAACAAATTTGTCAGAAACAGGCGCTTTCGCATGGAAACTCTGCGCTCGGCCATTGGCTCCCTGCGCCCAGGGGATCGTCGGTGGACATCAAAGATGCTTACTTTCACATCCCTGTGTTCCCTGGACACCAAAGGTTTCTCAGATTCGCATTGGAAGATCAACATTACCAATTTGTGGCCTTGCCCTTTGGTCTCACCTCAGCTCCCAGAGTGTTCACCAAGGTGCTGGCAGGGGTGATGTCTCTGGTGAGGTCAAGGGGCATACGTGCGCTGCACTACCTGGACGACATACTCATCACCTCTCGGTCTCTGCAGCAGGCAGAGTTGGACACTCAGCTGGTGGTGTCCACCCTGGAGTACTTCGGCTGGGTGATCAATCACCCCAAGTCCTCCCTGTCCCCTTCCTCGGTGACCCCATTCCTGGGAATGATTCTGGATACGATTCATTCAAGGATATTCCTTCCTCAGCAGAAGGTGGAAGCTCTAACTGCGCAGGTAAGGTTCCTGCTATCGTGCCCCCAGCCCTCCCTCAGGCAGGGAATGCAGTTGGTGGGCCTGATGATGGCATGCTTCGAGGCGGTGCCCTTTTCTCAGTTCTATTTGAGGCCTCTTCAACTTCACCTTCTGTCAGTATGGGACAAGGATCCAACGTCCTTGGATGAGATCTGTGTGCTTCCCCCTTTGGTCAGATGGTCCCTTTCGTGGTGGCTGGACCACAGGAACTTGCTGGGAGGCAGGTCCTTCCTGGCCCCCTCCTGGGAGACAGTCACCACGTATGCCAGTCTATCAGGATGGGGGGGATTCTGGAAGTCCCTGTGGTTCCAGGGGAGGTGGGGCCCTCAGGAGGCCCACTTACCCATCAACATTCTGGAACTGCGGGCGATCAGGTTGGTACTGGAGCAGTTGACCAATCACCTGAGGGGTCTGTCTGTGCAGGTACGCTCAGACAACAGGACGGCGGTTGCCTACATCAACCATCAGGGAGGGACCCGGAGCAGGAGGACCCTTCAGGAAGTGTCGCGGATTCTGACGTGGGCAGAGACCAACGTTCAATGCATTTCGGCTGTGTACATCCCGGGGGCAGAGAATATACTGGCAGACTCTCTGAGCAGGGGGACCTCTCGTCAGGGAGAGTGGTCCCTCTGCAACAGGGTATTCCAGTCCCTGTGTCTCCGTTGGGGGCTACCGGATGTGGATCTGTTTGCATCCCGTCACAATCACAAGCTCCAGGCCTTTGTCTCCCTGTCTTAGGATCCTCTGGCCTTGGCCATAGATGCTCTGTCCATGTCATGGCAGGAATTTCGGCTCCCGCATGTCTTTCCTCCATTTCCCCTGCTGGGCAGGGTCCTGCGCAAGATTGCTCTGGAAGGGGTGCCAGTGATTCTGGTGGCCCCCAGGTGGCCAAGAAGAGTGTGGTTCGCAGACGTGGTGCAGATGGCAGTAGATCAGTACGTCCTGCCAACAGTGCCAGATCTGCTCACTCAGGGCCCCCTACGCCATCCCAATTTACAAACTCTGGCTTTGACGGCCTGGCTGCTGAAACCTCCATCTTGATGGAGAAAGCCTTGTCTGCCTCTGTGGTTGAGACCATGGTGAAGGCTAGGAAGAAAACTTCCTCTTCCATCTATTATAGGGTTTGGCGTGCTTACATTGACTGGTGTGAGTCTAGGTCTCTTCCCTGTCGGGTGTTCTCAGTTCCCAGCGTTCTGGAGTTCTTACAGCAAGGGTTGGAGTCTGGTCTCCAACTCAGTACTTTGAAGGGTCAAGTTTCTGCCCTGTCTGTCTTCTTTCAGAAGTCCTTTGCTCAACATTCCTTGGTCAAGACTTTCTTTCAGGGGGTTACTCATGTGCTTCCCCCACGAAAACCTATGGTCCCTGTTTGGGATTTGAACTTGGTCTTGTCTGCTTTGCAGGGTGCTCCCTTTGAGCCTATTCAGGATGCTGCTCTGGCTGTACTTGCCCTCAAGGTTGTCCTTCTGGTGGCTATTACTTCTGTCAGGCGTGTGTCTGAGCTGGCGGCTCTGTCTATCCAGCCCCCATACTTTGAGAGACACCAGGATAAGGTGGTGTTCCGCTTTAAGCCGAATTTCCTGCCTAAGGTGGTGTCTGCTTTTCATTTGAACCAGGATATTGTTCTTCCTTCGTTGTGCCCAAATCCTAGCAATGCTGAAGTATTACCTAGTAGTCACTGCGTCCTTCAGGAAGACTGATGCTCTTTTTGTGGTCCCTTCTGGTCCTAGGAAGGGGTTGGCTCCTGCCAAGTCTACTATCAGGAAATGGATCCGTCAGGCTGTGATTCAGGCCTATTCTGCTAAGGGGAAGAGTCCTCCCTTCCGCCTTACTGCTCATTCTACTCGTGCTATTGGTGCCTCTTGGGCCTTCCAGCACCAGGCGTCTGTTGAACAAGTTTGCAAGGCCGCTACTTGGTCTTCTGTTCATACCTTTTCAAAGTTTTACAAGGTTGACGTTAAGGCCTCAGCTGATGCTGTTTTTGGCCGCAAGGTTTTGCAGGCGGCAGTGGTTTAAACTGTCTGCTGTTACCTTTTTTATTGGGGATCCCACCCTACTTTATGGACACTGCTATTGGATGTCCCAAGTGTAAGTAATCTATCTGGAGCAGGACGTACTGTATACTAAGAATAATACAATTCTGTGAAATACTCACCTGTAGAATTGGTATTATAAGTATACAGGACGTCCTGCTCCACCCCACCCTGTTGTTGCATTATTCTGGATCCCCTGTATGGTGATTTTCATCATTGTTATAGTGTCCAGTTTTGTTTTGGGTGGTTAACTTCTCCCGGTTTTTTGTTCACTGCTTTTCAATGCTGGGGATTTGTTGGAGGTCCCCGGGTATTTGAGGGGCCGGGAGGAGCCTGTTTTACATGTCTCTGCAGTGCAGCGCCATCTGGCGGAGGATAACCCAAGTGTAAGTAATCTATCTGGAGCAGGATGTACTGTATACTTATAAAACCAATTCTACAGGTGAGTATTTCACAGAATTGTATTTTTACCCATCATGCAATGTTTTGGGACAGATGTTTAAGTGGCTAATGCTGGTTTTCCCCTATTACAGACCCAGAAACACCGTTTTTTTTTCCTACAAGTGGTAAAAACTACAAGCTTAGTTGATTTATTTTTTCAGACTGGATGTATAAGTGACCCCTCCCCTGGAAATGCTTATATATGGATTTTTATTTTAGCCAATTTTGAGATAGAGCTCCTTTTAAATCTAAACAACTTAAAGTACAGCTGTAGCTGTGCTTTGTGGAATTGTAATTTTTCTGCTTGTGATATCAAATAAAACATACCCACATTGCTATATGGTCCTATTACATGATGCATTTCAGCCTGCATTGGTCTCTTTATGGAAGTGGCCATTTTGCTCAGCCCTCATTTTATTGCTAGCCTAGGAAAGACTTCCTAATGTCTGAGCAGAAACCCTGTCCAGTTAGACCTCTCCTACTACAATGCTTAGGGCAATCGGCAGAATTGACGTTTGTATATTATGTGTGATCTGATATGAAGTTATTAAAGAGGAATACCAGAGCTTTTCTGATGTTCCTCTCTAAACATCCCTCCCTCACTGCCTTTTGGATGTTTCCGTTATCTAAAACGCAGACATCCAGCAATATTCCTGCCCCCTTTTCGCCCCCCCTTAGCCGTCCCAGAAGGCTGCAGGCTTAGCCGTCCTTACCTGTAGCGGTCTTCTCTTCAAATGTCTTGTGACACTCCTCAGATCTCATGTGCAGCCTATGCATTGACACTGCGCATGCGTGAGATCTGAGGGGCAGTACAGTGCATGTCCGGGATTCTAAGATGGCGCTGCCCTATGAAGGATGACGGGGTAGTGGATGGATGCTGAGCATGATGCAACCGGAGAGGTAAGTTTAAATGAACCGTTTTCTAAACCGAAGGGGCAGGGGTGCCAGGCAAGCCAGGTCCGGGGGGGGTTTTACTAACTCCCCATGACCTGTAATGTTCCCCCTTTAACATTTAACTTTGGTGTTTAGATTCTGAAATGTGCCCAAGAGTAGTATTTTTTATGTGCACATAGCTATAATTATAGCTGAAAGTTTAGATTGGCAAGCCCACATCCTCTGTGAACTTTGAGATATTGTATTCTATAACTTGGTGAAGAGGGGATTGTAGCACTTGGCGACACTGTTTTTACAAGGATGCTTTAGGAAAGTGAAGGCAGGATGATTTATATTCAAGTCTGCTTCTAAAGTGACCTTCATCTTGCTGTGTCCTGATTTTGTTTCCTCAGTGCTGAAGCCCTTGGTGGAACTGCTGAGTGATCCGGATTACATTAATCAGATGTTGCTCAGCCAGCTGGAGTACAGAGAACAGGTGAATGAGCGTCACAAGAAGGCCTATACCTATGCCCCTTCTTATGAAGAATTCATCAAGCTCATCACTAGCAGTTCTGACATTGAGTTTCTCAAGCAGCTAAGGTACCTGCCATTTCAAGAGCGTAAATATAGTTAACTGGGATGTACTGTAGTTATTTGATTAATAAAACACTTTTCAAATAGCATATAAAGTATCAACTTAAAGCATTGAGCAGGCAAATAATTAATTTAAACACATTAATCCAGAAGACACTGTACTGAGGGCACACTGCTGTGGCAGTGATTGCCTATCAGGTCAGTTGTGATAGGCTGTTGTTGGACCCTCTCTCATATCCAGTTGCGGAAAAAGCCACCGCTGCCGAGCAGATTTAGTACAAATCAGGTGTGTGTGGGGGGGGGGGATTTTTTTTTGAGGGGTGAATTGCAGACCTTTTTAATTTTGCCAGTATGTCACCATTAGGTACAATGTGTTTAAGTTTAGGAGACGTGTGGGCAGCTTTAGAGTTGTAGAATTATTATATTTATCACCACAGCTCTACTTGGTTGTGAATTATTCTCAGTGTGTCACACACCCCGCTTCCCCTTTAATTCTTACGATCGGGTTACTCCACCAGCAGGTGGCGACGTTGCAGAGAGAAGTCTTGAAAAACGAGCCCCTTCCGGCCTATATATACCTGGGACCTCCCACTTAACACCAGTGTTTTCCCTCTGCATGAGGCGACAAGACAGAAGAAAGAAGTCTCCTGCTTGCAGGTAGCCGGGGTCAAACCCGGCATCCCCTTTTGGTCTATTTCTGCCCAGTCTTTTGTGTTGTTTTATGCCTAGTTAAACGGAAGCCTCCCAGCCTAGGCTGCTGGCTGGGCAAAGGTAGATGGCACTTTAGGTGCCTAGGAGCTTATCTCCTCCGCTCGACCCCACGTGTGGGGCAATGCGGCTATCCGGCATGGTGATCCGGATTTGGGATGCCCCTGTCCCGATGTTCCCCTTGGCCACCTTCTCCCGCTCGGTCCCTTCGCTAAATGGGGGGGGGGGGGTGCTTGTTTGCATGAGGTGCTATACTTGTGTGTGTTTATGTATAGGAAGTGCTTTGGCAGGGTCAGCGCCGCGGTGGCGGCGCGTGGCCTGGGCTGCTGGGGCCTTTTCTTTTGATTCACTTTCAAATTTCCTCCCTTTTTGCTTGCGGTCTCGCCATTGGGCGAGCCGCGTCACTGGAGGGGCGGGGCCGCGCTCTCTGCGGCCTCGCTCGGTGATTAGGGGCCGTAACCGGGGCGCGCTGTGTCCGGGCCTGCCCTTCACTTCGTCTGTCTCATCAGAGACAGGTGTGCTGGAGCCGGTGGGGGAAGAGGACGCGTCCAGTGCGGCTTTAGCTGTAAAGGTAAACGGTCCCCACCATTGCACACGTGGGGCCGTCCTTGTACTTTGTATTTGCCTGCCATGCCTAGCGTTTTCCTGAGGGCACTTTGCTCTTTGTGTATGGGTTTAAATGTCTGTATATAGGTATGTATGTATGTATGTGTGTGTGTATATATATATATATATATATATATTTATGCATGTATATACTTTTATTATTATTGCACTCTCTGGCTTTTGTTAGCCTTAAATAGCATGTGTCATGTATATTTCTTATTCATGATGTCTAAGCTGTTCATATATGTTTTGCCTTGTTTGGTTATGTATGAATGTGGTGCATACTGGTTGGGGGACTGACTGTGGTCTCTCTTCCCCCACAGATTCTGGGATCCCCTCACTGCAGTGGCTCTCCCGGTCTGTTATACCTGGCTAGTCTTAGTCTCTAAATTGGGATTTTTCTAGGCTTTAAAAAAAAAAATCCTCCCACTTCCGGGACTTAAATTACAAAGGGGCATCCCGGGTGGCTTAATGCGTAAAACCCTGGGTTGTTGCGAATACCATAATTTCACCATATGGAGGCTTCCGACGTTACCGGAAATGGCTCTTCTGGGCTATCCAGGCTGTGTGGGGGTTGTGGGGCTCCGCTCCCAGGCGATGATGTCATATTATGCGTTCCATGTGCAAGACAGAACATTGCGCGCCAGTCCGTTGCTCCGGCTTCTGGCTCCTCGCAACTTCCGTCATCCCCTACCCCCCCCCTCCATTATTCCGGACTCCGTGTGACATTGTCAAAAATGGGGATTCGCATTCCGAGGTGCATGCACGGTTGGCCAACCTCGAGAAGATAATTTCCGCTACTGTGGCTCAGAAGGCTACGGCAAAGCGGAAGCACCTTTCTCCGGCAGTGCCTGCTTTGGAGGGTGAAGTACCTGAATTTTTGGATTGGTCCGATTGTCCCCCTGATGAGGAGGGGGAATTCCTTGAGGAGTCGGATGAGCCTGCAGACCAGCTATTGTTTGACACTGCTGGTGATCAGGCTGTGGGGGTGTCCCTTGACACTCCTTCCATTTTGGCTCAAATGTTTAAAGTTTTGGCCTTGGATCCGCCAAAGGGTGAGTTGTTTGACGTGCCCCAGCTGCGTTTGGTGTTTCGCAGGCAACAGCACTTTGAGAGGGTTGTCCTTAAGGAATGGGAACAACCCATGCGCCTAGCTGGAACTCCTCCTAATTGGGATAAGCGTTATCCCTTTCCGGAGGACTTGGTGAAGCTTTGGTCGGTGCCCCCCGACGTCGATACCCCTGTGTTAGGGCTGACTGGCTCGGCTGCGTTGCAGTCTTCTGACACCACTACCATTAAAGATGGTGAGGATCGTCGGAATGATCAATTGGCTCGCCATGGTTTTATCAGTGCCGGGTCGACACTACGGCCAGTTTGTGCTTTGGCGCTTCTTCTGTTGGCAGTTAGGTCCATTATTAAGGATCTGTACGCAGGTCTTGATCCCGCTTGTGATGTGTTTAGTTCTCTCAAGCAGTGTGAGTCGTTTGTTTCCTTTGTCCTGACCGCTCAGGACGATGCTCTTGCGACGAGTAGCAGGACAGCGGCACTGCTGGTTGCTATTCGTCGGTCTATATGGCTACTCCAATCTCTTCACAGTCCCCGAGAAGGACGGGTCGGCTCACCCCGTCCTGGATCTGAAGTTTTTCAACCTTCCCAAGTCCTCCCTTGCTCCGGCCAGGGTGGTGTCCTTTCTGGGAATGCGGTCGGATTCCGGTCAACACAGGGTGTTTCTCACTCAGTCCAAAATTTGTCTGATTCAGGAGTTGGCTTGGGTCCTTCTTTCCAATCCTCGGCCGTCTGTTCTGGAACTGAGAGCCTTCTGTCTGGTTCTTGCTCTTTTGTCCCAACATGGTCTGGGCCTTCTGGTTCAGCTTCGCTCGGACAGTCAAACAGCGGTTGCTTACATCAATCATCAGGGAGGGACTCGCAGTCTGGGTGCCCTCAGAGTGCTGTCCCTGATCCTGACCTGGGCAAAGGCACATGTTCCTTGTCTCTCGGCAGTCTGCAGTCCGCTCCGGTGGGGGAAACCGGAGGTGGTCCTGTTTGCCTTTCGTCACAATTGCAGGCTCCCGATCTTTGTGTCGCTCTCCCAGGATCCTCTGGCGGCGGACGCCATATCCCTGAGCTGGGGGGACCCGGGGTTTCTGTACCTGTTTCCTCCGATACCCATGCTAGGCAGGGTGGTACGGAAGCTGGTTCTGGAAAGGGTGTCCGCCGTTCTCGTGGCCCCAAGATGGCCAAGACGAGTATGGTGCGCAGACATCGTTTGGCTGACAGTGAATCAGCTCATTCTGCCTCTTCCGCCCGATCTGCTCTCTCAGGGTCGGTTGTATTACCCCAATTTACCAACGCTGGTTTTGACGGCTTGGCTGCTGAGACCTCCATCTTGAAGGAGGAGGGTCTTTCTGACTCGGTTATTAAAACTCTGATCGGTGCCCGAAAGAGGTCTTCTATCACCTACTATAGGACTTGGAAAGGCTATATCGCTTGGTGTGAGATTAGATCTTTTCCTTGTAGGGTCTTTTCGGTCTCCAGGATTCTGGAGAAGATTGTCTTCTTGGTAGCTATCACTTCGGTTCGGCGTGTCTCTGAGTTGGCGGCCTTGTCTATTCAGGCGCCCTACTTTGAGAGGCATCTGAATAAAGTGGTCTTTCGGTTCAAACCGGACTTTCTTCCTAAGGTTGTTTCTGCTTTTCATTTGAATCAGGATATTGTTCTTCCCTCCTTGTGTCCTAAGCCTAAGAATAACAAGGAGAGGGTTTTGCATTGTTTGGATGTAGTACGGTGTGTTAAGTACTATTTGATTATTACTTCTCCTTTTCGTAAAACTGATGCCTTTTTTGTTGTGCCCTGTGGGCCTAGGAAGGGTTTGGCACTGGCCAAATCTTCCATTAGCAAATGGATACGTCAGGCCGTTATTGCGGCCTATTCTGCTAAGGGGAAAGTTCCCTCTTTTCGTATCACTGCTCATTCTACTCGCGCCGTTGGAGCGTCTTGGGCTTTTCAGCACCAAGCTTCTGTTGAACAAGTTTGTAAGGCTGCTTCTTCTGTTCATACTTTTTCTAAGTTTTACAAGGTTGATGTGCGGGCCTCAGCGGATGCTGTTTTTGGCCGCAAAGTTCTGCAGACTGCAGTCATTTAAGTTATGCTTCATTTTGCCTTCGGCTACTCATCCCTTGTGGACACTGCTTTTGGATGTCCCGATCGTAAGAATTAAAGGGGAAGCGGGGTGTGTGACACACTGAGAATAATACCATTTTGTGAGAACTCACCTGAAAAATGGATATTGTCAGTGTGTCACACACCCCGCTTCACCCGCCCTTTTCGGTATCCTGGATCCTTTATATGGTGAAGCTTTTCTTTATTTTGAGGTTACCGTTGGATTTCCTGGTACCTTGTCTTTCTGCTTTTTAAATCACTGGTGTTAAGTGGGAGGTCCCAGGTATATATATGCCGGAAGGGGCTCGTTTTTCAAGACTTCTCTCTGCAAAGTCGCCACCTGCTGGTGGAGTAACCCGATCGTAAGAATTAAAGGGGAAGCAGGGTGTGTGACACACTGACAATATCCATTTTTCAGGTGAGTACTCACAAAATGGTATTTTTTTGGCCTTTCTAGTTAAGGTTACAATGAAGCATTCTTGCCACCACCAAAGGAGGTGGTGCAAATATAGCAAAGATAAAATATGAGGCAGTGGAGATGACCATTGACGTTAAAAGAGTCCCTTGAGACTTTTCCAATCTACATCTATGGGGAGGAGGAGGAAGGGAGGAAGAGGAGACAAGAGTAACACAAACAGGGACCTGGTAGATGCCTGTCCAAAGAAACTTAAGCAGACCAAAGACCTTAATGCCATACAAAGGAAAGCGTAGCAGAGACCATTATTCCTACACAAAGTATGGAAGGATGGTCTATCAAAAAAGCTGCTGATGCTATTATATAAGGCAGCTATTCATTTAGTTTTGTGCAACCACTTCACAGTAAGGTACAGAGGTGCCACCATGAAGGACAAACATAACATAATACAATATGTTCTCCAACATCTAGTCATAGCTGATATACGGTACTTTTATTTAATGTTAAAATCTCTAGTTCCACCAAGTCCAGCACTGCTAAATGGTACTGACTGATTACCTCTTGTTAGCCTCCATCTAAAGAATGCATCAACACTATTATCTATAAGACTGCATTCAAATGCACAATATCCCTTCTGTGATTGTTTTTTTTGCCAGTGCAGTAAATGGTTTGCACTGCTCAGTAAATACACCTAAGTAGTTGTTTCTCTCATAGTACTATTCAGTAACTTATAATTACATGGTAATTTGACATATTCAAATTGCAGTCTAAATTGCTGCTATTTTGAAGTCTCTATTAAAGCAAATGTACAGTTGCTATAGCTATTTTACTTAGTGACATACTTTGTAAAGCTGAAAAGAGATTCAAAGTGGATCTCCAGTCAAAAAAATGTATTAAAGGCTCCTATAACGCCCCCCCTCCTTACAATCAGTAATGTAAGCTACTTGAGAAGGCTTATCTCTATGCAGTAGTTGTGAAATAGCAGACATATTCTATGCTCCAGAACTGCATGGGCATGGCCATCTTGCTGCAATTCTGACAAACCTGGTCCTACAGTCAAAGTGACCCTAAATCTTTTTCTAGCCAAAAGTAAAAAGCCATCAGCTGTAATGGCTCAGCACTTGTGTTGAGCGAACCCATAGACTTCCAGGTTCGGCAAATTTGTCAGAACTTTGAACAAAAGTTAATTTTGTGGACCCAAAAATGGATGGCTGTAAAATGGTGTAAGTGGGGGGGAGGAGGGTAGAGGGCTTGCTAAGATCTTGATTTATGTCCACTTACTATGCCCTGGGGGTTTAAGGAAGATCCACGTCAATAGTTACAGACACTGCACTGAAAAGGCTAATTATTTAAACTAGGGACTAGCTGTCCCTCACTATAGAAAAAAATTCCTCTCCCTACCTACCTTCCCTGAATTATTAAAATGTTCTCTGTCCCTTACTGCAGCTACAGCTTCTCCCTGTCTAACCTACCTACCTGTAGCAGCGCCGGGACACATGACCCCTGCCTCTTATACAGCGGGACTTTGGTTGCCATGGGCTTGGAACATCAATCCGCTTTACTGTTCAGCCGAAAGCCGAACACAGACTTCTGGCTGAAGTCTGTGTTAGGGTCCAGCGCCCCAAAACGACGATATACAGCATCTGCTCATCTCTACTCAGCCCTGCTCAGAAAGCTCCTAAAACACTGTATTAACTTTATAGATAAATAACTGTTGCAATGCTCTGCGGCAGCCGAGAACAATGACTTACATCAGTGGTGTTCAACCCTCCTCATCAAGCCTCGAGGGCAACCAAAGGCCAGGTTTTGCAGATGTACAGGTGTGGTTATTAGTTCTATAGCGCTGCCTGAGCACTATTCACTTTATCTATGCATCTGTGTGGAGATTTGCAAAACCTGGGAAGTCGGCGGGCCATGAGGAGGGTTGAGCACATGTGACTTATATTGATACATAGATTCATCCCCATCCAGCAGCTGGTGATTCAGTGTGTCAATGTGTGTAACATGGCAGACATGCTGATCCCTTTTTCTGAGGTAAATTTTTCAGTTTGGTGTGGGCTGCTTATAGCAAAATCCCAAGCTCCAGCCCGTATTGTGTGGAGAAACAATATCACATAGGCAAACTGCAGACTGCCATGCTGATCTTTACATCCGTGCAGCCAGGTAGACAAGGGTTTTATTTTGCGTTGTGTACTAGCCAACGCTCTCCTAATGTGTAATTATGTGTACCCAGGACTCTCAGGTTTGGTCCAATGTGGCTGCTCCCATATAATTCTAGGAGGGCAGCTATTCCACAACATCTGCATGGGTTCAAGCCCTATTAAACAAAAAACAGACCGATCATCAAAGGAAACCTTTAGGGGGAACATGTTACTAAACTTTATTTTCTTGACTAGAGGTCCACTTTAAATTCACCCAGTTCAGTCTGCAATGTTAACATTGTTGATCCAGTGCAAGTGCAAGCACAGACATGAGGTCATAGTGGGCCTAATTTCACCTTCATATTGATTCCAATATGAAATCTCTGGATCATCAATCTACTTTCATCCATAATAGATATGCTCTCAAGGAAGGCACCTGGGCCAGAACCCCAGTATATTCACCCCTCTTCTCAGCTTAAATGTTCAGCTATGTAAAACCCCTTTGGATTTGTCATATATTCACCTTGGCTTATGATCTAATGGCACCTGTGTGGAGCAGACCCTCCTCCCACATTGTGTGCTTGGCAGACTTTACGAACAAGCGTGAATGTTGAGGGTAGCGGGGGATTTCACAAGAGAGTAGCGGAGCTAACTCTATGCCACAACACCTCTGCCCCCTTCTACCTTTGCCATACATGAGGTGACTATATGGCGATTCCACTGTATTTCAAGGATTCTAGTGTTTGTGCGGGGTGGTCATCCAATCCTAGAGACTCTGTGGTTGGGTTTTGGTCCTCTTTAATGTATCCACTATGCAGGGCCGGATTATGAGAGGGGTGTGCGCCCTGGGGCTTCCACCACTTGCCCTGCAAAGGGGGCTTTCACCAAACTTTGGGTTATGGTCTGGTCCAGGAGGCTTTTCATTCAGGCCAGCAACAAAGCTATCAGTGGCGGTGGGGGCCCCCGGGCCTAGACAAGCTTTTTTTTTTTTAATTTATTTTTTTTTTTTTTGCAAACCTGCATCCAAAGCCACCACAGGGCAGGATGGAGAGTCTAGAGCAGCAAAGCTGCTGTCAGCAACGCTACAGTGATGGATGTGTGGGTGCAGAGCTGTCAATTGGCGGCCGCTCACTGCTACTGGCAGCTCAATGCAGGGAATAGTTTTCTGCTTAACCAGCTGAGCAACTACACTCTTCGTCCAGAATGGCGAAGTGGGAGTTTCCAAGTAGCACGCACCCGCACAATGGTGGCAAAAGGGACTCAATCTGACATTTTAGTAAGTAGGTGGGTGCCAGACAACCACCTATCCGTTACTTGGCTGGACTATTATTTTAAAGGAAAAAATACTGTATCTGGGGCCTTCACCACACCCTATCTGGCCCTGTCACCGTGACTATTTCCTTGGGCAGAGAGTTCATATAGTCTCATTGCCTCTACATTATAGATTCCCTTTCTGTCGTTTATGTTCCATGTCTGAGTAACCTCTTTCCTCTAGCCTTGGTGGATGCCCCAGTATTGCACATTTACAAGTAAACACATATATATGTATTCAGCCCTGATTTTGTTATACATAGTTATTAGAAAATCCTTTAGGCATTTTTTTTTTCAAAATTATAATAAAAATAAAATGTCTCTATCTCTTCTAAATGTTTTTTTTTCTAATTTGTCCAGTTCTCTAAACAAGTCATCTAATGGGTTGTTTTCCTTCTTTTGTCCCGTGCATTATTAATAACCTATTTTCCATGCTCTATGTATTATTAATTACACACATCATATTTTCCCATAATACACAATATGTCATGATTAGACGACCTTCTAAAAACCATAGCAAATACCCTTTTTTCCTTTCTTGCAACTTATTTAACTTGGCAAGTTGAAGTGATTCTCCATATTAAATCCCGAAAACAAGCACCCTGGTTTCCAGAGCTGTCAGGCCATCTAGAGGCTTGATTCAGAGCCATGTTAGAAAACTCATTAATTTTTAGATGAGAAAACTGCCATTCACTATCGTGGTCTATCTTGGGGCTAATTCAGAGCCTGGTGAAAATTTGCACCCGTTAGACAATCGAAGTGAATGGCAGATATTCTTGGTGTGCCACACACCCCGCTTCACCTTTAATATTCTTCACGATTGGGTTAACTCGCCGCCAGGTGACGCTGTGCAGAGAGGAAGTCTTGTAACGAGCCCCCTTCCGGCCTATATATACCTGGTACCTTCCATTTATCACCAGTGTTTTTCTCTCTGCTTGACGACAAGACAGAAGATTGAAGTCTCCTGCTTACAGGTAGCCTTACCCCGGCACCCCCTTTTTGGTCTATTTCTGCCCGGTTTTTGATTGTTGTACCTTTATGGTGGAATGGAAGCCTCCCAGCCTAGGCTGCTCACTGGGCAATTGGTAGACGGCACTATAGGTGCCTAGGAGCTTATCTCCTCCGCTCGACCCCCTCTTGTGGGGGCAATGCGGCTATCCGGCATGGTGATCCGGAAATGGGATGCCCCTGTCCCGAGGGTCCCCTTAGCCCCTTACTCTCCCGTTATGGTCCCTTCTCCCTTCACTATGGGGGGGGGGAGTTAGAGGGATGTGTAGTGTGTGTGTATTTCACTGTATGTTTTTTTATTACATGTGTGTTTTACTTTGTACACTTATCAGACTGCATTTGGTCTGATTATTCCTCTTAGAGCTTCCTCAGGGCAGGTCTTTTAAATTGCTGCTGGCCGGCTTGGCCAGTTTTTGGGTCAGCTTTAAGGGGTGGGCTGCGCTGTGGCAGGCTGGCTGGGCTGCCTTAGCCTTTTGTGTATCACAGCCCCCCTCCCCCCTCCCCCGCTGGTCTCCTCTCTGTTAGGCGGGCCGCGTGTTCAGCGTCGGCTGCGCTGTTAGTTCCCCTCCCTCCCCCCTCCCCCTTCCTTTGTTGTGGTTGCCTGTTGTAGTGGCTCATCTGGAAGTAATCCCTTGATGAATTGGCCGCACTGATCGGGCTTGAAGGGGGCGGGTCCCGGTGACGTGGGAACGGGGGCGTGGCACCGGCGGCAGCGTCATGCGGCTGGCCCCCGCCCCACTTCCTTCCTTCCTGTCTTAAAGGAAGACACGTGGGGGGCGCGCGCTGCCGCACATGGGTCTGTTTACTCCGGCTCCTGCTGCTGCTGCTGGCTGCTGCTACGCTTTTTCATTCATGCTGTTGCTGCTGCTGCTCTCAGATCTTTTGCTCAGGTAAGCGGTCTCACCTTGTGTGGGGCCGTCGAGTGTTATTAGAAGTCTATAATATTTATAGTTTTATAAGACAAAGGGGGGAAGATTTTTAAGAGGATGTTTTTTATTATCATGGATTAAATAGTAGGCAAAGTTTTTTCCTTTGCTTATATAAAGGCACTTTGTGCTGTGCTTATGTATGATTGCGTGTTGCCACATGTTTGGGGGTCTGACTGTTGGTTTTTCTTCCCCTACAGATCCCGGGAATCCCTGAATAAAGCGGCCCCCCGGTTCAATATTACTTGGCTAGTCCTTCTTTTTTAAAAAAAAAAAAAAAAAAAAGAAAAATTGGGACATATTTATACATATAATATAATATATTATTATTATTAATAATATATTATTATAATAATATATATATATATATATATATATATATATATATATTATTAAAAAAAATATATATATAATCTTTATTTATACAAAGATTATTAAGGGGATCTTCATTATATATTAAATCCTCCCTTCCGGGACATTTACAATAAGGGGGCATCCCGGGTGGCTTATGCCTTAAACCCAAAAATTTGCGAATACCATAAATCACCATATGGAGGCTTCCGATATTACCGGAAATGGTTCTTCTGGGCCATCTAGGGTGTGCGCAGGATGTGGGACTCCGCTCCCAGCTGATGATGTCTTTGTATGCATTCCTTGTGCAAAGCAGAGTATTGTGCGTCAGTCCGTTGCTCCGGCTGCTGACCCGTCGCAACTTCCATCATCTCCTACCTCTCCCTCCCTGTTCCGGACCCCGCATGACACTGTCAAGAGTGGGGATTCGCAATCCGAGGTGGCGGCATGGTTGGCCAGCCTCGAGAAAATAGTGTCCGTTAAAGCAGGGTCAAAAGCCACTGCAAAACGATACCTCCGGCTTCACAGGATGAGGTATGTGAGCCTGTTGAATGGTCCGATGGCTCCCTGGACGAGGAGGGAGAAGTCTGATGAGCCTGCAGATCAGCTTGAGGCTGATGCTATTGGCGATTTGTCGGCGGGGGTTTCCCTCGACACCCCCTCCATTCTGGCTCAAATGTTTGAAATTTTGAATTTAGATCCGCCTGAGGCTGTCACCCTGCCAAAGGGTCAGTTGTTCAAAGAGCCTCAGCCGCGTTGGGTTTTTCCCAGACAACATCACTTTGAGAGGGTGGTGCTTAAGGAATGGGAACATGCCACGCGGTTAACTGAAATCCCTTCCAGTTGGGAAAAGCGTTATGCTTTTCCGCCAGAATTGGTGAAGCTTTGGTCCGTCCCTCCTGACGTCGATACCCCTGTGCTAGGGCTCTCCAGCACGGCTATGGTACAGTCTGCTGAGACCACTGCCCCTAAAGATGGGGAGGATCGTCGGATTGACCAGTACGCTCACCATGGTTTTATTTATGCTGGGTCAACGATGCGCCCGGTGTGTGCTTCGGCGCTTCTTCTATTGGCGGTTAGGTCTGTAATTCAGGAGCTGTGTGTGGATCTCGATCCCACTTGTAAAGAGTTTACTGCGCTCAAGCAGTGTGAATCTTTTGTTTCCTATGTTCTATCCACTCAGGACGATGCGCTGGCTATGAGTAGCATGACAGCTGCAATGCTGGTGGCTATTCGTCGGTCAGTGTGGCTGCGTCAGTGGTCGGCGGACTCAGCTTCTAAAAAGGTGCTCACAGCTCTCCCCTTTTTGGGCTTGCGTCTGTTTGGTGAAAAAATTGATTCAGTCGCAAAAGGTGGTAAAATGCCGCAACGCAAGAGGCCTCGTCATCCCTTTAGGGGGGCAAGTTCTGGTAGGCCTTCATTTCGGGGATTCAGAACGGGTAGGGGGGCTTCCTTTCCCGCTACCAGAGGTGCAGGTTGGACTCGGGGGAGGGGCCGTGGCCGTCCCGCTCAGTCCTGGGGCACCAAGCCCAAGCCTGCTGGTAAACCCGCTCAGCAATGAGGGGCTGCCCTCAACCGTGCGGGTGGGGGGACGATTACGACACTTCTCCCAGGTTTGGGACCAGGAGATTCCGGACAGATGGATCCGGGAGGTAGCGTCGTCCGGTTACAAGCTGGAATTCTAGTCTCGCCCTCCTTCACGGTTCTTTCGGTCTCGGGTGCCCATCGATCCTTTGGCCGCACAGGGGCTCCTGGCGCTGGTAAAGAATCTGTTAGAGATGGCGGTCATCCGGCCGGTACCGCGCTTAGAGATGGGCCTCGGGTTTTATTCCAATCTTTTCGCAGTCCCCAAGAAAGACGGGTCAGTCCGTCCCGTCCTGGACCTGAAATTACTCAACAGGTTCATCCGTTTTCGGAAGTTTCGCATGGAAACCTTGCGTACGGCCGTCGGTTCCCTTCGGCAAGGGGACTTCATGACGTCCATAGACATCAAGGATGCTTATCTTCATGTTCCCATCTGCCACGCTCATCAACGTTTTCTTCGATTCGTGATGGAAAATCAACATTATCAATTCGTGGCTCTTCCGTTTGGCCTTACCTCAGCTCCAAGAGTGTTCACCAAGGTGGGGCATTCGTGTCGTACCTTATTTGGACGACCTTCTCATCATGGCTCCGTCGCTCAATCAATCGGAGACAGACACCAGGTTGGTGGTCTCCACGCTGGAAAGCTTTGGTTGGGTGATCAACTTCCCCAAGTCCTCCCTCGCTCCGGCCAGGGTGGTGTCCTTTCTGGGGATGCAGTTGGACTCTCTTCAACACGGAGTGTTTCTCCCCCAGTCCAAAATTCATCTGATTCAGGAGTTGGCTCGGGTCCTACTTTCCGATCTTCGGCCGTCCATCCGTCTGGGGATGAGGCTGGTAGGGTTGATGGTTGCCTCCTTCGAGGCAGTTCCTTTTGCTCAATTTCACACGAGGACGCTTCAGCTTTATCTGTTGGCGTCCTGGGACCGGCAGCCTCGGTCGCTGGATCAGCCCTTCCAGTTGTCCTCCCGGGTCCGGCAGTCCCTCCAGTGGTGGTTGGTCTCGACCAATCTCGTGAAGGGCAGGTCTTTCCTGACCCCTCTTTGGGAAATTGTCACCACGGACACCAGTCTGTCGGGATGGGGCGGATTCTGGAAGGAGCTGCAGTTCCAGGGGCAGTGGGGACCTCAAGAGGCCCACTTACCCATCAATATTCTGGAACTGAGAGCCATCCGTCGGGTTCTTGCTCTCCTGACTCAACACGTTCTGGGCCTTCTGGTCCAGGTGCGTTCAGACAATCGAACAGCGGTTGCTTACATCAATCATCAGGGAGGGACTCGCAGTCTGAGTGCTCTCAGAGAGGTGTCCCTGATCCTGACCTGGGCAGAGGCCCATGTTCCTTGTCTCTCGGCGGTATACATTCCAGGAGTGGAGAACCAGGAAGCGGACCGGTTGAGCAGGGGCTCTCCCCGTCTGGGAGAATGGGCTCTCCCTCCTCAGGTGTTTCGCTCAATGTGTCTCCAATGGGGGACACCAGAGGTGGACCTGTTTGCCTCTCGTCACAATCACAGGCTCCCGAACTTCGTGTCGCTCTCCCAGGATCCTCTGGCTCTGGCAGTGGACGCCATGTCCCTGAGCTGGGGGGATCTGGGATTTCTGTACCTGTTTCCTCCGATACCCATGCTGGGCAGGGTGGTTCGGAAGTTGGCTCTGGAAAGGGTGTCCGCCGTTCTCGTGGCCCCAAGGTGGCCAAGGCGAGTGTGGTTCGCAGACATCGTTCGGCTGGCAGTGGACCAGTTTGTCCTGCCTCTTCGGCCCGATCTGCTCACTCAGGGTCGGTTGTGTTACCCCAATTTACCAGCGCTGGGTTTGACGGCCTGGCTGCTGAAACCTCCATCTTGAAGGAGGAGGGTCTTTCTGACTCAGTTGTCAAAACTCTGATCAGTGCCCGGAAGAGGTCTTCTTCTATCATCTACTATAGGACTTGGAAAGCCTATATCGCTTGGTGCGAGATTAGATCCTTCCCTTGTAGGGTCTTCTCGGTCTCCAGGATTCTGGAGTTTTTACAGTCAGGGCTGGACTCTGGTCTCCAGCTAAGTACTTTGAAAGGGCAAGTTTCTGCCTTATCTATCTTTTTTCAGAAGCGTTTTGCGCTTCATTCTTTAGTTAAAACTTTTTTCCAGGGGGTTACGCATGTGCGGCATCCCAGGAAGCCTTTACTCCCCGTTTGGGATTTGAATTTGGTTCTTTCTGCTCTACAGGCTCCTCCTTTTGAGCCTTTGCAAGATATTGCTTTGTCTACCCTGACTCAGAAGATTGTCTTCTTGGTAGCTATCACTTCGGTCCGGCGTGTCTCGGAGTTGGCGGCCTTGTCTATCCAGGCTCCCTACTTTGAGAGGCATCAGGATAAAGTGGTCTTTCGGTTCAAGCCAGACTTTCTTCCTAAGGTTGTTTCTGCTTTTCATTTGAATCAGGATATTGTTCTTCCCTCCTTGTGCCCTAATCCTAAGAATGACAAAGAGAGGGTTTTGCATTGTTTGGATGTAGTACGCGGTGTTAAGTACTACTTGATTATCACGTCTCCTTTTCGTAAGACGGATTCCTTTTTTGTTGTGCCCTATGGGCCTAAGAAGGGTTTGGCACCAGCCAAATCTGCCATTAGCAAGTGGATACGTCAGGCCGTTACTGCGGCCTATTCTGCTAAGGGGAAAGTTCCCCCTTTTCGTATCACTGCTCATTCTACTCACGCCATTGGGGCGTCTTGGGCTTTTCAGCACCAAGCTTCTGTTGAACAAGTTTGTAAGGCCGCCACTTGGTCTTCTGTTCATACTTTTTCTAAGTTTTACAAGGTTGATGTGCGAGCCTCAGCGGATGCTGTTTTTGGCCGCAAAGTTCTGCAGACTGCAGTCATTTAAGTTATGCTTCACCTGGCCTTGAGATGCCCTTCCCTTGTGGACACTGCTTTCGTGAAGAATATTAAAGGTGAAGCGGGGTGTGTGGCACACCAAGAATAATACCATTTTGTGAGTACTCACCTGAAAAATGGATATTGTTGGTGTGCCACACACCCCGCTTCACTCCCACCCTTTTCGGTATTCCGAATCCTTTATATGGTGAAGCTTTTATTTATATTGATTTATTTTGAGGTTACCGTTAAAATACTGGTACCTTGTCTTTCTGCTTTTTAATACACTGGTGATAAATGGGAGGTACCAGATATATATAGGCCGGAAGGGGGCTCGTTACAAGACTTCCTCTCTGCACAGCGTCACCTGGCGGCGAGTTAACCCAATCGTGAAGAATATTAAAGGTGAAGCGGGGTGTGTGGCACACCAACAATATCCATTTTTCAGGTGAGTACTCACAAAATGGTATTTTCACTCCTAAAAAGAGTGAGAATTCTCTCCTGGCTCAGAATCGAGATGAAGATGGAATTTTGCACCTCCACTTACCCACTGTCATCACAATAAATGGAGTGGGTGTATAGCGGCACACATAATTCTGTCAGGGATGAGAGGGTGATTGAAAAAAAGTTGCAGGACATTGCAGTGCTGGTTCTCCGGTATCTGTACATTTTAAAACACCAGAGGGGTGACAGAGGAGCTGCAGGGGACAAAAGGAGAGTATTTTATGTTTTTTGCCTGACCAGTCCCCTTTTAAAGAGGAAGTCAACACTTGCTCATTCACTTGTATGACCCCTAGTTAGTTATGTGACCACCAGTAGCCATTTAGCTTTATTGTGCAAACCGGATTTATCACCAAAAGTCACATGATTGGCAGCCATAAAGCAATGAGAAACTTATAAGCATTGGTTAACTTTTCTTTGAATAAGAATGCTTTTTTTGTTGCTTCTTCCCAGCTGATTAAGGCTTGACAATTTACAATTGCTCCTGCAACCACTCAAAACTAAAACACCCTGGAGACTTCCTTTCTTAGCATCCCCAGCCCTGCCGCTACCTGGATTTACCACATAACCCACAATACACAGCGACGGCATTTGCAGGCAACCTGCAGTTTCATAGGACACCATTTTGGTGGAAACATTTACCACTGCAGATGCAAACCGGATAGCTTGTATTGAATCACAACAAGCTAAATCAAAATCCTCACCTAAACCAATTTAGGCCTGAGGGGGACACCCTCACCCAAATTGGTGTGTGGATTAAGCCAACATTTAGGGCTAGGAAGTGATGGTCTCTGGTTACAAGATCTAGTTCAAATCAAGACCTACAGACAATTATTCCAAGTATACAGCACGTCCTGTTCCAGAATATTCCTTACACATAGGTAATACATCCACAAGATGGCGCTCGACTGCAGAAAAAGACTTGTGGCCACTCCCGGCCCCTTAAATAGCCAGGAACCTCCCACTAATTCCCGTCTTTCTGCAGTCTGGACTACGAAGATGAAGATGGCTTTCTTCTGCGCAGGGAGTGGGCTTTGCTTAGGGCCCTGCAGGCTTATTTCCACCCGTTCTGGACCCATTACCTCCCAGCCACGGCTGACTGTTCGGGTGAAGGTAGGACAGCACTAGGGTCAGGTGCTGAAGGAGCGTTGCTCTGGGCCGCAAGACCCTGTACCAAAGAGTAGTCGTTGACAGGCTTTTTATGGTGAGCCTCATTGGGATGCCCCCAGCCCTTTATCTCGGGATATTTATCCCTCCTTCCCCCCCTCTCTTTTCACGCTGTTGGTTATGCAGGACCCCCTCATTGCATTCCGCGTGATCGGCAGGGGATGCCCGGGGAGTACACTCTTGTGTTTTTACTACTGTGTTATTCCAAGTGTGACATACGCTCTGCTTCCACAGTTATGACATCTGGGTAATCTCCAGTTGAGGGCGAACTTCTGCAGAGATGAATGCAAAAAAGGAGCTCCTCCCGGTCCATAAATACCTGGGACCTCCCACCAATTCCCCAGTTCCTTCTCTGCAGGAAGGCAGAAGATGAAGACCTCTCTTACTTGCAGGTAAGCCGGGCTCGCGCCCGGCCATTTTTGTCCCTATTGCTGCCAGGACCTTTTCTAAGTTAACCCTATTTGAGCCTCCCAGCCTTGGCTGCAGGTCCTGGTGAGGGTAGGCAGCACCTAATTGGTCTTGAAGGAGCTTTTGCTCCCCGGTGAGACCCCATTACAAGGGGTAGGCGGATTTCTGTGTTTGTGATCCCGGTTTGGGATGCCCTGTCCCTTGCCCTTTCCTCTGACCAGATCCTGGTTTAGGAATCCTTCCCCCTCTGGGTCCCTTCCTTAACCTCCCGGGGGGGGGGGGGGGGTGCGCTTCATCCCACAGTTGTCATTTGCTTTTTTATGCTGTGTGCGTGTGGTGTGTTTTTACTTGTGTCTGAGTGTTAGTGCCGACAGTCGTTTCTCTTGGTGGCAGGGCAGTCTGGTTGTACATTCAGCCTGGGGAGCATCTCCCCCTCAGGCTGCGGTCTAGGGAGGGGGCGGGGCCAGGCCCTCGGCGCAGTCGCCCCTCCCCCTCCTTTTGGCGCCTTGTGGCGACCCAGCCACTGGCTGGGATCCGCGTTGCTGGGTTAGCTGGGAGGGGGCGTGGCCTGGCGAGCACGCGTTCTGCTCTTCACTTCTCCAGCTCTGCCGGTGGCCATATTGGACGTTCTGCTGTTGCTACTGCAGCTGCTGCGGATTCCTTGGGTTGTGCCTGTGAGCCACTTCCTTAGCTTTTGCAGGGGTACCCCTTTTCTCCGGTTTGCACTTGTATATATATATTTGTTTATACATATTATTTTTACTTTCCACTATTTGAGTGCCTTTGCTTATTGGCCCTTTTTTATGTGTCTTCAGATGGTCTCGTGTGTGTGCAATTAAGGGGTTTTTCCTGGTCCTGGGGTCCCTAGCCTAAATCTACAAATCCTCCCACAGGGACTCTAAAGGGGCATCCCGGGTTGCTTCTGCTTAATTCCCTACGGTCCTTGCGACTGACCCTAAACGATCACCATATGGAGGCTCCGCAGGATACCGGGCTCCCTCTGGGACAATCCCGGCCATGTGTGGGTTGTGGGGTATCCCTTACGGGGGAGAATGTGCTGATTTGTATTCCATGTGCACAAAAGGCCATAACGCGGCAGTCGAGTGCCCAGCCTTCTGGGTCGGCTCCCCCCGCTTCATCGCCTTCCCCTTCCTGCCTTATCCATCAAGTGACATGGTTGTTAGCGGGGAGTCGCACTCTGATAGGCTAGGTTGGCCAGCATCGAGAGATTTATTGCTAGCGCGGTGGGCAAGAATGCCCAGGCTAAAAAGAGACATTTGTCGCCAGCCCAGGCGGCTTGGGATGTTGATGATGATTCCCTTGATTGGTCGGATTATTCCCCGTTAGAGGAGGGAGAATTGTATGAGGAGTCTGAGGCTGACGATGTACAGTTTTGTGATGCTGATGTTGGGCAGGCGCGGGGGGATGCCGTTGACACTACCAAGGTTTTGACACATCTCTTGGAGATTTTGAATATTGCCCCACCTTAGGCTCCCCCTCTCAAAAAAGGGGAATTTTTCGGTTCCCACAAGCCTCGTTTGGAGTTCCGTACCCAAGGTCACTTTGATGCATTGATTCTTAGGGAATGGGAGAAACCTAGTCGGCTTCAGGGTGTTTCTCGGGGATGGGATAAGAAGTATCCTTTCCCGGTGGAAGCGGTTAAGCGCTGGTCTTCTCCCGAGGTTGATGCGCCCGTTTTGGGATTGACTAACACCTCGGTGATTCACACCCCAGACGCCACTACCCTTAAGGATGGCGAGGATAAGCGCCTTGATCAGATGGCATGCCATGCTTTTGCCAGTGTGGGTTCGGCCTTGCGGCCTGTGTGTGCATCTGTACTAGCGTCGGTGGCTACTAGGTCTCTGATCAGGAACTGGTTAAAGGACGCTCACCTTGATCCTGCCAGCGCTGAGTTCGCTACTCTTAAAAGGTGTGAATTGTTCATGGATTTTGTCTTGGCTGCTATGGAAGACACTATTGTCATGTGTAATAGGACTTCGTCCTTATTGGTGGCCATGCGCCGATCGGTCTGGCTCTGCCAGTGGACAGCGGACTTTGCGGCCAAGAAATCGCTCACAGCTCTCCCCTTCTTGGGTTCGCGGCTGTTTGGAGACAAGTTGGATGCTGTGGCTAAGGGAGGTAAGTTACCTCAGCGTATGAAGCAGCGTCGCTCCTTTCGGCGGGCAGGCTCCTTCAATCCTTCCTTTTGAGGTGCCAGAGCTGTCAGAGGTTTGGCCTTCTCGGTTGTTAGAGGTTCTTCGTGGAACAGAGGCAGAGGTCGGGCCCGTCCCGCGTCTGCCTGGGGTTCCAAGCCTAAGCTCGTGGTTAAACCAGCTAACAATGAAGGGGCGCCCTCACCCGTTCGGGTGGGGGGACGGCTGCGGCTCTTCTTCCAGGTCTGGGCCCAGGAGGTCACAGACAATTGGATCTTGGAAGTGGTCTCCTCCGGGTACAAACTGGAGTTCCAGTACTGGCCTCCTCCAAGATTTTTAAGGTCTCGGGTGCCCTCGGACCCTCAGGCTGTACAGAGGCTCCTGTCAGCAGTACAGAATCTTCTGGACATGGGAGTCATATGCCCGGTGCCTCCCTCGGAGAGAGGCAGGGGTTACTACTCCAATCTTTTCACGGTTCCCAAAAAAGATGGCTCCGTGAGACCCATTCTGGACTTAAAGATCCTCAACAGATTCATCAGAACCAAGAAGTTCCGCTTGGAGACTCTGCGCTCGGCCATCAATTCCCTTTGTCAAGGGGACTTTATGACATCCATAGACATCAAGGATGCGTATCTGCATATTCCTATTTTCCCAGCGCATCAGAGATTCCTCAGGTTCGCGGTGGAGGATCAACATTTTCAGTTTGTAGCCCTTCCCTCCGGGTTGACCTCTGCGCCGAGGGTCTTCACCAAGGTTCTGGCGGGCATAATGGCACTGTTCAGAGCTCAGGGCATTCGCATTGTGCCATACCTGGACGACCTGCTAATCTCAGCTTCTTCCCTCCGGCAGGCGGAGCTGGACACACACCAGGTGGAGTAGACCCTGGAGAGGTTCGGGTGGGTGATCAACCGCCCCAAGTCCTCTCTCCCCCCATCAAGGGAGATTTCATTTCTGGGCATGAATCTGGATACCATTCTGGCCAGAGTGTTTCTGCCTCAGTCCAAGGTGCAGGGGATTCAGGATCTGATCCGCCTTCTTCTGGCATCCTTCGAGGCAGTCCCGTTTGCTCGGTTTCACATGAGATCTCTCCAACTTCACCTATTGACGCATTGGGACAGGTGTCCGCAGTCCTTGGATCAACTGTTCAGGATGTCTCCCAGGGTTCAGCGGTCCCTTCGGTGGTGGCTGGTGCCGAGCAACCTGTTGAGGGGCAGATCCTTTCTGGTTCCTCGCTGGGAGACTGTTACCACGGATGCCAGCCTGTCGTGCTGGGGAGGATTCTGGAAAAGTCATCAGTTCAGCAGGGTGTGTGGTCCTCAGGAGGCTCACAACCCCATCAATGTCTTAGAGCTCAGAGCCATCCGGCTTGTCCTGTCACGGCAGACGTCGCACTTACAGGGTCTACCGGTTCAGATTCAATGAGACAATCGTACAGTGGTAGCCTACATCAATCACCAAGGAGGGACTCGCAGCAGGAGTGCCCTCAGGGAAGTCTCTCTGATCCTGCAGTGGGCGGAGAGCAATGTTCCTTGCATTTCGGCAGTCTACATTCCGGGAGTGGAAAACACGAAGGCGGATTCCCTGAGCAGGGGGTCCTCTCGCCAAGGGGAGTGGTCTCTCAACCCCGGGGTTTTTCGGTCCCTTTGTCACAAGTGGGGGACCCCGGAGGTGGATCCCTTTGCCTCACGGCACAATTACAAACTCCTGGCCTTTGTGTCTCTATCTCAGGATCCTCTAGCTCTGGCAGTGGATGCCTTGTCCCTTGCCTGGAAGGATCTAGAGTTTCTGTACCTGTTTCCTCCCTTCTCCATGGTGGGCAAGGTGGTTCACAAACTGGTTCTGGAAGGGGCACCAGCAATTCTGGTGGCTTCAAGGTGGCCAAGAAGGGTTTGGTACACAGGCGTTGTAACGTTGGCGGTAGATCAGTACCGGCTTCCCATGTTTCCGGATCTGATTTCTCAGGGGCAACTTCTTTACCCCAATTTACAAACGCTGGCTTTGATGGCTTGGCTGCTGAAACCTTCATTCTGAAGGAGGAAGGTTTGTCTGAGGCTGTTGTTCAGACCTTGCTTAGAGCTAGGAAGCGGTCCTCTTCTGGCATTTACTATAGGACTTGGGGCGGTCCTATATTGACTGGTGTGAGGCTAGAGCTTTGCCTTGCAGGGTGTTTTCGATTCCTAGGATTTTGGAGTTTCTTCAGCACGGTCTGGATCTTGGGTTCCAGCTTAGTACCTTGAAAGGGCAGGTCTCGGCTCTTTCTGTTTTCTTCCAAAGATCGTTTGCCTTACCCCCGCTAGTTAAGACTTTTTTCCAGGGGGTTACTCATGTTCGGCCCGCTCGGAAGGCTTTGGTTCCTGTTTGGGATTTGAACTTGGTTCTTTTGGCTCTCCAGGGTCCTCCTTTTGAGCCGTTACAGGATATTGCTCTTTCTGTTTTCATTCAAAAGGTTGCCTTCTTGGTGGCTATTACCTCTGTTCGGCGTGTCTCTGAGTTGGCGGCTCTGTCAATTCAGGCCCCTTACTTTGAAAGACACCAGGACAAGGTGGTCTTTCGCTTTAAGCCAGATTTCCTTCCTAAGGTGGTATCTGCCTTCCATCTCAATCAGGATATTGTTCTCCCTTCCTTGTGCCCTAAGCCTAGCAATGACAAGGAGAGGGTCTTGCACAATTTGGATGTTGTTCGCTGTGTTAAGTACTATTTGGTGACTACTTCTTCTTTCCGCAAGACGGACGCCTTTTTCGCGGTGCCCTGCGGGTCCAGGAAAGGTTTGGCGCCCGCCAAGTCTACCATTAGCAAATGGATTCGTCAGGCCATTGTTGGGGCCTATTCTGCTAAGGGGAGGGTTCCTCCTTTTAAGATCACTGCGCATTCTACTCGTGCTGTTGGTGCGTCCTGGGCTTTTCAGCACCAGGCTTCTGTTGAGCAGGTTTGTAAGGCTGCTACTTGGTCCTCCGTTCATACTTTTTCCAAGTTTTACAAGGTTGATGTGCGGGCTTCAGCAGATGCTGTTTTTGGCCGCAAGGTTCTGCAAGCTGCAGTGGTTTAAGTTGGTGCATTCTTTTACTGTTTTTGGTTCCCACCTATGACGGGCACTGCTATTGGATGTCCCAGATGTCATGACTGTGGAAGCAGAGTGTATGTCACACTTGGAATAATACCGTTTTTTGAGTACTCACCTGTAAAACGGATATTATGAGTGTGACATACACTCCGCTTCCACAGTCATGACATCTGGGTAATCTCCAGTAGAGGGCAAACTTCTGCAGAGACGAATGCAAAAAAAGGAGCTCCTTCCGGTCCATAAATACCTGGGCCCTCCCACCAATTCCCCAGTGTAAGATAGCAGAAAGGGGACCAGGAAGAACCAATTATAACAAAACTAACAAAATAAACAATGGTTCACCATATAAAAAATCCGGAATACCAAAATTGTGGGGTGAAGCGGAGTGTATGTCACACTCATAATATCCGTTTTACAGGTGAGTACTCACAAAACGGTATTTTTTGTCACTTCGTGTTTGGGGTGTGTGGAGGCCGTTGTACGGCGCTCCGTGGTGGTTGTCGCTTTTACTGTGTTTTTTTGTTTAACTGTCATGGCGCTGGTGCGTCACGTGATCTTGTTTTCGTGCTCTTCCGGGGGGGGGGGGGTACCGCGGTTTGACGCGTTCCGCGTCGCCGCCATTTTGTGGCCCTTCCATTGCGGTGCTGCGACGCGGTTGGTGATCGGCTTATCTGTGCGCTTGCCGGCTTGGTCCGTGAGTCCCTTACGGGGTTTTTTTTTTATCTTTGGTTTATTATTGTATGGTTAGGGATGCTTATGGTGTACATTATTGTGTCTTGCAGGCGGGTCCCTTGACTGTGGTTCTCTCGGCCCTGCCTATTGCTAATCTCCCACTTCCCCTAGCGGGTTTCGGGGGGCATCCCAAATAGGGTGGCTGTTTAGCTGTGTCCCTGTTCTGACAATTGTGCATACTTTTTTTTAAAAATCACCATATGGAGGCTTCTGGGGATAATGTGCTTGTGGTTCCTTCGGGACAAGCTCGGCTGTGTGTTGCGTGTGGGGTTTCCCCTGCGCCCAGCAGGTACTTGCGCTGCAGCCAGTTCTAGGGTTGTCTAACAAATCAGTCATGCATTCTCCTGACACTACTACCCTGCGGGATGGTGAGGACCAGCGCCTGGACTATCTGGCTTGTCATGCCTTTGCCTGTGTAGGGACCGCGCTGCACCCGGTTTGTGCCTCTGCCATTACAGCTATTGCTATTAAAGGGCTGCTTAAGAGTCTCTTAGATGGGGCCTCTGATGTTGCGGGAGGAGAGGAGTATAGATCTCTCCTGCTTTGCTATGAATTTGTTACTTATGTTCTATCTGCTATGGATGATGCCATTAGAATGTGTGGGAGGACTTCTGCTCTGTTGGTGGCTATATGGCGCTCTGTCTGGCTGCGTCAGTGGGTAGCTAATAACGCTGCTTAGAAGGCTCTCGCTGTTTTTCCCTTTAAGGGGCTGCGCCTCTTTGGTGAACGCTTGGACTTGTTTGCCAGGGGTGGTAGGTTACCTCAACGTAGGAGGCCGTCTCGGCCCTTTCGGGGGACTGATGCCTCTCTCCCCTCCTTCCGCGATTCCAGGGCTGGTCGAGGAGCTTCCTTTGCTGGATCACGTGGAGATTATTGGGGCAGGGGCAGAGGATGTGGCTGCCCCGGCCTCTCCTGGGGTCCCAATCCTAAATCCTCCCCTAAGCCCCCTCATTCATGAGGAGGCGCCCTCACCCATCCGGGTGGGGGGACGGCTTCGGCTCTTTGCTCACGTCTGGAGGCGACGTGATGGACAGACAGATGGATCCCTCCGGTTACGATAAAAGATAGGGTTAAGATAAAGTTTGCAGCCTGACCGTCCCCAAGATTCCTCAGATCCCGGATGGCTCAAAACCCTCGGTCAACTCAGGGCCTGCGCCTTGCAGTCCAAAACCTTCTGGAGTTGGGGGTCATCTGCCCTGTACCTTTCAGGGAAAGGGGCAGAGGCTTCTATTCCAATCTCTTCCCGGTCCCCAAAAAGGATCGGTCCCTCAGGCCCATTTGGATTTAAAGTGTCTCAACAAGTTTGTCAGATTCAAGCATTTTTGCATGGAGACACTATGCTCAGCAGTCAATTCACTGCACCCAGGCGACTTCATGACCTCCGTAGACATCAAGGACGCTTACCTTCATGTACCAATCTTTCCGGGTCATCAGAAATTCCTCAGGTTTGCTCTGGGAGATCAGCATTATCAATTTGTGTCACTTCCTTTCGGTATCACCTCGGCTCCCAGGGTATTCACCAAGGTGCTGGTGGGCGTGATGGCTCTGCTGAGAGCTCAGGGCATTCGCATTCTCCCTTATTTGGACGACATTCTGATCTCGTCCCAGTCCTTCTATCAGGCCGGGCTGGATACCCAGGTGGTGGTGACCACACTAGAGTCATTCGGCTGGGTGATCAACCATCCCAAGTCTTCTCTGTTCCCATCTCTGGTGAGGTCCTTTCTGGGCCTGACGCTGGATACATCTCAGGTCAAGGTGTTTCTCCCTCAGCAGAAGGTGGAGAATCTTCAAGCTCAGGCCCAATTACTACTGTCTTGTCCGCATCCCTCCATTCGACAGGGGATGCAGCTGGTGGGCCTGATGGTGTCCAGTTTTGAAGCGGTTCCCTATGCTCAGTTTCACATGAGACCTCTTCACCTACTGTCGGTATGGGATCGGGATACTGTGTCCCTGGATCAGGAGTTTGTTCTGTCCCCCCTAACCAGGTGGTCCCTCTTGTGGTGGCTGGACTCAAGGAATCGCTTGGTGGGCATGACCTTTCTGTCACCTTGCTGGGAGACTGTCACTACATATGCCAGTCTGACAGGTTGGGGGGGCCTCTGGAAGTCCTTGAAATTCCAGGGTCAGTTTGGCCCTCAGGAGGCCCACACCCCTATCAACATTCTGGAACTGAGGGCGGTGAGGTTGGTTCTCACACAATTGACCCCACTCCTTCGGGGTCGGGCTGTTCAGATCTGCTCAGACAACCAGACGGCGGTTGCCTACATCAATAATCAGGGAGGGACTCAGAGCAAGAGGGCCCTCAAGGAAGTGTCTCTGATTCTGTCCTGGGCGGAGGAGAATGTTCCCTGCATCTCGGCAGTGTTTATCCCAGGGGTGGAAAATCTGGAGGCGGACTTCCTGAGCAGAGGGACTTCTCGTCTGGGAGAATGGTCCCTCAGCAGCAGGGTGTTTCGCTCTCTGTGTCACCGCTGGGGTCAGCCGGATGTGGATCTGTTTGCGTCCTGTCACAATCACAAGCTTCCAGTCTTTGTCTCTCTGTCCCAGGATCCTCTGGCCTTGGCCATGGATGCACTAGCATTGTCTTGGAAGAGCTTTCAGCTCCTCGTGTTCCCTCCATTTCCTCTGCTGGGCAGGGTGCTGCGCAAGATAGCCCAGGAGGGGGTGCCAGCCATCCTGGTTGCCCCCTGTTGGCCAAGAAGGGTGTGGTTCGCAGACATCGTGCAGTTGGCAGTAGATCAGTCCTGCCCAAGAACCCAGGTCTGCTCACTCAGGGGCAGCTGTGCCATCCCAATTTACAAATGCTGGCTTTGACGGCTTGGCTGCTGAAACCTCCATCTTGATGGAATAGGGGTTGCCTGCCTGTGTTGATACCATGATTCGGGCTAGGAAGAAGTCCTCGTCCTTTATCTATTACAGGGTCTGGCATGCTTACATTGCCTGGTGTGAGTCTAAGTCTTTTCCCTGTAGAGTATTTTCTATTCCCAGGATTCTGGAATTCTTGCAGCATGGTTTGGATTTACTACCCTCAAGGGCCATGTTTCAGCCTTGGCTATTTTCTTCCAAAGGTCTTTTGCCAACCACCGTTTGGCTAAGACTTTTTTCTAGGGGGTTACTCACGTACGCCCGCCACGTAAGCCTTTGTTACCAGTCTGGGATTTGAATTTGGTTTTATCTGCCATGCAGGGTTCTCCTTTTGAGCCTATTCGTGAGGTTGCTTTGCCTATTTTGACTCTTAAGGTAGCCTTTTTGGTGGCTATCACTTCTGTTAGGCGTGTTTCTGAGTTGGCGGCGCTTTCCATTGAACCTCCTTACTTTGAGAGACACCAGGACCAGGTGGTATTTCGGTTCAAGCCAGATTTCTTGCCTAAGGTTGTGTCTGCTTTTCATCTCAATCAAGACATTGTTTTGCCTTCTCTGTGTCCTAATCCTAGTAACTCTAAGGAGCGGGTCTTACACTCTTTGGATGTTGTCAGGACCTTGAAGTTCTATTTGGTAGCTACTGAGTCTTTTAGGAAGACTGATGCTCTTTTTGTTATCCCTTCTGGAACTAGGAAGGGTCTGCCTCCGGCTAAGTCCACTATCAGTAAGTGGATCCGTCAGGCTGTGGTACGAGCCTATTCTGCTAAGGGGAAGGAGCCTCCCTTCTGCCTTACTGCTCATTCCACTCGTGCTATTGGTGCCTCTTGGGCTTTTCAGCACCAAGCTTCTGTTGAACAAGTTTGTAAGGACGCTACTTGGTCTTCTGTTCATACTTTTTCTAAGTTTTACATGGTTGATGTTAGGGCCTCAGCTGATGCTGCTTTTGGTCGCAAAGTTCTGCAGGCGGCAGTGGTTTAAACTGCCCGCTCTTACTTTTTGGGGATCCCACCCTACCTTACGGACACTGCTATTGGATGTCCCATGTGTAAGGATTATTCTGGAACAGGACGTGCTGTACACTACAATTCTGTGAGTACTCACCTGTAGAATTGGTATTATAAGTATACAGCACGTTCTGTTCCATCCCGCCCTTGTTATCATTATTCTTGGTTACTTTTGTATGGTGATTGTTCAGTTTATGTTTATTGATTCTCCCGGCTTCTTGTGTTACTGCTTGTCAACACTGGGAATTAGTGGGAAGTTCCTGGCTATTTAAGGGGCCGGGAGTGGCCACAAGTCTTTTTCTGCAGTCCAGCGCCATCTTGTGGATTTATTACCCACGTGTAAGAAATATTCTGGAACAGGACGTGCTGTATACTTATAATACCAATTCTACAGGTGAGTACTCACAGAATTGTATTTTTTTGCTTTACAAGTAGCAGTAAGCTGCTTACTAGAAATAGAAGTAGTGGTCTCTGTTCTGCCCACAGGAATTGATAGCTGTTCCAATAAAGGAGGATTAGGACTGGCCTGGGAAAAAAAGCAATATTATTGATTCATGCAACCATTAAAGCCTGTCCATTTTGACATCCTTTTATATATACTGCAGCCCAAGAGGCATCTCCGACAAAGAGTCAAGGATCTCCTTTAATGTGTGAGGAGATCATTCTGATATAGCACATCAGAAGGCTCTTCTACCTTATGGTATCATAAAATCTGCCTGGGAAAAGAATTAAATATTCAGAAAGTTATGTATGTTTTCTTTTCTAAATTATGATCTGTGGTTTCAGGTTAAATAAATTGAAATTAACTAAGTGAAAATCAACAATCATGGCCGCTGGTTTGGAGAATCCTATTTACGATTTTCCTCTGGCTAATGGCTCCATCTCTTTCTCACTTTGTTGAAAGTAACATATAAAGTACAATTGTTTTATAGCAGGCATTTTGTCCAAGGGGAAACACTCTCTTGCCCTGCTCTGATTTTTTTGTTTGTTCTGTTCTGGTAGACTTTGTGGCATATATGGCCATTGTATGCTTGCACATTTAACTCGCCTGAATGAAACATATGGTGGGGGGCGACAGCCGTGCCGTGACTGGGTTAACTGTGCCTGAACGGGCAGCAGGCTTAGACTCACAATTCCTGCCGCTGCACGAGTCTCCCAAAGTTGCCTGGCCTTCATTACTTTTTATGGGGTGATTTGGGGGGGTAAGTTCTGCACGCTGTCTATTATAGGTGTATTCTGCACCCTGCCTATCTTGGAGTGATGGAGGGGGATTCTGCACACTGCCTGTTATTGAGTGATGGGGGATTCTGCACACTGCATGTTATGGAGTGATGGGGCGCTACGCACGCACTGCCTCAGCTTGCTCCCTCTCACCCTCCATCACTAAATGAGGGTTTTGGATGAATAGGGTCTTAGGAGGAACCCCCAAAGATCCAAAGAATAAGATGTTGGAGGAAGCTGATGCTCTCGTATTAGATATTTATGACACAATGAAAACTCCTAGGCTTCAAAACCTGGAGGCATACATATGAAACAAAACAAGCCCTTTTGGAGACCCTCCCCTGTATGTTTAGGGCCATCTTATTCTTAGAAGACCCCTCTGCGCCTACGAGGCGGTTAGAGACATGGTGAGGGCTTCAGCCCTAGTTAATTCAGCCAGACAAGCTATTTGGTTAAAAACCTGGCAGGGGGGCCTTACCTCAAAGGCCAGATTGTGCTGAATTCCTTTTAAAGGAATCTCATGTTCAGCACTGAAGACAACATTCACTCGGCCCTCAGAAAAGCTAAAAAGTTTCCCATCCTATTAAAATAAAAGAAAAAACACAATTCAGTCAAAGAAATTTATTTTCAGCAGAGTCAGATGGAGCCCAAGAAGCACTGGGGCAACATAAAGGGGGATGCAAGTCAAGTTTGTTATGTAATCCCCCGACATCTTCCCAAAAACCTTGATCCTGACGCGAGCCTCAGGTTGGGGCAAGGTTAATCTTCTTTTTGGTCGCATGGAAGTCTATAACTTCGAATCCTTTTTGTGTTGAGTGTGATGTCTTGGGAGTATCAATTGGAACTCTGTTCCAGACCTCCACAGAAGTTTCAGATCAGTTCAGACTCGCCCAGTCATTATAGTGACAGATGCCAGTGCCTGGGGCTGGGGTGCCCACCTGGACATCTTACAGATTCTGGTGCACTGGTCAAATGATGATCAGACAAGATCCTTGAATTTCAGGGAGCTAAAATCAGTAGAACAGACCCTCTTCCATTTCTACTGAAGGGATGTTCAGGTGCAATCAGACAATACTACGATGGTAGCAAATGTAAGTCGATGGAGGGGGGGGACCAGATCTACAGCTTTTCATGAGCTGACGTATGCCTTTCTTCTCCCCCTTCAGCACCATTTGCGATCCACATCAGCAGTTCATCTGAAAGGATTCCTAAATTTGGTGGCAGACTACCTGAGGCAGAGAGTTCCCCAGATAGAGCTATTCGCAACAGCCCAGAATACAAAGTGCAAAACTTTCTTCTCTCTGTGTCGGGGGGTGGGGTTCTAAGGCTGGATGACCTGGCATAGTCCTGGAGATAGTCCTTTAGCCTATGCCTTTCCCCACCCTTCAGCTGTTACCTCAGGTGATACAAAAGATCAAGTAAGAAAAAACAGCAGTGATCCTGATCGCTCCCGTCTGTCCAATAAGAAGTTGGTTTGCAGCTCTAAGGAACAGGGACACTCCGTGGCAACTTCCACGGAGACCAAACCTACTGGCTCAGGGCCCATTTTTTACCCACATCTACAGAATCTTAATTTAACAGCCTGGATCCTCAGAGAGCACTCCTGAAAAAGGGGTTTACCTCAAGGGTAATTGAAATCTTTATGGGAAGCAGGAAAGAGTCCACTAGAAGTATTTACCTGAAAACTTGAAATAAGTTCAGTTCATTCGGTGAAGTTAACAGCTTGAACAGGTTGTCGCCTGTCCTGGAATTTCTGCAGGAAGGTTTTAAACAAGGTCTGGCAGTAGGTACTCTTAGGACCCAGTTTTCCTAGATAAAACTCTAATAAAGTAAAGTCTGATTAAGAGATTCTTCATAGCCATTACTAGAAAGAGACAAGTCTCCCTCTCCAGTTGTCCTTTGTTCTTAAGGGTCTAATAAAAGCTTCCTTTGAGCCACTTGCTGACGGGTCAGACAAAACCCTAAATATGTGTTTTATGCTTGCCATTACCTCAGCACACAGGGTTAGTGACTTACAGGTCCTCTCCACGTGAGAGCCCTTTTGTATAATTCTACCAGCTAGGGCCATTCTCAAGCCTGATCCACTTTACCTACCCAAGATCTCCTCTACCATCCACAGGTCACAATAAATAGTTCAAGGCAACCGCAAGGATGTGGAGGAAAACAGTTTCTAGATGTCAGAAGATCCCTTATTTTGTATTTAGAGCGCACACATACCTGGAGGAAGATGGACAGATTGTTTGTCTCCTTTAGAGACAAGAATACAGGTCTAGGCGCCTCCAAAGCCTCAATAGCCTGGTGGATTGTTAGGCCATCTCCTTAGCTTACACATGTATGTGTAAGGACACTCCTTATATTAGAGCACACTCATCCATGGCAGTATTCACCTCCAGGGCAGAAAGATTTGCCTCTTTCTATCGTATAGTCCTTTGGTTTCTCTTGGATACTTGTTAATATACTGAGGGCTGGGAGGAAAGGGTGGGGCTTTTAAACTTGTCCCAGTTTGTGTTTCCTCTCCAGGGGAAGAGCTTACTCTCAGGTGGGCATCCTGAATGGCGAAGGGAGAAAATCCCTGTTTAGGGTTACCGGTGAAAGTATTTATAAGAGTCCTTTAGTAAGGCCCTAGCTAACCTCCCTGTATAATCATTCAGGTTCTCTTGGTTACTTGTTAATATACTGAAGGAAGTGGAGGAGCTTTTAAACTTGTCCCAGTTTGTGTTTCCTCTCCAGGGGGAAGAGCCTACTCTCAAGTGGCCATCTTGAAGGACTCGTAGAAATACCATTACTGCTAAGGCTAACAGGGAATATTCTAAGTGTGCCATACACTCCACTTCGATCTTCATGACATGTGGGTAATCTCCAGTAGAGGGCGAACTTCTGCAGAGATGAATATGCAAAAAAGAAAGCTTCTCCCGGTTCATATATACCTGGAACCTCCCACCAATTCCCCAGTTCCTTCTCTGCAGGGAAGGCGACAAGACAGAAGATGAAGACCCCTTTAGTTACAGGTAAGCCGGGCCCGCGCCCGGCCGTTTATTGTCCCTATTACTGCTAGGTTTGCCAGCATCGAGAAAATTATTGCTAGCACGGTGGGCAAGAAGGCCCAGGCTAAAAAGAGACATTTGTCGTCGGCCCAGCCCTTGTGGGAAGTTGACGACGATTCTGTTGATTTGTCAGATTATTCCCCGTTAGAGGAGGGGGAATTGTATCAGGAAACAGAGGCTGACTATGTTCAGCCTGGGGATGCCGATGTCGGGCAGGCGCTGGCCAATGCTGTAGATACGGCTACTGTTTTGTCACATTTATTGGAGGTGTTGGATATTGAACCACCTGAGGCGCCCCCTCTCATGAAGGGGGAATTTTTTGGGGTCCGCAAGCCCCGTCTGGAATTCCCTACCCAGGGTCACTTTGATGCGCTAATCCTTAGAGAATGGGAGAGGCCCAATCGGCTTCCTGGTGTTCCTCAGGCATGGGATAAGAAGTATCCTTTCCCGGTGGAGGCGGTTGAGTGCTGGTCTTCTCCTCCCGAGGTCGACGCGCCAGTTTTAGGTTTGACCAACTCTTCTGAGCTGAACACCCCTGACGCCACTTCCCTTAAGGATGGGGAGGATAAGCGCCTTGATCAGATGGCGTGCCACGCATTTGCCAGCGTGGGCTCGGCTCTGCGGCCTGTTTGTGCATCTGCCCTGGTGTCGCTGCCTGGTGTCCTCTTATCAGGGACTGGCTGAATAATGCTCAGTTTGATCCAGCCTGCGCTGAGTTCGCTATCCTTAAGAGATGCGAATTGTTCATGGATTTTGTCATGGCTGCTATGGAAGATTCTATTGTCTTGTGTAGTAGGACTTCAGCCTTACTGGTGGCTATGCGCAGATTGGTCTGGCTCCGCCAGTGGATGGCGGACGTTGGGGCCAAGAAGTCGCTCACAGCTCTTCCCTTCTTGGGTACGCGGCTGTTTGGAGATAAACTGGATGCTGTTGCTAAGGGAGGTAAGTTACCTCAGCGGAAGAAACAGCGCCGGCCCTTTCGGGGGGCTGGCTCGTTCACTCCTTCCTTTCGAGGGGACAGAGCGGCTAGGGGTTTGGCCTTCTTGGGTGCCAGGGGCTCGTCCTGGAACAGGGGCAGAGGTTGGGCACGTCCCGCGGCTGCCTGGGGTTCCAAGCCCAAGCCTGCCGTTAAACCGGCTCAGCAATGAAGGGGGCGCCCTCACCCGCAAGGGTGGGGGGACTGCTGCGGCTCTTCTTCCAGGTCTGGGCTCGGGAGGTCACAGACAATTGGATCTTGGAAGTGGTCTCCTCCGGGTACAAACTGGAGTTCGAGTACTGGCCGCCCCCAAGATTCTTAAGGTCTCGGGTGCCCTCGGACCCTCATGCTGCACAGGGGCTCCTGTTAGCAGTGAAAAACCTTCTGGACATGGGGGTTATATGCCCGGTGCCTCCGTCGGAGAGAGGCAGGGGTTACTACTCCAACCTTTTCACGGTTCCCAAAAAGGAGGGTTCGGTGAGACCCATTCAAGATCTCAAGGTTCTCAACAGGTTTATCAGAGTCAAAAAGTTCCGCATGGAGACTCTGCCCTCGGCTATCAATTCCCTTCGCCATGGGGATTTTATGACATCCATAGACATCAAGGATGCGTATCTGCATGTTCCGATTTTTCAGGCACATCAGAGATTCCTCCGGTTTGCGGTGGAGGATCAACATCAAATAATGCTCAGGGCATTCGCATTCTGCCTTATCTGGACGACCTGTTGATCTCGGCTTCTTCCCTCCGTCAGGTGGAGCTGGACACCCACCAGGTGGTGTCGACCCTGGAGAGGTTCGGGTGGGTGATCAACCTCCCCAAGTCTTCTCTCTCTCCATCTCGTGTGATTTCATTTCTGGGCATGAATCTGGATACCATTCGGGCCAGAGTGATTCAGGGTCTGATCCACCTTCTTCTGGTCAATCCTTATCCCTCTATCCGACAGGGGATGAAACTGGTGGGCTTGATGGTATCCTCTTTCGAGGCGGTACCATTTGCACAGTTTCACATGAGATCTCTTCAACTTCACCTATTGACGCATTGGGACAGGTGTCCGCAGTCATTGGATCGACCTTTCAGGATGTCTCTCAGGGTTCGGCAGTCGCTCCGGTGGTGGCTGGAATCGAGCAACCTGTTGAAGGGCAGATCCTTTCTGGTCCCTTGTCGGGAGATGGTTACCACGGATGCCAGCCTGTCAGGCTGGGGAGGTTATTGGAAAAGTCAGTTCAGCGGGGTGTGGGGTCCTCAGGAGGCTCACACCCCCATCAATGTCTTGGAGCTCAGAGCCATCCAACTGGTTCTGGCTCGGCTGACCTCACATTTACAGGGTCTACCGGTTCAGGTGCGTTCAGACAACCGAACGGCGGTAGCTTACATCAATCACCAAGGAGGGACTCGCAGCAGGAGTGCCCTCAGGGAAGTCTCTCTGATCCTACACTGGGCGGAGAGCAATGTTCCTTGCATTTCGGCAGTATACATTCCGGGAGTGGAGAACACGGAGGCGGATTCCCTGAGCAGGGGGTCCTCTCGCCATGGAGAATGGTCTCTCAACCCCGAGGTTTTTCTGGATCTTTGCCGCAAGTGGGGGACTCCGGAGATGGATCTCTTTGCCTCGAGGCACAATCACAAACTTCCGGCCTTTGTGTCTCTTTCTCAGGATCCTCTGTCTCTGGCAGTGGATGCCTTGTCCCTTGCATGGAAGGATCTGGGGTTTCTGTACCTGTTTCCACCCGTCTCCATGCTGGGCAAGGTAGTTCGCAAACTGGTTCTAGAAGGGGCACCAGCAATTCTGGTGGCTCCAAGGTGGCCAAGAAGGGTTTGGTACGCAGACGTTGTAAGGCTGGCCGTAGATCAGTACCGGCTTCCCTTGTTGCCGGATCTGCTATCTCAGGGTCAACTACTTTACCCCAATTTACAAACGCTGGTTTTGACGGCTTGGCTGATGAAACCTTCATTTTGAAAGAGGAAGGTTTGTCTGAGGCTGTTGTTCAGACCTTGATTAGGGCTAGGAAGCGGTCCTCTTCTGGCATTTACTATAGGACTTGGAGGTCCTATATTGATTGGTGTGAGGCTAGGACCTTGCCTTGCAGGGTGTTTTCGATACCCAGGATTTTGGAGTTTCTTCAGCATAATCTGGATCTTGGGTTCCAGCTTAGTACTTTGAAAGGACAGGTTTCTGCTCTGTCGGTTTTCTTCCAGAGGTCTTTTGCCTTACACCTGCTGGTTAAGACCTTTTTCCAAGGGGTCGCGCATGTGCGGCCCCCTCGGAAGGCTGTGGTTTCTGTGCGCCCAGGAAAAGTTTGGCGCCTGCTAAGTCTACGATTAGCAAATGAATTTGTCAGGCCATTGTTGGGGCCTATTCTGCTAAGTGGAGGACTCCCCCTTTTAGG
The DNA here is from genome assembly GCA_027917425.1 of Gastrophryne carolinensis. NCBI lineage: Eukaryota > Metazoa > Chordata > Amphibia > Anura > Microhylidae > Gastrophryne > Gastrophryne carolinensis. The sequence goes on along the minus strand of CM051234.1, from coordinate 121,903,785 downwards.
GTCACTGCGCACTCTACTCGTGCTGTTGGTGCGTCCTGGGCTTTTCAGCACCAGGCTTCTGTTGAACAAGTTTGTAAGGCTGCTACTTGGTCTTCCGTTCATACCTTTTCCAAGTTTTACAAGGTTGATGTGCGGGCTTCAGCGGATGCTGTTTTTGGCCGCAAGGTTCTGCAAGCTGCAGTGGTTTGAGTTGGTACATTCTTTCTGGTTCCCACCCATAACGGACACTGCTATTGGATGTCCCACATGTCATGAAGATCGAAGCGGAGTGTATGGCACACTTAGAATAATACCGTTTTGTGAGTACTCACCTTTACAACGGGTATTATGAGTGTGCCATACACTCCACTTCGCCCCACCTTTTTTTTTTATATGGTGAACCATTGGTTTTGATTGTTAAGGTAATAATTGGTTCTTCCTGGTCCCCTTACTGCTTTTTTACACTGGGGAATTGGTGGGAGGTCCCAGGCATATTCATCTCTGCAGAAGTTCGCCCTCTACTGGAGATTACCCACATGTCATGAAGATCGAAGTGGAGAGTATGGCACACTCATAATACCCGTTTTAAAGGTGAGTATTCACAAAACGGTATTTTTTTTGGGGGGGCACACTGGCCACACTGCCTTCTATTAGGTTCTTGGGGGGGGGGGGGGGGATCGTTTAGCACACCATTTTCATTTTTAAACCCGAAGTCCGTCCTATGGTCAAAATACAGTACTTTACGCTAAATGCATTGTTCTTAACTTGATTAATACATTTTGCCCAGAGCTATTCTCAGAACCACGTACTAGTTCTATTTTATGACAGTAAATCGCTTTAAAATGAAAAGCGGTGGCTATGTTGTACATTTCAAGAGTAGTAAACTTGAGAAAAAAAGATGTTGTCCATGCAAAAGCTGGTGTGTCTGTCTAGATCCTGTCCAGATTGTGGGCACATTTGATGGAAATGCAGTCCAAGCTCTTGTATAAGGCCCCTTTCACACTGCGTGGAAATTTACAAATGCCCACTTTTGTGTACTGTGCTGGCCCTCAGTTGCAGTGTGTGGCAACACTATGTGCTTCCCTGTGCCACGCTGTTTCTGTCCATCTGTGGCATTGGCACCTGGAAAAATACCCGGGGTAACCGTGGAGGTGATGGCAGCAGCAGAAAACTTGGGAGGTTGTAGCATCAGAACTCACATTGGTGAGTATGGCAAAGGGGGCGGGGTGAAGGACCCAAGAAAGGTGTCTGTAGCAAACATTGGTGAGGACAGAGGCTAGTGACCTCAGCTGGGATGGGTGGCAGTTTTATAATAGTCCTTTTACCTCAACACAGCACAGGTAAAGTGAAATACATGCGCTTTTTCTGTGTTGCCCATTGACTTGTACGTGATTGTGCTGAGAGAAATAAACTGGATGCTGAGTTTTGAAAAATGCAGCCCAGACATAAAAAGGGACCATTACTTTTGTGATCACTTTCTTTCTGCTTGTGACATGTTGGAGCATTTTTACTCCAATGCAAAGCAAGCAGGAAGATGTGAAAGGGGCCCAAGAGTAAATGAGATTAGATAGTCACAGTTGATGTGTTTGTGGGTTTAGGGGTGAGTAGGTGTTTATTATGTTTTTGTTTGTTTTATTTTATTTTATCTGTAGGTTGTGGAAAACAAATAAATAAAGGTCTTTGAAAAAAAGTATTTTTGTAACATGTTTCCAAGAAAAAGTGACAAATATTCCATAAACAGATGACGCTATGTGAAAAATAACATATGTTTCCTTAGACTAAGAATATTAGTAAACACTGGCGCAGAAGCCTTTCAGTTTACAGGTAACAACACTTTCTTATGTCATTCCCTAAAGTAGAAATCCAGTTTGGGCTAGCCACCCTCCGTGGTGCTGAGGCACAATTGGGGTGGTGACAAAGAAGAAAAAACCCTTAGCTCACCCACGGTCCAACGCTGTTTCTACAAGGTCTATGTGGCAGCTGAACACAGGGTACAAAGCAGCATCCATCACTATGTGCGCACACCCGCCTGCCTATTCGCTTGAATGAACAGGCAGGGGAAGTCACTTTGTACTTCCTGTCCACTATGGCAGCGCCCATGACCTGGAGCATCAGGAGAGCAGCAATGGACCACGGACGAGGTAAGGGCTTTTTTTCTTTGTAACCCCCCGCCCTGTCGCAGCTCCAGGGGAGGGTGGCAGGTCAGAGGGGGTACCCCAAGATGCTGGACCGCTTTAAGGCCAGGGCCCCTAAACTTTTGTAAGGAGAGCCCCATTCGACACTGGAAAGTGGCTGGGTGCCCCACTGAACAAGAACAGAAAATAGAAGCCATGTACCTTTTTAATATAGAACAGTTGCCAACAATTGCAGATAATACAGTTAGGTACCAGAAAGCCTCGAACATGACAGTTGAGTGAGCATGGATCCCCGCAAAAATGAATACACAAAGGGCACATTGCTCAAGAAGTAAAATGGCAGAAGATGTCTGGCAGAGAATTGTGTCTGCTTACCACTTTCTACGGTTTCCCAGAATCCTTCCTCCATGATTCCCAAGTTAGTTACAGGCAGAGATGGGAAATGGATTACAGTGCTAGAAACTTAGAAAGTCAGCACATTATACCGCCTTCGCATTAACCCCATGCAAAATGCTCATGCCCAATGGGCAGCATGTACCCCACAGCCTTCAAACAGACTAATACCATGTTTCTCACTCATCTGGGTTTTGGTCTGCTTTGCTGGGGCATCTGGATTAGGATCACCAGTATTCTTACCTCACTCCACTCATATACATATGCGTTGGTTTCCAGCCAATCAGAATAGATTGCATCACACAATCTATTTTCCGGCTTTGTTGTTTGTTCTGGCACCTTCTGCAGCCACTTCCTGTAGTCCTTTCCTGTAGTACTTGCTGAAACAGAGGGCTATAGGACCCCAAGAAAGTGGCTATAGTAGTGCCAGACTAGAGGAGGATGCTGAGTCACGTCGCTGCCAATCTTCTCTTCCCGGAAATAGCACATTGTGGGGCCTCACGCTGGAAATGCTGGTCCTGCTTAGTAGTGAACTAACCAGTCAGATGAAGTAAAAGTATGATCTGATCCCATCCTTCCTTCAGAAGACTTGTAGCAACTCTCAAAGCAGACAAAGCTCTAATCCTATAATCTGTTTCTAAAATCAAATTAAAAATGGGGGACTTAATTGACACACATTTAAAGTTGTATGTTGATGCTGCACCTTCAACGCCAAGCTTGTGTGTTGGTACAGTCCTAACTCTAATCTATGAGAGGCCTCTTTGGGACATACACAGCAATAAATACATTGGGAGCAGCTTACCTGAGGTTGGGCTGTACCTCCTGTGCTGCACAGGTGTCCAATGCTGCCCCCCACCCCACCCCACAAATCTAAAACAATGCAAAAAATAAAGGGGGAAGACTATCAGACCAGTTTATAACTATCCTGAGAGGTTCACATTAGCAGGGTAATTGGGTAAAGGACATTGTTGGCAAGCAACCAATCCTATGATCTTTCAAATCTAGTTAAAAACGGGTCTCATGTAAGATGCTTCCAGTTTATCTATTGCATTATATGTTCCAAAGAGGGCATTCGTTTATTAGTTAGGACTGCACCTACACACCATGGTGCAGCTTTAACATACCTCTGAAGATCTGTGCCAATCTAGTTTGTAACCTAATTTTGGAGGCTGACTGTAGGATTGGTTTCTAGCTAACATGGGTGAGTGCTGTGGCTTCTTTAAGTTTTGTCTATTGCTATTGCCCTGCTCACATGTACTTGTGACAATACCAATGTCTGATTCACATAGACTGCAGAGAAAACTGCTGGTGTGTCTGTCTGTAGAACAGGATATAAGAAATTATTCCCCTATCACTCCTCTGACTCTACCGCAAATTCTGGTAATCAAAAACATTTCATTCAAAGCTCTGTTGTAATAAACTTCTATTTTTGCAGATAAGATTGTTACCAGATCACACGCATTGTTTGTGTTATGACTTTTGTCATGCTTTGCACACACACCCTGGTTTATTAATAGTTACCCAATCTTGTTTATTGTTAGGTATCAGATTGTTGTCGAAATTATTCAAGCAACTACAATCGGGAGCTTTCCGCAGATGAAGAGGCAGAAAGGTAAGCTCATTCTACTCAATGGAAAAAGACACAAAGACATTAGCATTATAGTCCTTTTATGTCAGACAAGTCTTTAAGTGCTTTAAACAGGGTTTGTCATTTGCCCTATTCCAGCTTATAGCTTAGAACGTTTTATTTGTCGCTCACTTGTCACCAATGCAAAGGAGTCTGATATCCCAGTCTCACAATTAAAGAGCATCTGTAAGCACACCTAAACCACTCTGACCCATCCACTCAGCACACTGCTAAAGGTCCATTGGTAAAGAAGCCTTTAACCCTTTCCTGACACATGACTTAATATTATTTCATGTTCAAATGGAGCTTCCCACAATTTGTTTATTACTGTGAAGCACCTAAACAGTTAATAAACTTCCTGAAAGTGGTGCAATCATAAAATATAGGAACTTGTTCCATCGAAAGTCGACATTCTTCAGTCTAAATAGAGAAAACGCTGGACTTGCCTTTCAACCCCAGCTAACTGACACTGCTAGTCCGGCGCTATGTACACATGCAATGGGGTCGGCAGCCCACTCTGCCATTCCGCAATCTTAAAGGAATGTGAGTTGCTGCGTGGCCCGTGCATGCACCAAGGGAACAAGAAAAGTATCCCCTATACCTGACTAAGATGTCCTCTACCTTTTCACTGTTCCCAAGACATAACCATTCCTTCCATGTTACCAGACCCAGATAATCCTTGTAGAATCCAAACAAGCTATTGATGTTCACAGATGCCTCATTACCTACATAGCATGCAAACATGACTTTTTATATCCCTTTCAGGAAAGAATATGGGCCTGGCAGCATCTAAAGCTTCCCTAGCCAGATGGATTAGACAGGCAATCTTGTACATCCATGAATACCACCCCATCTTACATCAGAGCCCGCTCTACTAGAGTAGTCTCCACATCATGGGCCGAAAAGTCAGGGGCTTCAGTTGAGGAAATGTGCAAGGCAGCCACATGGTCATCTCCCTACACTCTTCTCTAACGCTACAGGCTGATTTATTATCTGACAAAGACCAGGCCTTCGGTCGAAGGGTAGTATTTTGAAGTGTAACATGTCTTGTTGGAAGATTCCATTTACCCCAGAGAAAGCCAATCTGCATGTATGGGTGTACGTAAATTGCAAAGTTCAGTTCATACACAACCTGGTTGAGAGTACCTTCCACATGGATGAGTTGTCCTCCCTCCTAGAGGAAGAATCCATCCTGCACACAGTTGATGAAGTGATGCAGTAAGGCATGCCTGCTAGTTCAAAATTCCCCTGTGGCGCAAAATTCAAGGGAACACTCAATTGCACTCCTGCACACGCCCATACATCTCATAGCACATGTGCATGTATACACTGTTGGTCCAAATAAGGCAGCACAAAAGCCCAGCAAGGGTGAGTGGGATACCTGTCCTGTTCTAAATGTTCTATATATCCACATAAATATTGTATTCTAAGCATACAGCACGTCCTGCTCCATCTATAATACTTACACATGGGTAATCCTCCGCCAGAGGGCGCTGTTCACTGCAGACATGCAAAAACAGGCTCCTCCCGGCCCTTCATATACCCAGGGACCTCCCACAAATCCCCAGATTTCTCTGCAGTGCTGAACTACGAAGACATGAAGAATCACGCTCTCGCAGGCGAGCGGGGCTTACAGCCCGTGGGCCTGTGGGACTATTTCCACCCGTCCTCTTTAAGAAGAATATGCCTCCCAGCCTGGGCTGCGTTGGTCGAGTGAAGGTAGGCAGCACCTTGTGTGCTTAACGGAGCCATGCTCCACCGCAATCCCCCACCATAGGGTAGGTGGTTAGGCCGATGGTGAGCCTCTAGTGGATGCCCCTCCCGCATTGTTACCCGTGCCTCTCACAGAGTTAGTCCCTGGATGCTGGTCCGCTTCTCCCTCGCTTCCTCCCGTAGCTCGGGGGAAAAGAAAGGGGGGGGGGGGGTATGTGTGGCAGTCCTAGTGCAATATAACATGTTAAGGCCTTGATCTTTTATTATACTTGGATGTCAATGTCGCGCTCCTTGCTCCACAATTGCGAGCCCGTTTGTCTTTCATTAACATTAGCTTACTGCCCAGACGGCAGCATAATGTGTGACAGCAACTTTATGTATGCGCTTTCTATCCACTACTGTCTTTCTTTTTTGTTGGTTAGAGCTTCGTGCTCTTTGGATGAGGCGGGGATTTGGCTGACGCGCTCCGCGTCACAGCCTGGTCAGGCCCGCCCCTCGAGGTTCGCTTGATGCCATTTTGACAATCTTCGCGTGCGTGGTGCGATCCGCCTCCTCCCTTGGTCATGTAAGAGCCCTCCGGGGTGGCATTGTTCTATGTGTTCAGCTGCGCATGGCACTGACACCACCCCTCTTGTCCCATTATGTCTTTCAGATGCCAGGACTTCGGTGGCTTCTCCCGGCCTCACATATATTACAGCGGGTCCATTTAGCAAATTCTCCCACTTCCTAGCGGGTCTTGGGGCATCCAGGGTTGCCTATTGCGTAAATCCCTGCAGGCATACTGCTCAGATAATCACCATATGGAGGCATCTCAGAATTATGTACCCGGGGTCGCTCTAGGACATGACCGGCGGTGTGTGGTCAGCCCCATGCTGATGCTGACAGAACACGGGTCTGCGGACCGTGTGCTGAACAGGCACTGACCCTGCAATCAGGTTTGCCAGTGGCTGCACCTCCCTTCAATACACCCGTCTCCCCGGACCTAAACCTCACTCCTGATGAGCCTCACTCGAGCGGGGATGACCTGCAAGCCGTGCCGCGAGTGCTGCCTACAGCGGAGCAGGTGCTGTCTGGCTTGGCGGAGCGTATGGGCCCTGGAAAGAAGCGGTCCCTGACGACTCCTGGCTCTCTGGTTCCTAACGATACCGATGACTCTGCTGATATGCAGGACCTTGATCCTTCTGAGGAAGGTGAGCTTTTCTCAGATTCGGGCTCCTTGGATGAGATGCCCGGGAGCTGTGATGATTCTGGGCCCAGTTCTTGGGGCCTGTGCGACACAGATGAAATTCTTATTAAGATCTTTGAGGTTTTGTCAATCTCCCCTCCTGGAGAGGCTCCCAAGCCTAAGAAGGAGAGTTTCCACACAGCGCCGCCGTGCTTGGAGTTCCTGGAACAGGATCATTTCCAGAATCTTATATCCCAAGAATGGGAATCGCCTTGTAAACTTAAAGGGGTCCCAGGGGCCTGGGATTGGAAGTACCCTTTCCCTCCTGACGTGGTTAATTTCTGGTCAGCACCTCTCGTGGTGAATGCACCGATTATAGGGGTTACTAACCCCCCCTTCATGACGGCTCCTTATTACCGTACCCTTCGGGATGCTGAGGACCGGCGCATTGACAGACTGGCTTCCCACGCCTTCTCGTGTGCAGGGACGGCTCTGCGCCCGGTCTGTGCCGCGGCCATCGCTGCGGTGGCCGACGGGACTCTTGTGAGAAAAGTACTTGACCACCGTCCTGAGGACCTCCCCTGGGGGGTGTTTAATGCGCTATCAGACTGTGATGTGTTTGTGAATTCATCCTCTCAGCGCTGGATGACACCATTAAGATGTGTGCTAGAACCTCTGCCCTTGTGGTAGCTATTCGCCGCCTAGTCTGGCTGCGACAGTGGGGTGCTGACGATGCTACAAAAAAGGCTCTCACTTCCCTTCAGAGGACGGCGACTATTTGGGGCCCGTTTGGACCTTTTTGGGAAAAAGGGTAAGACACCCCTGCGCAGAAGGCCGCTCCGGCCTCCCCGGGGCAGGGCCACCCCTCCACCTCCCTATGTTAGTGTCAAACGCGAACCTGAGGTGTGCTTCCAACTGTTCAGTGTGGATTTCCACCATGGGGTGGGCAGGCAACGCCCTGGGCCCTCTGGCAGGACTAAGTCCAAATCTGCCAAGACCTCCCAAGCATGAAGGGACGCCCTCGCCCTTGGGGGCTGCAGCAGCTGTCTCCCATCTAGGAATGTATCTTCTCCTTCGGGTGGTTCCAGGAGGTAGTTCCCCTGGACACAGGATAGCTTTTGCTGGGCGGTCCCTCTCAGTGGTTGTCAGGGTGCTTCTAGCCCCTGCTTTTCCCTCAGGAATTGGTGCAGGCCGTACTGGGCCTACAGAGTTTGGGGCTTACTTACAGGTTGCCCTTAACAGTATGGGGCTATGGCCTCTATATTAACCTTCCTCCTTCCCTCAACAGTATGAGGCAGTCTGGGCCACGCTGGCCTGTGGTAGGCCTGGCAATTCTACTCACAGGTAGTCCCTATATGACATCTCTGTCTTGGGACACAGGCGCCCGGTGCAAGGGGGGCTTCCGACCTCCTGTGGAGCTCTAGATCTTCTTAGTTCCCCGTGTCTGCTGGACACCAAGACCATTACTAGGCGGTGTGGCAGGACCAACCCTGCGGCTTGAGGCATTGTTGGTGTCCTCTCTTTCGCTCCCAGGCTACTCGCCATGGCGCGAATGGGGGTGATGTCTCGTCTTTCCTTACTCCCCAGTCTGTACGTCAGGCCAAGTGGATTGGTCGGCCCGCGGTGTCCCTGGGGAGTTACTGGATGGGTGCTCAGTCACCTCAATCCCTCTTGGTCCCTTATCTGCTATCTCCATTCCTTGGATTCGGTTCAGGCTTGAGCCTTCTTCCTTGGCAACAAGTGGACTCCTGGTTACGGGGACTCTGCCCCCCTTTGCTGACTTCTTACTTTCACCTGGCAGGATTGCAGCTGGTAGGCCCGTTGGTGGCGTATCAGATGATGTCCCTTATATACCGTGCCCTTGGGCTCTTTGGCACAGTAGGTTATTGATCCTACATGGGGTTCCAGCACCCCTGGAGCTTGGTCTGTGCTCATTTCCCCTTGGTAAGGTGGTTCCTCTTGAGCTGATCATATTCAAGGGCCCTGTCAGGGGGCACCCCCTTCTTTGCTTGCATCTTCCTGTGAATGGTCACCTTGGGTACCAAGTCTCGCAGGTAGGCGGGGGGAGGGACTTTCTTCCAAAGCCCCCCGTGGTTCCTAGGTAGGGTCCCTTAGAGGGTCCATCTTTCCTACGGGTTGTTGCAACAGTGAGCCTTCCGTTGACTATACGGCTGGACTTCTCCTCTTTTTGGACCTGTCTATTTGGGGACTCTTGGTCCGTTGGAAGACAACGGTCTGTTTTATTATTGGTCTGGAGCTTGAAGCAGAATGATCCCTCTGGAGGGTTCCTGATCCCGATCTGGGCAGGGGTCTACGCCCCCTGCTCCTCAGAGGTATTCGCTCCAATAGATGCCCTTCAGTGACAGGTTATGCTATCCTGGTGGCGCTCTGAGAGCCCACTAGGGTGGCTCTGTTGGGTCTCGCTTATACCACAAGGGCTCTGCCCTTGTTTTTACTGTCCCAGAATATTCTGACTCTGGTCATGGGGGCTTAGTAAAATTATGCATAGACTTTCTATCTTATATGCCTTCTCTTCGCTCACCCTACTATGTGGGGTTCTGCGCACAGTTGTGCTGATAGAGAGACCCGTGAGATTGATGGCCTGGGTGGCCTTGTGAACTGTAGTTCACAGATGCTTCTGCTGAGGTCTGCTGACCTGTACGCTCTCTCAGGAGTGTGGTTCTGCCCTTGTCAGGCCCCTTCTTTTGTCTCACTCTACAGACTCTTGTCTGGGGCTTGACAGCTGATTCATTCACCCCTTGGAGACGGGCTGATCTTCTGGGTGACTTGGTATATGGGGGGGCTAGGAGCAAGCTTCCTTGGCTTCCTCTTCCTCCGTCTATTGTGGTTCATGGTGTACCATACTGATTGGCATGAGTTTTGGTCTCTTACCTGTTGGACGTTCTTGGTTCCCCGGGTTCTAGAGTCTTTACAGCATAGGTTGGGGTTGGCTCCCCATCTAGGTACTCTGAAGGTCCAGGTTCTGTCCTGGCTGTCTTCCTGTAGGAATCTGGTTCTGTCTTCCTTGTGAGGGATTCTCTTGGGGTTTTGCTCATGGGCATCTCCCAAGTAGTTTCTGTGGTTCCTGTTGGGATCCATTTTCATTCTGTTTGCCCTGCGAATTTTTCCCTTGGGACTTATGCTGGATGCTGTCTGAGCTGCCTTGTAGTCCAAGTCGCTTCTCTGGGGGCTCCTGCCTCAGTCAGACGTGTGCCTGAGAAGGTGGATCTGATTGCTTAGCCTTGGCTCGATTCATATATATATATATATATATGCACACTTTGCCGTGGTGGTATTCCGTCTTATGCCGGACCTCTTTGCCCAAGTGGTGTTTTATGATCATTGTTTGAGTCCTTTAGTCTAACTACGGACCTTACTCTTAATAATGCTGAAGTAAAGGGTCTACATTCCCTCAGCAGGTGTTGCAATTTTTCCTGTTGGTTTCTTGTCCCTTAGGGGGACTTATGCCCTTGGGGTCTACGGGCGCCTCCTTATGTATGCGCATGATATCGCTTGCTTCCAGGGCCACTGCGCCCTTTGGATTGATCTTACTTGGATGCCTTCCTGGTCCTGAGTAAAGGTTTCGGCTTCTTGCTAATGAAGGGGTCAGTATTCCCGCCTGTCTGATGAGAGACCAGTTCTCATTCCCCTTAGGGAGAGTTCTAAGTTTTCCACGAGGCTTCTGTTGCCTGTGGGCTGGTTGGGCTGTTACATTGGCCTGTTCCTTTAAGGGGGAAGAATTTACCTTTCTCATTTTATTTGGTTATTTTGGTGTTTGGGTACCATTGGCCCTCAGCACCAGGTTTTCTGTTGAATAAGTTACTAGACTGTTGCTTGTCTCTGTTCATACCTTTCAAAGGTTTTGTTATGAGATTGACGTTAGAGCCTCTGCTCATGTCGTACCTGGTTGCAAAAGTTTTGCAGGTGACAGCGCCTTTACTGTCTGCTGTGCCTTATTTTTGGGGATCCCACCCTACGTTATGGACACTGCTATTGGATGTCCCATATGTAAGTATTATAGATGGAGCAGGACGTGCTGTATGCTTAGAATAATACAATTCTGTGAAATACTCACCTGTAGAATTGGTATTATACGCATACAGCACGTCCTGCTCCACCCCACCCTGGTTTTAAATTTTTCTGGATCCCCTGTATGGTGATTGTTATCATTACTTTGTTACCAGTTGATGGTTGGTTTCTCCCGGCTTCTTTTCTCACTGCTTTTCAATACTGGGGATTTGTGGGAGGTCCCTGGGTATATGAAGGGCCGGGAGGAGCCTGTTTTTGCATGTCTGCAGTGAACAGCGCCCTCTGGCGGAGGATTACCCATGTGTAAGTATTATAGATGGAGCAGGACGTGCTGTATGTGTATAATACCAATTCTACAGGTGAGTATTTCACAGACTTGTATTTTTTCTTCCCAGAGCAGACGACTGCTCCAAATAGACTAAACTGATTTGAAGTCCCTGTTCTGGCAAAAACAATACTCACCTATAGTCTCTAGCAGCAAGATGCAGGTAGTTTGAAAATTACTAGCATAGGCAATCTCATTCCCTGCGGCACGGCGCCAATCGATCCTCCCCTTGTATCAGTCACTTCCCATGCCCACTTTTCTAGAATAGATAGGGCATTCCAGGCCTCGTCACCCCCCTCCATTGCAATGAATAGAGGGGGTTTGACGAGTCACGGTTACTGATGCCAGGAGGCAGCAACACGACCATGGGCCATGGTCCAAAGGGAATAGCACGGTCTAGATTGCCCGCAGAGGTACGTTTCAAACCCCCAGAATTGTACTGATCAGTGGTGTGGAACTATAGGCGAGTGTGTATTTGCCTGGAAAGTTTGCCTGGACCAAAACCCATGGCACAGACGAGGACGCTCATGAGTCTGCACAGGAGTCTCATAGATTCCATCGTGAGTTTTGCTCCACTTTAAGAGTCTTCAGCTTTGTCAGTCTGTACCTTTCCTGTAATTGGAAAAGCAGCCTGCTGCATTGGAACTGTGGAAAAGTGCCTGGATCATCTTTTCGTGGGTATTGTGAGTGTAGGTTTTTTTGTTTTAACTGGTTACCAAGTCATTGAAAAAATAAAAAGGAAGCAGCGGTCTCTGGTGCACAGAAACTTGAGGATTTCTGAGCTTAATGCTACCTGTTTCCACATGTGCTCTCCCCATAGCCCACAGAGGGGTAGCACACCCCCTCCATTCCAGTGAGTAGATTGCGCCTGCCCCAGCCATGGTGAATTATGTGGGGGTGGGGCCAGGACAGACTTTTCACTGGAGAGCACTAATTGGGCAGGGCATGCTCATTCCAAGGGACTCAACCACAGTAATCGGTACGTTTCTAAGTACCAGAGCGCAGGTCGGGTGAAGGTAGGCAGCAACTGCTGTTAGCTGCTTAGGAGCGCTGCTCCACCGCAATCCCCCACCAAAGGGTAGGCAGTTCAGGCTTATGGTGAGCCTCTATGGGATGCCCCTCCCGCACTATTGCCCCTGCCTATCGGTGGGCCCTATTAAGTGGCCGCTGTCCTCCCTCATTCTCCTGGTAGCCTTCGGGGGAAAAGAGGGGGGGGGGGTGTAAATGTGTATGCTATGCATTCTGTTTTTTACACCTTATATTTTATTCTCCCTGCCTTGTGTCAGCCGACATGCTGGCTTGCTTTACCTTACTGTTTTTTTTAAATTGCCGCCGCGCGCCTTTTATGTCACTATGTTCCGCGCTTGGCGGTGGCGTTACCTCAGGCACTGGTGCGCCGTCATTGGCTGCTTGTCATGTCCTGGCTTCATGCTCTTCGGGGGGGGCGTCTATGGCGCGCTTCGTGTCATCGCTGATACCGGCCCGCCCCTCGAGGCGTACCGACGCCATCTTTAACCTGCTTGGTTGGCCCATGCGCGACAGACCTCTACCTACAGCGGTCCGTAAGTGCCCTCGCGGGCGGCTGTATTTTGCTATTTTTTAATTACTGTGTGCTTGCGCTCTCCTCCTCTCATGTCTTTCAGGCTGGGCGAACCCTTTGGCTTCTCCCGGCCTTCTATTAGTTATTAACTTGTTAGGCCTTGTGTAATACTCCCACTTCCCTAGCGGGTTATTGGGGCATCCGGGGCTGCTGTATAGCGTTAATCCCTATCGACCTATAGTGCCGCTATAATCACCATATGGAGGCATCCCAGGATAATGCGACCTGGACAAGCCCGGCTGTGTGTAGCGTGTGGACAGCCTCATGCTGACGCTGACAAGGCGCGGGTCTGTGTACCCTGTGCTGAGCAGGTGCTTGCATTGCAATCTGGCCTGCCAGTGGATGCACCTCGTTTCACTTCGCCTACTTCCCCAAGCTTAAACCTCACTCCTACTGAGTTGCATACTAGTGGGGATTGTTGCAATCAACTGTTGAGCAGTTGATTGCTAATACCTTGGCTACTAAAAAGCGGCACTTAACGCCTAATGTCACTATTTTCCCTATGGAAACTGAGGAGTTTTGGAATCTTTGTGGCTATACCCCTTCTGATGAAGGGGAGCTTTTCTCTGACTCATCTGATGAGAGGCCAAGGGGTCATGACGATTCTGGCTCTGACCACTGGGGCCCGGATGACACTGACAGATTATTGACCCAGATTTTTGAGGTCCTATCCATATCTCCCCCTGTTGCGGCTCCCAGGCAAAGGGGGGAGCATTTCCATACAACAAAATCACGTTTGGAATTTCCCAAGCAGGCTCATTTCCATAACCTTGTGCTCAAGGAATGGGAGCGCCCCAGTAAACTTCCCGGGGTTCCTAAAAGTTGTGATAGGAAGTATCCCTTTCCTGCTGATGTGGTAAAGTGTTGGTCATCCCCTCCCGAGGTGGATGCCTCGGTCCTAGGGCTATCTAACACCTCTGTCATGCATTCTCCTGACTCTACTACCCTGCGGGATGCTGAGGACCGGCGCATTGACCAGCTGGCATCTCATGCCTTTGCATGTGCGGGGCCGGCGCTGCGCCGGGTCTGTGCCTCTGCTATTACTGCTGTGGCCACTAGAACCCTTATCAGAAATATGCTTGATAGTGCCCCTGATGATTTGCCTTGTGAGGTGTTCAATGCACTCTCCAGTTGTGATGTTGTAAATTTTGTCCTCTCTGCCATGGATGATACCATCAGAATGTGTGCCAGAACATCTGCCCTTGTGGTGGCTATACGCCGCTCGGGCTGCTGACAACGCTGCCAAGAAGGCCCTCACTGGTTTTCCCTTCAAAGGACTGCGCCTGTTTGGGGACCGCCTGGACCTTTTTGCTAAGGGAGGCAGGTTACCCCAGCGCAGGCGGCAATCTCGGCCCTTTCGGGGTCAGGGTTCCATTTCCTCCCCTTACCGTGGAGCCAGACAGGGGAGGGGGTTTCCTTTCCTGGGTCCCAGGGAGATTTCTGGGGTAGGGGCAGAGGCCGTGGACGTCCTGGCCACTCCTGGGGTTCCAAAGCAAAATCATCCCCCAAGCCCCCTCAGGCATGATGGGGCGCCCTCACCCATCCGGGTGGGGAGGCGGCTGCAGCACTTTGCTCACGTCTGGAGGCTTCATGTCTCAGACCGGTGGATTCAGGAGGTAGTGTCCTCCGGTTACAAGATAGAGTTTGCTGCCTGCCCCCCTCCAAGATTCATCAGATCCCAGATTCCTCAGGACCCTGTGTCAGCTCAGGAGCTAGTGCAAGCAGTGCAAGGCCTCCTGGAGCTGGGGGTCATCTGCCAGGTCCCCTTAAGAGAAAAAGGCAAGGGCTTTTATTCCAACCTATTCACAGTACCCAAAAAAGATGGTTCAGTCAGGCCCAGCCTGGACTTAAAGATCCTCAACAAATTTCAGGGGCAGGTGCTTTTGCATGGAAACTCTGCGCTCTGCCATCAGTTCCCTGCGCCAAGGGGATTTCATGACTTCTGTGGACATCAAAGATGCTTACCTTCCTGTATTCCCAGGTCATCAAAGGTTCCTCAGGTTCGCTCTGATGGATCAACACTTCCAGTTTGTGGCGTTGCCCTTTGGTCTCACTTCAGCTCCCAGGGTGTTCACCAAGGTGCTGGCTGGCGTGATGTCTCTGCTCAGGTATTAGGGCGTCCGCGTGCTTCCCTATCTGGATGACATTCTCATCACTTCCCAATCTCTTCATCAGGCAGAGTTGGATACTCAGCTGCTGGTCCCTTATGCTCAGTTCCACTTGAGGCCTCTGCAACTTCACCTATTGTCAGTATGGGACAAGGACCCAACGTCCCTGGACAGGGTCTTTGTGCTCTCCCCTCGGGTCAGGAGGTCCCTCTTGTGGTGGATGGACTCAAGGAACCTGTTGGGGGGCAGATCCTTTCTTACCCCTCCCTGGGAGACGGTCACCACGGATGCCAGCCTGTCAGGTTGGTGGGGGGGGGGGGGTTTGGAAGTCCCTGCGGTGCCAGGGGAGGTGGGGAACTCAGGAGGCCCACATACCTATCAATGTCTTGGAACTGCGGGCGGTCAGGTTAGTGCTGGCTCACTTGACTACTCACTTTCGGGGCCTGCCTGTTCAGGTGCGCTCGGACAACCAGACTGCAGTTGCCTACATCATCAGGGAGGGACCCGGAGCAAGGGGGCCCTCCAGGAAGCGTCTCTGATCCTGACTTGGGCGGAGGCCAATGTCCCCTGCATATCAGCTGTGTACATCCCGGGGGTGGAAAATCGCCTGGCGGACTCTCTGAGCACCTCTCGCCAGGGAGAATGGTCCCTATGCAGCAGGGTGTTCCAATCCCTGTGTCACTGCTGGGGCCAACCAGATGTGGATCTGTTTGCGTCCCGTCACAATCACAAGCTTCCAGCCTTTGTCTCCCTGTCCCAGGATCCTCTGGCCTTGACCACGGATGCTCTAGCAATGTCATGGCAGGACTTTCAGTTTCTGTATGTCTTCCCTCCGTTCCTCCTGCTGGGCAGGGTTCCGCGCAAGATTGCTCTGGAAGGGGTGCCAGCGATTCTGGTGGCCCCCAGGTGGCCAAGAAGAGTGTGGTGCAGCTGGCAGTAAATCAGTACACTCTGCCCTTGGTGCCAGATCTGCTCACTCAGGGCTCTGTACACCATCCCAATTTACAAACTCTGGTTTTGACGGCCTGGCTGCTGAGACCTCCATCTTGATGGAGAAGGGGCTGTCTTCCTCGGTTGTGGATACTTTGATAAAGGCTAGGAAGAAGTCTTCCTCTTCAATTAATTACAGGGTTTGGCGTGCCTACATTGCCTGGTGTGAGTCTAGGTCTCTTCCCTGTCGTGTGTTCTCTATTCCCAGGATCCTGGAGTTCCTGCAGCATGGGTTGGAGATGGGGCTCCAACTCAGTACTCTGAAAGGGCAGGTTTCTGCCTTGGCTATTTTCTTCCAGAAGTCCTTTGCTCAGCACCCTCTGATCAGGACTTTTTTCCAGGGGGTCACTCATGCGCGCCCCCCACGTAAACCTATGGTGCCTGTTTGGGATTTGAACTTGGTTTTGTCAGCCTTGCAGGGTGCTCCCTTTGAACCTGTGCAGGATGCTGCCCTTGCTGTTCTTACATTCAAGACTGTCTTTCTGGTGGCCCTCACTTCTGTTAGGCGTGTGTCTGAGTGGCGCTTTCTATTCAAGCCCCCTACTATGAGAGACACCAGGACAAGGTGGTGTTTCGTTTCTAGCCAGACTTTCTGCCTAAGGTAGTATCTGCTTTTCATTTGAATCAGGACATTGTTCTCCCTTCTTTGTGCCCTAATCCTAGTAATGCTAGTACTATCTGGTGGCTAATGCACCCTTCAGGAAAACGGATGCTCTTTTTGTGGTCCGTTCTGGGCCTAGGAAGGGTTTGGCTCCTGCCAAGTCCACTATCAGCAAATGGTTCCGTCAGGCTGTGATTCAGGCCTACTCTGCTAAGGGGAAGAATCCTCCCTTCCGCCTTATTACTCATTTCACGCGTGCTATTGGTGCTTCTTGGGCTTTTCAGCACCAGGCTTCTGTTGAACAAGTTTGTAAGGCCACTACTTGGTCTTCTGTTCATACCTTTTCAAAGTTTTAAAAGGTTGATGTTAGGGCCTCAGCTGACGCTGTTTTTGGCCGAAAGGTTCTGCAGGCGGCAGTGGTTTAAACTGTCTGCTGCTATTTTTTCTTGGGGATCCCACCCTACTTTATGGACACTGCTATTGGATGTCCCACTTGTAAGTAATCTTTCTGGAGCAGGACGTACTGCATACTAAGAGTAATACAATTCTGTGATTACTCACCTGTAGAATTGGTAGTATGAGTATACAGTACGTCTTGCTCCACCCCACCCTTGGTTTTGCATTATTTTGGATCCCCTGTATCGTGATTGTTATCATTGTTATGGTTGATAGTTTGGGTTGTTTAATTCTCCCGGCTTCTCGTTCACTGCTTTTCAATGCTGGGGATTTGTGGGAGGTCCCTGGGTATTTGAGGGGCCGGGAGGAGCCTGTTTGCAATGTCTCTGCAGTCCTGCGCCATCTGGCGGAGTAATACCCACTTGTAAGTAATCTTACTGGAGCAGGACGTACTGTATACTCATAATACCAATTCTACAGGTGAGTAATCACAGAATTGTATTTTTTTCTTTTTCAAAAAAATAAAAAAAAAAATATATATATATATATATATATATATATAGACTATGGGAATATATATATATTATATATATATATATATATATATATATATATATATATATCCAAATGAACACAAAATAAAAATTCACTTTTGATTTTATTAAAATAAAAAGTATATTTTTGTGTGGCAAGATGTCTTAAAGGTGCGTAGCTTAGTATTTTTATTTTTTTTCTAATGTTAGCAAATGTTTTGCTAGTGATCTGCAATCACTATGTGGCAGCAGTGTTCTCCATCTGCAATCTGTTGCTATCTGCAACGTACATAAAGTGCAGACTAGTAACAGATAGTTGCACAGAACACTGCTGCTGGGCATGTCTAAGGTTTAGTGAGCTCTCTCACCGCAGCAGTGACCATAGCAGCAGTGTTCTGTGTGTACAGGACTCAATTATCTCTTCTTGGTGTACAGACTTGGTGTATGTTGCTATTAGCAGCAGATTACAGCTTGTGAAGACTGCTTACATTTTGAAAAATTCCATTGAAAGTAGGCTTGCCCTTAAAATGCAAGAAACCCAAAGAAGCGCTAACACCACTAACTAAAAATACACAGGTTTGAATGCTCACATTTAATAACACAAAGCTGTAAAGTCTGCGAGCAATGTTGTATGGCTTTCTAAACTCTTTTAATTTGTACGCGGAGATAGTCCACTCATAAGCTTAATGCCCTTGATTATCATTTTCTGTCTTTGTGTCACAGGACTTTCCTGTATCCGCATACAGCATAGATCTATTAGTGGTTCTTTTGTTGTGATACAATGTCCTATATTTATCAGACATATTTGAAGATTTGTTAAAATGAGGAATCTGTGTAGCTGAAGATTAGTCCTTTATGGCCAATGGCAGTGCAAGAGCGCCGATAAACGCAGTCCCTGACCTAAAATCCTCATTGTCATTATCATCCTAAATAGAGGCTAATTGCTCGCAGCTGGCTTCCTTATCTCTGGCCCGTGTCTGGCTATTTCTTTCAGCTTAATGACAGTTGTTACTGTTCAGAACAAGTCTGATAAAAAAAAAAAAAAACATTTGTAGATGCCAACAGGGAATGCTCTGTGACTGTATAAAGGGTGATGGTGGAAACGCAGAAACAAAGATGGTCAGAGGTATTTTTGACAAACTGTGTCTAAAAATTAAAATTAGCAATTTAAAAAAAAAAAAAAAAGTTCCTCCTATGTGTTAAAAAAAAAAATTAAAAAAAAAAAATGGTGTAACTAAATGTGTCAGGGCCCTGGTGCTAACATTAAATGGGGCCATTTCCAGACTCGTACATTTATTCTAAGTATACAGCACATCCTGTTCCAGAATATTCCTTACACATGGGTAATACATGGACTAGAGAAAACAGCTTGTGTCCTCTCCCGGCCCTATATAGGTCAGGAACCTCCCACAAATTCCCCAGTTTTCTTTCTGCAGTCTGTGCTGAGAAGATAGAAGACAGCTCTCTTGTGGCGCAGGCGAGCGGGGCTTATTGGCTGCGGCCCTGCAGGACTATTCCCACCATTCCGTCCCATTTACTGCCTCCCAGCCTCGGCTGATAAGGCTCGGGTGAAGGTAGGCTATTGAAGCACTATGGTGCTGAGGAGCTAGGCTCCTACCGCAGTCCCGGCTCTAACAGGGTAGGCGGTTTAGGCTAATGGTGAGCCTTTTGGGACGCCCCCACTGCCTCATGGTTTTTGCCAGGTTATCCTGTGCCGTTAAACCCTATTCCCATTTCCCCCTCCACCTTTACTCCTCATATTGGCCCCTGGGCACCGTTTTCCCCGGGGAATTCTGCCGTTATCCTCCCTCACTTTCCCGGGGGGGGGGGGGGGTTGTCTAGTGTTTTAAAACTTTAGACATATTTGTGCTTGTCACTTTATTAAAACGCCCCGCCGCGCGTTTGTACTGCGCTCCGCGTCTGGCAGCCCCATTCACCTCAGAGCTGCCGTGCCGCTACTGGACGGCCGGCTCACATGAGCACGCTTTACGCTCTTCAGGGGGGGGGGCGGGCTTTGTGGGTGATGCATTTTACCTCATATCTCCACGGCCTGCCCCTCGAGGTTGCGGACTTCATTTTGTCTTCTTCCTGTCGCTGCTGGCTCCTTGCGGTCTGTGAGTTCCCCGGTGGGGTGATTTTTCTGTTTTTTTTTTTTTTTTATGCCTTATTCTCATGGGAATATTTGATTATGTCTTTCAGGCGGGGTAAAGCTTCAGTCCTGTGGTTTCTCCCGGCCCTCTTCCCTCATCTCCCACTTCCCTAGCGGTCCATTGGGGCATCCCAGGTAGCTCTTTAGCATTAACCCTTACTGGCCTACTGTGCCTTTCAAATCACCATATGGAGGCTTCTTGGGATAATGAGCCTGGGGTTCCTTCGGGACAAGCCCGGCTATGTGTTGCGTGTGGGGTATCCCTAATCGGTGATGTCAGGGTATGTGTATCCTGCGCCCAGCAGGTACTTGCACTGCAGCCTGGGTTACCTGTTGCTGGGCCTGCGCCCCCTCGGGCTCGCCTACCCCCCCACGCCTGCACCTGACCCCCTACGAGGAGCATACCAGCGGGGAGTCTTAGCCTGATTTGGCTGCACGGGTGGCCAGCATTGAGAAACATATTGCTGGGTCTGCCTCGCGCAAGGCTTCCGCTAAGAAGCGGCATTTATCTCCCGCCGTCTCCCTCTTTCCTGTGGAAACTGAGGACATTTTTTACACTACTGGTTATTCCCCCCTGGAGGAGGGGGAATTGTTCTCGGATTCAGAAACATCTGAGGAGCAGCCTAGGGTTTATGGTGGTACAGAGTCTCCCTTTAGGGAATATCTATGGTCCTCAGATGACACTGACAGGCTTTTGGCTCATATTTTTGAAGTGCTCTGTATCTCCCCTCCTGCCGTGGCTCCACAGCAGCAGGGTGAGCTCTTCCATATGGTTAAACCACGCTTGGAATTCCCGGAGCAGTCTCACTTTAATGACCTGGTGCTCAAATATGGGAGCGGCCTAGCAAGCTGCCAGGGGTGCCCAAGTTGGAACAAAAGGTATCCCTTTCCTGCTGATGTGATTAAGCATTGGTCATGTCCTCCTGAGGTGGACGCGCCCGTTCTGGGGCTGTCCAATACATCTGTCATGCATTCTCCTGACACTACTACCCTGAGGGATGGTGAGGACCGGCGTATGGACCAACTGGCTTGCCATGCCTTTGCCTGTGTGGGGGCCGCGCTACACCCGGTTGGTGCCTCTGCCGTTACAGCTATTGCTATTAAGGGTTTGCTTAAGAGTCTCTTAGAGGGGGCCTCTGGTGACGCGGGGGAGAAGAGTATAAATCTCGCCTGCTTTGCTATGAATTTGTTGCATATGTCCTGTCTTCTATGGATGATGCCATTAGAATGTGTGGTAGAACTTCTGCCCTGTTGGTGGCTATACGCCGCTCTGTCTGGCTACGTCAGTGGGTAGCTGATAAGAAGTCTTTTACGGGTTTCCCTTTCAAGGGCCTGCGCCTTTTTGGTAAAAGCTTGGATTTGTTTGCCAGGGGCGGTAGGTTACCTCAACGTAGGAGGCCGCCCCGGTCCTTTCGGGGGATGGGTGCCCTTCTCCCATCTTTCTGTAGTTCCAGACCTGGCCGAGGAGTCTCCTTTACTGGGGCCCGCAGAGATCACTGGGGAAGGGGCAGAGGACGTGGCCGTCCTGGCCTCTCCTGGGGTCCTAAGCCAAAATCCTCACCCAAGCCTCCTCAGGCATGAAGGGGCGCCCTCACCCATCCGGGTGGGGGGACGGCTTCGGCTCTTTGCTCACGTCTGGAGGCTTCACGTCTCATCCCGGATGGCTCTAAACCCCCTGTCAGCTCAGGGTCTGTTCCTTGCTGTCCAAAACCTTCTGGAGTTGGGGGTCATCTGCCAGGTGCCTTTGAGGGAAAGGGGCTACTATTCCAATCTTTTCACTGTTCCCAAAAAAGACGGGTCCATCAGACCTATCCTGGATTTAAAGTGCCTCAACAAATTTGTCAGATTCAAACATTTTCGCATGGAGACTCTGCGCTCAGCTGTCAATTCACTATGCCCAGGGGACTTCATGACCTCTGCAGACATCAAGGACGCTTACCTTCATGTACCAATCTTTCCAGGTCATCAAAGATTCCTCAGGTTCGCTCTGGAGGATCAGCACTATCAATTTGTGGCTTTGCCTTTCAGTATCACCTCGGCTCCCAGGGTATTCACCAAGGTGCTGGCGGGCGTACTGGCTCTGCTGAGATCTCAGGGCATTCGCATCCTTCCTTACATAGACAACATTCTCATCATGTCTCAATCTCTCCAGCAGGCCGAGCTGGATACTCAGCTGGTGGTGTCCACACTGGAGTCCTTCGGCTGGGTGATCAACCACCCCAAGTATTTCCTGTCACCGTCAATGGTGAGGTCCTTTCTGGGCATGACTCTGAATACATCTCAGGTCAAGATTTTTCTCCCTCAGCAGAAGGTGGAGAGTCTTCAGGCCCAAGCCAGGTTCCTTATGTCTTTCCCTCATCCCTCCATCCGGCAGGGGATGCAGCTGGTGAGCCTGATGGTGTCTTGCTTCGAGGCGGTTCCATACGCTCAGTTTCACATGAGACCTCTTCAACTTCACCTCTTATCAGTTTGGGATCGGGACCCTCGGTCCCTGAATCAGGTGTTTATTCTGTCCCCTCTGGCCAGACGGTCTCTCTCGTGGTGGCTGGACTCAAGAAACCTGTTGGTGGGCAGAACCTTTCTGGCCCCTTGCTGGGAGACAGTCACCATAGATGCCAGTCTGACAGGTTGGGGGGGCTTCTGAAAACCCCTGAAATTCCAGAGTCAGTGGGGCCCTCAGGAGGCCCACACCCCTATCAACATTCTGGAATTGAGGGCGATAAGGTTGGTTCTGGCCAAATTGACTCCACACCTTCGGGGTCGGGCGGTTCAGGTCCGCTCGGACAACCAGACGGCGATTGCCTACATCAATCATCAGGGAGGGACCCGGAGCAAGAGAGCCCTCAAGGAAGTGTCCCTGATACTGTCTTGGGTGGAGGAGAATGTTCCCTGCATCTCAGCTGTTTACATCCCGGGGGTGGAGAATCTGGAGGCAGACTCCCTCAGCAGAGGGACCTCTCGTCTGGGAGAATGGTCCCTCAGCAGCTGGGTGTTCCGCTCCCTGTGCCACCGCTGGGGTCAGCCAGATGTGGATCTGTTTGCGTCCCGTCACAATCACAAGTTTCCAGTCTTTGTCTCTCTGTCCCAGGACCCTCTGGCCTTGGCCATGGATGCACTAGCAATGTCTTGGAAGAGCTTTCAGCTCCTCTGTGTTCCCTCCTTTTCCTCTGCTGGGCAAGGTGCTGCGCAAGATTGCTCAGGAAGGGGTGCCAACCATTCTGGTGGCCCCCTGTTGACCAAGAAGGGTGTGGTTCGCAGACGTCGTGCAGTTGGCAGTAGATCAGTATGCTCTGCCCAAGGATCCAGACCTGCTCACTCGGGCAGCTACGCCATCCCAATGTACAAACGCTGGATTTAACAGCCTGGCTGCTGAAATCTCCATCTTGATGGAAAAGGGGCTGCCTGCCTCTGTTGTTAATACCATGATTCGGGCTAGTCTGGGACTTGAACTTGGTCTTATCTGCCATAGACTTGGTATATCTCTTAAGGTAGTCTTTTTGGTGGCTATCACTTCTGTTAGGCGTGTTTCTGAGTTGGCGGTGCTTTCCATCAAACCCCCTTACTTTGAGAGACACCAGGACAAGGTGGTGTTTTGTTTTAAGCCAGATTTTCTGCCTAAGGTTGTGTCTGCTTTGCATCTCAATCAGGATATTGCTTTGCCTTCTCTATGCCCTAATCCTAGTAACCCTAAGGAGTGGGTTTTACACTCTCTGGTTGTGGTCAGGACTGAAGTTCTATTTGGTGGCTACTGAATCCTTCAGAAAGACTGATGCTCTTTTTGTGCTCCCGTCTGGACCTAAGAAGGATATGGCTCCAGCTAAGTCCACTATCAGCAAGTGGATCCGTCAGGCTGTGGTACAGGCCTATTCTGCTAAGGGAAAGGAGCCTCCCTTCCGCCTTACTGCTCATTCTACTCGTGCTATTGGTGCCTCTTGGGCTTTTCAGCACCAAGTTTGTAAGGCCGCTACTTGGTCTTCTGTTCATACTTTTTCTAAGTTTTACAAGGCTGATGTTAGGGCCTCAGCTGATGCTGCTTTTGGTGGTTTAAACTGCCGCTCTTTTTGGGGATCCCACCCTACCTTACGGACACTGCTATTGGATGCCCCATGTGTAAGGAATATTCTGGAACAGGACGTGCTGTATACTTAGAATAATACAATTCTGTGATTGCTCACCTGTAGAATTGGTATTATACGTATACAGCACGTCCTGTTCCATCCCACCCTTGTTATCATTATACTTAGTTACCTCTGTATGGTGATTGTTCATATGTTCATTTTTTAATTCTGGTTATTATTGTTCTCCCAGCTTCTTGTTAACTGCTTGTCAATACTGGGGAATTTGTGGGAGGTCCCTGACTTATATAGGGCCGGGAGGAGCCACAAGCTGTTTTCTGCAGTCCAGCGCCATCTTGTGAATGTATTACCCATGTGTAAGGAATATTCTGGAACAGGACGTGCTGTATACGTATAATGCCAATTCTACAGGTGAGTAATCACAGAATTGTATTTTTTCTGTCTGTTAAACTTAAATTGGATGCAACTAGACAACTAACGACTGAAATAGCAGAGACAATGGTGCTTCCTTTTTCTAAATGATGCCAAGTAAGCAGAAATCTGATAAATAAGGTGGAGGAGCCACAATGATTGGGCCCTCCTGATCCCCGGTGCAGTCGCACCCCCTTAAGTTATCTCCCTGTTCCAGCATCTACAGTAAAATCATCAAATATTTTAAAGAGGTTGACTATTAATATTTGATACCCGGGAATGATTCGTATCATTGGGCTCAGAAATACCTGCAGTCTGTGAAACACGGTTTCTTTTGCAATTATTGAATGCAATATTGAATCTAACCTACACCATCAGTGAGCCCTGCATTAGAGAGATACTGACGTTTACCTAGCAGAGCTGTGTTGGTTAGGGCACAGTTTATAGGTACACACTTCTGTGATTAACCCGAAAACTGCTTAATGCCTGGTTTTAGCTTTTTAAGGATCTTTAACTGTAGAGGTATCTCAAACTGGGATGAGTTTCACTCTACCGGTGGTTGTTCCTCTCAAATGAGGCTTCTCAATTTAGGATGGCCTGCTGTGTGTATTCTGACAGTTCCCAGAGAAAACTCGACTTTCTGTCATTCCCTTGGCGCGGGCCATTTAGCCAATCAGCGTGCTCTGTTTTGCTCAGCATTCTGCTTTGCTAGCCACACAGGGTGTTGCTTAAATGGTAAAGTCTACCACAGTAGACCCCCCATCGGCACAGCCGGCTTTTTATGACCTGCTTCCGGGCTATATGGTAGGGCTAGAAAAATATTAGGGAGCAGAACAAATTGTCTGCTACCCCAAATATTGGGAGCACCACAAATGAAAAATTCTACATAGATAAGTTTATTTGGGAGGAAAATAAAAACATACATGACAAAGGACAAGATAAAAAGAATGTATGCTCACACCCCTAGTGGTTGCTAATAATAATAATGATGTACATATAAAACTGAATAAACAGTGCCAGACTATATAATGAATGTTATATGAACAAAAAAATATTATACTTGGAGGCTGCACACCTCAATATATTGGGCTTTTACAAATAACACTTTAACAATATAAAGCATGCATAAGATTAAAAAGTAACTAAATCAAAAATATTTGATATACAAATATGCTACTATTGATGTATCCCAAATCTGCACCAAATAGCTGCTAAATATCTTATCCTACCAACAAAAGTGCAATATAATGAATCACTGATATATCAAATAAAAATGCTAAAGGGCCTAGTGTTATATAATGAAATGCAATTAATCAAGAAATCTAAGGCTAAAGAAACCCGTATTACAACAAATTTTTCATTTTGGTGCTTGCAATCATTGGGGTAGCAGACAATGTGTTCTGCTCCCTAATTTGTTTCTGGCTTCTTTGTGGGGTGAACACAACTTGATTCTATATAAGTAGGTGGTGCAACATGTTTCTGGTTGTGGTTGCTGTATGGCAGAGCTCTTTTCAAAACAGGGCCTTATGCTATGTGCTATCATGCACAGTGCTGATTGGACGAGAGCCCGTGCATATGCCGTGGGAAGGTAGGTTTTAAGGAGTCATTCGGGTAGTTTCACAGAACAGAGTATCCAAAATCAGGATGCTCAGTAGCAAGGACCTAATTATGGGTTTTGGTCCACATTAAGATTAGATATATTTAAGGCAGTAGGTTCATTTAACCTGTTTTCTGCTCTTCCCTTTGGCTGTGAAGGGCTGCATCTTTTTTTTTTCAGCCTACTTTTATATTTCTTGATGAGCCCATTCTACTGGGCCTCCCTTCTTGGACAGGGACTGATAAGAATCAAGCATTGCTTGTATTGTGTTTATCTGTAGTTCTATATAGGCAGCTTTTGTTCTTTTGACTGTAGTAAAATTGCTTTCATACAATTGTATGCAACAGCTTATATTATAAATTAGTTTTCTAAAATAACCACATTTATCTATCATTAGCCCCAAAATATTCAAAACCGAGAACAGATGTAGCTTCCTAATGTCTGTCCCACTTACTGGAATAATCATTCAGAGCATCATCATTAGCTGTGAATTAGGACATGTTTGCCTAAAGCAGGTTGTCTTCATGACTGAGAGGATAATCAGTACAGAATAGTATGTTAGCGAGAGTAATGAACAGGTTGTACATTGAGTTACTTAACATGGCATAAATTTTACGATCTCTGCATGTTGGTCTACATCGGTGATCTCAAGCCATTCTTTCTGAAAGCCACATTAGGCACTAAGAGATAGTTTGAGCCACATTTATTTTGACTAGATTGTGGAAGCCATAGCAAAGCCTGCTGAAAACTGTTCATGAAATCCTCTGTAACCCAAAATATAGCATTGACTATCTCAGAGCTCCCAAAAAATACATGTCACACGTGATTGATACCTCAGCCCCAAAGAGGTTAAATTACATCCTTCTGCACCCCAGGAGTATGACACTGTTGGGAGGCAGGAGAAACAAGTGTGGCATCACAAAGACAGGTAAGCTGGCATACTTCTCTGCTTGCCCTACTTTTCATAACCCCATGCACGGCACTGACCATGTCTGTTTTTTGTGCACATCCTTAACCTCAACCGTGTGAGAGACTTTCGCAATTGTTCTGGTCTACCAGTCGTGCCTAGAGGTAAGGAAGTGATCTTGTGACCAGAGGATGGCAGGTTAAAATCATGGCTGGGACATGTCTGAAATGCTCTCGAGCAAGGTGCCTAACCCCCCCCCCAACTGCTCCCAGTCGCTGTCTGAGAGCCATGTGTGGCTCCTGAGCTACAGGTTGGGAACCCCTGGTTTAGATGTTTGGCCAAGCCCTGGATTACCTAAAAAGTTTCAAAGAGACAGAGAAATGTATCCAAGTCCACCTAAAACATGGCTTTGAGCAGGGAAGGAATTTGGGCCTTCTAAATTCAGGATTTACATATTTGATGATGACTAGTATTTAACTGCCTACACCTTCTTCTACCCAACATGCTGCTATATCTGTATTAAGCCACTAATCTCAAGCTGTAAGCATTTAAATTAGGCCTAGAACCTCCCTGGTAAATTGGCTGCTCGTCTCCAGTTAGGTCCCCTGCCATCATTTTGCATGTAAAATTTTCTCTACAGGATAAGCAGGGGTAGCTGACCTGAAGTTGTCAGAGTTCAGTGGGAGTTTTTCTCCGTCCTACACCCCCCCCCCCCCCAGGCCAAGCCCTAGTTGGGCAACACAAAACACCACCACAAATCATGGTCATGCCCTGACTCTTTACAAATCCCAGAAGAGACTGAATGTTTATTTAGGATGGATCAGAGAACATACACTGATGTGTAAGACAACATACTGTATGTAATTATTTCACACGGTCCTTTCCTGCGACCAATTGTGAATTACTTTAGCTAGTTTTCCTAAAAGTTACTATTAGTTTGGAATAAAATGCTTTATGGATTTATGGAAGTGAAGAAATCTGCAACAGTTGCAGTGTTTAATTAAGGCGGTACATAATGGGTGCAATTAAAATGTGTTTTAGGCCCATTCATTAGTAGATGTCCCAGTCTGTGTTGCATGTGATGCCAACATCTATTAATGTTCAAATAGATTGAGCTATTTACTTGTAAAGGGCTTCTTGGTTTTCCATTAGGATGCATCCTTGCCCGTATTACTTTGACAGAGTGTAATGATTTTATGATTTCTCTGCATGTGCACTTTCGAAAAGGTCATTTTTAATGGATACAACATGCAGTTATTTTGTATTCCACTTTACCATTTTGTTTTTCAGTCTTTGATAAAAGGTGTAATGCATTTCCTTTTTATTTGATGTTGTTTTTTTAAAGTGATCAGCGAAGTAAAAAAAAAAACAAAATAGTATTGCCCCTTTGTCTCCTCCAGCTGATCAGTCTGACTCTGGCGATCAGCAACTCACCGGCTGCGCCACCTAGAGCCCAAACAGCGGTATGCAGCGCTTCA
The DNA here is from genome assembly GCA_027917425.1 of Gastrophryne carolinensis. Classification (NCBI taxonomy): domain Eukaryota; kingdom Metazoa; phylum Chordata; class Amphibia; order Anura; family Microhylidae; genus Gastrophryne; species Gastrophryne carolinensis. The sequence continues at coordinate 121,875,573 of CM051234.1, read as the reverse complement.
GTGTCTGGCACTAGGAGCACTACCACTCCCTTTCCATTTACTACTGTACAATACTGGGGGCGTGTCAGGCCTTTGCACACCCCTTCTATTGGAATGAATGAATTGACATTGCTCCTGTTCAAATCTCTGTTTTGGCGCATGGATTTAATCCAACTCACTGCTAATCCTGAGAAGACACCATCATGTCTTCAACTTATGGCTTGGGGGCTGAAGGCAACTCCATTTTACTTTCTAAGAGTTGCCATCCAAGGCACACAATTAGAGCAATTTTGTATGGGCAATTCATTAGGGCCCAGAGGAATTGCTCTTCTTTAGTGATGAGTGCCCAAGATTGTTTGCCCAAATTATTATCTGAGGCTGAACTTAAGGCCCGTATGATATCAGAGAGTGAATTGTTAGACTAGACTCCAGGGGGAACCTAGGGCCTTGGATAAACCACTTACACTCCTCCTATTCTAGGCAGTTTGACAATTTAGAGGGTAGTCGTGAACAACTTTCCCATTCTCAGGGCAGACATTGAACAGGAGCTTGAAGATGGGCTTCATGTGGTGTCCAGAAAGGTGCCTACTTTAATGACTTTTTTGGCACCATCCATATTGAAGGACCCACAGACTATCATTCAAATGGCTGTCAGGCCAAGGTTTTTTTTTGTCTTTGGGAACAATAGACGCTCATGTTCCTCTGTTTCCATGTTAAGAGGACAAACATTTGTCTCGCATGTCACTGGCAAAGAGTGTAAAATGAGGTCCTTTATGGATTGCAGAACTAGAAATGTTATCTACCTAATCGCATGTGACAAATACCCAATTACAGTACATGGGTTGCACCTGTCGCAAACTAAAATGATTCATGTAGCATATCTGATGCCTGTGGTACTTTTGCAAGGTCCAGTTTAGCCAATCATGGCCTTGATATGCATTAGTGGGGACATGTCAGGATTCCGGGTACAGATTGTTCAAAAAATAACATTAGATCGAAGAGGGGGTGAGCCGCATAAAAAAAACAGCAAAGGCTGTAGCGAGGGTCTTGACCTTTTGGCCTTCCTTTTTCAGAGGCTTTTGGAGTGGAATTCTACAATTAGGATTTATTAAAGGCCTTGGTATTTGAACTTCATACTCTCAGTGTTACAACCACCCCAGTTTGAGCATTTTGACTTTGTTTTTCTGGTGGTTTTATCCAGAAAAGAAAAGTTGTTGTTTTTTTGTTACAATTATCTTGCCATTTTTAGCTCTTTCTAATTGGCATACATGGCTTTTTATCACTATATGATGTTTTTTGTTTTAAGCCGAAGTTTCTAGCCAAGGACACCTTGGTCTTTTGTAAAAAATGTAATTCTTTTTGCCTGACTCTTCCTATCCCTTCTAGAAGCCTGTATCTCTTGGATGTGGTTATGACCCATAGATCTAATAAGGTCAGGCACCTCCACCATTAGCAGATAGATTAGGGAAGAATTTATGAAGTCTTAACAAACCTAAGGGGTAAGATTACACATTTCAGAGTAAACTCCTATTCTGCAAGTATGATCTGGACTTGCTGACACCAAGCTACAGCAGATCAGGTATGCAAGACTGCTAGCTGGTCCACATTCGTTCACATGTTTGCAAAGTTCTACAAGGTTGACAGGCTGGCTTCAGCTAAACAGATCCTTTGTAGGATTATGTAAATCCTTAATTAGTTGGCTCACCCATTGGTGAATCTGTGTTACTGTTATGGCTTACATTACTGTTTGTTTTATTCAAGTTCAATTTGCCTCTTGCCAACCCAATGTAGTGCTGCGTTGGGCATCCCATTATTGTAATGGGACCACCCCCATGGGGGAGATAAATATAATTTCAGTACCCCTTTTAAAATCCCTTTCAACACATCCTGGGCTGTTCCCCTGGGCTGCATTGTCACCCATACCATATGGGTAGACTTCAGTCATGTGTGCAATTTTGCTTTAAAGTAGATTTTAAGGATGAGCGCTTCCTATTATAAAGCCACCCTGCTAACTACCCCTTTATTTACTTTTCAGACTAAGTGCTGTTTATTAGCCTGCGGCTTCACTAATACTTTGATGGGCACCTGCTTGTAGTTGTACAGGCACTTCTGTAAAATGTGGGCTGATTAGGTTTAATATGCAACTCTTGTCAAGTCCTCTTTTAGCTTCTAATTCTTTTTTCTATTGTTCTTTATGGATAAACATAAAAGCAATTGTAATTAAAAAAAACTGGATATAGCAGAGTAAATAATTGTGCACATGAATTCCTGCTGTGCAATTGTGATTCATTTATACGTCGTTTATTTGTGCCACTAGTATACATTTTGTGCTTTTAAAGGTCATACATACTAGCTCATGTTGTTTTTTTTTTTTTTTTTTTTTTTTTTTTTAAGTGTACCTAAACCCATGCCCCAACGGCCCTGGTATCTATGAAATTCCATAATTTCAAACCTTCCTATAGTTGGGCTTTAATTATTTAATTATCATTATACTCAGAACTGTAGCTAAATTGCGACTATGGTGACATTTGTGGGGACACAATGGTACTCTGGTTTGCCTTTGACATCTTCGACCTCCCCCGGACTTTAGGATATTTTTTAATTTGCCTGAAAATTCTCTTATACTCCCTTTTTCTCCCACGCAGACCATTGCTCCTAGTCCAGGGCAGCAGTGCTCACCTGAAAGGCTGTATGCAGGTCCCTCGCCATGCGGCACCTGGCGCATTACTGCTCTCTCATCAGGCTTCTCTTTCTGTCTAGCTCTGACATGGTGATGTCCCTTCTATCAATCATGGTGAGCTACCACTCACCATGACTTATAGTGGGGGCGTTGCCACATCGGAGGGGGACAGGAAGACAAGCCAGATGAGCGAGCTGCCTGAAAATGTACTTTAAGTTTCTTTTGATTCTTTAATCTGCTAAATCCATAATCTCAGTTGGTCCCTATTGCTGAACGTAAGATTACCCCAACCACATCCAGCGCACACATTTAATGCCACTGGCAATGCTGTTAAAAACAAGTAAACTTTAATGATGGCTTATAGTTAAAATACAAATTAAGAAAAGAATATTACAGACGTTTGTGCTTAAAGTGGACCAATCGCCAGGATTTTGACTATCCTGGTCATTGGTTCTTGCCCTGGGGGCATCCTGATGTAGAATGCCCCACTGTGCAAAACCCCCCAGATCGCCCTCTCCACTCACCTTTCCATTGTTCCCATGGCACATGTGCGGTCGCTTTGTCCAATCAGTGCTTTATGCCATGCATACTAATGCACAGCATAAAGCCGTTGTTTAAGACTGCGTGTTGGCATAGGGAAAGCCGGCGTGCACTTGGTCCCCTTGGAGTGCACGCTCCAGGTGGTGTTTTAGAGTCCATGGCCAGTCGTGGGGGGGGGGGGGGGGGGTGATTGTTCCACTTTTAACCAGACCAACACCCATTATTACTTTAACAGGTGTTGGTTCCTCCCTCTCTCTGCTAGCAAGAACCTTGGGGGGGGGGCAGCCTCCTCGCACCTAACGGCGTAGAATGCTGGGGATACTCGCCTCCATTATGAGCCAGCGCTGGGAAAGGAGTCAGGCGGTCAGGTAAGAGGGGGGCTCCAGCGTTCTGGATGCAACCCATACCCCCCTCCCCGAGGTTCTTGCTAGCAAAGCGAGAGAGAGACCAACACCCATTAAAGTAATAACGGGTTTTGGTCCGGTTTAAGTAAGGAGAGGATTCTTTCATGACAAGACAGTATGTATTTTTGAAAACTTTGAAAATGTTGTGCTTCCTTTCCTCTGTTGAATTCTCCCTTTATAAAATGAATAAACATATATTAGACAAAAATATTATGCCATCTTACACCTTCCTACAGTATATATGTGCTTTTGGTTTAAGTTCTAAGCATAGGGAAGCCACCATCTACCATTGTAAATCATTTATTGCAGACCTATTATAATTGTATTTCATTGCAGTAATGACAAACTGTCTGGGTCATCTCATAATGTATAATTACCCCTGAGAACACGGCTATCATGACACGCTGTCACGAACAAGACACTAGACTTTTATGTGTGATTCATTATTTTCAGTTGAAAAGCCATCTTTCAAAGTGAAGGCAGATAGCTGTTATTTTTTGTATTCATCTGCTGCTGTGCGCTTTCCACTTATTTCAACCTATTTTTATAATATAGACTACAATTCTACCATAACAATTTAGAAAAAAAAAGATCTGTTCTAACCACTTTTAAAAAGCATTGCAAAGGTGGAATGAAGCCGGGGTTTAATAAATATGGATCATTAAAAGGGCCAGATCCTATACCTGGCTCCTATGATTTTTGTTAGGCAGTGATAAAGTTTCAGCTGGTTTGTTCTTAAAGCAGGTCAAAACCCATGTGGCCATGCCCTGGAATCTAAAATATTCCAGGGCAGTCAGCTAGCCTGCTCCCATCCTATGGCAGGATGCCCCACTGTGTGAAACCAGCGGGGTCACCAGTAAACTCATCTTTACCGGCCTGCTCCCGCAACACTGCAATGGCCGTGGTCGGCTTCCCTGCAGCTGTGCTTGGGAGTGTGAAATAAACCTAGTATCTTAAAATCTCTGATATTACGTAATTGAATTTTTTATTCTTAAGTAAAGCCACTGGCTTTGCTTCAGTTTCTGGGTGTGCTTGAACTGGAAAGGGCACTTCCTGGGGCAGTCTTGCACATGGCTCTGTTGTTGTAAGAGCTAGCTTTATGAGCACTGTGGCTTGCATGGTCCTGGAGCAAAGGAGTTGAAAAGTGGGAAAACTTTCAAGCCCTTCTTTGGGATCTGTAGCACACTGTAGGGAAAAGAGGAGAGACATGGGACATGCATCAGGGGAGATGCTTGTTGACTTATTGCCATTACCTGAACTGTCCCTTTAAACCAGACCAGCAGCCTTAAAATAAACAGGGCTTATATGCATCCCTCCCCAGGACAATTCAGATTTCTGCACATAAAAATTAATTTACCTTTTTGTAACTCCTGCTGTGGTCAATTTAAAAAATGAAATAGTGTCCCATTGAGCTGCAGGTCGTCTGTGCTGTGCATTGTGGGGTTGTGAGTTGAATTCAGGAAGCAGCATGGCTGCGATGTTGGGAATATAAGCTCCAAAATGGCTGCTACCAGGAGAAAATCTGTGAGGTAGAGTTTTAGCTTTAAATTGGTGTCAAGTCACTTTCAGGGTATATTCTTGGTGTGCCACACACCCCGCTTCACCTTTAATATTCTTCACGATTGGGTTACTCACCGCCAGGTGACGCTGTTGCAGAGAGGAAGTCTTGTAACGAGCCCCCTTCCGGCCTATATATACCTGGTACCTCCCATTTATCACCAGTGTTTTTCTCTCTGCATGACAAGACAGAAGATTGAAGTCTCCTGTTTGCAGGTAGCTGGGGTCTTACCCCGGCACCCCCTTTTGGTCTATTTCTGCCCGGTTTTGATTGTTTGTTACCTTTGTGCTGGAATGGAAGCCTCCCAGCCTAGGCTGCTCACTGGGCAATTGGTAGACGGCACTATAGGTGCCTAGGAGCTTATCTCCTCCGCTCGACCCCCTGTTTTGGGGGCAATGCGGCTATCCGGCATGGTGATCCGGAGGTGGGATGCCCCTGTCCCGAGGGTCCCCTTGGCCCCTTGCTCTCCCGTTTCGGTCCCTTCTCCCTTCACTATGGGGGGGGGGGGGGGGGGGGGTAGAGGGATGTTTATTGTGTGTATGGTTTACTGTATGTTCATGTGTTTGCTTATTTCAACGTTGTCAGGCTGCACCGCAAGTGAGTGTGCATATGGCCTGACTTTGATTCCTCCTTATATGGCAGTCTCTGTTTTGCGGGCTGCTGCTGCTGGCCTGTAGGGCCAGAGCTTTGGGTCAGCTTTAGGGGTGACCGGGGCGGGCGTACGGTGTCAGGCTTGCTTATGGCTGCCTGCGCCTTTCTCACTTTATCCAGCTCCCCTCCCCCCTCCCCTTATCTCCTTTGTTTTAATCAGCCACTGCCGCCTTCGCTGACATTTGCTGCCTGTCTTCCACCACCTCTTTGGTCGGGTGCTGGGCTTTTGTAAGCCTTACTGGGGCATTTAAGCGGCCTCACCTGGCGAGGAAAATCAGAGGCCAGTTTTCTTGCCTCTTCAAAGCACTTGGTGCTGTGTATGTATGTTATATTGCATGTTGCCATTGGTTTCTGGGGGTCTTACTGTTGGTTTGTTTCTTCCCCACAGTTCCTGGGATTCCCTCAATACAGCGGCCTCCCGGTTCTATTTTGCCTGGCTAGTCCTTTCTTTTCCTCCAATTTGGTACATATTTATATATATATATACATGTATATATATTAAAAAAAAAAAAAAAAAAAAATATATATATATATATATATATATATATATATTTATTTAAGGGGATCTTTATTATAAATTAAATCCTCCCTCCCGGGACATTAACATAAAGGGGCATCCCGGGTGGCTTATGCCTTAAACCCAGAATTTTGCGAATACCATAAATCACCATATGGAGGCTTCCGATAATACCGGTAATGGTTCTTCTGGGCCATCTAGGGTGTGTGGAGGCTGTGGGACTCCGCTCCCAGGTGATAATGTTTTTGTATGCATTCCTTGTGCAAAGCAGAGTATTGCGCGTCAGTCCGTTGCTCCGGCTGCTGGCTCTTCGCAACTTCCATCATCCCCTACCCCTCCCTCCCTGTTCCGGACCCCGCGTTACATTGTCAAGAGTGGGGATTCGCAATCCGAGGTGGCGGCATGGTTGGCCAACCTCGAGAAGATAATTTCCATTAAAGCAGGGGTAAAAGCCACTGCGAAACGGAAGCACCTGACTCCTGTACCTCCGGCTTCACAGGATGAAGTAGGTGAGCCTGTGGATTGGTCCGATTGCTCCCTGGACGAGGAGGTGGAATTTCTGGTGGAGTCAGATGAGCCTGCAGATCAGCTTGAGGTTGATGCTATTGGCGATTTGTCTGCGGGGGGTTCTCGTGACACCCCCTCCATTCTGGCTCAGATGTTTGAATTTTTGAATTTAGATCCGCCTGAGGCCGTCAACCTGCCTAAGGGTCAGTTGTTTAATGTGCCTCAGCCGCCTTTGGTTTTTCCCAGACAACACCACTTTGAGAGAGTTGTGCTCAAAGAATGGGAACATCCCACGCGGTTAACTGGAATTCCTTCCAGTTGGGAGAAACGTTATCCTTTTACACCAGAATTGGTGAAGCTTTGGTCGGTTCCTCCTGACGTCGATACCCCTGTATTAGGGCTCTCCAGCACGGCTCTGGTGCAGTCTGCTGAGACTACTGCCCTTAAGGATGGTGAGGATCGTCGGATTGACCAGTACGCCCGCCATGGTTTCAGTTATGCCGGGTCAACGATGCGCCCGGTGTGTGCTTCGGCGCTTCTGTGTGTGGATCTTGATCCCACTTGCAAGGAGCTTATTGCTCTCAGGCAGTGTGAGTCTTTTGTTTCCTATGTTCTGTCCGCTCAGGACGATGCCCTGGCTATGAGTAGCAAGACAGCGGCAATGCTGGTGGCTATTCGTCGGGCTGTATGGCTGCACCAGTGGTCTGCGGACGCAGCTTCTAAAAAGGTGCTCACAGCTCTCCCCTTTCTGGGATTGCGGCTGTTTGGTGATAAAATTGATTCAGTTGCGAAAGGTGGTAAAATGCTGCAACGTAAGAGGCCTCGCCGTCCCTTTCGGGGGGCAGGTTCTGGTAGGCCTTCCTCTCAGGGATTCAGAGCGGGTAGGGGGGCTTCCTTTCCCGCTACCAGAGGTGCAGCTTGGACTCGGGGGAAGGGCCATGGCTGCCCCGCACAGTCCTGGGACTCCAAGCCCAAGCCTGCCGGTAAGCCCGCTCAGCAATGAGGGGCTGTCCTCACCCGTGCGGGTGGGGGGACGATTGCGACACTTCTCCCGAGTTTGGGTCCAGGAGATTCCGGACAGATAAATCCGGGAGGTAGTGTCGTCCGGTAACAAGCTGGAGTTCGAGTCTCGCCCTCCTTCACGGTTCTTTCGGTCTCGGGTGCCCATCGATCCTTTGGCCGCACAGGGGCTCCTGGCGTCGGTAAAGAATCTGTTAGAGATGGCGGTCATCCGGCCGGTACCGCGCTTAGAGATGGGCCTCGGTTTCTACTCCAATCTTTTCGCAGTCCCCAAAAAGGATGGGTCGGTTCGTCCCGTCCTGGACCTGAAATTTCTCAATCAATCGGAGACAGACGCCAGCATGGTGGTCTCCACGCTGGAAAGCTTTGGTTGGGTGATCAACTTCCCCAAGTCCTCCCTCGCTCCGGCCAGGGTGGTGTCCTTTCTGGGGATGCAGTTGGACTCTCTTCAACACAGAGTGTTTCTCCCCCAGTCCAAAATTCATCTGATTCAGGAGTTGGCTCGGGTCCTACTTTCCAATCTTCGGCCGTCCATCCGTCTGGGGATGAGGCTGGTAGGGTTGATGGTCGCCTCTTTCGAGGCAGTTCCTTTTGTGCAATTTCACATGAGGACGCTTCAGCTTTATCTGTTGGCGTCCTCGGACCGGCAGCCTTGGTCGCTGGATCAGCCCTTCCAGTTGTCCTCCCGGGTCCGGCAGTCCCTCCAGTGGTGGTTGGTCTCGGCCATTCTCGTGAGGGGCAGGTCCTTCCTGACCCCTCTTTGGGAAATTGTCACCACGGACGCCAGTCTGTCGGGATGGGGCGGATTCTGGAAGGAGCTGCAGTTCCAGGGGCAGTGGGGACCTCAAGAGGCCCACTTACCCATCAATGTTCTGGAACTGAGAGCCGTCCGTCGGGTGCTTGCTCTCCTGACTCATCACGTTCTGGGCCTTCCGGTCCAGGTGCGTTCAGACAATCGAACAGCGGTTGCTTACATCAATCATCAGGGAGGGACTCGCAGTCTGAGTGCTCTCAGAGAGGTGTCCCTGATCCTGACCTGGGCAGAGACCCATGTTCCTTGTCTCTCGGCGATATACATTCCAGGAGTGGAGAATCAGGAAGCAGACCTGTTGAGCAGGGGCTCTCCCCGTCTGGGAGAATGGGCTCTCCACTCTCAGGTTTTTCGCTCACTGTGTCTCCGATGGGGGACACCGGAGGTGGACCTGTTTGCCTCTTGTCACAATCAGAGGCTCCTGAACTTCGTTTCGCTCTCCCGGGATCCTCTGGCTCTGGCAGTGGACGCCATGTCCCTGAGCTGGGGGGATCTGGGATTTCTATACCTGTTTCCTCCGATACCCATGCTGGGCAGGGTGGTTCGGAAGTTGGCTCTGGAAAGGGTGTCCGCCATTCTCGTGGCCCCAAAGTGGCCAAGGCGAGTGTGGTTCGCAGACATCGTTCGGCTGGCAGTGGACCAGTTCCTTCTGCCTCTTCGGCCCGATCTGCTCACTCATGGTCTGTTGTGTTACCCCAATTTACCAGCGCTGGGTTTGACGGCCTGGCTGCTGAAACCTCCATCTTGAAGGAGGAGGGTCTTTCTGACTCAGTTGTTAAGACTTTGATCAGTGCCCGGAAGAGGTCTTCTTCTATCATCTACTATAGGACTTGGAAAGCCTATATCGCTTGGTGTGAGATTAGATCCTTCCCTTGTAGGGTCTTCTCGGTCTCCAGGATTCTGGAGTTTTTACAATCTGGGCTGGACTCTGGTCTTCAGCTAAGTACTTTGAAAGGGCAAGTTTCTGCCTTATCTATCTTTTTTCAGAAGCGTTTTGCGCTTTATCCTTTAGTTAAAACTTTTTTCCAGGGGGTTACGCATGTGCGGCCTCCCAGGAAACCATTACTCCCGGTTTGGGATTTGAATTTGGTTCTTTCTGCTCTGCAGGCTCCTCCTTTTGAGCCTCTGCAAGATATTGCTTTGTCTACCCTGACTCAGAAGATTGTCTTCTTGGTAGCTATCACTTCGGTCCGGCGTGTCTCGGAGTTGGCGGCCTTGTCTATCCAGGCTCCCTACTTTGAGAGGCATCAGGATAAAGTGGTCTTTCGGTTCAAGCCAGACTTTCTTCCTAAGGTTGTTTCTGCTTTTCATTTGAATCAAGATATTGTTCTTCCCTCCTTGTGTCCTAATCCTAAGAATGACAAAGAGAGGGTTTTGCATTGTTTAGATGTAGTACGCTGTGTTAAGTACTACTTGATTATCACGTCTCCTTTTCGTAAGACGGATGCCTTTTTTTGTTGTGCCCTGTGGGCCTAACAAGGGTTTGGCACCAGCCAAATCTTCTATTAGCAAATGGATACGTCAGGCCATTATTGCGGCCTATTTTGCTAAGGGGAAAGTTCCCCCTTTTCGTATCACTGCTCATTCTACTCGCGCCGTTGGAGCGTCTTGGGCTTTTCAGCACAAAGCTTCTGTTGAACAAGTTTGTAAGGCCGCCACTTGGTCTTCTGTTCATACTTTTTCTAAGTTTTACAAAGTTGATGTGTGAGCCTCAGCGGATGCTGTTTTTGGCCGCAAAGTGCTGCAGACTGCAGTCATTTAAGTTATGCTTCACCTTGCCTTTGGATACCCATCCCTTGTGGACACTGCTTTTGGATGTCCCAATCGTGAAGAATATTAAAGGTGAAGCGGGGTGTGTGGCACACCAAGAATAATACCATTTTGTGAGTACTCACCTGAAAAATGGATATTGTTGGTGTGCCACACACCCCGCTTCACTCCCACCCTTTTCGGTATTCCGAATCCTTTATATGGTGAAGCTTTTATTTATTTTGATTTATTTTGAGGTTACCGTTAAATTACTGGTACCTTGTCTTTCTGCTTTTTAATACACTGGTGATAAATGGGAGGTACCAGGTATATATAGGCCGGAAGGGGGCTCGTTACAAGACTTCCTCTCTGCAACAGCGTCACCTGGCGGTGAGTAACCCAATCGTGAAGAATATTAAAGGTGAAGCGGGGTGTGTGGCACACCAACAATATCCATTTTTCAGGTGAATACTCACAAAATTTTTTTTTTTCCAAATATTCAAAGCTGTTGGTTCGGTTTAAAGAGGACCAACCACCAATTAAAAAAAGAACTTTACTGTATGCCCCTTCGGCCCCGTAAAAACATCTACACTCACATTCACATTTCCGGGGCTCCCACACCAAGGTTTACAAGAAGAGAGCAGCGAGCCCTGTGCACACAGAATAATATGGCCGCTCCTGAGGTGAGGAAGCTCACTCACGCCTACACGTGCCCAGCAGCAGTGTTCTGCGTGTACAGGACTCTCTTCTCTCTTCTTGGTGTACGGTTGCTAATCGCAACAGATTGCAGACAGTAAAAACTACTTCCTTAAAGCACTTTTAAAATAAGAAACATTTTAAAAAATACTTAATCCACTCAGCACCTTGAGGACCTCATTTGCCACAAAAAATATACACTTTCAAAAATTACAATTGTTTAGTTCATAATTTGTTTGGCATAGCTGCTTTGTAAAATGAATGTGGATATGTTGGCATTATGTTGTATTCTTTTGCTTTTTTTTAGATCCTAAAGGTAAAGAGACTGCGGCAATGAAAGCGGATCTTCTGAGAGCGCGTAACATGAAAAGGTACATCAACCAGCTGACTGTTGCAAAAAAACAGTGTGAGAAGAGGATCAAGCTTCTCGGTGGTCCAGCGTATGACCAGCAAGATGATGGGACCGCAGATGAGGCCGATTGCCCGCAAAGCCAGAAGGTATTGCAAGGTTTCCTTTCTCTATTATTCATTAAATTTCAGTACATTATTTACTGTCCAGTTATTAAAGTAGACGTTTACATACCATGGATTGCTCAAATATTCGAATATCTTAATATCTGAAGCTCACAAAGATCTGAAGCACAGTGCTGTATCTTCAGACACAAGCATCACAAGCCCTTAGCAGTCAAAAGTACCAGTTCTGTGCATACCATTTATAGTGATTTCTGCCCACTCAGCAATTTCGTCACTTTCAAGTAGGGGAAAATGGTTACAGAAGGATATATATATATATTATTCTTGGTGTGCCACACACCCCGCTTCACTTCTTAAATATTCATCACTTCATGGGTTAATCCACCGCAGGTGACGTAGTGCAGAGAGGAAGTCTTGTAACGAGCCCCCTTCCGGCCTATATATACCTGGTACCTCCCTTCAATCACCAGTATTTTTTGTCTCTGCTTGCTGACAAGTCAGAAGTTGGAAGTCTCCTGCTTACAGGTAGGCCGGGGTATTCTTACCCCGCCACCCCCCTTTTGGTCTATTTCTGCCCGGTTTGAGTTTGTATACCTTTATGGTGAAATAGGAAGCCTCCCAGCCTTGGCTGCTCACCGGGCAAATGGTAGATGGCACTTGAAGTGCCTAGGAGCTTATCTCCTACCGCTCGACCTCATGCGTGGGGCAATGCGGCGAACCGGCATGGTGATCCGGAAATGGGATGCCCCTGTCCCGAGGGTCCCCGTAGCCCCTTTCTCTCCCGTTGGGGGGGTGGTGAGGGTGTGCTTTGGTATGTGTGTTTCACTGTATCACTGCATGTTAACATATATGTCATGTTTATACATTCACTGTAGCATGTGTATATTTTGGGTCTGCTTTAGGGCAGCTTGCGCTGGGTATGGGCTGGCCACCTCTCTGGCAGTTGGTTGCTTGTGGCCCCCTACCCCCTCTCCCCTCTCCTCGCCTGGCATTCATTGAGCTTTGTCAGCACATGCGGTTTTTACCCTCCCCCCTCCGCTGCCTGGACGCGCGTGCTGTGATCAGCTGTAAAGTGTTCCAGCTGATCAGCGTAGGGGGGGGGGGGGCGGGCCCGCTGACGCGGCGCCGGGGGCGCGGCGCCGACGTCATGCGGCGTCAGCGGCGGGCCCAGCGTCCCAGCTTCCTTCAAAACAGGAAGGCACGTGGGCGCACGGCCGCACTTTGTCTTCTGCCGGCTCATGGCTGCAGGCTGCAGGCTTACCGGCTGATTGCGGTACAGGTAAGCGGCCCCTCCCGTTGGGGCCGTTAAATGGGAGATATTGTTTAATAATACAGTGAAAAATCACTATTATCAAGGGGGCGTCATTTAAGGGCACTTGGTGCCATACTTATGTTATACACATGTGAAGGATCTGATGGTTGTTTTCTTGCCTTGCAGATCCTGGGATCCCTGCTTATGCTAGCCCTCCGGCTCTATGTGCCTGGCTAATTATTGGGATTGATTTGAATGTTTATATACATAGACTATATATAAGTATATATATATATATAGTTTCTATTAACCCTTTAAGTGCCAGCCTACCTGGAGTTTTTGTCACACTCTGTTGCCAGACCATTTTGCACTATTTTGCGCTCCCCATGTTCAAATGTGATTTTTGAAGGGATTTCCAGGGATTTCCCAGGAAAATGATATATTGTTTTTTTCAGCAGAGTCTGGGCTTTAACATGAAATGTCTTGTTTGTCATTTGTTAGGTGTATTCTTAATATTTTTGGGTGAAATATGTGCAAAAAAAAAAAAAAAAAAAATTTTTTACATATTGTAGTTTTTTTTGGAATAAAAAATGTAAGTTTGTCAATAAAATCTTATTGCATGTGAAATCCCAATTTCTCCTGGTTACAGCGGTACCACATATGTATAGGTAGACACCCTTTCCTGCCCAGGAGACTCCCCCAAACTGAAACAGCGCTTTAGGAGATTTTCAGATAAAATACAACTATGCTATGCAATATGCGCACCTTGCGGTTTTTCCAGAAAAACAACCCTTTACATTTGAAATACCCCCAACAAACTATATATTCTCTGGAAGTACACACCTCAGGCTTTCTAGGGGTACCAAGCTTGTGGATGTGGCCATAGTTTTCTGGAAGTAATCCCTCAACGTAATCTTTGGTTGCAAAGAGTTTCCCTAAAAAAAGGATAAAAAAGCAGAATCAAAGCCACATTTTCCTAAAAAAACTATATACAAACAAGAAAAAACAAGTTTAATCTGAAAACGCAACATCCCCCGAACAGAACAACACCCAACATGCATAGGTTCTGTCAAGGGAAGAGTTGCCAAACACCCCAAAGTAAAGCATGCGCATAACGGTAATTTTACTTGAAAATTTCAGCTCTGCAGACAAAGTGCGCACCTTGCGATTTTTCAACCAAAACAACCCTTTACATTTGGAATATCCCCCATAAACCATATATTCCCTGAAAGTACACACGTTAAGCTTTTTAAGGGTACCCAGCTTGTTCTAGTGGGCTCATCTTTCTGGAATTAATTCCTCAAAGAATTCTTTGGTTGCGCAGGGTTTCCCTAAAAAATTTATAAAAAAGCTGAATAAAAAACACCTTTTCCTAAAATATAAATATGCAAACCAGAAAAAACAAGCTAAGTCTGAAAGCGCAAGGTCCCCCGAACAGAACAATACCCAACATGCATAGGTACTATTAACCCTTTTAATTGTCAGCCTACTTGAGATTTTGTCACCCTCTGTTGACAGGCCATTTTCCCCATTTTGCGTCATGTTTTGCGACATGTTTTGCGCCATTTTTGCTGTAAGAAAAATTATATATATATTTTTTGCAGCAGAGTTTAGACTTTAACATGAAATGTCTTGTTTGTATTTTTTTTTTTTTTTTTTTACAATATTATTAAGTGAAAAAAAAATAAATAAATAAAAACATTTTTTTAGAAAATTGACTCCTTTATTTTAAATAAAAAATGTATTTTATTAAGGAAAATCATATTGCATGTGAAAGCCCCATTTCTACCGATTAGAACGGTACCACATATTTATCGGTAGCCCCCCGTTCCTGCCCAGGAGACCCCCCTAACTGAAACAAGTATTTTATAACATTCACAAAAAAAATACAAAAACCATCCACACTACAAAGGGTTAAATCGGGAAAAAAAATGACATAGGGTCCCCCCTCCCAGGGGAGGGAGACCCCATTTTTTTTTTTTGATTTTTAAGGGTTAAAAACCCTTAAAAATCAAAAAAAAAATTGACGTGGGGTCCCCCTTACCCAAAGTAACCAGCCCGGGACCAGCTATGGGGGCTTGTAGGCACAGAGTGGGGGGGCCAGCTTTTGTGGCGAAGAGGAGTGGTGAAGAGGAGACCCGGACAGAAGGCTCGGGCGCGGAGGTGAGTAAATGACAGTTTTATTTTTTTTTTTACAGCGGCGATCGGCGATCAGCGCTGGAAACGGGGGGGGGGGGGGGGGCGGCTGGTTTCGGGCCCCCCCCTGAAGACTGAGGACGACGGGGGGGCGATCGGATGCCCCCCCAAGGAAGAGGGGACCCCAGGCTTCACAAGGATACCGGAGGTAAGTGATTTTTTTTTTCTATTTTTTAACTGTTTGGGGGAAATGCCAGGCACGTAGTTTCTACGTGCTTGGCACTTAACGGTAGGAGAAGCAACCACGTAGAAACTACGTGCTTGGCATTTAAAGGGTTAAAGGGGACCTAAACTTTAAAAAAAAATAAATAAATAAATACATTTTTATATAAATCCTCCCTTCCGGGACATTACTAAAATAAAGGGGGCATCCCGGGTCGGCTTATGCCTTAAAAGTCCCATTATTGCGAATACCATAAATCACCATATGGAGGCTTCCGTAGATTCCGGAAACAGTTCTGCTGTTCCGTTTGGGGGGTGCGTAGGTTGTGGGGTTCCACTCCCAGCTGATGATATCTTTATTTGCATCCCTTGTGCAAAACAGACTATTGCGCGCCAGTCCGTTGCTTCGGCTGCGGTGCCATCGCATCCTTCATCATCTCCTACCTCTCCATCCCTATTCCGGACCCCGCATGACACTGTCAAAAGTGGGGATTCGCATTCCGATGCCCGTTAAAGCAGCGTTTAAAACCGCTACAAAACGAAGGCACCTGACTCCGGTACCTTCGGCACCACAGGACCAGTTTTGTGAACCTGTGGAATGGTCCGATGGATCCCCTGACGAGGATGAACTCCCGTCGGAGTCAGATGAGCCGACAGGTCAGCATGTGGCTGATGAGATCGGCGATTGGTCAGAGGGGGTTGTTTTTGACACCCCCTCCATTCTGGCTCAAATGTTTAAAATGTTGAGTTTAGATACGCCTGAGGCGGCCGCCCCGCCAGAGGGTCAGTTATTTAAAGAGCCTCAGCCGAGTTTGGTTTTTCCCAGACAGCACCACTTTGAGAGGGTGGTTCTTAAGGAATGGGAACATCCCACACGGTTATCTGGAATTCCTTCCAGTTGGGGAAAGCGTTATCCTTTTCCACCAGAATTGGTGAGGCTGTGGTCTGTCCCTCCGGACGTCGATACCCCTGTACTAGGACTCTCCAGCTCGGCTATGGTACAATCTGCTGAGACCACTACCCCCAAAGATGGGGAAGATCGCAGGATTGACCAATACGCTCGACATGGTTTTATCTATTCCGGGTCAGCATTGCGCCCGGTATGTGCTTCAGCCCTTCTTCTATTGGCAATTAAGTCCCTAATTCAGGGGCTATATGAGGATCTTGATCCCGCTTGCAAACAGTTCACTGCACTTAAGCAGTGTGAATCTTTTGTGGCTTATGTCCTGGCCGCTCAGGACGATGCGCTGACTATGAGTAGCAAGGCGGCAGCTATGCTGGTGGCTATTCGCAGGTCAGTATGGCTGCGTCAGTGGTCAGCAGACACGGCTTCCAAAAAGGTACTCACAGCTCTCCCCTTTTTGGGGTTGCGTCTGTTTGGGGACAAAATTGATTCAGTCGCAAAAGATGGTAAGATGCAACGCAAAAGGCCTCGTGGTCCCTTCAGGGGGACAAGTTCCGGTAGGCCTTCCTTTCAAAGGTTCGGAGCGGGCAAAGGTACGTCCTTTCCCACTACCAGTGGCGCAGGTTGGACTCGGGGGAGGGGCCGTGGCCGGCCCACTCAGTCCTGGGGCACCAAGCCCAAGCCTGCTGATAAGCTCACTCAGCAATGAGGGGCTGCCCTCACCCGTGCGGGTGGGGGGACTATTGCGACACTTCTACCATTGGAACCTTGTGGTTCTAGGCAGATGGATCCAGGAGGTAGTGTCGACAGGTCACAACCTGGAATTCGAGTCTCACCCTCCCTCGCGGTCCATTCAGGGGTCGGTTCATCCCGGCCTGAACTCTCATCAAGACGGAGTGTGTCTTTCCTTTGCCCAAATTCACACAAGAACACTTCAGCTATTTCTGCTAGCGTGTTGGGTCCAGCAGCCTCTGTTGTTGGAGCAGTCCTTCCGATTGTCCTCCCGTGTACGGCAGTTCCTCCTGTGGTGATTGGTCTCGACCAATCTTGTACAGGGCAGGTCTTTCCTGACCCTCCCTTGGAGAGGTGTCACCACGGACACCAGTCTGTCGGGATGGGACAGATTCTGGAAGGAGCTGCGGCTTCAGGGGCAGTGGAGGCCCCACTTACCCATCAGAGAAATGTCCCTGATCCAGACATGGGCAGTGTTCCATGTTCCCTGTCTCTCGGCGGTTTACATTCCAGAGGTGATGGAACAGGTAGCGGACCGGTTGAGCAAGTGCTCTCCCCGTCTGGAAGAATAAGCTCTCCATCCTCGGGTGGTTCTCTTATTGTGTCTCCAATGGGAGACTCCGGAGGTGGACCTGTTGGCCCCTCATCACTATCACAGGCTCCCGAGCTTTGTGTCACTCTCCCGGGATCCTCTGGCTCTGACAGTGGACGTCAGGTCCCTGAACTGAGAAGCTCTGGGATTTCTATACCTGTTTCCTCCGTGGCCCTTGCTGGGCAGAGTTCTTCAGAAGTTTGCTCTGGAAAGGGTGTACGCCGTTCTCATGGCCCCAAGGTTGCCAAAACGAATAAGGTTCGCAGACATCATTTGGCTGGCAGTGGACCAGTTCGTTCTGCCTCTTCGGCCCGATCTGCTCACTCAGGGTCAATTGTGTTACCCCAATTTACCAGCGCTGGGTTTGATGGCCTGGCTGCTGAAACCTCCATCCTGAAGGAGGGGAGGGTCTTTCTGATTCAGTCATTAAGACTCTGATCAGTGCCCGGAAGAAGTCTTCTTCCATCACCTACTATAGGACTTGGAAAGCCTATATCACTTGGTGTGAGATAAGATCTTATCCTTGTAGGGTCCTTTCGGTCCCCAGGATTCTGGAGTTTTTACAATCAGGGCTGGACTCTGGTCTCCAGCTAAGTACATTGAAAGGGCAGGTCTCTGCCTTATCTGTCTTTTTTCAGAAGCGTGTTGCGCTTAAACCTTTAGTTAAAACTTTTTTCCAGGGGGTTACGCATGTGCGGCCTCCCAGGAAACCATTACTCCCTGTTTGGGATTTGAATTTGGTTCTTTCGGCTCTTCAGGCTCCTCCTTTTGAGCCTTTACAAGATATTGCTTTGTCTACCCTGACTCAGAAGATTGTCTTCTTGGTAGCGATCACTTCTGTCCGGCGTGTCTCAGAATTGGCGGCCTTAACTATCCAGGTGCCTTACTTCGAGAGGCATCAGGATAAAGTGGTCTTTCGGTTCAAGCCAGACTTTCTTCCTAAGGTTGTTTCTGCTTTTCATTTGAACCAAGATATTGTTCTTCCCTCCTTGTGTCCTAATCCTAAGAATGACAAAGAGAGGGTTTTGCATTGTTTGGATGTAGTACGCTGTGTTAAGTACTACTTGATTATCACGTCTCCTTTCCGTAGGACGGATTCCTTTTTTGTTGTGCCCCATGGGCCTAAGAAGGGTTTGGCACCAGCCAAATCTGCCATTAGCAAGTGGATACGTCAGGCCGTTACTGCGGCCTATTCTGCTAAGGGAAGAGTTCCCCCTTTTCGTATTACTGCTCATTCCACTCGCGCTGTTGGGGCGTCTTGGGCTTTTCAGCACCAAGCTTCTGTTGAACAAGTTTGTAAGGCCGCCACCTGGTCTTCTGTTCACACTTTTTCTAAGTTTTACAAAGTCGATGTGCGGGCCTCAGCGGATGCTGTTTTTGGCCGCAAAGTTCTGCAGACTGCAGTCATTTAAGTTATGCTTCACCTGGCCTTGAGATGCCCTTCCCTTGTGGACACTGCTTTTGGATGTCCCATGAAGTGATGAATATTTAAGAAGTGAAGCGGGGTGTGTGGCACACCAAGAATAATACCATTTTGTGAGTACTCACCTGAAAAATGGATATTGTTGGTGTGCCACACACCCCGCTTCACACCCGCCCTTTTCGGTATTACCGAAGCATTTATATGGTGAAGCCCTTTTTTATTTATATCAAAATTAATTTTGGAGGTTACTGGTGGAATACTGGTACCTTGTTTTACTGCTTTTTGAATATACTGGTGATTGAAGGGAGGTACCAGGTATATATAGGCCGGAAGGGGGCTCGTTACAAGACTTCCTCTCTGCACTACGTCACCTGCGGTGGATTAACCCATGAAGTGATGAATATTTAAGAAGTGAAGCGGGGTGTGTGGCACACCAACAATATCCATTTTTCAGGTGAGTACTCACAAAATGGTATTTTCCAAGTGTACAGCACGGCCTGTTTCATTTCAATCATTACTTCTGGGTATTCCGCCACAAGGTGGCGCAGTTGACTGCAGAAGACTTGTGGCTCCTCCCGGCCCTATAAAAAGCCAGGAATCACCCATAGACCCCCAGTGTTTTCTCTGCAGTCATACTGCGAAGACCAGAAGATGGCTCTCTATGTTTTCGCAGGCGAGTGGGGCAACCAAGCCTGCAGCCCTGTAAGCCTATTGACACCCGTTTCCGGACCCTCTTGCCTCCCAGCCTTGGCTGACGGATCGGGTAATGGTAGGGGAGCACCTGGGTCGGGTGCTCGGTGAGCTTTGCTCCAGGCCGCAGACCCTATGCACTGAAGGGTAGCCGGCCATAGGCATATGGGGAGCCTATAGAGGGATGGGAGAAACCACTGCTGCCTTGTGTGTCCCTGTGTTTCGGGGGTGAGTTGTGTTTTACCTTGGGGGTTGTTATTTGTTATTTGCTCCTCTCCCTTCTTCCGCCCTTCATCCCCCCCGTTCCCCTGTTCCGCTGATGCCGTTCCCGCCGCCGTGTCCCCTCTCCTCTTCCTCCTCCCCCTCTCCCCGGCGTGGCCATTGTCGGGGGGCGGCATGCATTTCTTTGGACTCCTTCCTCGCCGCCGCCGCGGGCGTACTACGATCCGCGCCAGGAGGTGCTATGGGAGTTGTCGGGGCGCCGTCCCCGCTCTTGGCACTGGGCGCCTTTCACATGCTGTGAGGGCGGCTTTGTGCCCTTCGTTGGGGGCGGCGCCGGGGGATGACGCGTATCGCGTCATCTTCCCGCGGCCCGCCCCTTGAGGTTCTTGCTTGGCACCATCTTGCTGGGGAGGTCGCAGGCTGCTGGGGGCCCATACCACGCTGTCTGCAGGCGGCAACTCTGGATGCGCGCAGGGCCCTTGGATCTTCTTCCTGTGTGTCTGCCTGTCTCTTCTGCTCGCACGGCGCTGGCCTTCACAGTTGGTCCGTGAGTCTTTCTGCGGGGGTTACATTGTTGGTGCATGTGTCATGTTTATGTCTTACAGGCGGGATAGCAGTGTTTGTGGTTTCTCCCAGTCCAATCCCTCCCCCCCGTCCTTTCTCCGTTGGGCATCCCTGGTGGCTTTTCTTAGCCTTTACCCTGTGTTGGCCTATTGTGCCTTTGATAATCACCATATGGAGGCTTCTGGGGATAGCGAGCTTGGGGGCCCCTCGGGGCAGGCTCGGCTGTGTGTCATGTGCGGGGCATCCCCTTTGAGTGGTGGTGGCACGGTTTGTGTTCCGTGCGCCCAAAGTATTATTGCGGAACAGGTTGGGATGAGTGCTTCTCTTTCCAGTCCTGCGCTTCCTTTGGCATCCCCTACCCCCCCCCCCGCACCTGCATTTAGCCCCCAGGGGGGGCGAAGCTAGCAGGACGTCGCAATCAGATCTGGCCAGCATTGAGCGACAGCTCGGCCGACCGGCGGCGGGCAAGGCCTCTGGTAAAAAGCGTCATCTAGACGCCGATTTGTCCCTCTTTGCCGATGAGGACGAGAGCCTTGACATGTATGGCGGCCGTGACTCCCCGGAGGAGGGGGAGTTGTTCCGTGACTCGGACTCCTCTGGGGATCGTCGGGGCGAGTACGAATGTGATCTAGGGTCCTCCTCGGATGAGGCTACCTGGCTCCCGGATGATACCAATAGACTCTTGTTGGCTGTCTTCGATACAATACACATCGCCCCCCCAAAGGTGGCGAAGAAGAAGCAGGGCGAGCTTCTCCGCCCTGGCAAGCAACGCTTGGAGTTCCCGGAACAGGGCCATTTCTCAAATATGGTTCTTAAGGAGTGGGAACGCCCTAATAAGTTACCCTTGGTGCCCAAGGGGCTGGATAGAAGGTATCCCTTCTCGGCCGATTTGGTTAAGCGCTGGTCGTGCCCCCCTGAGGTCATGCCGTCTCCCAACACCACTACCTTGCGTGATAGCGCTGACCGGCGTATGGATCAGCTGGCTAGTCATGCCTTCACCTTTGTAGGGGCCGGTTTGCGCCGGTCTGCACCGTGGCTATTGTGGCCATTGCCATTAAAAAGGTCAGGCGCCTTGCTGGGGCCTCCCGATCTCGCAAGATCATGGAGGATTATAAGGACCTTTTTGCTTTGCTCTGACTTTGTTGCCTTTGTGCTTTCTGCTATGAATGACGTCGTCCGGCTTGGCGGTAGGGCCTCGGCCCTGCTGGTTGCTATGCGTAGGTCCGTCTGGTTGCGTCAGTGGGCGGCTGACACCGCCGCTAAGAAGTCTCTCACTGGGCTCCCTTTCACTGGTCTTCGTCTCTTCGGTGAGCGTCTTGACGCTCTGACCAAGGATGGTAGGCTTCCCCAGTGTAGGAAGCAGGTTCTGCCCTTTCGGGGATCCTCTTCCTTTCGCCCTTCAAGGGGAGGTCGTGGATCCTCCTTTTCAGGTAGTCGCAGAGACTCTTGGGGTGGAGGCAGATCCCACGGTTGCCCCGTTCTCTCCTGGGGAACCAAGCCCAAACCCCCTAACAAGGCCCCTCGGGCATGAGGAGGCGCCCTCACCCGACCGGGTGGGGGGGGCGGCTTCGGCTTTTTGCTCACGTCTGGAGACTGCGCGTCTCAGACCGGTGGATTCAGGAGGTGGTTTCCTCTGGATACAAGATAGAGTTTGCAGCCTGGCCGCCCCCAAGATTCCTCCGGTCCCGGATATTTCTAAACCCAAGATTCCTCCGGTCCCGGATATTTCTAAACCCCGCTCAGGGACTGCGTTTGGCCATACGTCTTCTAGCGTCCGGAGTCATTTGTCAGGTACCTCTTCAGGAACGGGGTCGGGGGTACTACTCCAACCTGTTCACGGTGCCCAAGAAGGACTGCTCCCTGAGGCCCATCCTGGACTTAAGGGCCCCAACAAATTCGTCAGGTTCAAGCACTTTCGCATGTGGACCTTACAATCGGTCGTAAGTTCCCTTCGGACGGGCGATTTCATGACCATGGTGGATATCAAGGATGCTTACCTTCACGTTCCGATCTTCCCAGGTCACCAGAGGTTCCTGAGGTTCGCTCTGTGGGATCAACACTACCAGTTTGTGGCCTTGCCGTTCGGTATTACCTCGGCTCCTCGGGTTTTCACCAAGGTGCTGGCTGGTGTTATGGCTCTCCTGAGGAACCAGGGCATCCGCATCCTCCCTTACCTGGACGACATTCTGATTGCTGCTCAGTCTCTTCATCAGGCCGAGATGGATACTCAGGTGGTGACGTCCACTCTCGAGTCCTTCGGCTGGGTGATCAACTATCCCAAGTCTTCACTATCTCCATCTTTAGCGAGTTCCTTCCTGGGCATGACGCTGGATACTTCTCAGGTCAAGGTTTTTCTCCCTCAGCAGAAGGTGGAGGGCCTTCAGTTGCAGGCGCGGGGCCTGCTGTCATGTCCTCACCCCTCCATCCGTCTGGGGATGCAGTTGGTGGGGCTAATGGTGTCCTGCTTCGAGGCGGTTCTCTTTGCTCAGTTCCTCTTCAGTTACATCTCTTGTCGGCTTGGGATCGAACTCAGAATTCCATGGATCAGGAGTTTGCTCTGTCCCCTCTGGTCAGACAGTCCCTCTCGTGGTGGTTGGACTCAAGGAATCTTCTAGTGGGCAGGTCCATCTGCCTCCGCGATGGGAGATTGTCACCACGGACGCCAGTCTGACCGGCTGGGGGGAGTTTGGCAGTCACTGAAGTTCCAGGGTCAGTGGGGTCCCCAGGAGGCCCACGCGCCCATCAACATCCCAGACCTGAGGGCGATCAGGTTGGTGCTCTCCCAGTTGACTTCCGACCTTCGGGGTTGTGCCGTACAAGTCCACTCGGACAATCAGACGGCGGTGGCCTATATCAACCATCAGGGAGGGACCCAAAGCAAGCGAGCCCTCAAGGAAGTGTCTCTGATCTTATCATGGGCGGAAATAGACTGTTCCCTGCCTCTCGGCAGTTTACATTCCAAGGGTGGAGAACCAGGAGGCGGACTCCCTGAGCAGGGGGACGTCTTGTCTGGGGGAATGGTCTCTCAGCGACAAGGTATTTCACGCTCTGTGCCGCCGCTGGGGTCAGCCAGATGCGGACCAGTTTGCGTCCCGTCACAATCACTAGCTTCCAAGATTCTTCTCCCTGTCAAAGGATCCTCTGGCCTTCGCCACGGACTCGCTAGCGATTCCCTGGATGGAGTTTCGGCTCCTTTATGTATTCCCTACCTTTCCTCTGCTGGGTCGTGTGCTGCGCAAGATAGCCCAGGAGGGGGTTCCGGCCATTCTAGTGGCCCCCCGCTGGTCGAGGAGGGTATGGTTCGCGGACGTTGTCCAGATGGCGGTGGATCCGTATGTCCTGCCTGACGATCCAGAGCTTCTCACTCAGGGGTAGAGCTGCTCCATCCCAATTTACAAACGCTGGATTTAAGGGCTTGGCTGCTGAAAACTCCATCTTGATGGACAAGGTTTTGCCGGCCTCCGTTGTTGATACTTTGTTTCAGGCTGGGAAGAAATCTTCCTCCTCTATTTACTACAGGGTTTGGCATGCTTATATTGCTTGGTGTGGGTCCAAGTCTGTATCTTGTTGTGGATTTTCCATTCCCAGGATTCTGGAGTTTTTGCAGCATGGTCTGGATTCGGGACTACAACTTGGTACCCTCAAGGGACAGGTTTCGGCTCTGGCAATCTTTTTTCAAAGATCTTTTGCCAATCATAGGCTTGTCAAGATTTTTTTTCCAGGGAGTTACTCATGGGCATCCACCGCATAAGCCTCTGCTACCGGTTTGGGATTTAAACTTGGTGCTTTCTGCTCTACAGGGTCCTCCCTTCGAGCCTCTGTTTAAGGCCGTTCTGTCCATTCCGACTCTTAAGGTAGCCTTTATGGACGCTATTACTTAGGTGCATAGAGTATCTGTGCTGGCGGCGCTTTCCATGAAACCTCCTTATTTTGAGCGGCATCAGGATAAGGTGGTGTTCTGTCTTAACCTGGAATTTTTGCCCAAGGTTGTCTCTGCCTTTCATCTCAATGAGGACATTGTCTTACCTTACTATTGTCCTGCCCCTGCTAATGCCAAGGAACGGAACCTTCATTCTCTGGATGTGGTCATGGCACTCAAGTATTATCTGGTTGTTACTGAGCCCTTTAGGAAGTCTGACTCGCTTTTTGTTCTTCCTTCTGGACCTAGGAAGGGTTTGCCTCGCGCCAAATCCACTATCAGCAAGTGGATTAGACAGGCGGTGGTGCAAGCTTATTCTGCCAAAGGGAAGGAACTTCCCTTCCGCGTTACTGCTCACTCTGCTAGGGCTATTGGTGCCTTTTGGGCTTTTCAGCACCAGGCTGTTGAACAAGTTTGTAAGGCCGCTACGTGGTTTTCTTAGTTTTACAAGGTTGATGGTAGGGCCTCAGCTGATGCTGTTTTTGGCCGCAAGGTGCTTCAGGCGGTAGTGGCTTGAACTGCCTGCCATTAGTCATTGGGGATCCCACCCTACTTTAAGGACACTGCTATTGGATGTCCCAGAAGTAATGATTGAAATGAAACAGGCCGTGCTGTACACTTGGAAAAACACAATTCTGTGATTACTCACCTTTAGAATTGATTTTACTGTGTACAGCACGGCCTGTTTCATCCCTCCCTTGTTATCGTTGTCCTTTGTTGCCTCTTTATGGTGATTTGTTCAAAAGTTATTTTTTTTGAGGCTGTGTATTTTTTATCATGGTTTATCTCCCGGCTTCTTGCATAACTGCTTTTCAACACTGGGGGTCTATGAGTGATTCCTGGCTTTTTATAGGGCCGGGAGGAGCCACAAGTCTTCTGCAGTCAACTGCGCCACCTTGTGGTGGAATACCCAGAAGTAATGATTGAAATGAAACAGGCCGTGCTGTACATAGTAAAATCAATTCTACAGGTGAGTAATCACAGAATTGTGTATATATATAATATAATGTATGTATGTGTGTGTTGGTAAAACACAAGGCCTATAATAACATTTTCAGAGGTTTGGAACAATAGTTGTCCTTTACACATGCAGTGTACTGGAGCTTGTCCCACAGACAAGTCAGGTGCATCATGGCAGCAGTGTCAGGTGCTAAAATACATGGACCTGGGCCTGCTTTAAAGTGGACCAAAACCCATGATTTTGACTATCCTGGGTTTCCGTTCTCGCCTCCGGGACACCCTGATCGGGGGTGCCCGCTGTGTGCAAATCCCCAGGTCACCCGAAGAAACTCGCGTCTTCCACATCTTGCGCGGCCGCTTGTTCAATCAGTGTGCTCTGATTCGCGTCTAATATGAGCATATCCGAGCACACTGGTGGCCGCATCCCCCGCTACCCTCTAACAGGGAGCGTGCCCGCGCTGTCCATTCACAAATGCCTGGCTCAGGCACAGGCCTTGCTAGAGAGATAGCGGGGATGCGCCCGCGGCTTTTGCATTCGCCATTGGATCGGAAAAAGAAGGTGAGTTTATGGATGACCTGGGGGGTTTCACACAGCAGGGCGACCCGATTTTGGATGCCCTGGGAGGAAAAAAATGGTGTACATTGCCATCTTGTTGCACAAGTAGGATTATGGGATGTATACACCACCTGGCTTCATTCATGCAGGCTGTTTATCTGAAAATGTGCAGTTGTCAACCTAGAAAGGGTTAAATTCTACCCTAACCCATGCCATTTGTCTAGGCAATTGGGAGGGGAATGCTTCTCTTCGCTATCCTACTGGGTGTCTCCCAGCCGTTTAGCCTCTCACAAGTCTCTTTTGGCACCCCCTAGTGGCCTTTAGTAGTGGGGGGCAGGCCAGGCACCTGCTGCTCCACACTTGAGGAAAGGTGAGAGGTTCTGGTCTCCTGCTGTCTCTATGGAAATATATGGCTGTGTGGAACAGCATGTCTTCTTAGAATACCTTCTAATTGTTTATCACAAGGCAAACATGCTGGGCATCCATATGAGGGTGCAAATCACCCCAATATTACCCCAGCAGAGCAGAAGGCAGCGTGTGAGAGACTATATGTATGAGTTGTGCAGCTCTGTGTCTCCACCCCCGCCCTTACTAAAGGTCTCCAGGGATGGCAAAGGAGACTTCTTAGAGGCTAAACGTCTGGGAGACACTTGAGTGCTGTGGAAGGGGAGATGGTGACGTCAGTCATGGGGGGGGGGGGGAATCCGCAGCCTCTCACTGGCCAGAAAACACAATATACCCCAGCTACATAAATACAGCACTATCCGAACGTGGGCTA
Source organism: Gastrophryne carolinensis (assembly GCA_027917425.1). Taxonomy (NCBI): domain Eukaryota; kingdom Metazoa; phylum Chordata; class Amphibia; order Anura; family Microhylidae; genus Gastrophryne; species Gastrophryne carolinensis. Next base: position 121,849,037 of record CM051234.1, on the reverse strand, counting down.
TAGTGGTGACCTCTATCTTGACATTGCCAAGACTTTAGTTCTAAGACTAAGTTCCAGGCTGTTTCATAACATTTTCTTAAGAAGGTTTCAAACATTTTATGTTTGGGGGGAGGGGGTATGACCTTTTGCTTGGTCAGAACCCTATGATACCTTGGACTGCGATATATTCTAAGTATGTCACACACCCCGCTTCAGGTAGTCATTACACTTGGGTTATACCGACCTGTAGAGGGCGATCTTGCAGAGATGTCATGAAAAAAAGGGAGCCCCTCCCGGTCCATAAATACCTGGTACCGCCCACTCATTCCCCAGTCTTTCATCTCTGCAGACGGCGAGCAAGTCAGAAGATGGATGTCTCCTCCTTGCAGGTAGCCGGGGTAACTCCCGGCCCCCCTCTTTTGGTCTATTTCTGCCTGGACCTATTGTTATCCCTTTTTAGTAAAAAGCCTCCCAGCCTAGGCTGCGGGTCCTGGCAAAGGTAGACGGCACCTTAAGGTGCTTTAGGAGCTATGCTCCACCGTGAGACCCCATACTAAGGGGTAGGCGGTATTCCGGGTTGGTGATCCTGGTTGGGATGCCCTGTCCTTGCCCTTACACCTTTTGGGTGTTAATTCCCCCTTCCCCGGTCACCCATTGTTCCCTACTGCTAGGGAGGGGGGCGCTTATCCCCCTTTTAGTTTAGTTCTCCTTTAGAGTGCATGCTTGTGTGCAACTTGTTGTGTGTGTGTTGTGCGCGTGATTGATGCTTTCCATGGCCGGGCCGGCGGTTTGCGGCGCCGCCGGCCGTTTTTGTCAGTCTTCGGGGGAGCTTCTTCCCCTCCGGTGCGGTTTCGGGGGGGCGCGGGGAGCGATCCTGCGGCCCGTCCCCTCCCTCCCCCCGTGCTGCTGGTGCCGCTGCGGAGCCCGGTCACTGGCCGGGAGCTGCCTGTTGTCAGGAGAGCTGCGTCGGCCCGCCCTTCTTCATCCTTGCTGCCTAGTCCCTCCGCCTCGTGCAGGACGCCATTATCGTAAGCGCCCAGTGGGCTCTAGTCTTTCATTGCCTCTGAAGCTGCTTGTCAGCGTGAGATTGATATATATTCCTCTATTTATATGTATGTGTGCCTTGGCCCTTCTGTTATATGCCCAGCATTGTGTGATATCTGTGTGACAGTTCCCCTTTTCTATTCCAAGCGGACCCTTGTTGGATCTTAAAGGGTCCTCCCGGTCCTAGGGTACCTGGTTTGGTTTAAGAACTCCCTATAAATCCTCCCACGCGGGACACTGAAGGGGCATCCCGGGTCGCTTATATTGCGTAATTCCCTTGGGCATTGCGACTACCGATAAAATCACCATATGGAGGCTTCCCAGGATACCGGGCTCGGGCTCCCCTTGGGGCAACCCCGGCAGTGTTTGGGGTGTGGGGTATCCCTTACTGGGGATGATGTATTTCTTTGCATACCATGTGCGCGGAAGACTATTACACGTCAGTCCGGATCCCATGCGTCTGGTTCTGCTCCGCCGGTTTCTTCACCTACCCCTCCCCGCCTGATCCGTACCCCATGTGACGCTGTCATGGGTGGGGAGTCGCAATCTGAGGTGTGTACCAGATTGGCCAATCTTGAAAAATTATTTTCTAGCGCTGTTGCCAGAAAGGCCCCGGCTAAGAGAAAGCACTTGTCTCCAGCCACGCCGGCTTCTAATTTTGATGAGTTTGATTCTCTGGACTGGTCTGATTACCCCCCTCTTGAGGAAGGGGAGCTATTTGAGGAGTCGGACGGTTCTGACGATCAGCAGTTTTTTGGCACTGATGCCGAGCGGGGTCGGGGATTCTTGGGTTACCCCTAAGGTCCTGGCTCATATGTTTGAGGTTCTGGCAATTTCTCCTCCTGAAGTGGCCCTTCCACAGAAGGGGGAGTTCTTTGAGGCGGCTAAGCCGCGCTTGGAATTCCCTAATCAAAAGCATTTCGATGGCATTATTCTTAAGGAATGGGAGAGGCCTACTTGGCTTCCAGGTGTTCCTCCGGGTTGGGATAAGAAATATCCCTTTCCGGTGGATGCGGTGAAGCGATGGTCGTCCCCTCCCGAGGTGGACACCCCTGTTTTGGGGTTGTCTAGCACCTCCGTTTTGCATTCTCCTGACTGTTCAACTCTCAAGGATGGTGAGTATAAACTCATTGACCAGATGGCTTGTCATGGTTTTGCCAGTGTCGGGTCAGCCTTGCGGCCTGTTTGTGCTTCGGCGCTTTTAGTAGTGGCTTCCATGTCGGTTGTTAGGGTCCTGTTGTCTACTTCCAGCCTTGACCCGGCTAGTGATGAGTTCACCGCCCTTAAGCGGTGCGAGTTGTTTTTGTCATTTGTGCTAGCCGCCCTGGATGACACCATGGTGATGTGTAGTAGAACTTCGACCTTGCTTGTGGCTATTCGGCGGTCGGTTTGGTTACGCCAGTGGGCGGCTGATTTTGTGTGCAAAAAGTCGCTTACAGCTCTTCCCTTTTTGGGGTTGCGGCTCTTTGGAGAAAAATTGGATTCGGTCGCAAAAGGGGGTAAGTTACCTCAGCGTAAGAAGCAACGTCGTCCCTTTCGAGGGGCGGCTTCCTTTGCTCCTTCCTTTCGTGGGGCCAGAGCTGGCAGGGGATTGGCTGTCTTCTCCTCCAGAGGTGATTCCTGGAACAGGGGCAGAGGACGTGCCCGTCCAGGTCACAGCTGGGGCTCTAAGCCCAAAGCGACTTCCAAGCCGGCTCAGCAATGAGGGGGCGCCCTCACCCTTGCGGGTGGGGGGACGGCTGCGTGACTTCTCCCAGGTCTGGGACCAGGAGGACTCGGACAGATGGATCCGGGAAGTGGTGTCTTCCGGTTAAAAGCTGGAGTTCGAGATCTGGCCTCCTCCCAGATTCTTCAGGTCTCGGGTGCCCTTGGATCCTCTGGTAGCGCAAGGGCTCCGGGGACGGCGGTAAAAGATCTCCTGGACATGGCTGTCATTTGCCCGGTGCCTTCCTCGGACCGGGGCCTGGGATTCTATTCCAATCTGTTCACGGTGCCCAAGAAGGACGGCTCCGTTCGTCCCATCCTGGATCTGAAGCTCCTCAACAGGTTTATCCGCCCCAGGAAGTTCCGCATGGAAACTCTGCGTTCAGCCATAAATTCGCTTCGCCAGGAGGACTTCATGACGTCCATAGACATCAAGGATGCTTATCTGCACGTCCTGATCTTCCTGGCACATCAGAGATTTCTCAGGTTTGTGGTGGAAGATCGGCACTTTCAGTTTGTGGCTCTTCCGTTTGGCCTTCGAGAACAAATATGAATGCACACCTAACAACTATGGTTGAGATGCCAAAAAATGTTACAATTTATTTATATACAGTAATTAACACAGTGGATTGAGGTCCACTTGAGGGGATTCAGATCTGGTACTGATAAGGTGGAACACACTTAAGTAATCAAAATATATACATACTATATACAATAAGAAAAAGCCACTAAGATACTATGTATGTAAAGTAATGTAAAACTGATAATGATGACACTAGTATCAGGGCTTAATTGTAATGGAATAGTTCCAAGAAGAAGGAATGCAGAGATCAGTCACTTCCTTGCTGGTCTGCAAGGTTTTGCACTAATTTTGCAAGTCTTTGAGCAATACCTTGAAGGATATAGGCTTTGAGGCACTTGTCCAAAGTGGAGGTGATCCTGTGCGGAATGGTGGTAGAGAAGTCCGCTGGGATGCAGAAAGTGCTGCTGCTGCGCTGAATGATCACTGATACGCTGACACGTGTTTCGTTTTTTTAAACCTTCATCGGAGCAATGCGGGATGCGTAGAAATGCCTGGATCAGATGCGGTGCCTGCCTGTTTGTTATTCTATCTGTGTTTAAATAGCCCTAATGGCGCCAATCCCCCGGGCCGGCCCTGGTGACGCGCAGATGACGCGTACATAGTTCGCGTCATTTTGCGTCACATCCGGTGACAGGCGTCCCGGCCCGACGCCAGCCACACTGCGAGAGGCTGAATGCCAATCGCAAGATGGCGGCGCGCGGGGCGTCTGTCACAGCGGTTCAAGTTTGATCGGACAATCGGATGGCGGTTGCCTACATCAATCACCAGGGAAGGACTCGCAGCAGGAGTGCCCTCAGGGAAGTGTCCTTGATCCTTGCTTGGACAGAGAGCAATGTCCCATGCATCTCGGCGGTGTACATTCCGGGAGTGGAGAACATGGAGGCGGACTCCCTGAGCAGGTGCTCATCTCACCAGGGGGAATGGTCTCTCAGCCCCAAGGTGTTTCGGTCACTTTGCCACAGGTGGGGGACTCCGGAGGTGGACCTCTTTGCCTCTAGTCACAATCACAAGCTTCCGGCATTTGTGTCTCTCTCGCGGGATCCGCTGGCTCTGGCAGTGGATGCCATGTCTCTGAGCTGGAGGGATCTGGGGTTTCTGTACCTATGGTAGGCAAGCTGGCTCTAGAGGGTGTGTCAGCGATCTTGGTGGCTCCAAGATGGCCAAGGCAGGTTTGGTTCACAGACGTGGTGCGATTGGCAGCGGATCAGTTCGATCTGCTCACTCCGGGTCAACTACTCTACCCCAATTTACCGACGCTGGCTTTGATGGCGTGGCTGCTGAAGCCTCCATCCTGAAGGAGGAAGGTCTTTCTGATGCTGTGATTCTGACTCTGGTTAGTGCTAGGAAGAGGTCTTCCTCTGCTATCTACTATAGGACTTGGAGGTCTTATATTGATTGGTGTGAGGTCCGGGCCTTGCCCTGCAGGGTGTTTTCTATCCCTAGGGTTTTGGAATTTCTGCAACATGGTCTGGACTTGGGGTTGCAGCTTAGTACGTTGAAAGGGCACGTTTCTGCCCTGGCGGTTTTCTTTCAAAGGTCTTTTGCTCTTCATCCTCTGGTTAAGACTTTTTTTCAGGGGGTTAAGCATGTGCGGCCTCCTAGGAAGCCTTTGCTCACAGTTTGGGATTTGAATTTGGTTCTTTCTGCTCTTCAGGCTCCTCCTTTTGAACCTTTGCAGGATATTGCACTTTCTACGCTTACTCAGAAGGTTGCTTTTTTGGTTGCCATCACTTCCGTTCGGCGTGTATCGGAGTTGGCGGCTTTGTCCATTCAGGCCCTATACTTTGAGAGGCATCAGGACAAGGTTGTTTTCCGCTTCAAGCCCGATTTCCTTCCTAAGGTGGTTTCTGCCTTTCATCTTAATCAGGACATTGTTCTACCCTCCTTGTGCCCTAAGCCCAGCAATGACAAGGAGAGGGTCTTGCATTCTTTGGATGTGGTTCGCTGTGTGAAGTACTATTTGGTGGCTACTTTTCGTAAGACCGACGCCTTTTTCGTGGTGCCCTCCGGACCTAGGAAAGGTTTGGCACCCGCCAAGTCTTCCATTAGTAAATGGATTAGCCAGGCCATTGTTGGGGCCTATTCTGCCAAGGGGAAGATTCCCCCTTTTCGTGTTACTGCTCATTCTACTCGTGCTGTCGGGGCGTCCTGGGCTTTCCAGCACCAGGCCTCTGTTGAGCAAGTTTGTAAGGCTGCTACTTGGTCTTCTGTTCACACTTTTTCCAAGTTTTACAAGGTTGATGTGCGGGTCTCAGCGGATGCTGTTTTTGGCCGCAAAGTTCTGCAAGCTGCGGTGGTTTAAGTTTGTGCATTGTTGCCTTGTTTTGGATCCCCGCCCTTTATGGACACTGCTATTGGATGTCCCAAGTGTAATGACTATCTGAAGCGGGGTGTGTGACATACTTAGAATAATACCATTTTGTGAATACTCACCTGTAAAATGGGTATTATAAGTATGTCACACACCCCGCTTCACCCCGCCCTTTGGTATTTTGGATCCTTTATATGGTGAACCTTTCTTACGGTTACTGGTTATTTTGCCTCTTCCTTTGTTTCCTTACTGCTGTCTTATTACTGGGGAATGAGTGGGAGGTACCAGGTATTTATGGATCGGGAGGGGCTCCCTTTTTTTCATGACATCTCTGCAAGATCGCCCTCTACAGATCGGTATAACCCAAGTGTAATGACTATCTGAAGTGGGGTGTGCGACATACTTATAATACCCATTTTACAGGTGAGTATTCACAAAATGGTATTTTTCTGCCCCTGTTCTCCTTGTATACATGTAGAGAGAGAGGGGGGGGGGGGTACTATGCTAAGTACCTAGCTATTGGAGAACTTAGATTAGGGGCTATTGTTGTATAGAAAAATCACAATAGGGTTACAAATAGATACAAATTGTTTTTTTACATAGGCTTATTTTTTAACATATTTTACAATGATTATTTTTCATATATTTTACACTTATAGCACTAGAGAGTAATGTGGAATAACCTTTGACTCTCTTTTGATGTCTGATTGGTGCTTGGCCCAGTTGGGACTTGTCTCATTACAAGTGTGTTTTTTTACAAGCACTTGGATTAAGTTTCTTAAGATCTCACTCAGTTGTAGCAAGTATGAGTTATTGTGCAGACGTTTCGCTTAAAATCGGCTTTCTCAGTGCACTTGATAGTCTAGTTATTAATAAGTGAGAGATGATTATCTTAGTATGGTGCAATAACACATATCCATATCATAATGTATCTCAATTTATATAGTTCAAAGAGTCATTACCTTGTTTACATTGTTTAGTATTGAGACAGCGCTTGTATTCAGGTTGCCCTCTTGGTATATGTGTGGACCGAGCGATTAACCTGTTATGTAAAGTATGCACTTATTTCAAAATTCGGGTAATATAATTTTTGGTGGCCAGCATTACATATATGGAACAACTTATAAGAAATAAATGTACCTGGTTTTGAGCAGGTTGTGCTGCTGTGTGTTGAAAGTGCAGGCTTGAAAGGGCTGCAAGTAAGTAAGAAATCTATATTTATATTGCTAGTATGAGGTTCAGTCTATAGTACGAAGAATAAATGGCTGACTTACCTTAGTGCGGTGGAGTTCCTGCGGTGCCTGTCTAGCTATGACAGGTGTTTAGGGATCCGGCGCCCCCGCCATTATGAGCGCGGCGTGCCGTGTTGTGACGCGCTCTTTTTGGTGGCAGAGGGGGCGGTCCCTACGCCGGGGGCCATCCAAACGGCGCTCTCGTGGGCGAAGGTGTCTGCCCCCGGAAGTGCCGCGCTGCCTAATAGTGTGGCAACGTTGGTTCTGACGTTCAGTACGTCAGCTCCTCGTCAGCTTTACATAACAGGTTAACCGCTCGGTCCACACATATACCAAGAGGACAACCTGAATACAAGTTCTGTCTCAATACTAAACAATGTAAACAAGGTAATGACTCTTTGAACTATATAAATTGAGATACATTATGATATGGATATGTGTTATTGCACCATACTAAGATAATCATCTCTCACTTATTAATAACTAGACTATCAAGTGCACTGAGGAAGCGAAACGTCTGCACAATAACTCATACTTGCTACAACTGAGTGAGATTAATCCAAGTGCTTGTAAAAAACCACACTTGTAATGAGACAAGTCCCAACTGGACCAAGCACCAATCAGACCTCAAAAGAGAGTCAAAGGTTATTCCCCTGCCATCATACAGAGAGGGACAGCAGAAAAAAATGTGTTCCAGGATGATTCGAAAAGTGATTAATATCCATTTCTAGTTCTACACCCGAATAAGGGAGTATAGGCAGGGGCTTTAGCTAAATTTATTTCACAGGTTCAATGGGTTTTGGTCCACTATAAAGGAAGCATTTGTTAATGCAACATGTAGAACTGGAATTCAAAGGTCACATTAATGCCTAATTTAACGTATTATATGTGTACATTTTCCCAAACCTGCATCCTGAAGCCTTGACTGCGTATCTGATTGTTAAATATCTCCATGGGAAGGGGCAGGGGAGAGGAGTCATGTCTTTTAACAGTCTGTATCTTTTTGTAAACCATGTATCTATCTTTTCTAGATACAAGGTGTAACTGGAAAGCTCTAACATGATGCCTGACTATAATGAGACTCATTCAGTATTATCTCTATATAGTCAGACACCATGTTTTAGAGCTTCCAACAACCGCCCTCTTCTGCATGTACACACAGTGAGCACAGAGATACAGAGCCTTTATTTCATAGACTGTATAAGTCATATATATTTCAGGTACAACATACAGACGTTTCATTGACACCCCTCTTCTACCGACACAAACACAGCCTTCAATTTGTGAAATGTCTACAAAGTAAAGGCTTTGTGTTGCCTGCTTCTATCTGTAGAAGAGGGATGCCACTGGGAAGCTTTGTATGTTGTACCTGGTTTATATATGACTTTTACAGCCTATAAAATAATGACTCTGTATCTGTGCTAAACCTTTTGTATATGCAGACGGGGGGTTTTGCTGGAAAGCTCTAAGAACATGTCTGACTATATAGAGAGATACTTGTATAGTATATGTCTATCTTTATATAGTCAGACTCTGCTTTTAGAGCTTTCCAGTGACCCCCACTCTTCTGCAGATACAGGCTGTCGACACAGCTGCTTACAGCTTGCCCCATGCTGGTTGTCAGAGGCAACATATTTTGTTCACCAGCACTTTGCATTCCCTGATAAACAAACATGCTCTCTTCTGCTGACTCCATTGTCAAGGTTCATTGTTTGAATTCACAGTCTGCCATAGGGATGACGGATCCTAGCAAGGGAAATGCAGCACAAGGAAGAGTTGCTTTGGCTTGTTAGAAAATATAAAGCAGCCTGAATGAAAGATGCGCCCCTGACAGCCAGCATGGGGAGAGCAGGAAGCAGCTAAATTAACCCTTTGCCTGGAATGTCCCTGTAAAACCTTGTATACCTCTGTATTGATTAGTTTCTTTCCCGCAAATTGCATACTCCTTTGTATTGAAATACTCCTCCAAGATGATGGGAGAAGTATTTCTAGAAAGTCTAGTGTCACCTCTGCAAGAAGCCAATAATGAGCTTAGAGAAGTCCCTAGGATAAGGATCGCATCAAGAATGGTAAATGAGCAAAAACGGTAGATTTTGACATTATCAGGGGTAGATTCATTAGACTTCTGTCAAAGATTAGTCATGCGATACAGACATTCAGGAAACTTCATGCCATTTAAATCTGGTGAGCCCGGCATACTCTCCTTAATGCAGGAGTTTAGTCGCATACATCTGAACTGGCCTGGCTTTTCTATGCATCTAGATTGCTATCGAGGCCAGTGTCTGCATTTGAATATTTCAAAGATCTGTGATATACTTGTGATGACCAAGGTGTTTCTGAAGACCTGTGATGTTACACTACATAGCTGCAAAGTATAGCGCGTCATGTAGTTCCAACTGTGCCAGATGTTGTAGTCAAACATTGTGAATCCTTAAAGATTTTTTCACAAATCTGACACAAATCTGACACTCTAAAACAGGGGTGACAAACTCCTTTTCACCGAGAGCTACGTCAGCACTGTGGTTCTTTTCATAGGGGCAGTTAATACCAGACACGGGACAAAATGCAAACGCTGCCATTGAAATGTATGGCTTCAAACATAGAATTATTTTGCCCAAGACAGGTGCAGAATTATTTTTCTAGGACAGATGAGCGAACCCCCCCTGGGGTGCCAGTAATTTTACTTGTTCCCAGCGGGACCTGTGATGCTGTCAGCGGCCACATCCCCGGTTTCCTTGTAGCTGTGCGCACTCCCCGCGCCCAGCCATTCAAATAGTCTGGATGCGAGCTGGAGAGCACACACCATAGGGTTAGCCAGGGATGCGGCCACCGGAAAAGACAGCGTTGCGGGACCCGTCGGGATCAGGCAAGATTACCAGTGCCCGGGGGGTTTCACACATAGGGGCATTATTATACACCACATAAAGCACTGATTGGACAAGCACCTGCATATGTGCCGTGGGACAGGCGGAAAGGTGAGTAAAAGTGGGCAATCTGGGGGTTTCACACAGGGGACATGCTACATTGGGATGCCCCTGGGGCATAGACCAATCAACAGGATAGTCAAAATCCCGGTGATTGGTCCACTTTAAGACAAAGCACTGTGCTTAATGGCTTTGGGAGGAGACGTGTGGCTCACTCACCCGTTCATTTTCTGCTGACATCATATGGAAAAAAATATAGTGGTGAAGATTTGCCTATTAGGCAATATGCCATATTAAAGAAATTAGTTGACTAATAAACCTCGTCTGCGTAGAGCTGAGCGTCTGACTTGTGCGGGCCTCCAATGACTTCAGCAGCGGTGCCATTACAGTGTAGTGATTGGGTGAATCTGTGGCAGCTTACCAAGGGGCAGCCAATTTCACTTCTGCTCCTGAAGCTGGCGGTGCCAAGTGGGCAAATCATTTTACAAATCATGTGATCATATCTAGCACAGGGAGAGGGATGAGAGGAGGTGGCGGGTTAGATTTTGACTAGAGATCCATTTAAGGTGAACCAGTGGCAATGTCAAGAGTGTTAAGGATAATGTGAAGTGTCCTCTGTTTAGAAATATTAGCAATCAGACTTCATACCAGGAGGTGGAGCTTCACTGGTTGATTCGCTGGACATTTTTGTGCTCTGCTAAAAAAGCGACATTGTATTTGGACATGTGTGCAGCAGTGTGATACAGGAACCAACCTTATGTAGCCCAGGGCTGCTCAGCCATTTGTGCTGGGGCCACTAAAAGTGGACTAACAGTCAAAAATGACTTAAACCAGAACAACACAACAAATAGTGCTCCTATGCATCCTTCCCCTAGGCAGTTTAAATTGCAGCACATAAAAATGAATTAACCTTTTTCTAACTCCTGTTGGGGTCAATTTTAAAACAAGATGGCGTTTCGTGCTTTTGCAGGCCGTCTGCAAACAGGAAGTGCTGCTGGCTTCCTGTTACTATGCGTTGTCTGTTATGTCGGTTGGGAGTGGAAGCTCCAAAATGGCCACTACCTTTTGTTTCCAACTGTGCCAGGCTGTTGGTCCGGTTTAAATTATTTGGGATCTGGTCGTGAGCCATAATAAATAGGTTTATTCCATTATTCCATTTTCCACTTGGAATAGCATTATGAATATATTCTACAATAACCGGGATACCCACTGTCTCCACAAACTCCACTCGTATGTCCTTCCACCACACCCCTACATTCATGTGTATCAATCCCCACATGCTAGCAATACACATGCTTGATTGGCGCACCTCTCTCAATATATAAGTCCATTATTTATAGCCCTGCCACATCTTAACCATGTTCCCAATACTCCAATATTCAATCTGTCTAAGCTTTCACCAATGCTAAGCATACAATTCTAGAAACATTACTTTATCTAATTATCCTCCCAAAGAGTTTATCCAGGAGTGGTGGTGTACAATCGCCATGTTCCTCCACACCACCACTGTCACCTGTTTGCCAATACGCCCACTTCTATATAACTCTCTGTGCAATCGCCCATCCTTGCTGTAACCTATCTATTTACCCACTTCCCCACAGCAGGTCAGGGGCTACTCCAGATGGCTCAGAGGACCAACATGTGGCCCGTGGGCCACAAGTGGAGCACGTGTGATGTAGCCCTTTGGAGAAATCACTGTAAATTTTGACTATTTATTTTTATTGTGAAATTTTAGATTATTCAGTTTGAAGAAATTATGACAAACCCGTCATTCAGAGAACATTTTAGAATATATATGGAAAGAATTGATAAGAGAGTTCTCATCAGTTTTTGGGAGTCTGTGGAGTATTTGAAGAATGCAAATAAGGTAACAAGCATGATTATTTCCATTCATTCTGAGGGCAGTAAAGAAAAAGAAACAAAACTTTTTGAATGTAAAATAAACCTGTTTTAGTATTGTGCCCCCCATACCGGTGATTAGCTTATCAGCATGCTGTTTCCAAGCGTCTCAATGATTCAGCAAGCGAAAAAAAAACAAAAGATACTAATCTTTTGTCCTGAGCCACTGGTCACTACAAGTCCAGTGCTCCAGACCACTACCGATCAATTCATCGGGGCTGCAGCCGTTGCCTACTGCAGTCAGACCCTGGGGACCAGATTGATGCCAGGACAGAATCAATCAATCGCTGGGGTGTGGTCACGACCTTTCCATTTATTGCAATGGGTGTAGTAGGTGAAGCCTTACACGCCCCCTCTCCATTGTGAATGGAGAGGGTGTGGCCACACCCCCTGTGGCTGATGGTGGGGGCATAGTCTGGCACGGAGGTGCCAGAGAATACAGTTTCAGTCGGCCTTGAGTAAAGCTTTTAGTAATTGCCTACAAATCCCAGAATCTTTCCACTGGAACAGGTGAGCTCATCCACAGCTTTGGCGAAAATAAGCAGTAGTAATGACCTCCCCAGATTAGAGCTCTGCCAGTAACCCTTTTGCTACTGGAACACGAGACTTTGATCCCCTCATCTTAAGAGGGGTCTGAAGAGCAGGAGGGGTCAAGCCTGTGAGTTTGGGAGTGTGGCGCACTGTCCCTGCCCCAGCCAATAAGGTGATTAGCAAGCCAGAGTTGGTCCCTGCTAGGTACACCAAACACATTAGTGCATGTACATTGAGAACATAAACACATGGTTGCTAGAGAAAACACAATCGCATGCAAATAAAAAAAAAAATGAATAGATAAGCTCCGCACCTTGAGGGCGTCATTTTGGCACCTTTCTTTAAAAAAAAAAAAATATTGTACAATTAAAATATTTGCGAAATTCAGGGCCTTCATAGTCATAGGGAGTTAACGTTTTCACCATCATTTCTTGCGCCAAGAGATCACAGCTGATGCATTACGTTTTTATAATTTATGCAGGAGATTGTTCCGTTCTAGCTTCATGTTTTGGATATAAATCCTGAAATATTTTTTTGCACTGGTTAATAGTGTAGCCAGCTGTTACCGGATCATTTCTATAGCCCCCTGGACAATGGTTCCATGATATCTCCCCATCTGTTTTGTACAGACAGCTGTTGCCGTTGCTTTTGCTTTTTTTCTATCAAATAGCTAATAAATATCTTTTCTCTGTAGTCTGAAATACCTCAATTTGTTGGCGAAATCTACCAAAATTTCTTTGTGGAGAGCAAAGAAATTCAAATAGAGAAGCCACTTTACAAAGAAATCCAGCAAAGCCTTGTGGGCAACAAAGGAATTGAGGTCTTCAGTAAAGTCCAGGCTGATGTCTACGAGACTCTCAAGGACCGGTTCTATCCCTCGTTTATAGTCAGCGATTTGTACGAGCAACTTCTTCTGAAAGAGGACAAGTCCTCCTGCTCATGTAATTCAGATGACAAGGATGAGACGGTGAGTACAGTGCACTGTGTATATCGTAGCTATTGTTCTCATGTCTTTATTCACTGTATGAGAGAGTTGCTCTTTTAGTGTGTTCTTGTAAACAGCTTTGTTTATATTTCAAAATGTTCAAATATTAGGTTTTTGCAAGAGAAAGCAATAGAGTAAAACATAAGAGGTATTTTTCTTAGGCTTTATTCACACCTCACGTTGGGCAACCTGGTCACTACACAAGTGAAAATGCTGGCCATTATGTTTAACGGGCCAGTTCACATATGTGCGCTGCATGTAAATGTTAACTGGCCCATAAAAAATTATGGGCAGCATTTTCACTTGCCCGCAGTGCAAGCAGAGAGGTGTGAATAGACCCTTAGGCTCTGTTTACACCTATCTGTTGCATTATGAGCAGGTGTTTTGTAAGTATGTCAGAGGTGCATTGTATCAAAATATATATACTGCGCTTTTGATGCGTTGGCAATGCGATTATATTAACATTTTATTGTTCCAGGACTATTGTCTACACGGATTTTAAAGTTTGCCTACTTTTCTTTGGAGATTATTTTACTTGGATTCGAATATATGTTATGATTTTATTGCTGAAGGAGTGCGGATCGCCTGCCTTTCTTCTGTGTGCATGGGATTGAGACTGCCCAGGATTGTGTCCCTTGATTACACAGCTGAGCATTTACACACTACTTTCTCGCCCAACAGGCCCTCTCCCCCTGCCTTCTCGACGGGCGCCGCCATCTTCACGAGATGGCGGATGATGTCATCCCGGCTTGCGGCGGCTCAGCTCAATGTCATCTCTCAATGATGTCATCCTGTGATCTCCTGCCTCCACCTCCACTGGCCGGCGATCACCCCGCATCTGTCATCGGATCGACGAGGGACACAAGAGCTCACAATGAACTGAACTGGATCTATGTGACCCCTATACCAGTTCACAAGGCTCTGTGGTCTGACAAGTCACTTGCGGCTAGTGGGCAACTTGCCATTAACCCTGAGCCACCTCATTACCTGCCTCACGAAAGCCCGTGGCCATAGGCTATGCCAGTTTGTAGCCTGTAGGGCCAGAGGCCACCAAAGCTGGCCCCTGCACCCTGTTCTACAAGCCCCCATAGCTGGTACAGGCTGGTTATGCTGGATAAGGGGGGACCTCACAACATGTTTTGGGGGGGTTTAAGGGTTTTTAACCCTTAAAATTCCAAGATAAAATGGTATACCATTCCCTGGGAAGGGGGGACCCTATGTGATTTTTTTTTAATTTAAATTAAAATAAAATAAAATAGCAACATATTGTCTTTGAGAAAGAATCAGGATATATCTTATCGTCCAGCCTCAGTAACCCTAATCAATTGCCACACCCAAGAGTGGTGGTTTTAAATAGGCCTCAAGGTTTCTGTTTTTACAAGCAAATGCTTGCCTTTCTAAATAGGAAATCTTACATATACACTAATGTTTCTGCCATTAGTTACAATTCACAATATTTCAAATCAGTGTAAAGGCCATAAAGTGGGCGCTATTGACCACAGTGTTGGCTCTTTTCGATAGATCTTCCATAATTAGCTTTCATGGATTTTGAAAAAAACTGTGCAGTCCTTTAATACTACTCCAGTGTTTTGTTTAAAGGGAGACTCCAAGACATATAAATGAAAGGAGATACATCTGCCTCCCATGTTTATCTGTTTAACCACAATAAAGGAATTTTTGGGGGTTGGAAGAATCTATTTTAGGATGTCTTCAAATTTGTTTACATGACCATATCTGCCACCTTTCTATTTAAATGGATGGAAATACAAAGTCGTCATGATGATGATTTTATACACTAGGCTACTTTTATTGCACTGGACAGTCTAGGCAAAGCAAGTTGTTCAATTTGTGGATAAGCCACAGAAGCTGAAGCTCTGGCGAACCCCATGTAATACATCCTATAAGGATACATTCTGCAGGAGTCCAGAAGCCACAGATTTATAGTTCTTAAATATCACCACCTCTTCTTTGTTTGTTTTTTTACTCCAGATAGTGGGAGTAGCTCCTTGTCTTAAGTCGGTAAAGGACAAATTATCTCAGGCAGGTTTGCTGAGGCAAGGGGTTTCCATTGTGAAAATAGGGGTGGATGACCATTTAGCAAGGGCATGGAAATGGGCGAAAAATAAAAATATCACTGAAGATTACACTGCATGGTTAGTGTGTGCCTCTTTGAAGCACCAGAAATGTCATGTTTAAGCTAGTTTCTTTAACCCATTTCAGTTGATTCTTAGTTGCAGTTTTATTTGTAATTGCTGTTTTTATATGACTTTCAGCCTGTGGTCAAAGTCATTAATATTTCCATCTGCCATCCTGGATTTTGAATATTCACATATATGTAGTAAAACTTTGCTCTTAATCCTTGTGTGGCACAGGGCCTTGTGTCTGTAGCTATTAAGCTTTTTCTTATACTTGTTCAGAATCAAGCGTGTGAAGGTGCAGAGGAGATCCTGGACGAGTGCACTAGTGGTGGTATTACCGAACAAGCCAGCTATGCTGTTAACAAATTGCGCCAGCTTAATGAGAAACTGGACTACAAGAGGCAAGCTCTCAGCTCCATCATCAACGCTCCCAAGCCTGACAAAAAGGTATGTCTAAAGATATATTTAAACAGGTCATTTAAATTTAAAACTGTAGAGTTTGGTTTGTTTTTTTTAATTTAGAGTATAATCCACCATGTGTATCATCATCATAAGTGCATACTTACCTTTATGCTATCAGAACAAAAATGTCATTAGAATCCTTCCAACCTGCCTGGTCGTACCACTTAGCAGATACAGGTAACCTTAGGTCTGGCCCCTAATATTACCAAAGGACTGTGCATTACATCCCCAGTCCCTTTAAGGCCTATGTCTGTTGGTCTTCTGAGACTGGTAATGATTTTTGGATGCCCTGCACTGCATACTGGCAAGGAAAGCCCAATCCCCTGGCCCCCATACTCTCCTACTTCCACGATTCCTCTTTTGGCCTAGTGACCGCTAGCAATGCTCACAGCACTGTTGAAGCTCGCCTGCGAACTTGACTGACCACCAGCAATCCACCAGCCAGTCTCAGGGGACCAACCCAGTATAAAGGCCCTGCTTGTATTGCTCTGGAGTAGCTTGCATCTCTAGGACAATGTGACAACAAAGCCCAGGACTTGTCTGCAGCAGAAAGCAGGGATCTCTGTTAAATATGCCATGACCTGAAATGTCGCCCCCCCCATGGGTTTGGTCCACTTCACAGCATGAAAGCAGGTATGCGATTGGGCGCTTGTCCCCTCCGCGATTGACAATTTTTCACCTGCTGCCACAGTGCATGTGCAGGCCTCTGCACCCCGCCCCATGCCAGACTGCCTTAAAGGGGGAGCAGGGGGTTTGCACAATGGGGCAATCCATAGCAGAGGGCTTTCACCCAACTTCAAAGTATATTCTAGGGCACAGTAAAGAGGGTTTTGATCCGGTTAAAGCCTGCACCTCTGGAACATTCTGATTTGGGATGCCCTGCTACCCAAAATCCCAAATTATTACCCTTGCATTACATTACTCTGCTATGGTGGCCACAGCCCACTCACCTGCTTCCATGTTGGCAATAAATAACCATCGGCACATATGCAGTGCATGAGCACAGACTAGGTGAGTAACTTTAGATTCACAGTGAAGGTTAGGGTGTGACCCATTTTGACTGCAACGAGTTTGGTTCAGAGCAACGTCAAACACTTTCGCTGCACTCCCAGTAGTACCAGGAAAGATTGTCTGGTTTCCTGATGGATCCCAAGAGCTGTATGATGGGTATCACTGCTGTAGGTTATCTAATTTTCTTTTAGAAAACATGTTGAAAAGGTGGATGATTTATCACTTCGTAGCAGCCAGCAGGGATGTAAATATTAATCACTATGGAAACTGATCCTGTTTCCATGTGCTATTTCAGAAATCCTTCTCGGTAGTTTCCAGGATAGAAATGGCCATAATTAGATGGGTAAAATGCAAAGTGGATTAATGTTACTCAATGTCATGGAAACGGCAGACGCGAGGCCTGTAAATGAAAGCCTAATTAGACTTATTTTGTCTAATGCTTCAATCGGTTTTAATGAACCCATTTTCTTTCCTGCATAGATTATTATATAAATATGTAATGTGCTACAAAATGTCCTGTGCTAGAAGACGCATCCATGTGTCATAGGCGATGGACCACCGCTTATTATATTAGGTATTAGGCATCTCATATCTGCTGGAAAATTGAGATTTACAGACCTGGCAATACTAAAACCATGAGGAGGGGGACAGCAGCAGCCGCCAATATTCACTGGGGGAAGGGGGGGAAAAATGCGTGCAGCAGCGGGGAATCTCACAGTTTGCAGTATGACTACAGCATGAAGTTGGCTGTGTCCAGTGCTGTTGTTGGACAGCTGAGAGCAGTGCTGGAGGTGGCCGCCATCATGCTCTATGTGCTGCTCGATCATCACAGGCAGAGCTGCCGCCTGACACTGGGGACGATGAGGGAGAAGGTAGCTTCACAGGGGAGGGGGGTGGGCGTAAGGGGGCACACAGATGCAGGTTAATCCTGCTCTTTTAATGTGCATAAGAAAACAGTCGATCACAGTTGATTTCATAAATTTATAACCACCTTCCAGTTGGTTGGATGCACTTACATTCAGGCGTTTGAAATAAGGTCCCACAGTGGATGTTTACATTGTTATACATCCAAAAGCAAGCTCCCCATAGGAAAATGTCTTTTTGTCTTAGGTTGCGTTGCACAAGATATGCTAACAAGCCTTATTTTATGGCATTCTGAGCATATTTGTTCAGTATATTCTAAGTATACAGCACGTCCTGCTCCAGATAGTAATTCCTTACGTTTGGGTTATACATCCACAAGATGGCGCTGGACTGCAGAGACAGCAAAAAGTGGCTCCTCCCGGCCCCTTATATTCCACAAATTCCCAGATTTCTCTGCAGTCGGTGCTGCGATGACGAGAAGATGGCTCTCTCTACTCGCAGGTGAGCGGGGCTATTTGCCTGCGGCCCTGTAGGACTATTCCCACCCGTTCCTCCTTTTCATGCTTCCCAGCTTTAGCTGCACTGGTCGGGTGACGGTAGGCAGCACCGTTATCAGGTGCTTAAGGAGTGCTACTTCGACCGCAATCCCCCACCAAAGGGTAGGCGGTATAGGCCCATGGTGAGCCTTATGGGATGCCCCTCGCCCCCTGCCCATTCGTGGGCTCCTGTTAGATTGCCCGCTGGCCTCCCTTGCATTCCCTGGCATTCTCGGGAGGGGGGCGTGGGGTGTGTGTGTTGTAGGTGTATTCTTCACTCTTATGGTTTACGCGGTATGGCTTGTCTTGTGTTGCTTTTTAAAAATGCCGCCACACGAGCTTGTACGGCGGTTAGCTGCAACTTTACCTCAGGCGCTGCTGCGCCATCATTGGCTGACATGGTCACGTGGGCGCCTTCGCGCTCTTCGGGGGGGGCGGGCGGATGGCTTGTTCCACATCACTGTCTCCGCGGCCCACCCCTCGAGGTATCTGCGGGCGCCATTTTGCCTTCTCGTGCTATGTGTGGCTGGCTTCTACCTACCGCGGTCCATAAGTGCCCCTGCGGGCTGGCTTATCTTATTTTATTGTTGTGTATGCTTACCGCTTACGGGACTTAATTGTGGTTTCTCTATCCCCTCTATTTAGTTGCTATTAGAGGCCTACTCTGCCTTTACCTCCCACTTCCCTAGTGGGTTATTGGGGTATCCCGGGTGACTTTATTGTGTAAATACCTATTGGCCGGTGGCCGCGATAATCACCATATGGAGGCTTCTCAGGATAATGTGCTTGGGGTTCCTTTGGGACAAGCCCGGCTGTGTGTGGCGTGTGGGATGTCCCCTACTAGTGATGACAATGTGCGGGTCTGTGTACCCTGTGCCCAGCGGGCGCTTGCGCTGCAATCTGGGTTACCTGTGGCTGGGCCTGCGCCCCGTGTGGCTTTGCCCACTCCCCCACGCTTACATCGGACTCCCAGTGAGGTGCATACCAGTGGGGAGTCTCAGCCTGATTTGTCTACCAGGGTAGCTAGTATTGAGAAGCTGATTGCTGGCTCTACGGCGCGTGAGGCCTCGGCTAAGAGGCGGCATCTGGCACCTGGTGTTAACTTATTTCTTATGGAGGCTGAGGAATTTTTGGACCTGGCTGGCTATACCCCCCTGGAAGAAGGGGAATTTTTTCTGATTCAGAATCATCTGATGAGCAGCCTAAGGGTTATGCTGGCTCGGACCCATGGGCTCCAGATGATACTGACAGGCTTTTGGCTCACATTTTTGAAGTGCTTTCTGTCTCTCCTCCTCCTATCGCGGCTCCTTGGCAGCAGGGGGAGTTGTTTCACACGGCTAAACCACGTTTGGAGTTTCCTGAGCAAACTCACTTTAATAATCTTGTGTTCAAGGAATGGGAGTGATCGAGCAGGCTCCCTGGGGTGCCTAAAAATTGGAATAAGAGGTACCCTTTCCCTGCTGAAGTGGTTAAGCGTTGGTCATCTCCTCCAGAGGTGGATGCTCCAATTCTGGGGTTGTCCAACAATTCTGTCATGCATTCCCCTGACTCCACTACACTGAGAGATGGTGAGGACCGGCGCATTGATCAGCTGGCTTCCCATGCCTTTGCCTGTGCGGGGTCTGCGCTGCGCCCGGTTTGTGCCTCTGCCATTACAGCTGTGGCTATTAGGACTCTGCTCAGGAATATTTTAGGTGGGGCTCCTGATGAGGCAGCTGGTGCTGAGTATAGTGCTCTTCTGCGCTGTGATGAATTTGTTGCATATGTCCTCTCTGCCTTGGATGATGCCATTAGAATGTGTGGCAGGGCTTCTGCCTTAGCGGTGGCTATACGCCGTTCGGTTTGGCTGCGCCAGTGGGCAGCTGACAACGCTGCCAAGAAGGCTCTCACTGGGTTCCCCTTTAAAAGGTTGCGTCTTTTTGGGGATCGCCTGGACCTGTTTGCTAAGGGAGGCAAGTTACCCCGGCGCAAGAGACAGTCTCGGCCCTTTCTGGGTTCAGGTTCCTTTCTTCCCTCCTACCGTGGGTCCAGAGTAGGAAGGGGAGCATCATTTGCAGGGGCCCGGGGAGATTTCTGGGGCAGAGGACGTGGCCGCCCTGGATCCTCCTGGGGTTCCAAATCTAAGTCTTCCCCCAAGCCCCCACAGGCATGAAGGGGCGCCCTCACCCATCCGGGTGGAGGGACGGCTTCGGCTCTTTGCTCATGTCTGGAGGCGTCATGTCTCAGACCGGTGGATTCAGAGGTAGTGTCCTCCGGTTACAAGATAGAGTTGGCAGCCTGGCCGCCCCCAAGATTCATCAGATCCCGGATGCCTCAAGACCCCCTGTCAGCTTAGGGCCTGTTGCTTGCTGTGCAGAATTTACTGGAGCTGGGGTTCATTTGCCAAGTGCCCTTAGGAGAAAGGGGCAAGGGCTACTATTCCAACCTTTTCACCGTTCCCAAAAGAGATGGGTCTGTCAGGCCCATCCTAGATTTAAAGCTTCTCAACAAGTTTGTCAGACCCAGGAGGTTTCGCATGGAGACTCTGCGCTCAGCTGTAAGTTCACTACGCCCAGGGGACTTCATGACCTCTGTGGACATCAAGGATGCTTACCTCCACGTTCCAGTTTTTCCAGGTCATCAGAGATTCCTCAGTTTTGCTCTGGAGGGATCAGCATTACCAGCTTGTGGCATTGCCCTTCGGTCTTACTTCAGCTCCCAGGGTGTTCACCAAGGTGCTGGCCAGCATTATGGCTCTGCTGAGAGCTTATGGCATTCGCATTGTTCCCTATTTGGACGACATTCTTATCACTTCTCCGTCCTTCCAACAGGCAGAGCTGGATACTCAGAGGGTGGTGTCCACTCTGGAGTCATTCGGCTGGGTGATAAACCACTCCAAATCTTCCCTGTCTCCCTCTTTGGTAAAGCCATTTCTGGGCATGAATCTGGATACAGCTCGGGCCAGGAGTTTTCTTCCTCAGCAGAAGGTGGACAGTCTGCAGGCGCAAGCTCAGCTCCTTCTGTCATGCCCTCATCCTTCCATCAGGCAGGGAATGCAGCTGGTGGGCCTGATGATGTCCTGCTTCGAGACAGTCCCTTATGCTCAGTTTCACATGAGGCCTCTGTAACTCCACATCTTGTCTGTATGGGACAGGGACACTGTGTCCCTGGATCAGGTCTTGGTTTTGTCCCCCCTAGCCAGGCGGTCCCTCTCGTGGTGGCTGGACTCAAGGAACCTGTTGGGGGGCAGATCCTTTCTGCCCCTTGCTGGGAGACTGTCACCACGGATGCCAGTCTGACAGGTTGGGGGGGGGGCTTCTGGGGATCCCTAACCTTCCAGGGCAGTGGGGCCCTCAGGAGGCCCATACCCCTATCAACATTCTGGAACTGAGGGTGATCAGGTTGGTTCTAGCCCGCTTGACCCTGCACCTTCGGGGTCGGGCTGTTCAGGTCTGCTCGGACAACCAGACGGCGGTTGCCTACGTCAATCATCAGGGAGGGACCCGGAGCAAGGGGGCCCTCAAGGAAGTGTCTCTGATCCTGTCCTGGGAAGAGGACGATGTCCCCTGTATCTCAGCTGTGTACATTCCGGGGGTGGAGAATTTGGAGGCAGACTCTCTGAGCAGGGGGACTTCTCGCCTGGGGGAATCGTCCCTCAGCAACAGGGTGTTTCGCTCTCTGTGTCACCATTGGGGTCAGCCAGATGTGGATCTGTTTGCGTCCCGTCACAATCACAAGCTTCCAGTCTTTGTGTCTCTGTCCCAGGACCCTCTGGCCTTTGGCGTGGATGCTCTGACAATGCCCCGGCAGGGCTTTCAGCTACTGTATGTCTTTCCCCCGTTTCCCGTGTTGGGCAGGGTTCTGCGAAAGATAGCACAGGAAGGGGTGCCAGCAATCCTGGTGGCCCCCTGTTGGCCAAGAAGAGTGTGATTCGCAGACATCGTGCAGCTGGCGGTAGATCAGTACGCCCTGCCCAGGGATCCAGACCTGCTCACTCAGGGGCGGCTACACTACCCCAATTTACAAACGCTGGCTTTAACGCCTGGCTGCTGAAACCTCCATCTTAATGGAAAAGGGTCTGCCTGCCCCTGTTGTTGACACCATGATCAGGGCTAGGAAAAAGTCCTCTTCTTCCATTTACGTTGGTGGACTTACCCACGGGGGGGGGGGGGTGGCCCAGTTGGTCTGTTCTTACATTTTTTGTTCTATACCTTTTTTGCTCACCCAGGTTGGTCCTCTTTGCTTCTATTAGATTTACTTTATATTGTTAGCACAGGCATTTTACTTCTTCTTTTATTGTACATAGGAGCTCTTTGCACTATTTTGCACAATATTTTGCACACTTATTGCGATTTCTGCACATCATGTATTATTATATATAATGTTTTTTGGATATGGTCAGGACCAGTACCTAGTGTGGTGCTTGCCAAATTATTATTATATTTATTGTTATTAGCAAATGAGTATATTATTATTGGCACTATTATGAACTGTTATAATGGACCTCTGGCACCCTCTGCTGTCTTTTGTGTATATGTAATGTTGTGGTAAATGTATTGTCTGTGATGTTTTTTAATAGCCATACGTTGGTGCCACTTTTGTGTACCCTTGACGGGGTTCTTGGGGGTGTGTGGGGACCCCTATTGTTCATTCTGTTGTTCCATTTACTATAGGGTTTGGCGTACCTACATTGACTGGTGTGAGGCTAAATCTCTTCCCTGTCGTGTGTTTTCTATTCCTAGGATTCTGGAGTTTCTCGGCACTCTGAAGGGTCATGTTTCTGCCTTGGCTGTTTTCTTTCAGAAACCTTTTGCTCAGCATCATCTGGTCAGGTTTTTTTTCCAGGTGGTTACTCATGTGCACCCCCCACGTAAGCCTATGTTACAAGTCTGGGACTTGAACTTGGGCCTGTGCATGAGGCTGCCTTGTCCATTCTTACGCTTAAGGTAGTCTTTTTGGTGGCTATCACTTCTGTTAGGTGTGTTTCTGAGTTGGCAGCGCTCTCCATCAAGCCCCCTTACTTTGAGAGACACCAGGACAAGGTAGTGTTTTGCATTAAGCCAGATTTTCTGCCTAAAGTTGTGTCTGCTTTTCATCTCAATCAAGACATTGTTCTACATTCTCTGTGCCCTAATCCTAGTAACTCTAAGGAGAGGGCTCTACATTCCTTGGATGTGGTCAGGAACCCGAAGTTCTATTTGGTGGCTACTGAGCCCTTCAGAAAGACTGATGCTCTTTGTGTGGTCCCTTCTGGTCCCAAGAAGGGTCTGGCTCCAGCTAAGTCTACTATCAGCAAGTGGATCCTTCAGGCTGTTATTCAGGGAAGGATCCTCCCTTCCGCCTTACTGCTCATTCCACTCGTGCTATTGGTGCCTCTTGGGCTTTTCAGCACCAAGCTTCTATTGAACAAGTTTGCAAGGCCTATACTTGGTCTTCTGTTCATACTTTTTCTAAGTTTTACAAGGTTGATGTTAGGGACTGCAAAGTTCTGCAGGCGGCAGTGGTCTAATCTGCTTGTTGTTGATTTTGGGGATACCACCCTACCTTACGGACACTGCTATTGGATGTCCCAAACGTAAGGAATTACTATCTGGAGCAGGACGTGCTGTATACTTAGAATAATACAATTCTTAAATTACTCACCTGTAGAATTGATATTATGAGTATACAGCACATCCTGCTCCACCCCGCCGTTGTTTTTTTCATTGTTCTTAGTGCCTCTGTATGGTGATTGTTATCATGGTTGACATTGTTTGCTTATGGTTATTATTCTCCCGGCTTCTTGCTAACTGCTTGTGAATACTGGGGAATTTGTGGGAGGTCCCTGGAATATAAGGGGCCGGGAGGAGCCACTTTTTGCTGTCTCTGCAGTCCAGCGCCATCTTGTGGATGTATAACCCAAACGTAAGGAATTACTATCTGGAGCAGGACGTGCTGTATACTCATAATACTAATTCTACAGGTGAGTAATCACAGAATTGTATTTTCCTTTGGTACCAATCGACACAGTCCCAGGTTCAGGAGCATCCTGTTCCTTGACTGCTTCAGTTTCCTGACTGCCCCCTATCCTTATAGTGGTGGGTTTCTATCCCCCCCCCCCCCCCCCAGGCCCACCCAGATCAAAACACAGGCGCCGTTGTAATCTCGGATCCGGTGTGCGGGCAACATCACGTCTCCTGGGCGGGCAAGACTCGGTCCTTCACTCTCCAGTAGAGGGAGGTCCCGACCTGGGGTGACGTATGCATTTACCACCCCTTCAGGCCCTCTGCCTCAGTCAAGAGACCGTTCCCCAGGCTCTGCCGTTGTGACATGCCTGTCCAGTGTGTGCATTCCAACGTTGCGTTTTAATTTGTGAAGAGCACATTCTCATGTCTGCACCGGATGGTGCTCCTCCATTCAGGAGCTTGCTGCAGCAATGCGTCTACGCTGTGCAAGGGGAGAGGACCGAGGGGAAATTGCGTACAGTGCCTTGCCACACAGATAACAGGATTATTGCAGCTGGAAGATCTTTATCCCCTGTTTGCTGAATTGTTCCTATCAATATATAATGCAACTAGGGATGAGCGAATCGATCCGGACTACCCGAATTCGTTCCGAATTTCAGGAAAAATTCGATGCTGAACGAATCTGAATTTCCCTGCGTTTCGATCGATCGAAGTTTTCCTTTAAACTCCATTTATTTCAATTACAGGCATTCTAAAATGGTGGATGAACATGTCCAGACATATCCCCTGGGGCAAGTTATCATGGGAAGGTCACATGCAGCTTATCAGCAGCCAGGAAGCCCGGTGACATCACCTTGCTATATAAACTGCGGCCATATAAACTGCGGCCATTTTCCTTTTGCGCATTTCAGCCTTGCATACCAGAAACAGTGGTGGTTGCTGCAGACAGGGAGAGACTTAGAGATATGCAGGGACAGTCATTAAGACCCACAGAGAGGCAGACAGAACCAGGGAAAGATAGGGAAAAATCGGGAACGATCCAGGCAGGGACAGTGAGAGGGAAAGCTTTTTTTATTTTCATTTGCCAGATCAGTTTTCAATCGGTGTTCTTTGTGCTGTAAATATTCCTTGCCACTGTGCATCCCATCTTGGCAGTGGCATATTTAACCCTATCTGTTATACACAAGCATTTCTCATAACTGGATTAGTTTTAATTTTTTTTTTGTCTGCTGTAAAAACCCCAGGCCACATGGGCATCCCAAACCAGCACATGTGACCCTATCTTTTATACTAAATCAGCTTGTTCAGCCTCAGCTTTATTACGCTATTGCATTTTGATTTGGTTTTTGTCTGCTTTAAAAACACCAGCCCACATGGGCATCCCAAACCAGCACATGTGACCCTATCTTTTATACTAAATCAGCTTGTTCATCCTCAGCTTTATTAAGCTATTGCATTTTGAATTGGTTTTTGTCTGCTTTAAAAAGACCAGCCCACATGAGCATCCCAAACCAGCACATGTGACCCTATCTTTTGTACTAAATCACCGTGTTCAGCCTCAGCTTTATTAAGCTATGCATTTTGAATTGTTTTTTGTCTGCTTTAAAAACACCAGCCCGCATGGGCATCCCAAACCAGCACGTTACCCTATCTTTTATACTAAATCAGCTTGTTCAGCCTCAGCTTTATTACGCTATTGCATTTTGATTTGGTTTTTGTCTGCTTTAAAAACACCAGCCCACATGGGCATCCCAAACCAGCACATGTGACCCTATCTTTTATACTAAATCAGCTTGTTCATCCTCAGCTTTATTAAGCTATTGCATTTTGAATTGGTTTTTGTCTGCTTTAAAAAGACCAGCCCACATGAGCATCCCAAACCAGCACATGTGACCCTATCTTTTGTACTAAATCAGCGTGTTCAGCCTCAGCTTTATTAAGCTATGCATTTTGAATTGTTTTTTGTCTGCTTTAAAAACACCAGCCCGCATGGGCATCCCAAACCAGCACGTTACCCTATCTTTTATACTAAATCAGCTTGTTCAGCCTCAGCTTTATTAAGCTATTGCATTTTGATTTGGTTTTTGGGCTCCTGTAAAAACCCAAGCCCACATGGGCATCCCAAACCAGCACATGTGACCCTATCTTTTATACTAAATCAGCTTGTTCATCCTCAGCTTTATTAAGCTATTGCATTTTGAATTGGTTTTTGTCTGCTTTAAAAACGCCAGCCCACATGGGCATCCCAAACCTGCACATGCCACCCTATCTTTTGTACTAAACAGCTTGTTCAGCCCCAGCTTTATTAAGCTATTGCATTTTGAATTGGTTTTTGTCCTGCTGTCAAAACACCAGGCCGCAGGGTATCCCAAACCTGCACGTTGCACCCTATCTGTTATGCTAAATAAGCTTGTTCAGCCTCAGCTTTATTAAGCTATTGCATTTTGAATTGGTTTTTGTCCTGCTGTCAAAACACCAGGCCGCAGGGTATCCCATATTGCCAATTTTCATAGTATCTGGTGGAGAGAAGCAGTTCCTCACTTTATTTAGCTTCTGCTTTTTAAAATTGCGCATTTCAAATACATAAAAATGTCAGGCAGACAAGTGCCAGGATGTTCAAAGAGGAGTGGCAGAGGCCAAGATTCAGCAGGCAGAGGTCGCAGCAGACTAGGGGCGAGTGGTAGCAGGAGTCAAGGTGAGAGACCTGATCTGCCAGTATCTGCTAGCGGTCGTGTCTCCACCAGTAACGCATCTGCCGTGGTAGATTGGTTAACGCGGTCATCCACATCATCACAAGTTACATCTGAGACCCCCAGTCTAGGGTCGGTAGGTTCCTCTGACACAACCCTGAGTTGGCATGGCCCGAGAGCAGTTCCTGTCCTCCCATTGCCTCTGTCCTACACCGTTCCCTCCCCCGGCGACGTATCCTATGCTTTGGGTTCAGCTCCACTCTTTAGTGAGGAGGTCGATCAGATAGAGGACAGTCAGCAGCTACTGCTCAGCCAAGAAATGGAGGTGGCTTCTTTAGCTAGGCATATAAATAATGATGTGGAGAGTGTCGTGGGTGTTGCGAGCGTTCCAGCTCCTGCGCCAGACACTGTTGAGGAAACCGAGAACATCAGTGACGTGCAGCCACAACTCGGTGATAATGATGATGATGAAGAAGCCGATTGCACTTGGGAGCCGGGTGCAGAAGGGGTTTCATCGTCATCAGGATAAGAGGGGCGCAGGTTGCCCCGGAGTCAGCAGCTGAGGCAGCAAGGTGTTAGCAGCATGGTTGGCAGTCAGCATGGGGGCACAATTGTAAAGCCTGGAGCCAAACGGGGCCGGGGTAGAGCACCTGCTGCACGGCAGGCTACCTTATCGGGAGGTAGTGGAGTAGGGGTTCCTGGAGTTGGTGACAGTAGCAGTGAATCAGTGCAGCCTGTTGGTGGGAAAAGTAGCTACTCGGCAGTGTGGCAGTTTTTCCTGAAGCATCCGCAGGAGGGTAACATGGCCACATGCAAGATATGGAGGCAGAAGGTGAAGCGTGGCCAGGGCCCAAATGTTGGCCCCACGGCCCTGCGTCAACATATGATGCGTCACCATAAAGCGGCCTGGGAGAACCAAGGCTCCGAAGAGGTGGTCCAGCCTGCTTCCTCACCAAGTGGCACGCCTCCACTGTAGGCTCAAGTCTCGGTGCCCCTCCAGTCTACCATGTGTGCAGGGCACGGAGGTGTCACGCTGTGCTTCACATGGTTTATCTTGGCGAACGGAGTCACACAGGGGAGGGACTGCTTAAATTTATTCATCACGAAATCCAAACATGGCTTACTCCAAGAAAACTTAAAATGGGAATCATGGTTACCGACAATGGGAAGAACATTTTGTCTGTGCTGCCACAAGGAAGCCTGACCCATGCGCCCTGCATGGCTCACGTCTTCAATCTGGTTGTCAAGCGGTTTCTGAGGTGTTCCCCCCCCCCATCTGCAAGACATCCTAACAACTTCAAGGAAACTTTGCATGCACTTCAGCCACTCATACACCGCCAAACACACCCTTCTTGAGCTACAGCGTCAGAACGGTATCCCCCAACATATTCTGATTTGCGATTTGATAATCTGATTTGCGATGTTTCCACCCGTTGGAATTCCACCCTTCACATGTTGGACCAATTATATGAACAGAGAAAAGCCATCACGGATTTACTGATGATCCAAGCGGATAGGGGGACTACCCTGTGTAACTTCAATGTCAACCAGTGGCAGCTCATACGCGACACTTGCCGTTTGCTCACGCCCTTTGAGGAAGCCACTTTGTCAGTCGGCAGGATTACGGGATGAACGACGTGATTCCACTGCTTCATGTACTACAGCACATGTTGGAAACCATGGCTGGTCAGGACACTGGAGGCATGGTATCTACATATTACGACCACATGAACCCCGTTGGAGCTGAACTGGAGGAGGAAGAGGAGTGGCCCAGTGAAGCACAGTTTAGGCTAGGCGAAATGGCTGGTTTATCTAGTCAGCGGACAGAAGAGGAGGAGCAGGAGCAGCCAGAGGAGCTAGAGGGTTGTGAGGAAGGCGAGACAGAGGACTCTGACACACCGTGGCAGTATGCAGTGGAGATGGAGACAGGTAGTCCCTCCGAGTCACTTGCGCAAATGGCAGGAAGCATGCTCACGTGCTTGCGTAGTGACCCCAGAATTGTTTCCATTTGTCGGTGGGATGACTTCTGGCTCTCCACCTTATTTAACCCTCGCTTCCGGCACAAAATGGGGGCATTTTTTAAACCCGCCGAGAGGGAGGACAAACTGAACTACTACAAAGACATTCTACGTTGTCAGTTGGCAATGTTTGGGCTCCTGCTGCTTTCAACTCCAGGGTCTCTTTAAAGCAATGTTTGGGTTTCTGCTGCTGCTTCCAACTCCAGGGTGTGATTCATCCAATTTTTGGGCTCCTGCAGCCAACTCCAGTGTCTCTTTAAAGCAATGTTTGGTCTGCTGCTTGCAACTCCAGTGTGTGATTCATCCAATTTTTGGGCTTCTGCAGCCAACTCCAGTGTCTCTTTAAAGCAATGTTTGGGCTCCCGCTGCTGCTTGCAACTCCAGGGTGTGATTCATCCAATTTTTGGGCTCCTGAAGCCAACTCCAGTGTATCTTTAAAGCAATGTTTGGGCTCCTGCTGCTGCTTGCAACTCCAGGGTGTGATTCATCCAATTTTTGGGCACCTGTAGCCAACTCCAGTGTCTCTTTCAAGCTATGTTTGGGCTCCTGCTGCTGCTTGCAGATCCAGGGTGTGATTCATCCAATTTTGGGCTCCTGCAGCCAACTCCAGTGTCTCATTCAAGCTATGTTTGGGCTCCTGCTGCTGCTGCTGCTTGCAACTCCAGGGTGTGATTCATCCAATTTTTGGGCTTCTGCAGCCAACTCCAGTGTCTCTTTCAAGCAATGTTTGGCCTCATGCTGCTGCTGCTGCTTGCAACTCCAGGGTGTGATTCATCCAATTTTTGGGCTCCTGCTGCCAACCCCGGTGTCTCTTTAAAGCAATGTTTGGGCTCCTGCTGCTGCTTGCAACTCCAGGGTGGGATTAATCCAATTTTTGGCCTCCTGCTGCCAACTCCAGTGTCTCTTTAAAGCAATGTTTGGGCTCCTGCTGCTGCTGCTTGCAACTCCAGGGTGTGATTCATCCAATTTGTAGGCTCCTGCAGCCAACTCCAGTGTCTCTTTAAAGCAATGTTTGGGCTCCTGCTGCTGCTTGCAACTCCAGGGTGTGATTCATCCAATTTATGGCCTCCTGCTGCCAACTCCAGTGTCTCTTTCAACCAATGTTTGGGCGGCTGCTGCTGCTTGCAACTCCAGGGTGTGATTCAGCTAATTTTTGCGCTGCTGCCAGCTCCAGGGTGTGTTTTTCAGGCACTATAGGGGCCCCTCATAGTGATGCCACCTCAACTGTCTGCAATTGTGCCGCTCTGCGATTCTATTAGCGATGCCTCTGATCTGCATGTCATAATTATTTACAGTATTATTTCACTAACCCAGCACGCATCCTATGTGTGTTACAGCAAGGCAGAATGGTTTACAACCCTGTTGAGGCTCTAGGAAGCTCAGAAATAGCCGTTTTTAATAGCGATTCACCCCGAATAAATTTGGGTCGAAACTATTATTTTTATCGGAAAATTAGGCGAATCAGTCGAATCGAATTTTTCCGCTCAAAAGTCCGCTCATCTCTAAATGCAACCACTGCATAAAGACATTGTTTTCTATAATGTTATATACGACATGACTCCTTCAAAGAATCATTTCATTAAGATTATTTGCTACTTTCTCTCCAATATTTTACATGTTATTAACTCCACAAGTAACCTGTACTTGTTTAAGCAGTTGTTGTTGCTATTTCTTACAGATAGGGGGAAAATGTGCAATATTCATTTAGACCAGGTGGCCTATTCGCTTGAAGCATATGAATCCACCTGGTTTCCAGCTGTAATTTTTTTCTCTAAATTAGTACCTCCTATTATTTTTGTGTACCTTAAATTGTACTTGAAAGAGCAGTCCATCCAGATTACTCTGATGTTCCTTACAGAAATGTCTTCCTATTGGGCTTTTAAATGTTCCCCTTACAACTATGTAATCATATTGCATACTTGTATCCTATCTGAAATCTCCTAAACTGCTGTTTCAGTTTGGGGGAGTTTCCTGGGCTGCACCCCATCTCTGCCCAGCTCAACGCTGCACCCCATCTCTGCCCAGCTCAACGCTGCACCCCATCTCTGCCCAGCTCAACGCTGCACCCCATCTCTGCCCAGCTCAACGCTGCACCCCATCTCTGCCCAGCTCAACGCTGCACCCCATCTCTGCCCAGCTCAACGCTGCACCCCATCTCTGCCCAGCTCAACGCTGCACCCCATCTCTGCCCAGCTCAACGCTGCACCCCATCTCTGCCCAGCTCAACGCTGCACCCCATCTCTGCCCAGCTCAACGCTGCACCCCATCTCTGCCCAGCTCAACGCTGCACCCCATCTCTGCCCAGCTCAACGCTGCACCCCATCTCTGCCCAGCTCAACGCTGCACCCCATCTCTGCCCAGCTCAACGCTGCACCCCATCTCTGCCCAGCTCAACGCTGCACCCCATCTCTGCCCAGCTCAACGCTGCACCCCATCTCTGCCCAGCTCAACGCTGCACCCCATCTCTGCCCAGCTCAACGCTGCACCCCATCTCTGCCCAGCTCAACGCTGCACCCCATCTCTGCCCAGCTCAACGCTGCACCCCATCTCTGCCCAGCTCAACGCTGCACCCCATATCTGCCCAGCTCAACGCTGCACCCCATCTCTGCCCAGCTCAACGCTGCACCCCATCTCTGCCCAGCTCAACGCTGCACCCCATCTCTGCCCAGCTCAACGCTGCACCCCATCTCTGCCCAGCTCAACGCTGCACCCCATCTCTGCCCAGCTCAACGCTGCACCCCATCTCTGCCCAGCTCCACGCTGCACCCCTTCTCTGCCCAGCTCCACGCTGCACCCCTTCTCTGCCCAGCTCCACGCTGCACTCCATCTCTAACCTGCTCCATGCTGCACCCCCATATCTGGGCAGCTACACGCTGCACCCCCATCTCTGCACAGCCCCACACTGCACCCCCATCTCTGCCCAGCTCAATGCTGCACCCCTTCTCTGCCCAGCTCCATGCTGCACCCCATCTCTAACCTGCTCCATGCTCCTCCCCCCATCTCTGGCAAGCTCCATGCTGCACCCCCATCTCTGGCCAGCTCCATGCTGCACCCCCATCTCTGGCCAGCTCCATGCTGCACCCCCATCTCTGGCCAGCTCCATGCTGCACCCCCATCTCTGGCCAGCTCCATGCTTCACCCCCATCTCTGACCAGCTACATGCTGCACCTCCATTTTATGCCCTGCTCCATGCTGCACCCCCGTCTCTGGCCAGCTCCACGCTGCACCCCCGTCTCTGGCCAGCTCCACGCTGCACTTCCGTCTCTGGCCAGCTCCACGCTGCACCCCCATCTCTGCCCCTGCTCCATACTGCACCTCCATCTCTGGCCAGCCTTACGCTGCCCCCCCCCCCCCCCCCATCTCTGGCCAGCTCCATGCACCAGGAATCTTACCCTGGAGTTGCGATGCTAGCCGTGCCACTGGCCTCTGCTCCTGACCTTACACTAGGGGTGGGGCAGGGCAGAGAGCAGAGGTGAGAGATCAGCCCTTTCCAAACGCATACCTCCCAACTTTTCAGAATGGGAAATCGGGACAATATGTTAGGCCACGCCCCTCGTTGAGGGATGGATGAAGCCACGCCCCCTCATTAATTGATGGATAGGAGATACATTGTAACAGTTACAACAATTGAAACACTTTGAATAGGCAAATGAACCATTGCTGCAGATCTGCATGTTACACTTCAAAGACAGACAAATGAGAACAACGAGGGACTGGGGGACACGGCCTCCAAATAGGGACACTTGGGAGGTATGCTTACATCTATTAAAGGAAAGGCTTACCTTAGCCTCTCCAGCAAGCACTCACCTATTGTTGAAGCAGCAGGCGGTCTGGCGGTCCAGTGAGCGATCAGACAGTGGGGCGGGTGATCAGAAGGCCCTCAGCCTGTGCCGCCTGATTCATTGGTGGATCAGCGGCTGGGACCACACCACCCCAACTCCCGCAGCTAGCCGGCTCCGCTCTGTCAGGCGAAAGAGACGGGCGCCGCCGGATGACAACACGGGCGGGCTGAGGGAGCACGCACTCGCGTTCTTGGGGGCTGGTGTGCGCGAGATTGCACCAACATGAAATAAAAGGTGGCCAGTGCAGGGCACCTGTTCCATTGCACCACTGATGCTAAAAATACATTTAAAAAAGTTATTCCACGAATGCCACCCTCCCTGCGCTGCGGCCTCACATGGCCTTATGCCTCCTGCGGCCCTGCACTCGGCAGGCTGCTGCTCCAATGGCATTCCGGGACATTTCCTGAGGGGGCGGGGCGGCGGGACATAACTCACCAATCCTTGATTGTCCTGCTCAAATCGGGACAGTTGCGAGGTATGCAAACGTCAGAACTGAAGGAACTCCAATTGGCCAGTGTCACCACCCGCCCTCCTGCACATTGGATGCTCATTTGCCGCCCTCCCGCATGACGGCAGCTACAACCCTGCGGCACTCACATCGGCCTCCCTCCCGGCTCCCGCCTTTCAGCTTGTCGGCCGCTATCTCCGCTTCCCTCCCCCCCGCATGTTGGCTGTTACCTCTACCGCCCTCCTGCACATCGGCCACTCATCCGCAACCACCCTGTTTCTGCTGCTCACCGACCTGAGCTTCTCCTGGTGCGCCCGATGGCCAGTCCGCCCCTGTCTGCAGGTATGTCACCCGTGCACCCGGCGTATAAGACAACCCCCCCACTTGGAAGCATGTTTTTCAGGGGCAGAAAGTCGTCTTATACGCCGGCAAATACGGTACATTTTTTATTACAAAAAAATACTACAAATTGTAAAAAATTTATTTTTTAAATTTTCTTGCACATATTTCACCCAAAAGTATTGAGAATACACTAAAAAATTATAATTTTCCTGGAAAATCCCTGGAAATCCCTTCATAAATCAAGGTTGAACATGTGTAGCGCAAAAGAGTGAAAAGTAGTCTGGCAACAGAGTGTAACAAAAAATCTAGGTAGGCTGGCACTTTTTAGATTGGGAAAGTGCAAATATAATATTACTATATAATTTATATATAAGATGGTACCCCCCCAGAGGATTAGCAGTACTCTTGAGATCTGTACTGGTCAGAACCCCTGGGTCTTAGACTAGTAGTATTAAATTCACCATGTCGGAGGCATCTGGGGTAGCAGATCTGGTCTTAACAGATTTACCCCATTTCCAGTATGCATGCAGTGGCACTGGACAAGGATAGCACGGTGCGCAGGGATTATGCTACGGTTGTAGTGGATAGGGAGACAGTTGTCTCTTCCTTGAGGGGGCTCTGACCCCTATTGCTGGTGCTCTGAGACTTAAAGACCCCCTTTGCAGCCTTAATGCAGACCTAAACCTTTAGTGAGGCTACTAAGAAGGTTTGTGGAAAAAAAAAAATTCCTCTGAGTGTATTAAAGAGGATATTGTGGCTGCCATAGTCTCTTTCTGAGTCTTTAAACTCTGTCGGCAGCCCTTAAGTGGTCCTAAACCTATAGAGTCATCATGGAGTATTGGCTACTAAAGAGGTTTTAAAGAAAATATTTTTTCTTCTGAGTTGAAGAGGATATTGTGGCTGCCATGGTCTCCTTCTGAATCTTTACACTCTGTCTGCAGTGCTCAAGTGGTCCTAAACCTATAGAGTAATCGTGGAGTACAGGCTACTAAAAGGATTTTAAAGAAAATAACTTTTCCTCTGAGTTGAAGAGGATATTGTGGCTGCCATGGTCTCCTTCTGAGTCTTTAACCCTTTAAGTGCCAGCCTACCTAGATTTTTGTCACTCTGTTGCCAGACTACTTTTCACGTATTTGCGCTACACATGTTCAACCTTGATTTTTGAAGGGATTTCCAGGGATTTTCCAGGAAAATTATATATTACTTTTTCAGCAGAGTCTGGGCTTCAATATGAAATGTCTTGTTTGGCCTTTTTTTAGTGTATTCTCAATACTTTTGGGTGAAATATGTGCAAATAAATAAAATAATCAATTTTTTACAATTTGTAGTGTTTTTTTGTAATAAAAAATGTAAGTTTATACACTTATAGATGGGACTCCAGGGCTACCCCACCTCTATGTCCTATTACATGAGGCTGCACACTGATATTTAAAAAATTAATTCATTTATTATTCACAAAAATTCATGTAGTATACATAGAAATTCACATATAACACATACTTGACATCACACAACATTACATCATAAAAAACATAAATCTAAAAACCAGTGGGGAGGATCTCACAGGGCTTCACTTAATTTGGGTACACTTTAATGATCCTGACACCAAGATCGATTGTGTATAAGTATTATGGCATAGAGCCTATATGAGAGCATGCATATATAGGCGTTCAACAGAGTAAAGTGCAAGTGCTTACTGAATACCTAATCTCCACTAAATATACATGCAGATAATAAATGAAGTTAATACTAAATCCATAAACAAAAAAGTGCCTCAACTACATGCAGTGCATAAAAATCTCAACTATAACTACTCTCACATGTGATCTCTCTGAATACCATGCAAAGTGATAAGTGCTAAAAGTGCTTAAAGTGCAAAAGTGCCTGATAACTACTAACCCTATGTGCCTTTGTTCAGCGCCATATATGCATATCATCCATCATCATCATCATTATAATCATCAATAATCTCAACAAAGATAATAACGCGCTATTATCTTGGTTGAGATTATTGATGATTATAATGATGATGTAGTTGATGATCATGTAGTTGATCAAAGCCAGTTGGCTCTAACAGGTATATGATCCAGGCTATGGAAGTTTGATCTGGTTGTGGGCCAGAGGCCTAGCTCTGGTGGTCGCCTTAAGGCGTGCTTTATGGCTTAAGCAATGGCCAGCTGGTTGACTTGGTAAAGCATGCTACTAGTGGTAAGTCATTTAATCTGCCACAGAAGCCGAAGTCTAATACTGCTTCCGCAGGGCCTCTAATACTCCGGGGCTCCGGTTAGAGTCTGCCTCTTCGGGATACCGAAGAGATTTTTGGAATTAAACAGAGTTCCAAGTTAATGCTACAGGTGTCTGGCAGAATAAAGCCAGACCCCCTTCAAAGCCTGTTCAGGCATGAAGGGACGCACTTGCAGGTGTGGGGGGACCCCTTCTGCATTTTGCTCATATTTGGAGGCTTCATTAACAGATATTTGGATACAGGAAGTTGTATCCTCAGGTTGCAAGATCAAATTAGGAGCCAGACCCCCTTGGAGATTCTCTTGGTCAGGGGTATCCCGAATTCCGCAGTAATCTTCGTATCTCGCCTTTTCAGAGATTGTAGTTGTTGATCCACAGTGAAGTTACTCCAGCCAGGCAGTGTATATATAAGGGATACATACCTACATTGCTGTAGGTGGCCTACATCTTCAGTTTGTGGTGTTACCCTTCGGTCTATCTTCAGCACCAAGGGTGTTTACCAAGGTGTTGGCAGGTCTCATGTTTTCTCTAAGAAGTCAGGGTATACATATAATCCCTTACTTAGACTATCTGTTAATATGGGCCCCATCATGTTAGGGAGCCCAGAAGAATTCACAGACTGTCTGATCGACATTGGATTAAGTCAAATATCATATCCTAGCTTCAAGAGTTATTCTTTCTGGGGCTGGCATTAAACACGTCTCAGACAAAAGTGTTTTTTCCAACACAGAAGTGACTCTTACTCCAGGCCAGGGTACAGGGTCTCTTGTCTTGCCCTCACCCGACGATTCATCAAGGAATATGTCTGTTGGGCCTGATGGTATCTTGCTTGAGTCAGTACTCAACTTGCACTGTTCACACAAGACCACTGGAGATGGAATTGCTCACAATCTGGGACCGAGACCCACATACTCTGATTCACTCTTTTTGCATGACACTGTCAGCAAGGCAGTCTCTAGCCTGGTCCTCAGCCTCTTCAGACTGGCAAATCCTTCTTCCAGTACAGTGGAAGATCATCACCATGGATGCCAGTCTATCTGGTTGGGGGAGTGTCATGGAGTCACAAAGGATCCAGGGACAGTGGAGTCCGAAGGAGAGCAGAATCTCCATAAAGATCCTGAAACTGAGAGCTATTCTATTGTATTCAGACATTGGACATCCCATCTGATGGGGCATCCCATCCAGATTCAAACAGACAATTGGACGGCGGTGGTATATATCAACCACCATGAGGAGGACATCAGAAGCAGTAAAGCCCTGATGGAAGTGAGCTGGGTTTTTTACTTGTCTTGTGGTGGTACACATACCTGGAGTGGACAACTTATAGGCCGATATTCTCAGCAGAACGGTCCTGCATCAGAGGGAATGGTCTCTTAGCCAGGGGGGTTTTTATCTGTATGCATTTGCTGGGGAATCCCAGACGTAGATCTCTTGCATCACGGCTCAGTCAGAAGGTCAGAAGTTTGTCTCTCAGCCTAGGGATCCTCTAACAATAGCAACAGATGTCCTGACTCTTCAGTGGTCAGCATTCAAGCTTCTTTATGCATTTCCTTCCGATTTCACTCCTGGGTCAAGTACTAAAAAAGGTTTAGCTCACAAGGGAGTCACAACCATTTTGGTGGCTCCTCGTGACAAGAAGCAACTGGTTCTCAGACATAGTAAGGATGTCACAGGGCAACTTGTGGAGGCGACGATCCAGATCTTCTCACACGGGCCTCTAAGGCATCCCAAATCACAGGTTCTGGATTGGAAGACCTGGCTATTGAATCCTTTATCTTGGAAGAAATGGTTATTTTCTGCCAGAATCATTTATGATTCAGGCCAGGAAGAAATCTTTATCAAGTGATCTACTATAGAGTCTGGCAAGCATTTATAGCTTGGTGCGAATCCAGGGGTTCGCTTGTAGAATATATATTGACTTTTTGCAGAAGTCTTGATGAAGGTCTTCAATTGATGACAAATATCTATCTGTCTTCTTTCAGAAACCCAAAGCTGAGAATGATTTTATTAGAACTTGTTTTACAAGGAGTCGCTCATGTGCGGCCTCCTCTTAATCCACTTCTGCCGGCTTGGGACCTGAACTTGTTTTTTCAGGGTCCCCCTTTTTTTGAACCATGGTAGATGCGTCATTAAGTCTAAGAGCGCTTATGGTTATCTCTTAGTGGCAATAACCTCAGCATGCGGGTTTCTGAATCAGCAGCTTATCACTAAGCCTCGTTATTTGAGTGTTTTAGGATTTTCATCCTAAAGGTATCTTTTTATTTAATGAAGAGATGGTTTTTGCCTTCCTTATGTCCTGCTCCAGTGTCTAATAAGGAAGGGGTGTTCTTCACTGTTTGGATGTGAGAGCACTAAGGTATTATCTCACTACACAATCTTTCCATGGTTTGGACTTCTTATACCTGACTTCGTCATACCTGAGGGTCCACGGAAAGGTCTTCAACCAGCTAAGTCTGCCATCAGTCGATGGATTAGACAGACAGTGGTAAGAGTCTATTCTGCCAAGGGGAAGGAGCCCCTTGTTTGGGTCACAGCTCTTTCCACTAGGGCCATTGGTGCTTCCTGGGCCTTTCAGCATCAGGCCTCGATGGAACAGGTTTGTAAAGCTGCCACCTGGTCTTCGGTTAATACATTTACCAATTTTCCAAGGTAGATGTTAGGGCCTCAGCTGGCGCTGTGGTTGGTCGAAAGGTTCTTCAGGCGGTAGTGAAATAAACTACCTGCTGTTCCGCGCTGGGGATCCCGCCCATAGATGGCACTGCTTTTGGAGATCCCAAGTGTAGGGAGGGTCTGAAATGGATCGGAAGAAAAAACACAATTCTGTGAAACTCGCCTGTTGGTTTTTCTGGGGATCCATTCCAGACCCTTCGACCCACCCTTTTTGGGTCATGATCTATCTTTGGATGCTTTTTTGATGGCGTTTAGTCCATTTATTATTTCATTAGCATTTAAAAAGAGAAGAAAAAAAAAGGATATTTTGAGAGAATTCAAGTGGAGTTCGGTGTGAGGTAACATTGTCTCCTATAAGGGGGCTCCCGGCCTGCCTCTTGTTTGATTTACTGCTTTTTAGGTACTGGTTTTGATTAGGAGGCAGCTGCTACTTACGGGCCAGGAGGGGCCACACCTTTTTTGTCTTGCAGTCACACCCTTCGGGCAAGGAAGTAATCCCAAGTGTAAGGAAGGTCTGGAATGGATCCCCAGAAAAAACAATTCTACAGGTGAGTTTCACAGAATTGTGTTTTTCCCCTAGGCACCCCCCAGATCACTTGGAGCCACTGAGCTCACTCCATCTAAGACAGCGTCTAAGGCCAGCGGCTCCCCGTTCCTTCTTACGGGGAGCGCGTCGGCCATTCCCCTGCTAAAGTGATAGCGGGAGGGGGTGACCTGGGGGGTTTCACACAACGGGGCATCCCGATTTTGGATGCCCCGGGGGGAGGGAATCAATCAGCACGGGAGATCAAGCTCGGTTTTGGTCCACTATAAGACCTTTTTGCTGTAGCACCTGTCAGTCTCTGCCAGATTTCTTCATCCTGTCCTATTGTCAAGTTCATAAAATATTTCTTTCTTATTAGAGGTCATAGTAAACATGGCACAGATACATGGACAAGCCCTCATCCTGCCAAATTAGTTGTTCACACCTCCCTAGGTGCGCATATGATGGGGCACATGTTGTCCCTATTGCTGTCTCCTGCACCTGGAGATACAACTGGCCATTGAACAGAAAGCTGTTGTGTGTTTTGTGAACTTTAATAACTTCAGAAAGACCATTATGATCTTGTAATTCAATCAATTGTTTTTGAGAAAACTCTCAACCGATCCGTTCATCAGGATTACTGGAGTACAATGCCTCTACGTCGAGTGCAACCAAAGTAGTACCCAGTGGTAAAGTCACACCCTGCAAATGTTGCAGTATGCCTGAGGAGCTTCTTATGTAAAATGGTAGCTCTGTTACGTAAGGTTGGAGAAATGAGTCAAGATATCGTGAGTGTATCTAACCTTTATATTAACGATCTGCCTGGCGGTTCCTTTTCATTCTTGTGAACCCTTGGCAGAGCATAAAAGGTTTGCAAAATTGGGTTTGTTACTTTTAAAAATGTGTATGTATATGTATTTCATGACTTCTTGCCACCTCTATGATCTTTATGTACTTCTCCTTGTCTTTGGTCACGCTGCACACAGAGACTTTCCTGTACCATTCCTCAAAATTGTTGCACACATTGTTATGTACTGTTTCTGTCATTAGCACTACATTCCCCCCTCGTCTGTGGGTTTGAGGACCACATATTTCATTACCTTGAGTTCTCTGAGTGCTTTTTTTCCACCCATTCCTTGTTTTAGAAGAGACTAATATGATAAATGTGGTCATACTCGCATTCACAGACAAGGGGGAAAAATAGATTGTTTTAACTTATGGGTACATTCTCTTGTATTCCCTCAGGGTCCCAAGTATCCCCTAGCAGCTCTCCTTCCTCCCAGAGACCCAGCAGTTTAT
The DNA here is from genome assembly GCA_027917425.1 of Gastrophryne carolinensis. NCBI lineage: Eukaryota > Metazoa > Chordata > Amphibia > Anura > Microhylidae > Gastrophryne > Gastrophryne carolinensis. Next base: position 121,808,834 of record CM051234.1, on the reverse strand, counting down.
CAAAAGTAGTGCTTGCCTCATCCGTCTGGTCTATATCCCCTGAAACTTCTTGCCATGAGGTGTACATCCTTAATTGTTTCAAAGGGCTCTAGGTCCGCTTCTGGACAGAAGTTCAATGCAAGTCTTCTTGTTCTGTTAATTTTAGATTAATCAAGTTAATTATGTTTTTATCAACGAATTCTCCATCTTCTTTCGCTATTGTTGAATATTTTCTATTCTCTAGTCCATTTGTAGTTACATCTGAGTGGTGGTTGTTCGTCTCGAGGAATCGTCTCTGTTCAAGAGATCTCCTCCAGATGTTGTGTCTATGCTCGTTGTATGTGGTTCCCCGCCCTTTAATTCTTCTAAAAAGAGATCTGTGGTTCCCTTTCAATTTCAGTAGAAGCATAGTCTCTTGTTTTTCTCCCCTTGTGACTTTTCAGCTCTTTGTTTTTCTATTTGCTCTTTCAATTTTCCATCTCTGTCTGAATATGGGTTCCTGTTTATATTTTTCTGGTTCCTTTTATTGTTTCCTTAATCTCCATATGGGCCCTTGCTAAATTATGTTCATGTTGTTCTATCAATTATCTATCTATCTATCTATCTATCTATCTATCTATCTATCTATCTATCTATCTTATATATATATCAATGTATTGATAGAGCACTCCTGGGAGTGTTCTCCCACTTTTCTTTTAAATGGGGCATTAGTGAATCAACCCGGGGAAATATTTGTATTCTTAACGCACAATAATTTCAAAGACACAATCATGACTTTTTTTTTAATTTATGAAAATGATGTATATTAGATTTACCATCACTCTGTTCTTGTTGGATACTACATTTATCTATATCAGTAATCATCTTTTTCCTAGTGCACAGCTTGAGTTGTGCTTGGGGACTTGTGCTCCTAGCCAGTCTTCCCTGTTGTCTTTCCCCCCTGTGGGGTTTGTCTCCTGCCCGCCTCCCTCCCCTCCGGGCCCCCTTTTAGTCGACCCCCGCCGCTGCCTGCCCTCTCCTCTGCTCCCCCTCTCCCCGGCGGGTCTTTTGTCGGGGGGGGGGGGGGGGGTAGCGGCGGGTGGTAATCTGTTATGATGTCCCGCTGTAGTTTTTTTTTTCTCGCCGCCGCCCGCGGGTGTGCTGCACTCCGCGGCGGGCGGCGCTATTACTGTGTGTCTGTCTGAGGACTGTCATGGCGCCGGGTCATGTGGGAGCTTTTTTCTCGCTCTTCACGGGGGGGGGGGGGGGCGGCGCCGGGGGATGACACGTATCGCACCTGTTATAATGTGCCTGTTATAATCACCATATGGAGGCTTCCGGGGATAGCGTGCTCGGGGGTCCTTCGGGACAATACCGGCTCTGTGTCATGTGCGGGGCATCCCCTTTGAGTGGTGGTGACGCGGTTTGTGTGCCGTGCGCCCAAAGTGTTATTGCAGGCCAGGCTGGGATGAGAGCTTCTTTTCCCATTTCTGCGCTCCCTCTGGCATCTCCTACTCCCCCGCGCCTGCATTTAGCCCCCAGTGAGGGGGATACTAGCAGGGGGTCACAATCTGATCTGGCACTTCGCATGGCCAGCATTGAAAGGCAGCTGGCCCGACCTGCGTTGGGCAAGGCCTCTGGCAAGAAGCGGCATCTTGACACTGCGCCTTCCCTCTTTGCTGAGGAGGATAAGGGGCCTTCATGTGTTTGGCGGCCGTGACTCCCTAGAGGAGGGGGAGCTTTTCCATGATTCAGACTCATCTGGGGACCATCAGGAAGGGTACGAGAGTGACCCGGGATCCGCCTCTGATGAGGATACCTGGCTCCCTGATAGACTGTTGTTGGACATTTTTGAGGCTTTGCACATCGCCCCCCCTGAGGTGGCGAAGAGGAAGCAGGGTGAGCTCTTTCGCCCTGGCAAGCAACGCTTGGAGTTCCCGGAGCAGGGTCATTTCTCCAGTATGGTGCTCAAGGAGTGGGAACGTCCTAACAGATTGCCCTCGGTGCCCAAGGGATTGGACAGAAGGTATCCCTTTTCTGCTGACCTGGTCAAGCGCTGGTCGTGTCCCCCTGAGGTGGACGCTCCTGTTTTAGGGCTGTTTAACACCTCGGTCATGCCGTCCCCTGACACTACTACTCTGCGTGACAGCGCGGACCGCCGTATGGATCAGCTGGCCTGTCATGCTTTCACCTTTGTAGGGGCATGACTGCGTCCTGTTTGTGCCGCTGCCATTACGGCCAGTGCCCTTAAGAAGTAGCTCAAGCGTCTCGTGTCTGGCGCCATGGCTGGTAGGAGGAGGGAGGATTATAGGGCCCTTTTGCTTTGCTCTGATTTTGTTACCTTTGTGCTGACTGCCATGGATGATGCCGTCCGGCTGGGCGGTAGGGCTTCGGCCCTCTTGGTGGCTATGCGCCGGTCTGTTTGGTTGCGCCAGTGGGCAGCTGACACTGCTGCTAAGAAGTCCCTCACCGGGCTTCCCTTCACGGGGCTTCATCTCTTTGGTGAGCGTCTGGATGTTTTAGCCAAGGATGATAGGTTACCTCAGCGTAGGAAGCAGCCTCAGCCCTCTCGGGGGCACTCGGCTTCGTTTTCCTCCTATTGTGCTTACAGAGGGGGTCGTGGCTCCCTCTTCTCGGGTAGCCACAGAGATTCTTGGGGCCGTGGCAGATCCCGTGGTCGTCCCAGTCTCTCATGGGATCCAAGACCAAACCCCCTCCCAAGGCCCCTCAGGCATGAGGAGGCACCCTCACCCGTCCGGTTGGGGGGACGGCTTCGGCTCTTTGCTCACGTCTGGAGGCTTCACGTCTCAGACCGGTGGATTCAGGAGGTGGTGTCCTCTGGTTACAAGATAGAGTTTGCAGCCTGGCCACCCCCAAGATTCCTCAGATCCTGAATGTCTCAAAATCCTCTGTCCGCTCAGGGTTTGCGCCTAGCAGTTCAACGCCTGTAGGAGTCAGGAGTCATCTGTCAGGTACCTTCCCAGGAACAGGGTCAGGGGTACTACTCCAATGTTTTCACGGTTCCCAAAAAGGCGGTTCTCTGAGGCCCATCCTGGACTTGAAGGGTCTCAACAGGTTTGTGCGGTTCAAGCACTTTCGCATGGAGACGCTACGCTCTGCTGTCAGTACCCTTCGGCCGGGCGACTTCATGGCCACTGTGGACATCAAGGATGCCTGCCTTCACGTACCAATCTTCCCAGGTCATCAGAGATTTCTGAGGTTCGCTCTGGGGGATCAGCACTACCAGTCTGTGGCCTTACCGTTGGGTATCACCTCGGCGCCTCGGGTGTTCACCAAGGTGCTGGCGGGCGTAATGGCACTTCGAGGAACCAGGGCATTCACATCCTCCCTTAACTGGACGACATTCTAATCGCTGCTCAGTCTCTTCATCGGGCCGAGAAGGATACTCAGGTGGTGACCTCCACTCTAGAGTCCTTCACTGTCTCCGTCTTTGGCGAGGTCCTTTCTGGGCATGACTCTGGATACTGCTCAGGTCAAGGTATTTCTCCCTCAGCAGAAAGTGGAGGGCCTTCAGATGCAGGCACGGATTCTGCTCTTGTGTCCTCATCCATCCATTCGGCAGGGGATGCACTTAGTGGGCCTGATGGTGTCCTGCTTCGAGGCGGTCCCCTTTGCTCAGTTTCACATGAGGCCCCTTCAGTTGCATCTCTTGTCAGTTTGGGACCGGGGCCCTGTGTCCCTGGATCAGGAATTTGCTCTGTCCTCTCTGGCCAGGCAGTCCATCTCGTGGTGGCTGGACTCGAGGAATCTTCTAGTGGGCAGGACCTTTCTACCGCCGTGCTGGGAGATTGTCACCACAGATGCCAGTCTGACCGGTTGGGGGGGGGGGGGGAGTTTGGAAGTCCGTGAAATTTCAGGGTCAGTGGGGCCCCCAGGAGGCCCATGCGCCCATCAACATTCTAGAACTACGGGCGATCAGGCTGGTTCTCTCACAGTTGACCCCACACCTTCGGGGTCGGGCTGGTCAGATTCGCTCGGACAATCAGACGGCGGTTGCCTACATCAATCATCAGTGGGGGACTCGGAGCAAGCGAGCCCTCAAGGAAGTGTCCCTGATACTGTCTTGGGCAGAAGAGAATGTCCCTTGCATCTCGGCGGTCTACATTCCGGGGGTGGTGAACCAGGAGGCAGACTCCCTGAGCAGGGGGACGTCTCGGCTGGGTGAATGGTTCCTCAGCAACAAGGTATTTCACTCCCTGTGTCGCCACTGGGGTCAGCTGGATGTGGACCTGTTTGCGTCCCACCACAATCACAAGCTTCCGAGGTTTGTCTCCCTGTCGCAGGATCCTCTGGCCTTTGGCCGATTCCTTGGACAGAGTTTCGGCTCCTCTATGTGTTCCCTCCCTTTCCTCTGCTGGGCAGGGTGCTGCGCAAGATAGCCCAGGAGGGGGTACCAGCCATTCTAGTGGCCCCCTGTTGGCCAAGGAGGGTGTGGTTCACAGACGTTGTGCAGTTGGCAGTAGATCGGTACGTCTTGCCCAAGGATCCAGATCTTCTCACTCAGGGACAGCTGCGCCATCCCAATTTACAAACGCTAGCTTTAACGGGCTTTGCTGCTGAAACCTCCATCTTGATGGACAAGGGGTTACCGGCCTCTGTGGTTGATACTATGATTCGGGCTCGGAAGAATCCTCATCTTTTATCTACTACAGGGCTTGGCATGCTTACATTGCCTGGTGTGAGTCCAAGTTCTTTCCTTGTCGGGTGTTTTCTATCCCCAGGATATTTTTACAACCTGGTTTGGAATTGGGCCTTCAACTTAGTACCCTCAAGGGACAGGTGTCAGCTCTGGCTATTTTTTTCCAGACATCCTTTGCCAATCACCGGCTGGTTAAGACCTTCTTCCAGGGAGTTACTCATGTGCGTCCGCTACGTAAACCTATGCTACCGGTTTAAATGTGGTGTTGTCTGCTCTGCAGGGTCCTCCCTTTGAGCCTATCTGTGGGGCTGCGTTGCCCATTCTGACTCTTAAGGTGGCCTTTTTGGTGGCTATTACTTCGGTCAGGCGAGTCTCTGAGATGGCGGCGTTTTCTATTAAACCTCCTTATTTTGAGCGGCTTCAGGATAAGGTGGTGTTTCTGTTTAAGCCAGATTTCTTGCCTAAGGTTGTGTCTGCCTTTCATCTCAATCAGGACATTGTCTTACCTTCCTTGTGTCCTAACCCTGCTCATTCCAAAGAACGGACCCGTCATTCTCTGGATGTTGTCAGGGCATTGAAGCTTTTATTTGGTTGCTACTGAGTCTTTTAGGAAATCTGATGCTCTTTTTGTTCTTCCTGCTGGACCTAGGAAGGGTTTGCCTCTGGCTAAATCTACCATTAGTAAGTGGATACGTCAGGCAGTGGTACAAGCCTATTCTGCCAAGGGAAAGGTTCCTCCTTTCCGGATTACTGCTCATTCCACTCGTGCTGTTGGTGCCTCTTGGGCTTTTCAGCACCAAGCTTCTGTTGGAACAAGTTTGCAAGGCCGCTACTTGGTCTTCTGTTCATACCTTTTCCAAGTTTTACAAGGTTGATGTTAAGGCCTCAGCTGATGCTGCTTTTGGCCGCAAGGTGCTTCAGGCAGTAGTGGTTTGAACTGCCTGCTGTTACTCTTTGGAGATCCCACCCTGCCTTACACACACTGCTTTTGGATCTCCCAGATGTAAGGACTACATGAATCAGGCCGTGCTGTGCACTAGGTAAAATACAATTCTGTGAGTACTCACCTGTAGAATTGTTTTTACTATGCACATCACGGCCTGTTTCATCACTCCCTTGTTATCATTATCTTTGGTTGCCTTTGTATGGTGATTTGTTCCAAAGTTAGTTGTGAGGGTTCTTTTTACCTTTTTTGCCTTTATTACCTCCCGGCTTCTTGTATAACTGCTTTTTAACACTGGAGGTCTATGGGTGATTCCGGTTTTTATATGGTGCCGGGAGGAGCCACAATTCTTCTGCAGTACACTGCGCCACCTTGTGGCGGAATACCCAGATGTAAGGACTACATGAAACGGGCCGTGCTGTACATAGTAAAAACAATTCTACAGGTGAGTACTCACAGAATTGTATTTTTCCATTTATCATCAATTGGATTCCACAATAATTTAAAGTTAAATAAAATTATCCACACTGGGGGCCTAATCACTAGCTGATGGCACATAGCTGCAAGATGTTGGAGAGGCTGCATACTAAGTTAAGGCAGCTTCTCCACTGTTTTCTACTTTGCCTGAAAAAACCTTTTGTGTGTAAGGTGTCAAAATTCTGCTGATATAGACATGCTGCCTGACTGGGAAGCCACTACGGCCATTGGTTTAAAATTTCAGCTTTCTCCATTTTGGGGGTTCGTTTGAAAAAAAAAAAAAAAAACATAAGAAACTGGAAACATTATAGTTTGAGAGCTATGTAATTGCCTGGATAATTCATTTAAAGAGGAACATTGGATGTCAGCGTTATCTTAAACGCTGACATCCTGCTGAATTCCACCTCCTCCCCACCCTTAGCCAACATTGAATCATGGAGCATACTTGCCTCTTCGCTGGCCGTTGTTCGAATGCAAGGACATAGCGTATGCGCAAGATCTGAGGGGCAGTGCAGGGTCTGTCAGGAACCTAGGGAGTGCAACCTGACTGGAGGGGTAAGTTTTTGTTAGTTAACTGTTAAGCCGGATGGGCAGGAGGGCTGGGCAAGCCAGGTTTGGGGAGTTTTTTATTAACTCCAGCGAAAAGTTAGAAGAGCTTATAACCATTTTGATTGGTGTTCCTGTTGGGTTCCCTATTTGGTAACTAATGACAGTAAGTTCAACATCAACATGAAGATGTGATATTTTGCATGAACTATCACGTTTCCTGGACCACTGGACTCTATAAACCTTGCACTAAGAAGAAAGTGATATGAAATCTAGGTGGTATCACAGATAGTGAACAGAATATTAAAGGGACAGTCCAGGCAATAGTAGTGCTGTATCAGGTCTCTAAAGTGTGTCACTCCTTTGAATGTCATTTCTCCATGCCTATGCACAAATGTCATTGCGCGGCTGTCCCTGTCCCTTGGCACTCCCAACATGATTGAGCCTGGCATACATGACCACTCTGGCGTCAAAGGACAGAGGGAGCTGTGCAACCACATTTGTGTGGTGGAGGAAGGGAATTGAAAGGAGGGACAAACTTTGGTGACTTGCTACAGCGCGTTGCAGAAAAGAGGCACGTGAGATTGGCTTCAGGTTGAGTTTGTTGGTTCCTTATTATTGGCATTGTCTGGACTGTTCCTTTATAGGGTAATTCCACTTTCAATGGCATTTTTTAAAGTTTCCATTATTGCATGCCAAATTGATGGCTTCAGTGTGTTAAGCTTATCTGTTTTCAACTATGTTTTAGAGAAGAAAACGGTTTTCTCTTGCAACAATGTGTGTACCTTAGCAATGTACATCGACTGGTGCATTAGTTGTACAGATCAGAGACTTTCTCACTCTAGTTTGCTAATAGTCTGACTAAGACACAGACAATAGGCCTAACCCATTCTGCTCTCAGGTAGGGAGGATCACAATCTTGTATTCTAGTAGCTAAAGGGTTACTGGGAGCCTTCCCAGCTGGGATATGTAGTCAGTACTTTTTACTCCAGGCCAGAAACCCACTCCCATCTTAGGATCACAGCCCCACAGGAATATGAGCATCCTAGAAACAGCGTGCTGATAAGTACATCACAGCTCTGTGGGCACAATACTCACACAATGTTTATTTTACATTCCAGGGGAGGAAAACAACAAGGCAGACCACCATAAACCTGACAAAAGGAGTTTTTCTTTAAATCGTTTTCATACTCTTATACTGTCTAGTCAACAGAAATACAGTCTGAAAGTATCTATGTATTAGCTGCCCAGTGTGACGCACCATCAGTATTTCCCCAACAGATCCGCAGCTTGATTGCAATATATTTTGGCCCCTTTAGGCACTAGGTATTGCCCTGGAGCACTAAAGCATTGCATGCAAATATTTTTTCATTGAACCCTGTGCATTTACTGTTAGCCCCAAACCTTTGCTGTGTACTTACCGTATATACTCGAGTATAGGTCGACCCGAATATAGGCCGAGGCACCTAATTTTACCACAAGAAACTGGAAAATGTATTGACTCGAGTATAAGCCTAGGGTGGGAAATGGATGTGGGTTCTACCCCCGCTGCCCCCAACTTCATGGTCAGTCTGCAGGTTTCCTGCCTCATTCCCTCTGCAGTGTTTAGGGCCTCATTCCCTCTGCAGACTTCAGGGCCTCATTCCCTGTGCACCCACCCCCACCGTACCTCAGCTCCTGTGTCTTGTGCAGGGAGGCGGGGATGATCTTCTCCCCCTCCACGGCCGCCATCTTTACCGGTCTCTGCAGCCCTGCTTCTTCATTCATTATGGGCAGGGGAGCAGCTCCTTCGCCATCCCCTGCTCTGCTGCGCTGTGGGCTGTGATCGGCCGATGCTCCGCTGGAGGCAGAGGGACCGCTCACCGCCGCCTCATGCATACTGGGAGGGGGGGGTTGTTCACTCGCCCTCGATGTCGGCCGCCATCTTGGCTGCGCAAGCCGCGTCTGCCGTCGGCTCCCCGTGGGTCGCTGCGGGCGCCGCCGCCTCCTTCCTCGTCATCGGCAAACCCGCCAGCCAGTGTGCGCTCTTCTCAGGTGCTGCAGGTACTCCTCCCAGCACGTAGATGCTTCCGATGAGGGGGATGATGAAAGCGCAGCTTCCCGCTCCCTGCCTGCGCGTTCTCTCTGCCCGGCCGCCGAGCCTCTTCCCGCACTGCCACCACCTCTATGCCATTCAAGCGCCAGGCCACGCCCCCCTGTGTCCAAATCTCCACCTGCACTCCACCTCCACCTATACTGCCTCGAGTATAAGCCGAGGCGGCTTTTTTCAGCCCAAAAAGTGGGCTGAAAAACTCGGCTTATACTCGAGTATATACGGTAGTTACTAATAAACCGTGCAGAAGGGAGGGCAATGGAAGTAGAAGCAGAGATGGCTAAACCAAGGGCTTAATGAACATTTGCTGTTTGTGGGCACCTTACAGAGGGCTGCCAAGACTGAATTTGCATCTTCTCAGTGGTGCCCTAGACAGCATGTGGGAACATTACTTTGGTTTTATTTCTTCCCAACTCTGTTCATATCTCTTTTTTCCAGACCACAGCTTTCACATGTGCTATTGTACTCCTCATGCTAAGTAAAAACTGATTGGCTGCATGAAACCCTTCATTCTAAATGAAAAGCTGGTAAAGCGAACAAGCAGTTTTGCGCTCTTCAGTCTTGATAATGTATCTTGTTTTTTTTTCGTGATAGATTGCTTCCAAGCTGAAGGATGAAATAGCCCTAATGGAGAAGGAGCAGAGTGACCTGGATCTTCACATTTCCCGGACAGATATATGGTGTGAGAACCTGGGCATGTGGCAGGCGCTTATTAACATCAGCGAGGTGAGTAACATCTCAAGGGCCGGGGCAATACAGTCATCTAGTGTGTTGTGTCCTGAAGAAACAGCTCTTCAGTTTGCCTCATAAGATGATGCATTAAATAAAAGGTGGCTAAACTGAGGCTATTATTAATCTCACCAATGCCTTTCTTTATTGATAACACAATCTGCTGTGCTAGGCATTTTTACAAATCAGCAGGACATGTGGGCTGCATTTTCTGCTGGTATATAATAAACAGTGCTAGCATACTCCAAGCAAAAATGAAAGAAATCAAGTGCTTCTGTTGATTTATACATTTTTCAGCATGTATAAAATATATTTTTCACTACTTTAATTTGCACCGATGTGGCATTGTCTGTACTTGATAAATCAAAGTTGCTAAATAGGATGAGATAGGGAGGAGAATACAGTATAGAGAATGGGTTGAAAATAAGGGAAAGGCTCATAAGTGGTAGGTGTTGATTTTGGCGGCCTGTGTTCTGTGGCAGGTATAAGTGACTAAAACAATTTTTATGCTTGTCTTAGTTTATAGGACACCTTTAAAATCTAGGAGTGGAGCTCATATGAAGCTGGGGAAATCCTAGAGGTGGGAGTGAGAGGAGGTGGCTAGGCTGGAGGACAGGAACCTCTCAGACGTGGAGCAGAGTTTGTGTCTGGAGTTAGATCGATTAGCAAATCTGCAGTTTGAAGACATCATTTTGGCAAACAATAATGGACACTAAAAATGCCATTGGAAGTGGAATTATCCTCATTTTCCACAAGGATAAGATATATGGTCTGGGTTTCTACTAAAAGTAGTATTGGTCAGTCAGTTCCTCATGGGCCTTTCGGCATTACAGTGGCCCTTCCATTGTAAAGCAGGTTTGCAAAGCTGCTGTTTTACTGAACTGTGCGAGATTTATAAGCTGGTTTTAGCCTTTGCGGCTCCGGGATGCAAAATTGTTACAGGCGGTGGCCGTTAAGAAGTATGATCCGAGGCATTTCTGGTGTTCTTTTGTTGCAGCCATTGTCATGTGTTTTTTTTACTGTAGTATTCTTGACCAAAAATAAATTCTCTCTTGGGACACACCCAGTATAAGCGTATTTATGTATTAACGTATAGTCATTCTTCAGCTGCGCCCTCCACAGAAGAGAAGAAAAAGCAGTTAAAGTATTTACAGTACTTTCTTTTGTTTTGTGGAAGACAACAGCTCCCTTTATATGCTTTTCGAATGTTTTTTCTGAACAGTTTTTTCTTTGCGTGTTATTTATACATGATTGGTTTATCTATTATTTTTACTACGTGTTACTAACTGGCCGTTGATCCTGGGACGGGGGGAGTGATATACCCAGATACCAAACAACTTTGGCAACTGTCTGATATGCTGTGAACAGCACATCAGATCCCATGATTAGACAAAATAGAAGTCCGTTATCTACATCCTCTGCATGAACAGGAAGGACCCTTCTAATCTTCTTTTTCCCCCCAGGTGTCTGAGGAGAATGGAGAGCAGATGCCACTCTATTTTGTATTGGTGAGTTTGCCGGAATCTGGAGAATCTGATAACAAAAACTGGACTGTAATGAGGAGGTTATGTGAATTCCAGAATCTACATCGGAAGCTCAGTGAGGTGAGTTTGCTTCTTGGAGTATTTGTAAGATTTGGACACATGTAAAATAGTGTGTTTTGCATTTCTTGTGCCATATGTTGTCCCTTTAAGCTGTTTTGTACTCATTTCTCTTTGGACATTGCCAACACACAATGGGCTAACACTTGGCTATACCTGTACAGGAACTTTAAGATGGTATATTAGTTCCTAATCCCTTTCCATTCCAAATAGTGAAACACTGAAGCTGTTGCTCTTGCACTCCAGCCACTGCTCCCTGACCTCTTCTGATATAAGCACCTCCATTATTGCAAGGCCAGAATGTCGCCTCTTTACTGATAAAGTAGCAGTATGGGCCTTTAAGCTAGAGAAAATACAAACTGCGGTAGAGTACGGGTCTTGATATTTTCATCTTCTCTAAATATAGCAAAACCCATTCCTATCATTCATGACACACACTTACACGGGAATTGTGTTCTGTTGACTAATACAATCCTCTTACGTGACTGAATAAATTCGGTTAGCCAGCAATCTATTTAATTTAGATGTTTAATCTAATGTATTTGAGTTCATAATATAATTTGCAGCAGAAACTAATGTGTTTTCATTTCTTTAACCCCAGTGCTTTCCTTGTTTGAAGAAAGTGCAGTTGCCTTCTCTCAGCAAGCTTCCTTTCAAGTCTGTAGATCAGAAATTTTTGGAAAAGTCCAAAGTCCAGTTAAATAACTTTTTACAGGTAAGTTCTCCAACGTTCTGTTATGTATCAATATATTGCTGATGTACTTTACAGCCAGCTCATCACAATCTTATACCTATGGCACACACATAATGGCCAATGTAGACACCAGTCATACTTCCAGGATGTTTAGTCCATGTAGCTGTTGTATGAGTGAGGAAAGGTAGATGTAGATAAAGGAAAATAATTGTGTAACTGTCTCAATCCTTCTCCAATCACAGTCTGGAGGATTCATCAAGTTAAAATGTCCAAAGAACCCCAATATAAAATCTCAAAATGAATTCTGGCCATGTGTGATGCATTTCAAAGGCCATCTGCCCCCCTAATGGTGTACAGATACCAAATGAATGAGGAATACTTCAATTACCTGACCGCGTATTCAGACACCGCCTCCCGCCACCTTGCTGAAATCAATGCACCTGTGAGAAACACGGGCGCACAGAAAATTGCGTCAGCACCTCTAATAGAAATAAGAACTTTGGCGGTGCTAGCAGAGGGACCAACTATCTCTAATCTTACTGCTAGATGGAAACCCAAAAAATAGCAGTGCGCACTTTGACAACCTGGATTATTGGACCACAAATAGACGCATAATAGCAGCAATGTAGAGAAAGGAGGCGGTCAGGTAATTTTAAGTATCCCTCATTAATTTGGTATCTGCATAATTAAGGAGGCAGATGGCCTTTGAAATGCGTCGTGCTTGACCAGAATTTTTTCCCTACAAACTTGACCAGAATTCAAGTAAGGTTTTATATCAGAGTTCTTTGGACATTTTAACATGATGAATATATGGAGAATTTTACTGGAGTTGTAGCAAACCTTTTATAATGAAATGTACATAAAGCACTGTTCCACCAACAGTAACCAAGCAAGTTCTTCATTGGTGTGCCACAAGCTTGGGCACAGATGAGCATTCCAAGCTTCACTCTGCAGTCCACAGTGAACTGTACTGATATAGTAGCACCTAGTTATGAGGAAGCGGCATACTGATCTGGAACATGCCCCTGGGGCATCCTGAATCACGACTGGAATCCACCAAAACAATAGCCAAAGGGCTGTGGCTGCATCCCCAGCATCTATGTAGCTGAGGTGCGCTTCCAAATTGGGATTCTCTAGGTAAACTGACCTATTACCAGGATAGTGATAGGTCCACTTTAAGTTTTTGCCCTGTATTCCTGGAACCGTACAAGCCTCAGGTGACAGGTGGGTGGTACCATTGTCACAGTTATGCTAGCCTGGTGACTGGCGCTTTCTGTATTAGAAGCAGTCGAGGGTGTGCATGGATGTCTGTACCTTGATCTTCAAGACACGCGAGTGTAGAAGTTCTAGACTGGGTGTGATCTGCTGTGAGGAGGAGAACTTGATAGTATCTATTTTTGCCCAGTAATGGGGTTAATAGGAACAATAAATTATCTTTAAAGTGAATCTGTCCCCAGGAAAACTCCAGATGACAGAGGCTTCTGTGCATGCAATACAATATGTTCCACATATTGGAATCAATAGACTAGCCCGGTCTTTTCTAGAAAAAGTGGGAACATTTATGTAGAATTACTGAGCAGGGGCTCATTTGGAAAAAAATAAAAGTACACATTTTAAGACTGCATTAGCAGTTTTATACATTTGTGTTTTCTCTGTTGCCAAGTTACTCTCAGAAGAAACGGTAAAGACCAGTTGCTTTAACATGTCACTATAAATATTTGATGGATGAATATGAATGTTCCCATACTAAGCGTTTAGGTATGGCTAAGTAAATAGTAAAATAATCCATTGCTCAAATAACAAAATAAAAAAAAGTAATACTGAATTTAGTTTCCAGGGTTGTGCATAGGGTTAGGGTTGGGGGAGGCCCTCCAATTCATCCAGCAGAAGAAGAGCACGAAATTCGCAAGCATCAAATCAGCCTCTAACCGCTGTCTGGCTGTGCTCTCAGGATGTAATGTAAATCTGTAATTATGCTGGAGTCATTGCTGCAGCACCCGGCAGAATCCCCTTGCATGCACCAGCTGCCATGTCACCTGCTGCGGCGAGCAGGGATGGCGGCTGAGGCCGGTGCATGCACCACGGGATTGAGATTCATTTATGTCAATTCCTGTGGAGTTGTGGATTCGGGGCAAAAATCTGGGCTTTGAGACACTTAAACCATGTGTCAGTATATTGCCTCCTTCTGTAGGCAGCTGATATTTAGGACTGGGTGAAGTTGTACAAGTGACATGTTTGCAGTTTGTAGCCGCTTCCTGTGTATTAGGCTCTGTTCGCTACATTGCAACGCAGTTACAACACAGAGGAAACACTGTACATCATTCTATATGGAACAGTTCACACGTTTGCGCTGCATTGCAGACACATCTTTCAGCGCAGTAGAAGTCTATGGCATGTATAATGCAGTGTACCTGCGTTGTGCTTGCAGTGCCATAGACTTTACTATTTACTGCTTATTATGCAAAAAATCTTCTTTGAAAAAACACAATGTAAACTCATTGCTAATGCATAAGAAGCGCAGTGTCTGTTTTGATGCATTGCCTCCCGGCATTTTTACAAAACGCTGGCTCTTAATGGAACGGAGAGGTGTGAACAGAGCCTTACAGACACGTCTTTCTCATTACCTGCAGAAGCTGCTCTCTGATGAAAGGTTATATCAGAGCGAGGTGCTTTATGCCTTCCTGAGTCCATCTCCTGAGCACCTCAAAGTCATCGATGTCCAGTGCAAAAAATCTTCCTTCTCACTTTCTTCATTCTTAGAGAGACTTCCTGGAGACTTCTTCTCCCACCAAGAGGTAAATGAGGAGTATACAGCTACCGCAATGTGAGGTTTTTGATTCTTATGCAGAGTTTTGAGGGGCGGGGATAATGCTGACGAATCCTCTTTAAAGCAGCACTATCGCAAATAAATTCATAAAGATATGCTTGATGGCGGGGGAGGGGTCACTTATACACCCTGCATCCAAGAATTATTCAGCCAGGCTTGTTTTTCTTTATTTTAATGGAAGGAAGAGGAAATTCAGGGTGACAGGCTCTGTCACCCCTGATACACTTGAACCTGTCACCCCTGGATTTTATTCCTACCAGAAGAAAACCACAAGCTTGGCGGCAGTGTTATTCACTTTGGGTGTATAAGTCATTAGTGGACGTGTTTATATAGATTTTTATTATTGCACAATTTTGCGATAGTGCTCCTTTAACTATTTACTCTTAGGACTGGAGTTGGTATACCAGTCAAAGCAGATGTCTAGTCTCTATGTAACCCCTTCATCCTCTGGCCCCCAAGCAGAACAGAGGGGGTTAAATAAAAGCCTTACCTCTTCCCTAATCCAATGCCGTCACCCAGACATGAGTGGTGGTGATCACACAGAGCGGCATCCCCTTGGCAACGAGGCTTACCTCAAATTCTAGACCACATAGGAAACAAAAACGGTAGGGTCACAGCTATCAAATTATAATATATATATATATATATATATATATATATTATAAATATATGATGGCTTGGCCCCTAGTTTGAATTGTACCCCAAGCCAAAGCAGCCTCTGGGAGGGGGCGCCAACACCCTCATGTATCAATACCAGCAGCAATAGTATAACAGCCAGAGGATCTCAGGCCACCCCCCCTCACAGCTGGACCCTTGGACCTCCCTTACTAGAGTCTTGGCACTCCTGCCCCAATGGCTGCCCTACATCATTTTGTTTTTCAACCCAAGCGACGAGCTGGGTGTGTCTCAGCCTTTTAACACTTTCTTCACGTTTCTTCCGGACATGGGATCCGGATTCCCAGAATGCATTTTGCCTAACTTGTCCTCACCAGGAATAAGTTGTCTCATGACTTTCTGAACCTCTTGCAGGATGAAACTGAGGAGGACAGCGACTTATCTGATTACGGGGATGATGTGGATGGGAAGAAAGATGCCTTGGCTGAGCCATGCTTCATGTTGATTGTAGAGATATTTGAGCTTCGAGGGAGTGAGTATTTCTGACAATCAGGATCAGGGGAGGGTCACCTTGTAACATCAGCACCTTTTTGGTGTACATCACAGCGAACGGCTGCAATGTGACTGATTTCCTGTGCAAATTGCATAGCAACGCTGACATCTGCAGGCAAGCTTGTAGTACTGCAGCACATGGAACACTGCAAATAGAGAATATATAAATGGCTAACCTGTGAAAGTCCAATTGACCCCTAATCCGCCCGCCCTGCCATCCTCCCCTGGAGCTGAGGGGGGTTACAAAGACAGGAACACGCACAGAGCGAGGGGAAACCGTAGTGGAGCTGAAAGGGGACAACAAACAGCTGCACACAAGGGTGACCTTTTAATATTGTAGCCGTTTTCTGGCCCTTGTCATAGGTGCTCCTTGCTTCCTAGGCACATCTTCCCGGAAAGGAATAGGCATATGCCCCGAGGTGACCTCAAGGCATGCGCATCCAATGTTTTTATTATTAGTGTTAAATTAGGTCGGTTTCAGGCGTCCCAGACTGGATCCGATGTTAACTTACCTCTTACCTTCCCTTCTGCCCCTTCCTTCACATGTTTTCTCTTTACTGTTTTTCTTTCTTCTTATTTAAAGTGACAGTTCATATAGTGTAAATAATAGGACATCAAGGGGCTCACCTGAAGCCTGTCTTGGTGCCTCTCCTCCATTTCTAGCAGGGTGCTGTAGATGCCATAGCAGGGCTCCAAAGTCAATCAATGTGGAGAAATATGCACTTGGGGTCTAATAACCCGAAGCCCACGTATGTCATCAGGGGAGTAAAGCTGTGAGAATCACAGGCTTCAGGTGTTGCTGTCTTATTGCCATTTGCCAGGCTCCTCTTGTAGCCTAATGAAAGAATAATAAGATACTGGACTCTAGGTAGACCTTAAAGCAGACCTGTGCCCATTTTCTCCATAATGGGTGTGGGGCTACATGGTGACAGTCCCCGGGGGGGGGGAGATTCCCAGGTGAAATAAGGCCCTGCGGTTGGCTGCCCCTGACCACCGGTGGGCAATTTATTTTGATCTTTCAGAATGGAAGAGGTTGCACTTGCACAGGAGTTTGTTCTGCCTCGCCTGGATAGACGCTTGGAGACTTATTGGATCTAATCTGAGCAGGTTCTGATGGTCTATAAAACAGAACATAGGTAGGTTCAGATATACGGAGCCTGTTTTCTCACTCACCTGTTTTCTTTCAGTGTTTAAATGGGTGCGGAAGACTCTTATTGCACTGGTACAGATCACATTTGGCCGAACAATAAACAAGTAAGTAATTCTAGACGTCACCTTGCCATCACGTGTGGCTTATACAGTGATACTGAGCAAGGCATCTAACCTCCCAACTGCTCTCCGGGCTTCCGTAATTAGTGAAGCCCACTGTTCTGGCCATGTGTACACTTGCTGCACAGATGAGTTAAATGCCGAGGAAAAATGAGTATGTGTGCGCAAGCATACAATAGCCCCAAAATCCCCTCAAAAAATCCACCTCATTCTCAGGTTTTTATTAGTGGGAGCATGGATGCTTGCCTGTGCTGTGCCGCTCAGTTTGTCCTTCCAAAAGACTGAGGATCATATCAGTATGGCTTGCTTAAACTGGCAAGTCACGTACACCCGCCATTCCCCATATGGGTGCTTGGGGGAAAAAAAAAAAGACTGATCGCTGGCCCATCATATGGTGGATATCCTCACATTTGCTGTGGCTGCACCCACTGTCCTTGCTGCAATGACTTTGATTGACTTAGTCTGTCAACCAGTAGATTCTGTCTTCTTTTCCTATTTGTGCTGTGTAGTCATGTTGGTAGATCTGCTGTCACCTGATCCAGGGAACCCCAAATGCTGGCTGCTCTTGGCCAAACATGACTGAACAGCCCTCTTTCACAGGGGTTATTTATTTGTAAATCCTTCCTTTTATGGATTACCAACTGTAAGACTCCGGGATCTTAAGGCGATGTTTGGTTCAAATGATTTATTTCCTCCATATATCATATAGGCGCTTTTTCAGTTTACAAGAAGTCCATTAATTTGATAACTAACAGCATCCTGGCTTACATACAGTCCTGACCAGTATATGTTTTTTACTGGTCACAGACACCTTAGGCTTTCTTTAGTCTGAGCTCCTGCTCTAAGCCAGGGACTACTTCCTGGCAACTCCTTGGCTTCCTTTGGGTGCTTCTGCCCAGACATCAATGTGTGCAGGTTATTGAAGATGTTCACAAGCTTCAGACTGACCCGGACACTTTAAGTGTCTGGACATCCAGTTGGCAAATGAAGTTCAATGGGGTTGGGGTCTAATAACCTGAAGGCCACATATGTCCTCAGGGGAGTAAAGCTGGGAGAATCGTTAGTTGAGAAAGATCTGAGGGTACCAGACCACAAGCTAAATAACCGTATGCAATTCCAAGCAGCTGATTCCCAGGCTACCAAGATAATTGGGTTGATTCAGAGTCTGGTGAGAAAACTCACTCCTTTTTTAGGAGAGAAAATGGCCATTAATTTTCATTGTCTACCGGGTCTGAATCAGCTCCAAAAAATTTCCTAAAAATTGGAGTGAGTTTTCTCACCAGGCTCTAAATCGACCCCATTATCATGCAATAAGAGGCATGGGATAGGGATGTAATAATGCCCTTTTACTAGGCACTGGTGTGGCCTTATCTGGAATATGGCCATCAGTTCACAGAAAGGAAACCCTGAATTGGAAAGGGAGCAGAGAGCCACCAAACTGATAAGGGGAATTAATCATTTAAGTTATGATGTAAGAGGACGGGAATTAAATCTATTTAATATGGAGAAGAGACCTGATTAAGTTATATAAAAATATAAATGGTCAATACCAAAAATATGGGAAAAACTATTTTAACTTTTATAAGTAAAACCCTCTTTAAAGACAAGGGGTCACTTACTCTGTCTGGGGGGGGGGGAGAAAGATTCAATTTATGGTGGCAACAATCCTTTTTTACTGTAAGATCTATAAATCTTTGGAATAGCCTCCTATAGAAGCATCAACAACTGACAGCTTCAAAATAGGATTAGATGTTTTTTCCAGAAGAAAATAAATTATTCTGGATTAGTCGTAAATTATTTAAAAAAAAAAAAAAAAAAGCTTTCCCCATGTAACTATGTGCATAGAAACGGGCCTGGTACTAGCCCAGCCACTGGTGCCTCCTGCACTATGGGCTCTTTGACAAATGCGATCCCACTGGAAAGTTCTTCAAAATAAACATTTTGGGTGATCCTTTCACTTTGAGGTTGTTTTTGTCTGTTACTTACCTCATTGCTTGTGGTCGCTCCGCCTGCAGCGTCAGGGTGCTTTGCCTGTGCTATACATGGTGGTCATATATTTTCCTCTCTTGCAGGCAGATCCGGGACACAGTGAATTGGATTTTCAGCGAGCAGATGCTAGCTTACTATATCGGTGTGTTCAGAGATGCATTTTGGCCAAATGGAAAATTGGCGCCTTCAAAAACCCCCAGAACAGAGCTGCAGTGTCAGGAGACAAAGCAGAAAGCGCAGCAAAAACTACTTGAAAATATCCCCGGTGAGCAAAGCGCCATGATGGCGTCATTCACACGCAGCACGCGACCCCGTCTGCTGCCGCTGAGAGTAAAGATAACCTATCGTCTAATATAACCTCTCGGCTGAGTTACTGCCTGCCACTTCTCTGCACGCATACTTACTATTGTGTGCACGCGCCAGCTGGGGAGATGATTCTATCACTCTGTAACTATGGAAACTGAGTGACATGACCGTGTCTTGTAAACGCTGCTTTCTATGTCTGGCTTTGCTAACCGGAGTCCTTACATATTAAGTCATATGTCTGCTGAAAGCCATAATGGTAGATCAGACAGCAATGAAGTGACAACCCCCTTCCCCACATTGTCTATATAACCTAAACTAAAGCTGTCATCTGTGTGGAAAAATCATACTCGGTCCACCACGGGAGCATGTCTCCTGCCCTTGCCGGAAACACAAACGAGAAAACAATTAAAAGTCCCTCCCACGCCATCAAACCTCAGTCCTGTATGTGTTTCGAGGCCAGAAGCACAGGAGAGTGGTCTCTCCAGGATTTTCAGGGGACAGCCAGAGGAACTGGCTCTCCAGCTCATAGTTCAGGTGCTGGACCCTTACAGTGTCCTGCGCTATTAGGGGGTAATCCTTAGAGAACCACAATCAGGGCTCCAGGGTGAGTATAGGTGTATATAGTGTTGCAGCATAGGTTCTCCAGGCAGCTGGGGTGGGCTGTGAGTGGGAGCCGACTGTGCAAGATCTCTGGTAGGTCCAAAGGATGTCTAGGGTCAAGGGCGGCCCACATCTCTGGGCCCATGGTCACGTCCATCCTGGGTCCACCGCAACCCGGAAGTCAAGCAGTGAGCAAAGGGGCGAGAGGCGGTTACTTTGCGAGTCCCAAGATGGCGCAGAGATCTCGGCACCAAAGATCACACTGTACCTGAAAGTGTTTAATCCTCTGCTACCGGGGACAAGCATGCAGATTTCCCAGAAGGGTGAGAGAGGAGGCATATAAAGCAGCATCCCACGCCCTCCGCCATGAACGAGGACAGATCGGCAGCCCCCCTGGCATACTTACTTCTCCCGCCCCTTCAGCGGATAGTTCTGGCACAACTTCCTTCTTCCGCACTTACAAGTTCTTTGTCTTGTAGCACATTTCAAGCAAGAAAGTAGCTTCACAATCAAGTTCTGTTGGTAAGTGTGGGGATTGTGGCCTAGAGCTTTTGCTAAGAGTTTAAATGTGGAGGCTTCTAAATCGATAAATAACATTATGCTCAGCATGAATTCAGAAAATGTGGCTGTCATGTTTTCTGTTAAAGAGATATTTTCTTAAAATGAGTCTCAAGGGGAGTGTTCTACTTCACTTCCCCCTGAGACTCCCCAGGCAGTTTCCTCTACTCCAGCAGAGCATATTTACAGTAAGGAAGAATCTAGAAGGATAGGGAGATAATGAGTTAGAAGAGGATCGCTCCTCCAGATATTTGTTTCCGGTATTCCTTGATAATGAATTAGTGCAAGCTATTTATGTTTATCGTTATTGATGTTAATCGGGGAAGGTTTATGTTCAGGATCTGTATCATGGCTTGCGGGAAGTAAAACCTAGTGTTTTTCTGGTACATTAATCCATTAAAGTGTTTATTTTCCAGTGAATGGAGAGACCCAGAGAAAAAAATGTGTCTTCCTCTCTCAATAGAGGAGAAATGGTCAAAGGTTCCCAAATTAGACACACAGTTTCAGAAAATATGGATTTGTCCTGACAGTGGGCTAATTAAAGATCCCATGATTCTCTCCTGCTGAGGATGTGGGATGCTACAGCTTAAGGTTTTAGGCCATCTATTACAACAATGTTTGTGGCCCGGAATATGAGTGCGGGTTGAGGGATTGCAACTAGAATTGAATTCAAGAACCCCATGAAGAATATTTTAAAATCCGTTCCAGAGATTGCCATGGCAACCGCATACTCATGCAGCCGCAGAACCCAAACGTGGCGGCAAGAAGCACAGCTTTAGTGAATGCTGCCAGGCAGGTACTATGGATAAAAGTTTGGGATGGAGACATAGATTCTAAATCAAAATTGTGCGGTATCCCCTTTGAGGGTGGATTACTTTCCGGGGCAGAATTGGAATCCATACTGGATAGATCCACCAGGAAAGTGAAGCAGTTTCCCTCAAAGAAGAAGCCATTTAGACCACAGCAATCGTTTCAGTCTAAGTCTAGAGGGATGAAGGACAAAGACAGGCCTCAGCTTCTCAGGCAATCCTGGGAGTTTCCCAGGGGAAGGGGGAGGAACGGATTTCTGTTCAATATTCCTGCACCTGCCGCAAAGAAATTCCCAGTGACTAAATCTATGGGGTTGGGGGGTCACCTAAAAGCCTTTGCGAACTTCTGGGCCCTTTTGGTCCCCAATCCCTATGTTGTTCGCTGTGTGCAGGAGAGCTACCAGATTACCTTCCTTTCTGTCCCTCTGAACAGATTTTTTTATTACAAATCCCCAGGATCCACAAATTTTTTTTAGTCTAGAGTTCCAGATAAAAGCTTTGCGAAGAAAAGTAATTGTTCCAGTGCCCCCTGACCAGAGGGGGAGTGGGCTTCTACTCCCAAATATTCCTAGTACCCAAGAGTTCGGGGAGGTTCGTATATTAAATCTGAAAAGCATTGCTTCAATCAGGAATTTTCTGGTTGCAGGTTTTTTTATGGTGAAGGTAGACTTGCAAGACACCTACTTGCACATCCCTATACATTTAGACTAGAAAAGGTATCTATATTTTGCACTTCGAGTTCAAGTCAAAATCATTCATTGGCAGTTTCGGGACCCATTTGTCAACAGCTCCTCGTCTATTCACAAAGCTTCTGGTGAGATTGGGATCTAAATAATCCCGTACCTTGACGGTTTCTTCATTTTTGGGACTCTGTACAAAGGACAAGAATAGACCTGCAACATACTCTAGATCTGTTTACCAAATTGGGTTTCTTGATCAACTTCAAAAAATCTGTGGTAATTCTGTTGCAATTGATGGAATTGTTGGTCTAAGATGGTAGATGAGAAAATACAATTCTGTGATTACTCACCTGTAGTATTGGTATTATGAGTATACAGTACGTCCTGCTCCAAATACAATACTTACACTTGGGTATTACTCCGCCAGATGGCGCTGGACTGCAGAGACATCGAAAATAGGCTCCTCCCGGCCCCTCAAATACCCAGGGACCTCCTACAAATCCCCAGCATTGAAAAGCAGTTAACGAGAAGCCGGGAGAATTAAACAACCCAAACTGGTAACTATAACAATGATAACAATCACCATACAGGGCATCCAAGATAATGCAAAACCAAGGGTGGGGTGGAGCAGGACGTACTGTAGACTCATAATACCAATTCTACAGGTGAGTAATCACAGAATTGTATTATTCTTAGTATACAGTACGTCCTGCTCCAAATACAATACTTACACTTGGGACATCCAATAGCAGTGTCCATAAAGTAGGGTGGGATCCCCAAAGCTAACTGCCGCCTGCAAAACCTTTCGGCCAAAAGCAGCATCAGCTGAGGCCCTAACATCAACCTTGTAAAACTTTGAAAAGGTATGAACAGAAGACCAAGTAGCGGCCTTGCAAACTTGTTCAACAGAAGCCTGGTGCTGAAAAGCCCAAGAGGCTCCAATAGCACGAGTGGAATGAGCAGTAAGGCAGAAGGGAGGATTCTTCCCCTTAGCAGAATAGGCCTGAATCACAGCCTGACTGATCCATTTGCTGATAGTAGACTTGGCAGGAGCCAAACCCTTCCTAGGACCAGAAGGGACCACAAAAATACAATTCTGTGAAATACTCACCTGTAGAATTAGTATTATTGGTATACAGTACGTCCTGCTCCAGATATAATACACTCGGGTTATCCTCCGCCAGATGGCGCTGTACTGCAGAAGCATGTGAAAACAGGCTCCTCCCGGCCCTTCAAATACCCAGGGACCTCCCACGAATCCCCAGCATTGACAAGCAGTGAACAAGAAGCCTGGAGAATTAAACCACCCAGAACTGGAAAAGATAACCATGATAACAATCACCATACAGGGGATCCAGAAAAAGTAACAACAGGGTGGGGTGGAGCAGGACGTACTGTATACAAATAATACCAATTCTACAGGTGAGTATTTCACAGAATTGTATTATTCTTAGTATACAGTACGTCCTGCTCCAGATATAATACTTACACTCGGGACATTCAAAAGCAGTGTCCATAAGTAGGGTGGGATCCCCAACAACAATACGACCACAGCAGACAGTTTAAAGCACTGTCACCTGCAGAACCAGACGGCCAAGACAGCAAGAGCTGAGGCCCTAACATCAACGTTGTAAAAGGAAACCTTGCAAAAGGAATGAAACAGAAGGCCAAGGGAGGAGGAGGACCGCCACCACGCGTGTGTGCGACCAGCATCAAAATGGCGCCAAAGCGAACCTCGAAGGGCGGGCCAGAGCATCCAGTGACGTGAAGCGCGCCAACCTATGTCCCCGCCCCCCCCGAAGGGCGCGAAGCTCTGAGGTGGATACAAACTGTTATAGGAGCGGAGTGAATGGGACACTAGAGGAGATGATTTGCCAATGAAGATGCCGCAGCGTCTGAGGCGACGTCGCCGCCCGGCGCCGCACATCCAGCAAAGGAAGAAGTGCGCGCGGCGGCGACAATTACACAGTATGAACTAACAGCGCAGTTCTGACCCCTGGGATACTAGTCCGGGCAGACTAAGACCATAACGTGTAAAACATACACAAGACCTTGCTACACACACACATACCCCCCCCCCCCTTTCTTTCCCCCCGGACTACGGGGGGAACGAGGGAAGATGGCGACCCTTTGTATAGGGCCCACCGTTACACGGGGCATGGGATAATAGCGCGGGAGGGGCATCCTCTAGAAGCTCACCATTAGCCTAAACCACCTATCCTTTGGTGGGGGACTGCGGTGGAGCATGGGTCCATAAGCACACAAGGTGCTGCCTACCTTCACCCGACCGACGCAGCCCAAGCTGGGAGGCACATCACGGGGAGGACGGGTGGGAATAGTCCAACAGGGCCGCAGGCTTGATAGCCCCGTTCACTCGCGAGAGAGTGATACTTCATGTCTTCGCAGTCAGCACTGCTGAGAAATCTGGGGATTCGTGGGAGGTCCCTGGGTATTTGAAGGGCCGGGGGGAGCCTGTTTTCGCATGCTTCTGCAGTACAGCGCCAT
Organism: Gastrophryne carolinensis; assembly: GCA_027917425.1. Taxonomy (NCBI): domain Eukaryota; kingdom Metazoa; phylum Chordata; class Amphibia; order Anura; family Microhylidae; genus Gastrophryne; species Gastrophryne carolinensis. The sequence goes on along the minus strand of CM051234.1, from coordinate 121,784,424 downwards.
CTGGCGGAGGATAACCCGAGTGTTATAAGTATTATATCTGGAGCAGGACGTACTGTATACTAAGAATAAGAGCATCAGTCTATTCTAAGTATGTCACACACCCCACTTCAAACATTAATAATTACACTAGGGGTTAACGCACCGCTAGGTGGCAGCATTGCAGAGAACTCTCCAAAAACTTCAACAGGCCCCTCCCGGTCTATACATACCTGGTACCTCCCAAGAACCTCCCAGTGTTGTTCTCTGCAAGGTGGCGACAAGACAGAAGAAAGAAGTCTCCTGCTTGCAGGTAGCCGGGGTATGCCCCCGCCCCCCCCCCCCCCCCCCGTGGTCTATTTCTGCCCGGCTTTTGTTTGAAAGTATTCTATTTAATGGCAGCCTCCCAGCTTCGGCTGTAGGCCGGGCAAAAAGGTAGCCGGCACCATTGGTGCCTAGGAGATTAGCTCCTCCGCTCGACCCTTCTTTGCGGGGCATAGCGGGATTCCCGGAGTGGTGATCCGGATGTGGGATGCCCCATTTTATAGGAGGTTAGCGGTCAGGATGTGGATCCTTTGGCCGCGCAGGGGCTCCTGGCGGCAGTAAGGAATCTTCTAGATTTAGCTGTCATTTGCCCGGTTCCTCCTTCAGAGGTGGGGCGCGGGTTTTACTCCAATCTCTTCACGGTCCCCAAAAAGGACGGGTCCTTCCGTCCTATTCTGGATTTGAAGTTTCTCAACAGGTTTATTCGTCCTCGGAAGTTTCGCATGGAAACCCTGCGGTCTGCGATCGGTTAGCTTCGGCAGGGGGACTTTATGACGTCCATAGACATCAAGGATGCGTACCTGCACGTGCCGATCTTTCCTGCTCATCAGCGGTTCCTCCGTTTCGTGGTGGGGGATCGGCATTTTCAGTTTGTGGCTCTTCCATTCGGTCTCACCTCTGCTCCGAGAGTGTTCACCAAGGTGTTGGCGGGGGTGATGGCCCTGCTCAGAGCTCAGGGGATTCGCATTGTGCCTTACCTGGACGATCTTCTCATCATGGCTCCTTCCTTCAGTCAAGCAGAGGGGGACACCAGCATGGTGGTGTCTATGTTGGAGAGGTTCGGCTGGGTGATCAATTACCCCAAGTCCTCGCTGGTTCCGGCCAGGGTGGTGACTTTTCTGGGGATGTCGTTGGACTCCTGCCAGCACAGAGTGTTTCTTCCTCAGGCCAAGGTGCTGATGATTCAGGAATTGGTCCAGCTGCTCCTCTCCCATCCTCATCCGTCCATTCGTCTGGGGATGAGACTGGTGGGGTTGATGGTGGCCTCGTTCGAGGCAGTTCCCTTTGCTCAGTTTCATACGAGGACTCTTCAACTTCATCTTTTGGCGTCTTGGAACCGGTGTCCGGGGTCGTTGGATCGGTCCTTCCGGTTGTCCCCTCGGGTTCGGCAGTCCCTTCTGTGGTGGTTGGTCTCGGACAACCTTCTGAAGGGCAGGTCGTTTCTGACTCCACTTTGGGAAACTGTCACCACGGATGCCAGTTTGTCAGGCTGGGGAGGTTATTGGAAGGATCTTCGGTTTCAGGGGCAGTGGGACCCTCAGGAGGCCCACTTGCCCATCAATGTTCTGGAATTGCGAGCCATCAGGTTGGTTCTGTCTCACTTGACGCATCATTTACAAGGTCTGCCGGTTCAGGTTCGCTCAGACAATCAGACGGCGGTTGCTTACATCAATCACCAAGGAGGGACTCGCAGTCTGGGTGCCCACAGGGAAGTGTCTCTGATTTTGGTCTGGGCGGAGACTCATGTCCCTTGCATCTCGGCAGTTTACATTCCGGGAGTGGAAAACACAGAGGCGGATTTTCTGAGCCGGTGTGCGTCCCGTCGGGGGGAGTGGTCTCTCCATCCCCAGGTGTTTCGGTCACTTTGTCTCCGGTGGGGGACGCCGGAGGTGGATCTGTTTGCCTCTCGTCACAATCACAAGCTTCCGTCCTTTGTGTCCCTGTCCCGGGACCCTCTAGCTCTGGCGGTGGATGCCATGACCCTGAGCTGGAGGGACCTGGGGTTTCTTTATCTGTTTCCTCCGATTCCCATGCTAGGCAGGGTTCTGCGAAAGTTGGTTCTGGAGGGAGTTCCCGCCATTCTCGTGGCTCCAAGGTGGCCAAGGCGGGTGTGGTTCGCGGACATCGTTCGTCTGGCCGTGGATCAGTTCGATCTGCCTCTTCGGCCAGATCTTCTCACTCAGGGTCATCTCTGTTACCCCAGTTTACAAACGCTGGCTTTGACGGCTTGGCTGCTGAAACCTCCATCTTAAAGGAGGAGGGTCTTTCGGATGCGGTCATTCAGACTCTTATTAGTGCCAGGAAGAGATCTTGTTCTTCCATCTATTACAGGTATTGGAGATCTTATATTGATTGGTGTGAGGCTAGGTCTTTGCCCTGCCGGGTCTTTTCTGTGTCTAGGATTTTCTTCAGTCGGGGCTGGACTCCGGTCTTCAGCTGAGTACCTTGAAGGGGCAGGTTTCTGCTTTGTCTATTTTTTTCCAGAAATCTTTTGCTAGTCATTCCTTGGTCAAGACTTTTTTCCAGGGGGTTTCGCATGTGCGGCCTCCCAGGAAGCCTTTGCTCCCAGTTTGGGATTTGAATTTGGTTCTTTCCGCTCTTAAGGCTCCTCCTTTTGAGCCTTTGCGGGATGTCGCTTTGTCCGTTCTTACTCAGAAGGTTGCTTTTTTGGTGGCCATCACTTCGGTTCGGCGTGTTTCAGAGCTGGCAGCTTTGTCTATTCAGGCTCCTTATTTTGAGGATCATCAGGACAAAGTGGTTTTTCGTTAGAAGTCAGATTTTCTCCCTAAAGTGGTCTCTGCGTTTCATCTTAACCAGGACATTGTTCTTCCTTCTTTGTGTCCTAAGCCTAAGAATGCCAAGGAGAGTGCTTTGCACTGCTTGGATGTTGTACGTTGTGTCAGTTACTATCTACGTGCTACATCTTCTTTTCGCAAGACTGATGCCTTTTTCGTTGTGCCCTGTGGGCCTAGGAAGGGTTTGGCTCCGGCCAAGTCCTCCATTAGCAAATGGATTCGTCAGGCCATTGTTGGTGCTTATTCGGCTAAGGGGAAGGCTCCTCCTTTCCGAGTTACTGCTCATTCTACTCGTGCGGTTGGTGCGTCCTGGGCTTTTCAGCACCAGGCTTCGGTTGAACAAGTGTGTAAGGCTGCAACTTGGTCTTCTGTTCATACTTTTTCTAAGTTCTATAAGGTTGATGTGCGGGCTTCAGCGGATGCTGTTTTTGGCCGCAAGGTTTTGCAGGCTGCAGTGGTCTGAGTTTTTTCTGCGTTATTGCCTGATTCGGATACCCACCCTTTTCTGGACACTGCTGTTGGATGTCCCTAGTGTAATTATTAATGTTTGAAGTGGGGTGTGTGACATACTTAGAATAATACCATTTTGTGAATACTCACCTGTAAAATGGGTATTATAAGTATGTCACACACCCCACTTCACCCGCCCTTTTTGGTATCCTGGCTCTCTATTTGGTGAAGTTTGGTTCTTTACGTTGAGGGTTACATTGTTTGGTTCTGGTACCTTGTCTTACTGCTGTTCTAATACTGGGAGGTTCTTGGGAGGTACCAGGTATGTATAGACCGGGAGGGGCCTGTTGAAGTTTTTGGAGAGTTCTCTGCAATGCTGCCACCTAGCGGTGCGTTAACCCCTAGTGTAATTATTAATGTTTGAAGTGGGGTGTGTGACATACTTATAATACCCATTTTACAGGTGAGTATTCACAAAATGGTATTTTCTGAAAGGTGCAGTAGCCACCAGATAGTACTTCAGACACCTAACCACATCCAAAGAATGCAAGACCCTCTCCTTAGCAGTACTAGGATTAGGGCACAATGAAGGGAGAACAATGTCCTGATTCAAATGAAAGGCAGACACTACCTTAGGCAGAAAATCAGGCTTGAAATGAAACACCACCTTGTCCTGGTGTCTCTCATAGTAGGGGGGCTGAATGGAGAGCACCGCCAACTCAGACACACGCCTAACGGAAGTGATAGCCACCAGAAAAACAACCTTGAGAGTAAGGATGGCCAGAGACGCATCCTGCACAGGTTCAAAAGGAGCACCCTGCAAGGCTGACAAAACCAGATTCAAATCCCAAACAGGCACCATAGTCTTACGTGGGGGCCGCACATGAGTCACCCCCTGGAAAAAAGTCCTAATCAGAGAATGCTGAGCAAAGGACTTCTGGAAGAAAACAGACAGGGCAGAAACCTGACCTTTTAGAGTACTAAGTTGGAGCCCCATCTCCAACCCATGCTGCAGGAACTCCAGAATCCTGGGAATAGAGAACTCACGACAGGGAAGAGACTTAGACTCACACCAGTCAATGTAGGCACGCCAAACCTTGTAATAAATGGAAGAAGAAGACTTCTTCCTAGCCTTAATCATGGTATCAACAACAGAAGAAGACAGCCCTTTCCCCATCAAGATGGAGGTTTCAGCAGCCAAGCCGTCAAAGCCAGAGTTTGTAAAGTGGGATGGCGTAGAGAGCCCTGGGTGAGCAGATCTGGCACCAGAGGCAGAGCGTACTGATCTACTGCCAGCTGCACCACGTCTGCGAACCACACTCTTCTTGGCCACCTGGGGGCCACCAGAATTGCTGGCACCCCTTCCAGAGCAATCTTGCGTAGCACCCTGCCCAGCAGGGGGAATGGAGGGAAGACATACAGAAACTGAAAGCCCTGCCGTGACATTTCTAGAGCATCCGTGGACAAGGCCAGAGGATTCTGGGACAGGGAGACAAAAGCCGGTAGCTTGTGATTGTGACGGGACGCAAACAGATCCACATCTGGTTGGCCCCAACGGTGACACAGAGATTGGAACACCCTGCTGCATAGGGACCATTCTCCCTGGCAAGAGGTCCCCCTGCTCAGAGAGTCTGCCAGGAGGTTTTCCACCCCCGGGATGTACACAGCTGATATGCAGGGAACATTGGTCTCTGCCCAGGTCAGGATCAGAGCCACTTCCTGGAGGGCCCCCTTGCTCCGGGTCCCTCCCTGGTGATTGATGTAGGCAACTGCCGTCTGGTTGTCCGAGCGCACCTGCACAGGCAGGCCCCGAATGTGAGTAGTCAACTGAGCCAGAACTAACCTGATCGCCCGCAGTTCCAAGACATTGATAGGTGTGTGGGCCTCCTGAGGGCCCCACCTCCCCTGGAACTGCAGGGACTTTCAGAAACCCCCCCAACCTGACAGACTGGCATCCATTGTGACCGTCTCCCAGGAAGGGGCAAGAAAGGATCTGCCCCCCAACAGGTTCCTTGAGTCCATCCACCACAAGAGGGACCTCCTGACCAGGGGGGGGAGCACACAGACCCTTTCCAGGGACGCTGGATCCTTGTCCCACACTGACAAGAGGTGGAGTTGCAGAGGCCTCAAGTGGAACTGAGCATAAGGGACCGCCTCGAAGCACGCCACCATCAGGCCCACCAGCTGCATCCCCTGCCTGATGGAGGGATGATGACACGATAGCAGGAACTGAACTTGTGCAATCAGACTGTCCACCTTCTGTTGAGGAAGGAAAATCCTTGCCTGAACCATATCCAGTTTCATTCCTAGGAATGGAGTCACCAAGGAAGGGGAGAGTGAGGACTTGAGGTGGTTGATCACCCAACCAAATGACTCCAGGGTGGATACCACCATGAGTATCCAATTTTGCCTGATGTAGAGATTGAGAGGTGATGAGAATGTTGTCCAGATAAGGAAGCACACGGACGCCCTGATACCTGAGCAGAGACACCCGCCAGCACCTTGGTGAACACCCTGGGAGCTGAGGTGAGACCAAAGGGCAATGCCACAAATTGGTAGTGTTGATCCTCCAGAGCGAACCTGAGGAACCTTTGATGACCTAGAAATAAAGGAATATGAAGGTAAGCATCCTTGATTTCCACAGAAGTCATGAAATTCCCTTGGCACAGGGAACTGATGGCAGAGCGCAGAGTTTCCATGCGAAAGCGCCTGCTCCTGACAAATTTGTTGAGGATCTTCAAGTCCAGGATAGGCCTGACTGAACCATCTTTTTTGGGGACTGTGAATAGGTTGGAATAGAAACCCTTGCCCATTTCTTTTAAAGGGACCTTGCGGATGACCAGCTCCAGGATCTGATGAATCTTGGGGGTGGCCAGGCAGCAAACTCTATCTTGTAACCGGAGGACACTACCTCCTGAATCCACCGGTCAAAGACATGAAGCCTCCAGACGTTAGCGAAGTGCTGAAGCCGTCCCCCCACCCGGATGGGTGAGGGTGCCCCATCATGCCTGAGGGGGCTTGGGATAGGATTTTGCCTTGGGGCCCCAGGAGGAGCCAGGACGCCCACGTCCTCTGCCCCTGCCCCAGAAATCTCCCCGGGCCCCAGTAAGGGAAACTCCCCTCCCTTGTCTAGCACCACGGTAGGGGGAGGAGAATGAGCCCTGACCCCGAAAGGGCCGAGACTGCCGCCTGCGCTGGGGTAACCTGCCTCCTTTAGCAAAAAGGTCCAGGCGGTCCCCAAACGGCGTAGTCCTTTGAAGGGAAACCCAGTGAGGGCCTTCTTGGCAGCATTGTCAGCAGCCCACTGGCGTAGCCAAACCGAGCGGCGTATAGCCACCACAAGGGCAGACGTCCTGGCACACACTCTGGTGTCATCCAAGGCAGAGAGGACAAAATTTACAAAAACATCACAACTGGAGAGTGCATTGAACACTTCACAAGGCAAATCATCAGGGGCACTATCAAGTATATTTCTGATAAGGGTTCTAGTGGCCACAGCGGTAATGGCAGAAGCACAGACCGGTGCAGCACTGTTCCCGCGCATGCAAAAGCATGGGACGTCAGCTGGTCAATGCGCCGGTCCTCAGCATCCCGCAGGGTAGTAGAGTCAGGGGAATGCATGACAGAGGTGTTAGATAACCCTAGGACCGGGGCATCCACCTCGGGAGGGGATGACCAACACTTTACCACATCAGCAGGAAAGGGGTACTTCCTGTCCCAACTCTTAGGTACGCCGGGAAGTTTACTGGGGCGTTCCCATTCCTTGAGCACAAGGTTATTAAAATGTGCTTGCTCGGGAAATTCCAAACGTGATCTAGCTGTGTGGAAGAGTTCCCCCCTTTGCCTGGGAGGCACAACGGGGGGAGAGATGGACAGAACCTCAAAAATCTGGGCCAGCAGTCTATCAGTATCATCCGGGGGCCAGGGGTCAGAGCCAGAATCGTCATGGCCCCTGGGCTTCTCATCAGATGACCCTGAGTCGGAGAATAGCTCCCCTTCCTCCAAAGGGGTATAGCCAGACAGTTGCAAAAATTCATCAGCTTCCATAGGGAAGAGAGTGACGTCAGGCGTTAAGTGCCGCTTTTTTGCAGAGGCCTTACGCGCCAAGGTATTAGCAATTAACTTTTCATCACTAGCCAGTCTAGAAGACACATCAGGCTGAGAATCCCCACTTGTATGCAACTCGGTAGGAGTGAGATTTAAGCATTGGGGGGGGGGGGGGGGGGGGGGTTGGTGAAGTGATACAATGTGCAGGCCCAGCCACTGGAAGGCCAGATTGCAGTGCAAGCACCTGCTCAGCACAGGGTACACAGACCCACGCCTTGTCAGCGTCAGCATGAGGCTGCCCACACGCTACACACAGCCGGTCTTGTCCCGAAGGAACCCCGGTCACATTATCCTGAGATGCCTCCATATGGTGATTATAGCGGCACTATATGCCGATAGGGATTGACGCTATACAGCAACCCTGGATGCCCCAATAACACGTTAGGGAGTGGGAGTAATTACACTAGGTCTAACAAATTAGCAACTGATATAGGGCCGGGAGAAGCCAATGGATTCGCCCGCCTGAAAGACATAATAAAAGAGGGCCATAAGCAGACAGTAATAAAGAGGTGATGATAAAGCCGCCCGCGAGGGCACTTATGGACCGCGGTAGGTAGAGGCTCATCGTGCATAAGCCAACCAGGCAGACAAGATGGTATACCTCGAGGGGCGGGCCGGTATCAGCAATGACGCGGAACGCGCCATAGACGCCCCCCACCCCCACCCCCGAAGAGCGCGAAGCCAGTACATGACTAGCAGCCAGTGACGGCGCGCCAGTGCCTGAGGTAACGCCGCCGCCAAGCGCGGAACATAGTGACAGAAAAAGGCGCGCGGCGACGGTAATTTTTAACTACAGTCATAGTAAAGTAAGAGAGCGCGGCGGCTGACACAAGCAAGTGAAATAAAGTAAAGTCTAACACATGTAAATGCATAGCATACACACCGACACCCCCCCCCCTTTTTCCCCCCGAAGGCTACTGGGAGAATGAGGGAGGACAGCGGCCACTAAAATAGGGCCCACCGATAGGCAGGGGCAAGGGGCAATAGTGCGGGAGGGGCATCCCATAGAGGCTCACCATAAGCCTGAACCGCCTACCCTTTGGTGGGGGATTGCGGTGGAGCAGCGCTCCTAAGCACCTAACAGCGGTGCTGCCTACCATCACCCGACCAGCGCAGCCAAGGCTGGGAGGCATATTACTAATTGAACGGGTGGGAATAGTCCTACAGGGCTGCAGGCTAATAGCCCCGCTCATCTGCGAGTAGAGAGAGACATTTCTCGTCCTTAGCAGTCCAGACTGCAGAGAAAATCTGTGGATTTGTGGGAGGTCCCTGGGTATTTGAGGGGCCGGGAGGAGCCTATTTTCAATGTCTCTGCAGTCCAGCGCCATCTGGCGGAGTAATACCCAAGTGTAAGTATTGTATTTGGAGCAGGACGTACTGTATACTAAGAATATTAACCCTGTTGACAGAATTTCTAGAGCAACTGATTGCATTGTCAGCTTCTTCAATAAGAGATCTAATGAAGGCTTTTGGCTTGATGACGTCAACCATACCGGCACTGCCTTGGGCACAGTTTGATTCAAGGACTTAACAAGCCTTTCTTCTTCAGTCCTGGAACAGAGCACAGAACACTTTGGATATGAAAATGCAGCTACCTGGATTTCAAGCCTCTCTTATTTGGTGGACTTGCCCAGACAACTTGCTACAAGGAAGATACTGGAGACAGTAGAATCCAATTTTGTTGACCAAGGACGCGAGTGCTTGGGGCTAGGAAGCGCTCTGTGGCACAAATTTTTGCCAGGGTCAGTGGCAAGACGCCTCCCTTTCCTCAAACCATCTTCACAGCCAGAAGTTCCCCTTGGCCTTACTTTCCTTTCAAGATTTGCTGATACAGCATGACAGTTTCCTATATCAACAAACAAGGCAGAACAAGGTCCAAGCCCCTACAGGATATCTTTTGAGGCACAGGACTTTGGGCAGAAAGACATGTCCGGTTGATCCATGGTGTGCATATAATGGGACAGGAGACTCTGTTAGCAGACTTCTTAAGCAGATCCTGGGTGTCCGAGGCAGAGTGGAATGTGGACAAACTGGTTTTTCAAAAGATCTGCAGCTGTTTCGGTCAGCCTTTAGTAGATCTTTTTGCTAAAAGATTTTTTTTTACCTGTATTTGAATCAGGGAGAAATGGGTCTGGATGCTCTCTCCCAAGTTTGGTCTTGTTTAGCCTTCCCTAGGATTCAGCGAATAGCTCTAGTACTACAAAAGATCAGAGAACAGAAAGCGCTGGTTATCATGGTTTGCCCATTTTGGCCCAAGTGGACATGGTTACAGAGTCTATTGAGTCTAATATCCAGAGAATCTTGGGTTCTTCCAGTTAAGCCAATTCTACAGAGTCAAGGGCCAGTTCGGCATCTGTTCCCAGAGAAGTTGAGTTTAGCAGCTTGGATTCTAAAGTCTCCCTGTTAAAAGCCAAGGGTTGCTCCTCGGAGGTTGTTAAAACCTTGTTACAAAGTCATAAACCTGTCACCAGGAGAATTTATTGCAAGGTTTGGCGAGTATTCCTTGGAAAACCATGGTTTAGCTGCCGACGCTTCTACTGCCCCACTGATATTAGATTTTTTCAGCATATTCTAGTTAGAGGACCTTCTCACTGTATTTCTTCTTGCAATAACTTCAGCCAGAAGGGTCAGAAAACTTTCTGTGATATCAGTTAAAGAGTTGTCTTTAGATCCACTCTAAATCCAACGTTTCTACCTAAAAAGGGCTTCAACATTTCGTAGGTCACAGGTCATAGGGGCCCCCTCATTTTGCCAAAACGCTAGTTCACCAAAAGAGCAAGAATATAATTAATTAGACGTTAGAACATGTCTCCTGGCATATCTGGAGGTTTTTAAGCAATGGTGCAAATCGAATAGCCTTTTATTGTTATTTTCTGGGGGTAGGAAAGTATTAGCAGCCTAAAGATCCTCAATAGCCAGATGGTTAAGACTATTTCCACAACCTATGGGCTGTCGAATTCGCCCCTTCCTTCCATTATTTAGGCTTGTTGTACACAATCCCTAGCAGTTTTCTGGGCTGAAAGAGCGGGTGCCTCAATTAAAGAGATTTGCAGAGCAGCTGCATGGTCTTCCTCTGATACCTTGGCAAAACATTACAGATGGGATCTCCTGTCCAGCCAAGACTGCAGGTTTGGAAAAAAAAAGTCAGTTGACACCCCCGCCCCCCAAGGTATGCACCCTTTTTATTATCTCACTTTATTTCTGTTAGACTGTCCCAGATATCATTTGGGAAAATTGGGGTTGCTGACCGGTAACTTCCTTTCCGAGAATATCCGGGACGGTGCATACCACAGTCTTAATTACTAACACAGTGCTCGCTTTGGCCTTGGTTTGATCTCTTGCACAGAACTGAGGTTCAGGGGGGTGGGAGGGACTTTTAATTGCTATCGTATTTGTGTGTCTTGCAAGAGGAGGAGATGCATGCTCTTGTGGTGGACCATCCCGGATATTTTTTTAAAGGAACTTACCGGTAACTAACCCCAATTTTTATCTGAGATTTACTGTAGCATCATCAGGATCAGCACAGATTTAGGTGTATGTCAAATCTTAAAGTGGAAAAAATATAAAGCGGAATTTTAGTTTCCCGGGTTTTGTCCCGTTCCCCAGGGCAACGATGGGGATGCCCCGCTGTGTGAAACCCCCCAGAACGTCGCTATACACTTGCCTCTTCCTCGTTCCATTGGCACTTGCACAGACTCTTCTTCAGCTAGAGCCATCTGCCATGACTGTCATTCCACAAAGCACTCTTATTGCGCGCTGCTGCTGCTGCGACAGCGGACGCTCTCTATACTCAACAATGAGAGCCGGTTGCCGAATGACACGTCACAACAGACGGCTTTTATTGGACGAGAGCCTGTGCATGCGTCGTTGGAGCGGGGAAAGTGTTTACAGGCACAGAACAGGGCATCCTGAAACAGTTTGTGGCCGGCCCTGGAAACTTTTAGATTTCAGGGCTTGCCCGGGTGGGTTCTTTTAAAGTCCCTGTCCCGGCAGTACATGAAATGGCACTTGCCTGCCAGCCCACAGGCTCAGTCGGCTAAGGTTCTACAGCCTGCTGTCCTCAGGTTTCAGTGCTGCAAGCTCTGATGCTAACAGCACAGTTCTCCCCACCACACCCCCCTCGTTTGCGTTTCCCGCTGTCCGGTCATGTGGAGGCATAATGCAAGTCTGATCTAAAGCTTTCCAAGTGTATTTGAATTAAACGTGGGACTGAGCAGGGCCAGAGGAGAGGCGTGCTGTCAGCATGGGTTGGCAGTGTTGAAACTTGTAAACGGGAATTTTTTGACTGCCTTTTATCTTTTAATCGGCTCTATGCTAAACTGACCATTTTTGCAGCTGGACAAATTTGGAACGCTTAACAAATCACTAGGTTTATTTTCAATAGCAACAACATTGGCCACACATTATACAATGTTGTCGCTATCAAAAATGGACCTAGGGATTTGTTAGGCTGTCACAATTTTATCGTCCTAAATTTGTCCCTCTGAAAAAGTGGTCAGCTTATTATGCCAAAATTGCACCTAGAACATGGCTTACAGGTTGACAGTTTTTGACTACAACCTTCCTGCTCCAATATAAAAGGTTGCTGATTCCAGCCTGCTGGAAAACTGGCAGGTCTGGGGTAGGAAAAACGGATTCAGTGACACCGTCTTTAATGTTGTTTTAAGTCATTGTCCAGGTACCCTATAACCAAGTTTTTATTTTAAATGAAGTTTGCAATGCAATACTGATTTCTACACTTCTGAAGTGGTGGGAGTTTCCTCATGCTTGTTCTAGCATGAGGCTTTCCTTTACGGTGCAGGGGGAGGTGGGAGACCTCAGAGGATTGACAAGAGGGGGAAAGTAGAGGTTGGTTGGGGGGCGGGGGGGGATTGAGGCATAAAATCAGAATGGAGGGACGATCCCCTCCCAAGGGCCAGCCTCAGCATTCCACCAGCTGCTCCGCACTTCTGCGCTTGGCCTATTTCAATGAGTGACACGGACACACACAACCACAATCGACAAGGATGCCTGCCACCTACATTTAGCTTTCTGTGCCGCAAAGAAAGCTGATTGGAAGAGAGCTGTCAATGCGCCATAGAATAGGTAAAAATAATCGGCTTTTTTTGTTGTGCACACATCCCAAATCCGGATGGCCCTGGGCAATACCTGGGAAAGTGAAAATCCCTGGGTTTGTTTCTCCTTAAAGTATTCACTTTTATCCCTGAAGAATCTAGTTTATGAAACGTTCAACTTAACTCTTCTCCCCGCCCTCCTGTGATCAAACCCATTCAATGTCAGTCACTGCCATATAGCCGTCAGTGAATGAAATGGTCGTGCTCGGTTACTTTGATAATTGAGGGCGTGGCTGAGTGGGGGCGCTGCGGTATTCTGTCGGGACCGGTTTTTGTTTTTTTTTTATTCCTCTGGAGTAGGGCTGAAAAGCTTTAATATCTTTTTCTCTTTTGTCTACACATGGTCTATAATAAAATTCTCTCTACATTGCAGATGCGCTTCAGAACCTGGTTGGACAGCAGAATGCGCGTCATGGTATTATTAAGATATTTAATGCACTTCAAGAAAACAAAGCAAATAAGCATCTACTTTATGTAAGTAAATGCCACTTTCTTGTCTTGTTTTTGCAGTATGTATTTAAGCTATATGCATTTCATGAGCCCTAAAGACCTCTTTTACACATAGCTGAAAAACTTTCCATTTTAACAATATAACAAAATCAGAGTCTCATTTTTGTCCCTCCCCCAGCACTGAGGCAGAATGGGTTAAAAAAAAAAAAACAGACCTTATCTGCTAACTGCATTCAGCACTTTTCTCCACTCCAGGGATGTTTTACAGAGTAGCATCCCCCACTCTGTGCATACACCTACCAGCTAATTGATTTCAATGGGGGAGGCAGAGCATGCACAGAGCAGGGAACTGCCAGGAGAAGCAACTGCTGTATGTGCTGCTGCAGGGTCCAGAAAAGGTTTTCTCAGCCCTTTCATTCCAAGGCACCACCATCAGCAACGCATCGCTTAACATAGCTGTAGGCAAGGACTGCAAGAAAAGCAAGCTAGGGTCCTCCCAGCCTATATAGGGCAGGCCTTGCACTTGACGGGACTGTGAAGAGAATCAGGATTATATTTCTTTACTTCCAGTCTTGCTTTGACAGTGCTGATTGGAGGCTTTGACTACTGTCTGCCTCCCAGCCGCTCACCCTCTGCACTTTATTGGAGACCCCACTTGGATGCCTGAAGTCTGTGCACACTGGTCAGGTAACCGTGCCTGGGGTTTTGATTTGGCGCTTCGAGGGTCAGGACCCTGCTCCAGCACGGTACCTGATCGTAGGGTTGGACAGGCCCTGCTTTGTGTTGCCTTCCCATTCGGTCCCTTTCCCTGGGCTTCTCCCCCTTCAGTGTGCCTGCCTGCCTGCCCTGGTTGTGGTGTGCTCTCTCCCCCGTTGCTGCAGTGGGGGCACAAGCTAATTGGCCGGGCTCCCACAAGTTTTTCTTTATTTACCGACATGCTGGCAGCACTCAAGCTTGAGCTAGGCTGCCAGTGTAGGGGGTACAGGGCATCATGGCGGGGGCGTGGCTTATGGCCATCGGCCTGCCAATGGAGACTCTGGGAGGGGTGTGGCTTCCAGCCTTCTGACCTGTGAGAATAGAGGGGACGGGGCTACTGCATTCATGCAGGCTGTGGCTCCACCCCCCTCTTCTCTTTCAGCATGAGGTACCGCCATTTTGAAAAGGTGACAGAGGTTCCTCCTGATGCCTGGTAGACCTGAGACTCCCCCTGTCACTGCTGCTGGCCTGCTCTGCTTCTGCTGAACTTCTGTCGGCTGAGGATCGTTCCAGTGCGCCGCCATCCCGCTTTGTTTTCCACCTTGGTAAGGTAGGGCTCTCCTAGGGACACAGCTTCTTGCCTCATCAGCTCAGAAATTTGATGTGTGTTTTTTTTGTCCTCTAGGTTGGGGGTGCGGAAGGTGCTACATCCTTTCCGTGTGGGTTGATCTCAGTTGCTGGGTAGTGTTATTTTTTTCTGTATCGTATGGGCAAGTTGGGCCACGGGTGACAGGCAGGGAGGTGTGGGCCTAGCACACCAGCTGTACTGGCAAGCGATCAGGACTGCCATCTTACCATGTCAGAGGCACTGGCGTTTCGTACCTTAACAGAGGGTGGTGCTGCGTGTCCCATATGCCAGGCACCCAAAAAAAAAGGTCTGGCTAAAGCAGTGGTCGGCTGACGCTGCTTCCAAAAAGACGCTTACTGCCCTCCCCTTTTCTGGGGGTAATTCTTTCGGTGAACCTCTGGATGACCTGGTCAGGAAGATCACAGGAGGGAAATCAACTAGGCTTCCACAGAAGCGGATACAGGGTCTCGTTTCAGAATTTCCATCTCTTCCGGAGGTTCAGAGGATCTACTGACTCCAGACACTGCAAGGACAATTAGGGGAAGAGGAAACCACAGGAAAAAGCCCAAGCCCTCAGCCAAGCCCACTCAGGGTCGACTGGGCGCCTCACTTGACTGGGTGGGAGGGAACGGCTGCTGCACTACACACCATTGTGGGTCCGGGAAGTTGTCTCTTAAGTGTACAAGATTAAGTTCTGGACCAGGCCTCCACACCGATACCTTGACAACTTGCTCATCAGGGCGCCCTCACTGCCAGAAGTGCTGCCGGGTGTCAGGAAGGTGCTGTCCACGCTGGAACTCTTTGGATGGATTATCAGCTACCCCAAGTCCCAGGTGGTCACCTCCAGGGTGGCAACCCACCTGAGAATGATGTTGGATACTCGCCTGAACCAGGTCCTTCTTCCGGTGCAGAGGTGCCGGGCTCTGCAGGAAGGGGTGTGGTCTCTGTTGGCGGATGACCACCCCACGGTCTGACATTCCATGGGCCTAATGCTATCCACCGTTGAGGCTGTTCTGTGCGCCCAGTTCCACTCCAGGCCGATATAGCTGCTGCTCCTGGCTCAGTGGAACAGAACAGTCTTACCTGCCGGTTCGGTGGGTCATCCTGACCACAGATGCCAGTCTGACGGGGTGGGGTGGCGTTCTGGAGGACCAGATGGTCCAGGGTCGCTGGTACCAGCGGGAGCACTGTCTCCCAATCAATTCTGTTGGCCCTCAGGCATTGGACTTGCCAGCTCCAAGGCCTCCCTGTCAAGGTACAGTCAGACAACTCCACAGCTGTGGTCTACATAAACCATCAAGGTGGCGGAGCTTCATGTTACGTACATCTCGGCGATCCACATTTCTGGGGTGGAGAATTAGCAGGACGATTATTTGAGCAGGCAGGGTTGGACCCGGGGGAATGGTCCCTTCACCAGGACGTGTTCCAAGCCCTCTGCAACTGGTGGGAGGGGCCGGAAGTGGACCTCTTCGCATCTTGCACACAACCGAAAGGTCCAGAGGTTTGCAAGACCCCCTGGCCACGGAGGTCCACACGCTGGCCATCCCCTGGTCAGGGTACAGCCTGCTATATGCATTCCCACCCCTGCCGCTACTGGCCGCGTCTTAAAAAAAGGTCAACAGCGAATGGATTCCCATCATCTTTCTCGACCCTCACTGACCCAGAAGGGTGTGGTTCACTGATCTGGTAAGCCTAGCAACAGAGCCCCCATGGCTACTCCCCAGCTGTCCAGATCTTCTACAGCAGGGTCCTCTGCGGCACCCTAAATCTCGAGCACTGGCTTTAGCGGCTTCAATCATCCTCTAGAATTTACTACAGGACTTGGAGGGCCTTCAAAGGGCTACTCCTGTTGGAGGATCTCATTGCCCAGGATACTGAAATTTCTGCAGAAGAGCCTGCAGTCCAGCACCCTTAAAGGCCAGGTCTCGTCCATTTTTTTCCAAAGACCCATTGCGGAGCACAGATTAGTCCGTACGCCCATGCAGGGAGCTGCGCATGTTCGTCCTCCTAGACATCCGTTGATCCCACCCTGGGATCTCAACCTGGTCCTATCGGCACAGGGGCCCCCCTTTTGAGCCCATGGCGGAGGCCTCTCTGACAGCGCTAACTTTAATGGTGCTGCCACGTTGGTGATTCACCACGCACTCTACCAGGGCGATTGCCATGTCTTCGGGCCTTCCTTCACCAGGCATCAGCGGACCATGTGTGCAAGGTGGTGACCTGGTCCTCCCTTCACACCTTCACCAAGTTTTACCAAGTTGAAGTCCGGCCATCGGCCGATCCTGCTCTGGGACATAAGGTGTTGCAGAGAGTGGTGAACCTTGCCAGGGGTCTAGTCTTAAGGTTTCAGTTCTGCGTTCCTGGTTTTGTTAGCGCAGGTCGTAACACGGTCCCATACTTAACAAGGATACTGCTTTGGGATGTGCCAGTTGTTGCTGAGGGTAGTGCCCCAGACGAGAAAACACTTAAAACACTTAATCACTCATTGTGCCCCCTGTGGCCTAGCGAAAAGACTGCTGCTGCCATAAGGTACCATTAGATCTATATCCAATTAAGCCGGCGCCTCCGTTCTTTTTAGCCAAAATCTTGCCTATTGCAAGATTTTCGGAAGATCAGGAGCCAGGCCGTCTCTTAAGCCTAACACCCCCCACAGTCAGCACGTGCACTTGTTGACAGTCCTTCATTCGCCGCTGGTTGCCTGTTGTGCATCAAGCTTCTGCTTGCACATGCTCAGTAGCAGTACAAGCATGAGCTTGACGCACAATCAACAGCTGCTACTGCGCCTGTGCAATAAATCTCAGAGGCGCAGGATCGTCTGTGAGGAAACCAAGATGGCGGCGTGCTTGTGAGGACTATGGGCTTGTGGGGACTATGGACTATAAGAGGAAGCGGAGCACAAACAAGAGCAAACAGGTCAGCATTTTTTAATACTATGGATCGATGGGGTACCTGACTTGGGAATGAAACACCTGAAGTGTTGCCTGGAATTCCGCTTAAAGGCTTTGGTGTTAAATTTACTTGCCTAAGCTGAGAATACTGTGAGAGCTGTAAAAAAACTTTGAGATTATTATATAACTAAAATGAAAAACATGGCATGCTGCTCTAGAAAATGAATGGGGGTGGGCATCCTGCAGTCAGTAGCACTTAAGTTATTTGTTGAATTACATGTTCCAACTATTGGGCTCATACACTGAAGTAGGGGGCAAACCTAAAGGAGCACCATATTGGGGCATAAAGATTGCAAATGTGTGTGCAGCTGAGGGTTGGAAGAAGCCAGAAGTTTGCAAATATCCTTAATCCTGTAGGAGGGGCTCTTCCAAAAGTGGACTAATGTGCTTACCTACCAACGAGGCACCCAGATTTTGTGGTCATTGGGTGGGGACCAGTGGCTACTTCAGCTGCACAGCCTTGCTACAGCTTTAGTTTCCACTATGTTAACAAGGCTGTGGTTGTGTTGTGTTGTTGTGGTGTTGCAGTGGAACAAAACCCTGTGAGCCAGCCATTGGCCTTCCCCTGCGGCATCTCTAATCTGGATGTCCCGCTGTGTGAGCCCCTCCCACCCTGGCTTCCAAGGCAAGGTAAACCATTCCTGGCCCCATCCCCAGCATCTCAGGGCTGGCCAAGCTGTAGCCATAAGCCGGGCATTAATATGCACGGTCTACTGTGCTGATTGGACAAGAGCCCTCGCATGCACCATGTGATCAGGGAAAGGTTTTTATGGGCAATTCGGAATGTTACACATAGTGGGGCTCCTCAAATCGAAATGCCCCTGGAACAAGAATCAAAACCTGGGATATTAAAAAAAAAAATGTTTTGTTTCTCTTTAAGGAGCTGAGGACACTGATTTTAAGTGGCATTCATGTGTGGAGGCTGCAGCAGCCCTGGGAACTGGTTGTTGTGCAAATGGGTTGGGTATCACTTATGGGTAATATGATGGGTAGAGCCCTATAGCATCTGCCAGCCCTGTTCTTAAGAGGTGCACCCCTGCAGCCTCCTCCTTATTGTGCTGCACACCATGTACCTGCTGGGTGCTCCCTGCAGCCTCTTATCCCCTTCTCATCTGAGACTCGGACTGGCCTACTGGGTTACCAGGAAATCCCCTGGTGGGCCCTATTGAGAGATTTGGGCTGTGTCCTCTCTCCCCCCTCCTCCTTACCTGTTGGGTGCCTCCTGCAGCAACACACACACATTCAAGCTCACCTTTTTTCCATTGAAAAAAATATTCAATATTACACTAAATTCTACACTAAAATCATTTTTACCCTAAATCACTTATCTAAATGTAGTCAACAAGCCTTTTTTTTTTATTTAGGTGCTAATGGAAGTCTTTCTACTAGAACTATGTCCAGAACTAAGGAGCCACTTAGAGCAGCTGAAAGTTGGACAATCCTCCGACAGCACAAAGTGAACCACTACTTCTAATGTCTGTGTCACAATAGACATGCTACTTATTTCCTCTTTTCCATAGAGGGCTGACTGAGGACTACTTGCACTCCTGTGTCTTTCCCCCGTTTTTATTTTCATTAAAATGGTTGGGGAAACCATTACTGTATTGTAGAAGTAAGAAGGCGATGCTGCTCCGTTACCAGTCTTATTTATGAAATAAACTCGTCACTTGGTAACAGTTCTCTAAATCATGATACGAGGGCAGGAAACATTGACTGAATTGGGACAGTTATGGCGCTGGACGTTTCATGAGATGGTGACAAACGATTGAATGTTGTACAGATCATTTCCTCATTGAGGATTCTGAACATTCCTTTAATGTTTCCAGTGTATTGAAGAATGTTTTGTGCAATACTTTACGTAATGTTATTGTGAATATTTTATTCTTTATTGCTTTTATTTTTACCAAAGATTGCCCATTATTTAAAATATTTGTAAGCAATAAAAACAAAAAAAGAATGTGTGTCTTCTGCCTCTTGTTACATGATACGTTCATTCAGTCAAGCAATATGTAGTCTTACACCATGAGCCAAGAGCTCACTGTGAAAACTCATGGGATGCAATAGCTGAAGACCACTAACCTTCCTGAGCCTGCTGCAGTTCTTCTGCTGCTTCACTGGCATTAACATGAGCACAAAAACTAAACACTGGGAGCTTCGTGGCATCTGTTTCCAATGTGAGCATCTGCATCCAGGCCTAGAGTAGTGGAGACATGATTTATATATCGCAGAGTTTTGTGGAGTAGGAATAATTATTGGGTTGTTTTTCAGGGGTTGGCCTTGGGTCCCTCTGTTCCAGTGAAAGGAAATCTTATTGCCTCAGCAAGTAACACAGTTACATGACTCTAACTTTATGGGCTCTGTATTCTAAGTATGTCACACACCCCACTTCAAGATATCCATAACACGTGGGTAATACTGACCTGAAGAGGGCGTTCTGCAGAGATGATAGGGAAAAAGAAAGCCCCTCCCGGTCCACAAATACCTGGGACCTCCCACTCATCACCCAGTCTTCCATCTCTGCAGACGGCGAGCAAGTCAGAAGATGATGCCTCCTCCTTGCACAGGGGGACTTGAGGTAGCCGGGATTATTCCCGGCCCGCGTTTTATTCTATTTCCACCCAGATGCCACTTATCCTTAACTTACATGCCTCCCAGCCTTGGCTGAGGTCTGGGCGACGGTAGAATGGCACATTAGGTGCCCAGGAGCTAAGCTCCACCGTGAGACCCTGTTTCAGAGGGTAGGCGGTGATCCGGGCTGGTGACCCCGGTTTGGGATGCCCTGTCCCTCGGCCATTTCTCCCCTAGTATGTTCCCCTCTTCGGATGCCCTTCTCCTGGTGGGGGGGGGGGGGGGGGGATGAGGGCCCACTTTTATCCATTAGTAGCATGAGGTGTGTGTTGTGATTTGGTGTTTTCACTTTAACTGGGCAGCCACCGTGGGCTGCGCTTTTTTGCTAGGTACAGCTGAGGAGATCTCTCTCCTCAGCTGACGCTGGTGGCGGCGGGGCCGGGCGCAGGCGTGTCGCCGCGGGCCGCCCGTCTTCTGCTCCCTTCTGGAGGGAAGCAGAAGACGGGCGGCCCCGCAGGTGCGGTGCCTTCACATGCTGCAGGGAGGGGGGGCGCTGCGCGCTGTCGCCGCCCATCCTCCCCGCCTGTCGTCCGCCGTGTTACCGGCGCCGCAGCCTCTGTCATCGATGCGGCGCCGGTTATCGCTGAGCCTGTGACGTGCTTTCTCCCCTCACGATGTGTATAGGGGGTGGGGCAGGGTTTTCGGCGGGCTGCCGAGGCCCGCCCCCGTTAGGCAGGCGCCACTGCGGAGCCTGGCTGTGAATGGAGGGGGGGCGGGGCCACGCACGATCGCGCTCTCCCGCGCTGGCCACGCCCCCCTTCTTCTATCAGACCCCCTGCTGCTGCTTCAGGATCCTGGACGTGCGGTCGCCATCTTTTCTGGCTGGAACTGTGAGTGGCCCTGTGGGCCCCATTCTTTTCTTATTACTTCTCCCCTTTTTTTGTGTACATGTATTTATTGCTGGCCTTATTGTGTCTTGCAGGTAGACCTTCATTGGGTTAAGGGGTTCTCTCCCGGTCCTAGGGTCCCTGGGTTAAATTTACCTTATTCAAATCCTCCCACTTGGGACATTAAAGGGGCATCCCGGGTTGCGTATTCGCGTAATTCCCCCGGTCATAGCAACTGCACATAAGTTCACCATATGGAGGCATCCCCGGATACTGGGCTCGGGATCCCCTCGGGGCAATTCCGGAAGTGTATGTTGTGTGGGGTATCCATTACAGGGGACGACATACTTCTGTGTATACCCTGTGCACAGCAAACTATTACGCGGCAGTCCGGATCCCAGGCTTCTGGGTCAGCACCGCCGGTCGCTTCATCTCCTCCTCCCAGCTTGATACACACCCCGTGTGACGTTGTCATGGGTGGGGAGCTGCAATCTGAGATGTGCGCCAGATTGGCCAACCTTGAAAGATGAATCTCCAGTTCGGTCGGCCGTAAGGCTCCGGCTAAGAGAAAGCACTTGTCGCCGGCTCCGCCGGTGGATGACCTTGATGATTTTAATAATCTAGATTACTCTGATTATTCCCCGCTGGAGGAAGGGGAGGTTTATGACGATTCTGATAATTCTGACGATCAGCAGTTTGTTGGCGCTGACGCTGAGCTTGGGGACTTGGGGAGATCTTCGGATACTCCTAACGCTCTGGCTCAAATGTTTGAGGTTTTGGCTATTTCTCCTCCTGTGGAGGCTCCGCAACAGAAGGGTGAGTTTTTTGAGGAATCCAAGCCACCCTTGGAATTTCCTAATCAAAAGCATTTTGACAAAATTATTGCTAAGGAATGGGACCGGCCGGCTCGGCTCCCTGGTATTCCTCAGGGGTGGGATAAGAAGTATCCCTTCCCTTCGGATACCGTTAAGCGTTGGGCATCCCCCCCCCCCGAGGTGGATGCACCGGTTTTGGGGTTGTCCAACACTTCTGTGTTAAATAATCCCGATTGTTCCACCCTCAAAGACGGTGAGGACAAACGCATTGACCAAATGGCTTGTCACGGCTTTGCCAGCGTCGGGTCAGCCATGCGGCCTGTTTGCGCTTCGGCGCTGATGGTGGTGGCTGCCAGGTCCGTGGTCAGGGACCTGTTGACGTCTTCCGGGCTTCGTCCGGGTAGTGACGAGTTCCTTGCCCTTAAACGGTGTGAGTTGTTTTTGTCTTTTGTATTAGCCGCCTTGGATGACACTTTGATGATGTGTGGTAGGACGTCGGCTCTGCTGGTGACTATTCGGCGGTCGGTGTGGTTGCGCCAGTGGGCGGCCGATTTTATGTCCAAAAAGTCGCTGACGGCTCTACCTTTTGTTGGTTTACGGCTTTTTGGAGAGAAATTGGATTCTGTCACCAAGGGTGGTAGGTTACCTCAACGCAAGAAACAACGCCGTCCCTTTCGGGGGGGCGCCTTCCTTTACCCCCTCCTTTCGTGGGGCCAGATCTGGCAGGGGTTTTGCCTTCCCCTCTTCCAGAGGAGATTCCGGGAACAGGGGCAGAGGACGTGCCCGTCCAGGATACAGTTGGGGCTCTAAGCCCAAACCGGCTGCTAAGCCAGCTCAGCAATGAGGGGGCGCCCTCACCCATGCGGGTGGGGGGACGGCTGCGACACTTCTCCCAGGTCTGGGATCAGGAGGTCTCGGACAGATGGATCCGGGAAGTGGTGTCTTCCGGTTACAAGCTGGAGTTCGAGCTCCGCCCCCCTCCCAGATTTTTCAGGTCTCGGGTGCCTTCGGAACCTCTGGCCGCGCAGGGGCTCCTGGTGGCAGTAGAGAGTCTTCTGGACATGGCTGTCATTTGCCCAGTGCCCTCCTCAGACCAGGGCAGGGGTTTTTATTCCAATCTGTTCACGGTACCCAAGAAGGACGGATCGGTCCGACCCATCTTGGATCTGAAGTTTCTCAACAGGTTCATCCGGCCACGGAAGTTCCGCATGGAAACGCTGCATTCGGCTATTCACTCTCTTCGTCAGGGAGACTTTCTGACGTCCATAGACATCAAGGACGCTTACCTACACGTTCCGATCTTTCCAGCACACCAGAGGTTTCTCAGGTTCGTGGTGGTGGATCGGCATTTTCAGTTTGTGGCACTCCCTTTCGGTCTTACCTCGGCTCCTCGGGTGTTCACCAAGGTGTTGGCGGGGGTGATGGCTCTACTCAGGGTTCAGGGTATCCGCATTGTGCCCTATTTGGACGATCTTCTGATTATGGCTTCTTCCTTCAACCAAGCGGAGTTGGACACCAGAACGGTGGTATCCACTCTGGAGAGGTTCGGTTGGGTGATCAACTACCCCAAGTCCTCTCTTTCTCCGTCCAGGGTAGTGACCTTTCTGGGAATGTCTCTGGACACTTCGCAGGCCAGGGTGTTTCTGCCCCAGGCCAAGGTTCTTTTGATTCAGGAGTTGGTTCGGCTTCTCTTGTCGGCCCCTCATCCGGCCATCCGGCTAGGGATGAGGCTGGCGGGGTTGATGGTGGCCTCATTCGAGGCAGTTCCCATTGCGCAGTTTCACACAAGGGCGCTCCAGCTTCATCTGTTGAAGGTTTGGGACAAGTCTCTGCTATCGTTGGATCAGTCCTTCCAGATGACCCCCCGAGTCCGTCAATCCCTGCAATGGTGGCTGGGGTCTGCCAATCTGTTGAAGGGCAGATCTTTTCTGGCGCCGTGTTGGGAGACGGTCACCACGGATGCCAGTTTGTCAGGTTGGGGGGGTGTTTGGAAGGACCTTCAGTTTCAGGGTCTGTGGGGCCCGCAGGAGGCTCACGAGCCCATCAATGTTCTGGAGTTGAGAGCCATCAGGTTGGTTCTGTTTCGCTTGACTTATCAGTTGCAGGGCCTGCCAGTTCAGGTTCGGTCGGACAACCGGACGGCGGTTGCTTACATCAATCACCAGGGAGGGACTCGCAGCAGGAGTGCCCTCAGGGAAGTATCTTTGATTCTGGACTGGGCGGAGAGCCACGTCCCGTGTATCTCAGCGGTCTACATTCCGGGAGTGGAGAACACGGAGGCGGACTCTCTGAGCAGGTCCTCCTCTCGCCAGGGGGAGTGGTCTCTCAGTCCCCAGGTGTTTCGTTCGATTTGCCTCAGGTGGGGGTTCCCGGCGGTGGACCTCTTTGCCTCTCGTCACAATCACAAACTTCCGGTATTTGTGTCTCTCTCGCAGGATCCACTGGCTCTGGCAGTGGATGCCATGTCTCTGAACTGGAGGGATCTGGGGTTTCTTTACCTGTTCCCTCCGTTTCCAATGGTAGCCAGAGTGGTGCGCAAG
The DNA here is from genome assembly GCA_027917425.1 of Gastrophryne carolinensis. NCBI lineage: Eukaryota > Metazoa > Chordata > Amphibia > Anura > Microhylidae > Gastrophryne > Gastrophryne carolinensis. The sequence continues at coordinate 121,760,405 of CM051234.1, read as the reverse complement.
CTGGCCCTGGTGGCACCAAGGTGGCCAAGGCAGGTTTGGTTCGCAGACCTGGTAAGACTGGCAGAGGATCAGTTCGTTCTGCCTCTACTGCCGGACCTGCTCACCCAGGGTCGGCTACGCTATCCCAATTTACCATCGCTGGCTTTGACGGCGTGGCTGCTGAAACCGCCATCTTGAAGGAGGAAGGTCTTTCTGATGCGGTGATTCAGACTCTTATTAGCGCCAGGAAGCGGTCTTGCTCTACTGTTTACTATAGGACCTGGAGGTCCTATATTGACTGGTGTGAAGGTAGGTCTTTCCCGTGTCGGGAGTTTTCCATTTCCAGGATTCTGGAGTTTCTTCAACATGGTCTGGATCTGGGGCTCCAGCTTAGTACCTTGAAGGGGCAGGTTTCTGCCCTGGCGGTGTTCTTTCAAAGGTCCTTTGCACTTCATCCCTTGGTCAAGACTTTTTTCCAAGGGGTTACGCATGTTCGACCTCCTAGGAAGCCCTTGGTTCCAGTTTGGGATTTGAACCTGGTTCTTTCTGCTCTTCAGGGTCCCCCGTTTGAGCCCTTGAATGAGATTGCTTTGTCTTCACTTACTCAAAAGGTGGCGTTTTTGGTGGCTATCACTTCGGTTAGGCGTGTTTCTGAGTTGGCAGCTTTGTCCATTAAAGCTCCGTACTTCGAAAGGCATCAGGACAAGGTTGTCTTTCGTTTCAAGCTGGATTTTCTTCCTAAGGTGGTTTCTGCCTTTCATCTGAATCAGGACATTGTTCTGCCTTCTCTATGTCCTAATCCTAGCAACGACAAGGAAAGGGCGCTGCATTCCTTGGATGTAGTTCGTGTTGTGAAATACTATCTGGTGGTTACGTCTTCCTTTCGTAAGACTGATGCCTTTTTTGTGGTGCCCTTTGGACCTAGGAAAGGTTTGGCACCTGCCAAATCTTCCATTAGTAAATGGATTCGTCAGGCCATCATTGGGGCCTATTCTGCCAAGGGGAGGAGTCCCCCTTTTCGTGTTCCTGCTCATTCTACTCGTGCGGTTGGAGCGTCCTGGGCTTTTCAGCACCAGGCCTCGGTTGAGCAAGTTTGTAAGGCCGCTACTTGGTCCTCTGTTCACACTTTTTCCAAGTTTTACAAGGTTGATGTTCGGGCCTCAGCGGATGCTGTTTTTGGCCGCAAAGTTCTGCAAGCTGTTGTGGTTTGAGCTGTGCCTTGTTGCCTTGTTTTGGATCCCCGCCCTTTTATGGACACTGCTATTGGATGTCCCACGTGTTATGGATATCTTGAAGCGGGGTGTGTGACATACTTAGAATAATACCATTTTGTGAAATACTCACCTGTAAAATGGGTATTATAAGTATGTCACACACCCCGCTTCACCCGCCCTTCTTGTATTCTGGATCCTTTATATTGTGAACTTTGCGTTGCTTTGGTTTATATTTGCCTCTTCCTGGTCCCTTACCTTACTGCTTTCTTTATACTGGGTGATGAGTGGGAGGTCCCAGGTATTTGTGGACCGGGAGGGGCTTTCTTTTTCCCTATCATCTCTGCAGAACGCCCTCTTCAGGTCGGTATTACCCACGTGTTATGGATATCTTGAAGCTTGGTTGGATGAGTTTAGTGCAGATTAATTTGAATGGCCCATGGCCCTGACCTCAACCCTGATGAACACTGTAAGGATCTGCTGGGTGATGTAGATCACACCTGTCCGGTTTTGGGGCTCCCTGGGTTTGAATCGGCCTGATCAAAGAAACTAAGGTCTGGGACAGGTTTTATGGGCACACGCTTGAAACTGGTGAAGATTTCTGGAAGTCGGAGGAATCTAAGAATATACAGGGTTGGTAGTACAAAGAATAGCTGCAGTAGGTAGAGCTGACGGCCTAGAATCTCTCTGTAGATGAGACACACGTGGACTGGAAACAAATTTGCATCTGCTAGTTATGTGTCCACAAAGAATGCTCCAACAATCTTCGATGGCCAAGTTAAATAGCTGGGTAAGAGGTGGTGGGACAGATGAAACATAATAGACAGAAGACTAAGGCTCTGTTCACACTTCTGCACTGCATTAAGGACAAGCGTTTTGGAAATATGCCAAAGGGGCATTGTATCAAAACAAACACTGTGCCTTTGATGCATTAGAAATGTGTTTGTGTTGTGTTTTTAAGGCTCTATTCGCACCTCTCCACTTGCGCTGCATTGGGCAACGCAGTCACAATGTAATAATGGGCAGCATTTTCCTTTGCATTGTGACTGTTGCCCAACGCAGTGCAAGCGCAGGGGTAACGCAAATGGTAATGCAGGTACACTGCATGTGTTAAAGGATATGATTACAGATGTCCCCCAGATTAACAAACATTCAAATAGTCTGCCATTTGTCTATGCCCCATGAATACAATAGACTATATTGACACCTAGCACATCTATATTCACATATGTTTACACCTAGCTGCCAACTACCTCAATAGCTGGGGGTGTTTATACGTGCGTTGCCATAGATCTCTATTGACATGTGGAGGGGATATGCTTAGCAACAGCACCACCATTTTGATCTCCTACGCCATTTTAATATTTCTAGTATGTCGCACACCCCACTTCCAAATATTCAGAGGGCGATCTTGCAGAGATGACATGGAAAAAGGAGCCCCTCCTGGTCCATAAGTACTGGGTTCCTACCACTATTCCTCAGTCTTTTCGTCTCTGCAGTCGGCGAAGCATTCAGAAGATGACTCTACTTCAAGCTGCAGGTAGCCGGGTTTGCTCCCGGCCCTTTTTTTCTCTATTTCTGTCTGAAACTCTTTAAACCTGTTTGGTTTTATTGTATGCCTCCCAGCCCTGGCTGTATGGTTCAGGCAAAGGTGGAACACACCTTCTGGTGTATACAGGAGTTTTACTACTCCGTGAGACCCAAATGTGGGTAGGCGGTTTCCGGGTTGGTGTTCCCGGCATGGGATGCCCCTGTCCCTTTATAATCCCCTTGTGCCTAATGGGTGCATTTCTATCCTCTCCCCTTTAGTTCTCCTTTACCCTGCTGGGGTAAAAAGGAGGGGGGGGGGCGTTATCTGGGCTTATTTGTCACCACAAATAATAAAAAAATGTAAAAAAAAAATAAAAAAAGATATATAAAATAAATCTTTATTACATATATATTATGTATGTTTACTATACTATTTAATAGGATATGTTTTATTTAGATTTTCCTATCTCTGTCTAGGCAGCATTCTTTTTTGCTTACCTCTCTTTGTTTCTGGCTGTGTTCAGATTTGAATTTCCCTCCATTCTTGGTCATGTGATTCTGGGGGTGGGCGGGGCTTAGGCACACAGCATCATTTCATTCCCAGAGCACCTTGGTGTGCTCTCTTTGTCTGCCTGGCTCCTGCTGCTTTCGTATGGTCTTCCCTCATGGTGCGAGCTGATTTCCTGGTGCTGTGAGTACCCCTCAGCTTGCTAAAGGGAGTTTCTAACATAGTAACATAGTATGTAAGGCTGAATAAAGACTTTAGTCCATCCAGTTCAGCCTGTTTAACTCCTTCCAGTGGTCTAGTAGCCATAGCTGGAAATGTTATTACATGCCAGGAAGGCATCAAGGCCACTTTTGAACATTTTTAATGTATCCCTCATTACTACCTCCTCTGGCAGCGAGTTCCATAGTCTCACTGCTCTTACAGAGAAGAATCCCCTCCTATGTCGGTGGAGAAAGCACCTTTCCTCTAACCTTAGTGGATGCCCCCGGGTTATGGTTACACTCCGGGGTATAAATAGATTGTGGGACAGATCCTTGTATTGACCCCGAATATATTTATACATAGTTATTAGATCACCCCTCAATCGTCTTTTTTCTAGACTAAATAAACCTAACTTGGACAATCTTTCCGGGTACTCTAGCCCCCGCACTCCTTTTATTAACTTTGTTGCCCTTCTTTGAACGTGCTCCAGTTCTGATATGTCCTTCTTAAGCACAGGTGCCCAGAACTGTACACAGTATTCCATATGGGGTCTGACCAGTGACTTGTACAGGGGTAAAATGATGTTCTGGTCATGAGCACCTATGCCCCTCCTGATGCACCCCATGATCCTATTTGCCTTGGCAGCAGCTGCCTGGCATTGATTACTACAGTTGAGCTTATTGTCAACTAAAACCCCTAGGTCCTTTTCCATTGTTGTTTTACCAAGTGTTTCTTTATTTAGTGTGTAATCATGACACAGATTTCTCCTTCCCATGTGCATAACCTTACATTTATCTGTGTTAAACTTCATTTGCCATTTAACTGCCCATGCTTCCAATTTATCTAAATCTGTTTGTAGTTGCCTGTTGTCCTCCTTTGTTTTAATTACTTTACTCAGCTTAGTATCATCTGCAAAGATTGAGACTTTACTGTTTAATCCATACCCAATGTCATTTATATATATATTGAAGAGAATTGGTCCCAGAACTGACCCTTGTGGTACTCCACTGGTAACAGTGACCCAATCTGAGTGTGTACCATTTATAACCACCCTCTGCTTCCGATCACTAAGCCAATTTCCCACCCATCTGCACACGTTTTCCCCCAGTCCAAGCATTCTCATCTTTTGTACCAGCCTTTTATGTGGCACAGTATCAAATGCTTTAGAAAAGTCAAGATATGATATCCAATGACTCCCCCTGATCCAATCTTGAACTTACCTCCTCATAAAAGCTGATCAGGTTTGTCTGGCAGGAGCGATTCCTCATAAATCCATGCTGATATGGATTAATAAGGTCATTTTCCCCAAGGTGCTCCAGGATAGTATGCCTTAAGAAACCTTCAAACAGCTTGCCCACCACAGATGTTAAGCTTACTGGTCTGTAGTTCCCAGGTTCCCCCCTAGATCCCTTTTTGAATATTGGCGCCAATCCATCGGAACAAACCCTGTAGTTATGGAATCCACAAATATTAGAAATAACGGCTTGTCTATTACTGTACATAACTCCCTTAAAACACGAGGATGTATGTCATCTGGTCCCGGTGATTTATCGATTTTCATCTGCTTGAGACGGTGCCGGACTTCTTCCTTGGTTAGACCAGTGACATTTAATGGAGGGTTTCGGTTATTCCCCTGCATTTCACTCGGCATGTCAAATTCTTTTGTGAATATAGAAGCAAAGAAGTTGTTAAGCAAATAAGCTTTCTCCTCATTTCCCTCTATAGGGGTCCCATCCTTGCTTTTCAGGGGGCCCACACCCTCAGGTTTGTACCTTTTACGGTTTATGTAGCTAAAGAATAATTTAGGGTTAGTTTTACTCTCTTTCGCGACCAGTCTTTCTGTCTCCAGCTTAGCTGCCCTTATCTGTTGTTTACATTGTTTATTTTCTTCTTTATAGTTTTTTAACGCTTACGCTGTCCCTTCCTGCTTTAAACGTTTAAATGCCTTTTTTTTGTTGTTTATTGCCCCCTTAACCTTTTTATTTAGCCACATCGGTTTACATGTGTGTCTAATAGTTTTATTCCTGTAAGGTATATATCTGTCACACTGAAAATTAAGTATTCCTTTGAAAGTATCCCATTTAGCGTCCATGCTTTTGTTCTTAAGGACATTTTCCCAGTCAATGCAGTGTAGGGCATCTCTAAGTTGGTCAAACTTTGCCTTTTTGAAGTCCCGCGTTTTTGTGACTCCTTGATAAGGCACCCTAGTGACTGCTAATTGGAAATTAATGATATTATGATCACTGCTTCCAAGGTGTCCCCCAACCTGTACCTTTATTACTTTGTCTGGTACATTGGTTAGTATTAGGTCCAATATGGCTTTCCCCCTTGTTGGAGCTTGTACTTGTTGGGAAAGGTAGCCATCTTTTGTTTTAGATAAAAAACTATTACTTTTCTGCGAAACACATGTTTCAGCATCCCAGTCTATATCTGGGTAAAGTCCCCCATAATCACTACCTCATTTATTTTAGCGGCTATATCTATTTGCCTTAGCATCATATTTTCTATGGATTCGGATATATCTGGAGGTTTATAGCAAACCCCCATCAGTATTTTATTTTTGTTTCTCCCTCCATGTATTTCTACCCATACCGACTCCACATGGTCATTCCCCTCACATATATCCTCCCGCAGAGCAGGCTGTAGAGAGGATTTTACAATTAAGCAGACTCCACCCCCTTTGCGTTTGTTACGGTCCCTCCTAAACACACAGTATCCCTGTAAATTTACTGCCCAGTCATAGCTTTCATCCAGCCAGGTCTCTGTTACCCCCACAATATCATATTGTTCTTCTGTTATTATCAGTTCTAGTTCATCCATTTTATTAGTCAAACTTCTAGCATTTGTAAGCATGCATTTCAAATGCTTATGAGAATTTTGATAATTTTGTATATTGCCCTTATTCCTGCTAGATGTGCTAACCCCTCCCCCCTCTCCACCCCCAGTTTCATGTCTACACCCACTGTCACTTTCTTTCCTAACTTCCCCTTTGTAATAGCTTTTACCCTCCCCCCCAATGCTCAGTTTAAACACTCCTCTAACCTTTTAGCCATCCTCTCCCCCAGAACAGATGCACCCTCCCCATTGAGGTGCAACCCATCCCTGCCAAAGAACCTGTAGCCCACTGTGAAGTCGGCCCAGTTCTCTAAGAACCCAAACCCCTCCTTTTTACTCCAATTTTTGAGCCACCTGTTTACATCTCTAATCTCCCGCTGCCTCTCTGGTGTGGCTCTTGGTACTGGTAGTATTTCTGAGAATACTACAGTTGAGGTCCTTGCCTTAAGCTTACGGCCTAAGTCTTCAGCTATTTCTGTTAGCGTGTTAGGACCAGCAACCTCAGTCGCTGGATCAGTCCTTCCAGTTGTCCTCCCGTGTACGGCAGTCCCTCCTGTGGTGGTTGGTCTCGACCAATCTTGTGTAGGGCAGGCCTTTCCTGACCCCCCTTTGGAAAATTGTCACCACGGACGCCAGTCTGTCGGGATGGGGCAGATTCTGGAAGGAGCTGCGGTTTCAGGGGCAGTGGAGACCTTAAAGGCCCCACTTACCCGTCAATATTCTGAATCTGAGAACCATCCGTCAGGTGCTTGCTCTCCTGACTCAGTACGTTCTGGGCCTTCTGGTCCAGATGTGTTCAGACAATCGATCAGCGGTTGCTTACGTCGGTCTTCAGGGAAGGACGCGCAGTCTGAGTACTCTCAGAGAAGTGTCCCTGATCCGGACCTGGGCAGTGTCCATGTTCCCTGTCTCTCGGCGGTTTATGTCCCAAAGGTGATGAAACAGTTAGCGGGCCGGTTGAGCAAGGGCTCTCCCCGTCTGGAAGAATAGGCTCTCCATCCTCGGGTTGTTCGCTCACTGTGTCTCCAATGGGAGACCCCGGAGGTGGACCTGTTGGCCCCTCATCACTATCACAGGCTCTCCGATGCCCATGCTGGGCAGGGTTCTTCAGAAATTGGCTCTGGAAAAGGTGTACGCCGTTCTCGTGGCCCCAAGGTGGCCAAGACGAGTGAGGGTCGCAGACATCGTTCGGCTGGCAGTGGTCCAGTTCGTTCTGCCTCTTCGGCCCGATCTGCTCACTCGGGCAATTGTGTTGCCCCAATTTACCAGCGCTGGGTTTGATAGCCTGGCTGCTGAAACCTCCATCCTGAAGGAGGAGGGTCTTTCTGATTCTGTCATTAGGACTCTGATCAGTGCCCGGAAGAGGTCTTTTTCCATCACCTACTATAGGACTTGGAAAGCCTATATCGCTTGGTGTGAGATAAGATCTTTTCCTTGTAGGGTCTTTTCGGTCTCCAGGGTTCTGGAGTTTTTACAATCAGGGCTGGACTCTGGTCTCCAGCTTAGTACGTTGAAAGGGCAGGTCTCTGCCTTGTCTATCTTTTTTCAGAAGCGTGTTGCGCTTAAACCTTTAGTTAAAACTTTTTTCCAGGGGGTTACGCATGTGCGGCCTCCCAGGAAACCATTACTCCCGGTTTGGGATTTGAATTTGGTTCTTTCGGCTCTTCAGGCTCCTCCTTTTGAGCCTTTGCAAGATATTGCTTTGTCTACCCTGACTCAGAAGATTGTCTTCTTGGTAGCTATCACTTCTGTCCGGCGTGTCTCAGAGTTGGCGGCCTTAACTATCCAGGCGCCTTACTTTGAGAGGCATCAGGATAAAGTGGTCTTTCGGTTCAAGCCAGACTTTCTTCCTAAGGTTGTTTCTGCTTTTCATTTGAATCAAGATATTGTTCTTCCCTCCTTGTGTCCTAATCCTAAGAATGACAAAGAGAGGGTTTTGCATTGTTTGGATGTAGTACGCTGTGTTAAGTACTACTTGATAATCACGTCTCCTTTTCGTAGGAAGGATTCCTTTTTTGTTGTACCCCATGGGCCTAAGAAGGGTTTGGCACCAGCCAAATCTGCCATTAGCAAGTGGATACATCAGGCCGTTACTGCGGCCTATTCGGCTAAGGGAAGAGTTCCCCCTTTTCGTATCACTGCTCATTCCACTCGCGCTGTTGGGGCGTCTTGGGCATTTCAGCACCAAGCTTCTGTTGAACAGGTTTGTAAGGGCGCCACTTGGTCTTCTGTTCACACTTTTTCTAAGTTTTACAAAGTTGATGTGCGGCCTCAGCGGCTGCTGTTTTTGGCCGCAAAGTTCTGCAGACTGCAGTCATTTAAGTTATGCTTCACCTGGCCTTGAGATGCCCTTCCCTTGTGGACACTGCTTTTGGATGTCCCATTAATGGATGAATATTTAAGAAGTGAAGCGGGGTGTGTGGCACACCAAGAATAATACCATTTTGTGAGTACTCACCTGAAAAATGGATATTGTTGGTGTGCCACACACCCCGCTTCACCCCCACCCTTTTCGGTATTACCGAAGCATTTATATGGTGAAGCCCTTTTTTATTTATATCAAAATTGATTTTTGAGGTTACCGGTGGAATACTGGTACCTTGTCTTTCTGCTTTTTAAATATACTGGTGATTGAAGGGAGGTACCAGGTATATATAGGCCGGAAGGGGGCTCCTTCCTCTCTGCACTACGTCACCTGGCGGTGGATTAACCCATTAATGGATGAATATTTAAGAAGTGAAGCGGGGTGTGTGGCACACCAACAATATCCATTTTTCAGGTGAGTACTCACAAAATGGTATTTTTAAAGGGGTTTCTCCTGGTCTTTAGCCCTTAAAGCCTTATTTGGGGGTCCATTTGTGTTAATATCCTCCCACTTGGGACTATTTAAAGGGGCATCCCGGGTAGCAATTGCGTAAATCCCATATATACTTGGCGACTATAATCAATTATAGTATAATACTAAACACCATATGGAGGCATCTCAGGACAACGGGCATGCAGTTCCCTCTGCACAGACTCGGCAATGTTTTGGATGTGGGGCATCCCGTGTTGGGGATAACGCAATTCTTTGCGTCCCTTGTGCTCAATTAACTATTATGCAGCAAACTGGGGCCCAGGCTTCGACGTCTGCGGCTTCTGCCTTATCTCCTACTCCGCCATGTCTTGTCCGTACCCCCAGTGATATTGTCATGGGTGGTGAGTCGCATTCTGATTTATGTGCCAGATTGGCTCATCTTGAAAAATTAATGTCTAGCTCTGTGGCCAAGAAGGCCATTGTGAAATGCTTTATTGGTCTGATCCTTCTCAGTTAGAAGAAGGAGAATTATATGAGGATTCAGATGTTTCTGATGAACAGCAATTTGTTGGTACTGTGATTGAGCAGGGTGAAGCTAGTGTTGTGGATACCCCAAAGGCTCTTGCTCAGTTATTTGAGGTTTTGGTTATCACTCCTCCTGAAGTAGTCCCTCCTCAAAAAGGGGAATTCTTTGGAGTCTCTAAACCTTGTTTAGAATTTCCAAATCAAAAGCATTTTGATGAAATTATTCTTAAAGAATGGGAGAAGCCTGCGCGGCTTCCTGGCATTCCCTTGGGCTGGGACAAGAAATATCCCTTCCCAGCTGATACTGTTAGGCGTTGGTCATCACCACCTGTGGTGGATGCCCCTGTGCTTAATTTATCCAATTCTTCTGTGTTGCATTCTCCTGACTCCACTACACTTAAAGATGGAGAGGATAAGCGTATTGATCAAATGGCGTGCCACGCCTTTTCCAGTGTGGGCTCGGCCTTGCTGCCTGTTGGTGCTTCAGCACTCATGACAGTGGCTATTAGGTCTGTTGTGAGAGACCTAATGAATTACTCAGGGCTTGATCCGGCCTCTGATGAGTACGCCGCTCTTAAGCAATGTGAGATGTTTGCATCTTTTGTACTTTCTGCCTTAGATGATACTCTGCTCATGTGCAGCAGAACCTCTGCCTTGTTAATCGCCATTCGGCGATCAATATGGTTGCGGCAGTGGGCAGCTGATATTGTAGCCAAGAAATCGCTTACATCGCTCCCTTTTGTGGGATTGCGCCTCTTTGGAGAAAAATTGGATTCAGTCACTAAAGGAGGTAAATTACCTCAGCGTAAGAAACAACGTTGTTCCTTTCGTGGAGTGGCCTCTTTTAACCCTTACTTTTGGGGGTCTAGATCCGGTAGAGGATCGGCCTTTTCAGCCCCTAGAGGGAATGCATGGAATAGAGGAAAGGAACGTGGCCGTCCAAGTCAGAATTGGGGGTCCAAAACCAAATCTGCCACTAAGCCTGCTCAACAATGAGGGGATGCCCTCACCCTTACGGGTGGGGGGACGGCTGCAGTTCTTCTTCCAGGTCTGGGGTCAGGAGGTATCAGACAAGTGGGTTCTGGAAGTAGTCTCTTCCGGTTACAAACTGGAATTCGAGTTCCGGCCTCCTCCCAGATTTTTCATGTCCCGGATGCCGTCAGATCCGGCAATTGCGCAGGGACTGCGGGCAGCAGTAGCGAATATGTTAAACATGGCTGTCATCTGCCTAATGCCTCCAGCGGAAAGGGGTTTGGGGTTTTACTCCAACCTATTCACGGTACCCAAAAAGGACGGCTCTGTTCGCCCTATCCTAGACCTAAGGGGACTCAATCAATTTATCCGTTTCAGAAAATTCCGCATGGAGTCTATGCGATCAACGATCGATGCTCCCCGTCAGGGGGACTTCATGACATCCATAGACATCAAGGATGCTTATTTGCACATTCCTATTTTTCCGGGTCACCAGAGATTTCTCAGGTTCTCGATAGAAGACCAGCATTATCAATTTGTGGCCCTGCCATTCGGCCTTACCTTGGCCGCAAGAGTCTTTACCAAGATGCTGGCAGGAGTGATGGCTATATTCAGGGTCCAGGGCATCTGCATTGTGCCTTTTCTGGACGATCTTCTTATCGCGGCCTCCTCCCTCGAACAATCAGAGTTGGACACCAGGACGGTGGTCTCTACGCTAGAGAGGTTCGGATGGGTAATAGGTTACCCCAAATCCTCTCTGTCCGTCCAGGGAAATTCCCTTCCTGGGCCTGATTCTGGATACATTTCAGGCCAAGGTTTTTCTTCCTCAGTCCAAAATGGTTCTGATTCAGGACTTGATTCGTCTATTCTTGTCCAACCCTCGTCAGTCTATCCGTTTAGGGATGAGACTAGTGGGATTGATGGTAGCTGAATTCGAGGCAGTCCCGTTTGCCCAGTTTCACATAGGGACGCTTCAGCTCTTCCTCTTGGCAAAGTGGGACAGGTGCCCACTATCATTGAATCAGACTTGTCTATTGTCTCCCCACGTTTTGCAGTCCGTTCAGTGGTGGTTAATATCGCTCAACCTCCAGAAGGGCGAGTCATTTCTGACTCCGCGTTGGGAACCGGTTACCACGGATGCCAGCCTGGTGGGCTGGGGGGGCTTCTGGATGAAGCATCAGTTCCAAGGATTGTGGGGGTCTCAGGAGGCTCATTCTCCAATCAATGTATTAGAGCTTCGGGCCATACGTCTTGTTCTACTTCGACTGACCCATTTCTTACAGGGTCCGCCAGCCTGTTCAGATTCGGTCAGACAACCGAACAGCTGTTGCATACATCAATCACCAGGGAGGGACTCGCAGTTGGGGTGCCCTCCGGGAAGTGTCCCTGATCCTTCAGTGGGCAGAGATCAATGTTCCCTGCATATCAGCAGTTTACATTCCGGGGATAGAGAATGTGGAGGCAGACTCCCTGAGCAGGGGATGTTCTCGCCAGGGAGAACGGTCTCTCAATCCAAGGGTCTTTCAGTTCCTCTGTCACAAGTGGGGGACTCCACGGTTGGACCTGTTTGCTTCTCGTCACAATCAAAAGCTGCCTGCTTTTGTGTCTCTATCCCAGGATCCTCTGGCAGCGGCAGCGGATGCCATGTCTCTGGCCTGGAAGGATCTGGGGTTCCTGTATCTGTTTCCCCCATTCTCCATGATCAGCAAGGTAGTGCGCAAGTTAGCACTGGAGGAGGCACCAGCAATTCTGGTGGCGCCAAGGTGACCAAGACGTCTGTGGTACGCAGACGTCGTAAGGCTGGCAGTGGATCGGTTCCATCTGCCTCTTCTTCCAGATCTCATCACTCAGGGTCAACTTTGTTACCCCAATTTACAAACGCTGGCTTTTACGGCATGGCTGCTGAAGTCTCCATCTTGAAAGAAGAAGGTCTTTCTGATGTGGTTATTCAGACTCTTATTAGAGCTAGGAAGAAGTCTTCCTCTGTCATTTATTATAGGACATGGAGGTCCTATACTGATTGGTGTGAATCCAGGGCTTTGCACTGTAGAGTATGTTCTATTCCTAGAATTCTGGAATATCTGCAACGAGGTCTGGATATGGGATTCCAGATTAGTACTTTGAAAGGGCATATCTCTGCCTTGGCTATTTTCTTTTAAAGGTCGTTTGCTCTTCATCCTTTGGTTAAGACCTTTTTCCAAGGAGTCGCGCATGTGCGGCCTCCCAGAAAGCCTATACTTCCTGTTTGGGACCTTAACCTGGTGCTTTCAGCTATGCAGGCTGCTCCCTTTGAGCCTTTGCAGGATATTCCTCTTCCTATTCTTACTCAGAAGGTTGCCTTTTTGGTTGCTATTACTTCTGTCTGCCGAGTTTCTGAACTGGCGGCTTTGTCTATTCTAGCCCCTTATTTTGAGAGGCATCAAGATAAGGTTGTTTTCCGTTTTAAACCGGATTTCCTTCCTAAGGTGGTGTCTGCTTTCCACCTAAATCAGGATATAGTTCTTCCTTCCTTGTGTCCTAAACCTAGTAACGACAAGGAAAGGGTCTTACATTCTTTGGATGTAGTTCGTTGTGTTAAGTATTATTTAGTTACTACTTCGGCCTTCTGCAAGACGGATGCCTTTTTTGTTGTGCCTTCTGGGCCCAAGAAGGGTTTTGCTCCTGCCAAATCTTCCCTTAGTAAGTGGATATGTCAGGCCATCATTGGGGCCTATATGGCTAAGGGGAAGGTTCCCCCTTTTCGTGCCACCGCTCATTCTACTCGTGCTATTGGAGCCTCCTGGGCTTTTCAGCACCAGGCTTCTGTTGAACAAGTTTGCAAGGCTACGACTTGGTCTTCTGTGCATACAAGGTTGATGTGCGGGCCTCAGCGGATGCTGCTTTTGGCCGCAAAATTCTGCAAGCTGCAGTAATTTAAGTTATGCATTATTCCTTGGGGATCCCCACCCATTATAGACACTGCTATTGGATGTCCCAAGTGTCATGAATATTTGGAAGTGGGGTGTGTGACATACTAGGAATAATACCATTTTGTGAGTACTCACCTGTAAAATGGTTATTACGAGTATGTCACACACCCCACTTCCCCCGCCCTTTTTTGTTCCTTTATATGGTGATTATTATTTTCAAACTATTTTTCAATTATTGAATATAATTTGCTCTTCCTGGTTCTTCACTGCTTTTTAAAAAGACTGAGGAATAGTGGGAGGAACCCAGTACTTATGGACCAGGAGGGGCTCCTTTTTCCATGTCATCTCTGCAAGATCGCCCTCTACAGGCCGGGTTCCCAAGTGTCATGAATATTTGGAAGTGGGGTGTGTGACATACTCGTAATAACCATTTTACAGGTGAGTACTCACAAAATTGTATTTTTCAGCTTCCATGTTAGTGAAATATTAAATGTATTTGAATGCTGGTTTATAATAATATAAGATAACTAGTCTGGGTGTACAGCCAGGAGAGGCTCACAAGGCTTGTGTAACTGATTAATGGATGGGTAAGCTAGGAGTGTTCTGAAATATTGTGAGAAATGGTTAAACCAGTAAGATATATTAATTCTCTGATAAGTGTGGAATGCATTACTGAACCTTCTGTGTGATACACTGCGGATGTATTACTACGGTGGGGGTCTGAGTACTCTCTTTCTGACGTACTGGGTATATCTGTGCACCTCTCTACTTGCGCTGCGTTGGGCAACGCAGTCACAATGCAATAATAGGAAGCATTTAAATAAACTCGAATAGCTTCTTGGATCGCATCTTGTGTGCATGTCGTGGTCCTTGGGGGCTATTCCCAGCAGCTGCTGACCTTACACTGACAGACCTTGGTTGGACGAGGTAGGCCATGCAATCCTTAGACCCCTACAACATGTGCTGTTACAACGTTGCACTGAAAAAGGTGTCTTCAACACTTTTTTAATGCATTGGGCATTGCAACGCAGATATGTGAACTATCCCATGTAGAATAATGTACAATGCTTCTTCTGCGTTGTTGTGCTGCATTGCAAGGCATTTACCAAGCAGAGAAAGCGCATAGGCGTGAACAGAGTCTGAAGAGATCCAGAGAACTCTGCAGCTGCAGTAGAGTAGTTGACAGGGCCGAAGGGTGGCAATGTAGAAGTCCTAGGTTTAAACCTGGCAAATAGCCAACAAATGTCTTTGGGATAACCTAGAACTGAGACCATCCATTTCTGACCTCAGAAATGCTATTTGGGAATTTTTCTTGAAAAGAGGTTAGGATATATATATATATATATATTGTGTGTCAAACACACGCCATGCACTGGAATTTCTCCAATACAGGATCAATGACTGATCCACAGTCATTCAATCCTTAAAAAAAAAAAAAAAAACTGAGCAGCAGGACTATGCCTTTCAACTGCACGTCAGCCCAACAGAACATGTGCCCCATTAGCAGGTGGGGTATTTTCAGAACCACATCTGTAAAACCAGGAGCAGTGTTGAATACTACACAAGATAGGGGATCCTTATATTTTTTTTTTAAAGAGAAACTCCCTTATTCTAAGTATGCAGCACGTCCTGCTCCAGATAATGATTCATAACAGATGGGATTACCTCCGCCAGAGGGCGCTTGACTGCAGAGATGGCAAAAAGAGGCCCCTCCCGGTCCCACAAATTCCCCAGTTTCTTCTCTGCAGTCCGCTGCAAAGGTCAGAAGATGGCTTCTCTTATCGCAGGTGAGCGGGGCTTAACAGCCCGAGGCCCTGTAGGACTATTCCCACCCGTTCCACTTATTAATTATGCCTCCCAGCTTTGGCTGCGCTGGTCGGGTGATGGTAGGAAACACCTATCATAGGTGCTCCCCTTGCGGGGCCTGGCTCCGACCGCAATCCCCCACCAAAGGGTAGGAGGTGCAGGTTTATGGTGAACCTGATTTGGGATGCCCCGTCCGCTCTTGCCCTTCCCTACCCTGGTCATTGGTGGGTCTCTTTTGACATCCACTTTTCCCCCTCTCTCATTGTCCCGTTTGGGGGGGGGATGTGGCTTCTTGCCTTGTATATGTGTGTGGATTGCACTTTATTCATTGAGTTCTGTCTTTCACTTATTTGAATTTCACGCGCGCCTTCTGGCGTCCGCGGCGGCATCATCATCAAGAATCCTTGCGCGCCCATTGGCTGTAGCTTCTGGCCTATCCCTACGCTTCTCGAAGGGGGCATGGCTTGCTCTGTTGGCGCGTTCCCTATCGGACCCTGCTGCGGCCCGCCCCCTGAGGTTCCTCCAGTCCTCGCCTGGTGTGATTGCTGGTCCCCCACCGCGGTCCGTGAGTGCCCCTGTGGGCTTGTTTTATATTCCTTTGTCATTTCAATGTGCTTATGGGGTGTCTTTATTATGTCTTTCAGGCACGATAACTGTTTTTTAAGAGGTTTCTCCCGGTCCTGTCCCCTCTCCCGGTCCTAGAGGCCTACACTGTAAAAATACAATTCTGTGATTACTCACCTTGTAGAATTGGTATTATAAGTATGCAGCACGTCCTGCTCCAGATAATGATTCATAACAGATGGGATTACATCCGCCAGAGGGTGCTTGACTGCAGAGATGGCAATAAGAGGCCCCTCCTGGTCCATATATACCCGGGACCTCCCACTAATTCCCCAGTATAGAAAAGCAGTAAGGGAACCAGGAGAAGCCAATAACAAATTTAACAAGGAACAACAATCACCATATAGAGGATCCAAGAATAAAGCAATCAGGGTGGGATGGAGCAGGACGTGCTGCATACTTATAATACCAATTCTACAAGGTGAGTAATCACAGAATTGTATTATTCAAAGTATGCAGCACGTCCTGCTCCAGATAGTATTCATAACAGCTGGGACATCCAATAGCAGTGTCCGTACATAGGGTGGGATCTCCAAAAAGGCAACAACGCGCAGTTCAAACCACTGTTGCCTACAGAACCTTGCGGCCAAAAACAGCATCCGCCGAGGCCCAAACATCAACCTTGTAAAACTTGGAAAAGGTATGAACAGAAGACCACGTAACAGCCTTACAAACTTGTTCAACAGAAGCCTGGTGCCGGAAGGCCCAGGAAGCCCCAACAGCACGGGTAGAATGAGCAGTAACACGGAAAGGAAGATCCTTCCCCCTAGTAGAATAGGCAGCAATGGCCTGAGGAATCCATTTGCTAATAGTAGACAGGAGCCAACCCCTTCTTGGGACCCGAGGGAACCACAAACAAGGCGTCCGTCTTTCTGAAAGGCGCAGTAGCCACCAGGTAGTATTTCACATTCCTGACAACATCCAGAGAATGCAAGGCCCTCTCCTTGGGATTACCAGGATTAGGGCACAAAGAAGGAAGCACAATATCCTGATTGAGATGGAAGGCAGAGACAACCTTAGGCAAGAAGTCTGGTTTAAAGCGGAAAACCACCTTGTCCTGGTGTCTATCAAAGTAGGGGGCCTGAAAAGACAGAGCCGCCAACTCAGAAACACGCCGGACAGAGGTGATAGCCACCAAAAAGACAACCTTCAGGGTAAGGATAGACAAGGCAGCCTCATGCACCGGTTCAAACGGAGGACCCTGAAGAACAGACAATATCAAATTCAAATCCCAGACCGGTATCATGGGTTTGCGGGGAGGGCGCACATGAGCGACCCCCTGAAAGAAGGACTTGACCAGAGGATGTAGAGCAAAGGACCTCTGGAAGAAAAGGCGGACACGTGACTCTTCAAAGTGCTGAGCTGAAAACCCAAATCCAAACCATGTTGAAGGAACTCCAGGATCCTAGGAATGGAGAACACACGACAGGGAAAGGCCCTAGACTCACACCAGTCAATGTAGGTCCTCCAGGTCCTATAGTAGAAGAGGATTTCTTCCTAACCCGTACAAGAGTATGAACAACCGAATAAGACAATCCTCTCTCCTTCAGGATGGAGGTTTCAGCAGCCAGGCCGTCAAAGCCAGCTTTTGTAAATTGGGATAACAGAGCCGCCCTTGAGTGAGAAGATCCGGAACCAAGGGTAGAGCGTACTGATCCACTGCCAGCTGCACGACGTCTGCGAACCACACCTGGAAAGGAAAGATGTACAGGAGACCAAGTCCCTGCCAGGACAGAGACAGAGCATCCACCGCCAGAGCCAGAGGATCCTTGGACAAAGAGACAAATGCTGGCAGCATGTGATTGTGGCGAGAAGCAAACAGATCCACGTCCGGTATCCCCCCTCGCTGTTGAGGGACCATTCCCCCCAGCGAGAAGTCCCCCTGTTCAGGGAATCCACCTCCAGATTCTCCGCTCCCGGAATATAAACTGCTGAGATGCACGGGACATTGTCCTCAGCCCAGGACAGAATCAACAACACCTCCTTGAGGGCACTCTTGCTCCGAGTCCCTCCCTGATGATTGATATAAGCGACCGCCGTCTGGTTGTCGGAGCGAACCTGTACCGGCAGGCCCTGAAGGTGAGGAGTCAACTGTGCCAGCACCAACTGAACCACCCTCAGCTCCAGGACATTGATAGAAGCGTGAGCCTCCTGAGGACCCCACAGCCCCTGGAATTGGAGGGCTCTCCAGTAGCCGCCCCAACCTGACAGACTGGCATCCGTAGTGACCGTCTCCCAACAAGGTGTCAGAAAGGATCTGCCCCCCAGAAGATTCCTTGAGTCCAGCCACCACAGGAGGGACCGCCGGACCAGAGGAGATAGAACAAAGGCCTGATCCAGAGACAGGGGACTCTTGTCCCAGACTGAAAGGAGATGGAGCTGAAGGGGTCTCATGTGAAATTGAGCATAAGGGACTGCCTTTGAAGCAGGCCACCATCTGTCCCACCAATTGCTTCCCTTGCCTGATGGAAAGACGAGGGCTGGCCAGCATGAAATGAACCAGAGCTTGAAGAGAATCCACCTTCTGCTGATGAAGAAAAATCCTGGCCTGAATGGTATCCAGATTCATGCCCAGGAAGGGGGTCACACGGGACGGGGAGAGGGAGGACTGGGGATGATTGATCACCCATCCGAACGTGTCCAAGGCAGTCACCACCGTCTGGGTATCCAATTCTGCCTGCTGGATAGAATGAGATGTAATGAGAAGGTCGTCCAGATAAGAGAGAATGCGAATGTGTCCGGCTCTGAGGAGGGCCATCACCCCCGCCAACACCTTAGTGAACACTCTGGGGGCTGAGGTGAAACAAATTGGTAGTGCTGGTCCTCCAGGGCGAACCTGAGGAACCGCTGATGCCATGGGAAGACTGGCACATGAAGGTAAGCATCCTTGATGTCTATGGAGGTCATGAAGACCCCCGGGCACAAAGAGCTGATCGCGGAGCGCAGGGTCTCCATGCGAAAGCGTCTGGTTCTGATGAACTTATTGAGAAGCTTTAAGTCCAGGATGGGCCTGATGGAACCATCCCCTTTGGGTACTGTGAAGAGATTGGAATAAAAACCCAGACCTCTCTCCCCAGGAGGGACCGGACAGATGACCCCCATATCCAATAGGTTCTGTACAGCCAGGAAGAGACCCTGAGCTGCCAGAGGGTCCAGAGGAATCCGAGACCTGAGGAATCTTGGAGTGGGGCGTGCAGCAAACTCTAGCTTGTAGCCGGAGGACACAACCTCCAGAATCCACCTGTCTGAGACCTGTTGCCCTCAGACATGAGCGAAGAGCTGCAGCCGCCCCCCCCCCCCCCCCCACCCGAAAGGGTGAGGGCGCCCCTTCATGGCTGAGCGGGCTTGATGACAGATTTGGGCTTGGATCCCCAGGAGGATCTGGGACGGGCACGGCCTCTGCCCTTGCCCCAGCAATCTCACCTGTGCCCTGCAAATGATACCCCCCTCCCCGACCTGGGTCCACGAAAGGAGGGAGTAAAGGACCCCGACCCCCGAAAGGGCTGCAGCTGTCTTTTGCGTTGAGGCAACCTACCTCCCTTTGCAAAAAGGTCCAAACGGTCACCAAAAAGGCGTAGCCCCTTAAAGGGTAGCCCTGTGAGAGCCTTCTTAGCAGCATTGTCAGCTGCCTACTGGCGCAGCCAGACCGAGCGGTGAATAGAAACAACCAGAGCCGAGGTCCTGCTACACATCCTAATGGTGTCATCTAAGGCAGAAAGAATATAAGCAATAAACATCTCACATTGTGATAAGGCTCTAAATTCGGCACTAGAAGAATCATCAGGATAGCCTTCCAAAAGGCCCTTGACCAGAGTCCGAACGGCCACTGCAGTAATAGCAGAAGAACAGACCGGGCGCAGGGCCGATCCCGCACAGGCATGAGAAGCCAGCTGGTCAATACGCCGGTCCTCACTATCCTTCAAGGTAGTGGAATCAGGGGAATGCAACACAGAAGTGTTAGACAACCCCAAAACAGGGGCATCCACCTCTGGTGGAGTTGACCAACATTTAACCACCTCCGAGGGAAAAGGGTACCTTTTATCCCATCCCTTAGGGATACCAGGAAGCCGGCTAGGCCGCTCCCATTCTTTGTGGACCAGATTATTGAAATGTGCCTGTTCTGGAAATTCCAAACGTGGCTTTGTAGTACCAAACAATTCCCCCTGTTGACTGGGTGCCACAGCAGGAAGGGAAATGGAAAGCACCTCAAAAATTTGAGTCAAAAGTCTGGGTGTCATCAGCATTCCAATGCTCTGAGCCGGCATCAGCGTCAAGGAAATGCTGATCATCGAAAAATTCTGAATCTGAGAATAACTCCCCTTCCTCAAGCGGGGTACAGTCAGACAAATCAAGGAAATCTTCCGTCTCCATAGGGAAGGCAGATGCAGCAGGCGCCAAGTGCCGTCTTTTAGCTGGGGCCTTATGGGCCACAGAGCTAGCAATCAATCTCTCAATGTTGGCCAGCCTGGAAGACAAATCAAGCGGAGACTCCACACTAGTGTTGATCCCACTGGGGGTCACGATCAACCGAGGGGGCGAGGGAGAAGACACGGTGGGCGCAGACCCAGAAGCAGATAGCCCAGAATGCCGCGCAAGCGCCTGTTGGGCGCAGCGTACACAAACCCGTACATCATCGCTCACAGGGGATGCCCCACACACAGCCGGGCTTGTCCCGATGGGACCCCGAGCACAATATCCTGTGAAGCCTCCATATGGTGATTTTTTGTGGCACAACTGGCCAATAGGAATTAGGCTACACAGCTAACTGGGATGCCCCAAATGTCCGCTAGGATAATGAGAGGATTTAAATTATTAGGCCTCTAATAATGTCAATTAGCACTAATAGAGGGCACAGGACCGGGAGAAACCTCTAATCAGTTTTCCCGCCTGAAAGTCATATAAAAAACAATACACCTCCGTCAGTATAAAGACAAAATATATAAACAATAAATCAAATAAAGGCCCGCTGGGGGACTCACGGACCGCCGAAGAGCTTGCGATCTATTAGACAGCAGGGGCAAGATGGCGCTGAAGGGCTCTGAAGGGGAAGGCCGCCTGCAGAACGCGCCAAGCGCTAGGCCACGCCCCCTCCAGGAACGCGGGGACAGGCCAAAGGCAAGCCCTCCCGCAGCCAATCAGAGCGCAGCAGGCCCTGGCGTGACGTCACCGCAGACCGCGGACGCCGCAGGTTGCGCACGGGTAATTCAAATAAAGGAGACAAGGGAGGAGGAGAACCGCTGACCGAATGCCAGCACGAGTCTGCAGAGTATCACAGTAATCACAATGCACAGTGAAATAAGGCAAAGCACTCAAACACACAGACCCCCCCCCCCCCCTCCCCGACGAATCAGGATAATGTGAGAAGGGGGAAGTAGGAAGCCCATAATTACATTAGGATATGTAAGGTAGGGCTATGAGCGGACGGGGGATCCCAATACAGGCTCACCAAAACCTGGGCCGCCTACCCTTTGGTGGGGGATTTGTGGTGGAGCAAGCTCCTAATAAAGCATCTCTAATAGATGCTGCCTACCATGACCCGACCACACAGCCAAGGCTGGGAGGCATAGTATTAAAGTGGAACAGATGGGAATAGTCCTACAGGGTCATGGGCTGCAAGCCCAGCTCACCTGCGAGAAGAGAAGCCATCATCTTGTCCTTCGCAGCCCACTGCAGAGAAGAATCTGGGGAATTAGTGGGAGGTCCCGGTATATATGAACCGGGAGGGGCCTCTTTTTGCCATCTCTGCAGTAAAGCGCCCTCTTGTGGAGGTATAATAACCCAGCTGTTATGAATACTATCTGGAGCACGATGTGCTGCATACTTAGAATATCCTCCCACTTCCCTGCGGACATTTGGGGCATCCCGGGTTGCTTATACGGCGTAATTCCTATTGGCGAGTTGTGCCACCTTAATCACCATATGGAGGCTTCACAGGATATTGTGCTGGGGGTCCCCTCGGGACAAACCCGGCTGTGTGTAGTGTGTGGGGCTTGCGCTGCATTCTGGGCTATCTGTGACGGGCCTGCGCCCACTATGCCCTCACCCACTCCCCCTCGCCTGATCATGACTCCCAGTAAGCTAAATACTAGTGAAGAGTCTCAACCTGACATGTCTTCCAGGTTGGCTAACATTGAGAGGCTGATTGCTAGCTCTGCGGCCCGTAAGGCCCTGGCTAAAAGGCGGCATGTGGCGCCGGGTGCGTCTGCCGTTCCTATGAAGACGGAGAACTTTCTTGATTTGTCTGACTATACCCCTCTTGACGAGGGGGAATTGTTCTCTGACTCAAGAGTTTTCTGATGATCAGCATTTCAGTGGTGCTGACTATGGCACTGATCATTGGGATGCTGATGATACCAATAGAATGTTAACTCAGATTTTTGATGTGCTTTCTATCTCCCTTCCTGCTGCGGCTCCCAAGTTACAGGGAGAACTTTTCAGTACTGCTAAACCACGTCTGGAATTTCCAGAACAGGCCCATTTCAATAATCTTGTTCTCAAAGAATGGGAGCGTCCCAGCCGGCTTCCGGGAATCCCCAAGGGGCTGGTATAAAGTACCCTTTTCCCGCTGATGTGGTTAAATGTTGGTCAACCCCTCCAGAAATGGATGCACCAGTATTGGGGTTGTCCAACACTTCTGTGGTCCATTCCCCTAATTCCACTACTCTTAAGGATAGTGAGGACCGGCGCATTGATCAGCTGGCTTCCCATGCTTTCGCCTGTGTGGGGTCTGCCTTGCGCCCTGTCTGTGCTTTTGCTATTACTGCTGTTGCTATTAGGTCTCTCCTCAAGGGTCTGTTGGAAGGTGCTCCTGATGATACTGCTAGTGCCGAGTTCAGGGCCTTGTCACAGTGTGAAATGTTCATTGCATATGTCCTCTCTGCCTTAGATGACACCATTAGGATGTGTAGTAGAACCTCTGCATTGGTGGTTGCTATATGCCGCTCTGTTTGGCTGTGCCAGTGGGCAGCTGATAACGCTGCTAAGAAGGCCCTCACGGGACTCCCCTTTAAGGGGCTGCGCTTATTTGGTGATCGCTTGGACCTGTTTGCCAAGGGGGGTAAGTTGCCTCAACATAAGAAGCAGTTGCGGCCCGTTCGGGGGCCTTTGTTCCCTCCTACCGCGGGTCCAGGCCCAGGAGAGGGGTCTAGGGGAGACTTCTGGGGCAGGGGCAGAGGTCGTGCCCACTCCGGATCTTCCTGGGGGTCCAAGCCCAAATCTGTTGCCAAGCCTCCTCAGCCATGAAGGGGCGGCCTCACCCATCCGGGTGGGGGGGCGGCTGCGGCTCTTCACTCGTGTCTCGAGACAACAGGTCTCAGACAGGTGGATTCTGGAGGTTGTGTCCTCTGGCTAAAAGCTAGAGTTCGCTGCATGGCCGTCTCCAAGATTTCTCTATTCTCGGATTTCTCTAGACCCCTTGGCAGCTCATGGGCTGTTTCTGGCGGTGCAAAATCTACTGGGCTTGGGGGTCATCTGTCAGGTTCCTCCTGTGGAAAGAGGTCAGGGTTTTTTATTCCAATCTATTCACAGTTCCCAAAAGGGATGGGTCAGTCAGACCCATTCTGGACTTAAAGCTGCTCAACAAGTTCATCAGGACCAGGCACTTCGCATGGAGACCCTGCGCTCCGCGATCAATTCATTGCGCCCGGGAGACTTCATGGCCTCCATAGACATCAAAGATGCTTACCTTCATGTTCCAGTCTTCCCAGGGCATCAGAGATTTCTCAGGTTTGCACTGGCGGACCAGCACTACCAATTTGTGGCACTGCCCTTCGGTCTATCTTCGGCCCCCAGGGTCTTCACCAAGGTGCTGGCGGGTGTCATGGCTCTCCTCAGGGTTCAGGGCATTCGCATTCTTCCCTATCTGGACGACCTTCTCATCACTTCTCAGTCCTTCCAGCAGGCGGTATTGGATACCCAGCGGGTGGTGACAGTTCTGGAGTCTTTCGGCTGGGTGATCAATCACCCCAAATCTTCCTGATGCCCATCTCTGGTGACTTCCTTCCTGGGCATGAATCTGGATACTGTTCAGGCCAGGATCTTTCTTCCTCAGCAGAAGGTGGACTCTCTGCAAGCTCTGGTTCACTCCCTGCTGTCATGCCCTCATCCCTCCATCCGGCAGGGGATGCAGCTAGTGGGGCAGATGGTGGCCTGCTTCGAGGCGGTTCCATATGCGCAGTTTCACATGAGACCTCTTCAACTCCATCTCCTATCAGTCTGGGACAAGAGTCCCCTGTCTCTGGATCAGGCCTTCGTTCTGTCACCTCTTGTCCAGCGGTCCCTCTTGTGGTGGCTGGACTCGAGGAACCTGTTGGGGGGCAGATCCTTCCTGGCCCCCTGTTGGGAGACAGTCACCACGGATGCCAGCCTGTCAGGTTGGGGGGGCTTCTGGAAGTCTCTACAATTCCAGGGGCTGTGGGGCCCTCAGGAGGCCCATGCTCCTATCAACATTCTGGAACTGAGGGCGGTTCGGTTGGTTCTGGCGCAATTGACTCCTCACCTGCGGGGTCAGCCGGTCCAAGTTCACTCAGACAACCAGACGGCAGTTGCTTACATCAATAATCAGGGAGGGACTCGGAGCAAGGGTGCCTTCAAGGAGGTGTCCATGATTAAGTCCTGGGCGGTGGACAATGTCCCTTGCATCTCAGGAGTGTACATTCCGGGGGTGGAGAATCTGGAAGCAGATTTTCTGAGCAGGGGGACTTCTTGCCTGGGGGTATGGTCTCTCAACAGCGAGGTCTTCCTATCCCTGTGTCACCATTGGGGGGTTCCGGAAGTGGACACGTTTGCATCCTGCCACAATCACAAGCTCCCAGTGTTTGTCTCTCTGTCCCAGGATCCCCTGGCCCTTGCGGTGGATGCTCTGACTCTATCCTGGCAGGGGTTCCGTCTCCTGTATCTTTCTCCTCCATTCCCCCTGCTGGGCAGGGTTCTGCACAAGCTGGCTCAGGAAAGGGTGCCAGCAATCCTGGTGGCCCCTCGTTGGCCAAGACAGGTGTGGTTCGCAGATATCGTTCAGCTGGCAGTAGATCAGTACGCTCTGCCCCTGGTGCCGGGCCTTCTCACTCAAGGGCGGCTATGCCATCCCAATTTACAAACGCTGGCTTTGAGGGCCTGGCTGCTGAAACCTCCATTTAAGGGATGAGGGGCTTTCTGATTCTGTGGTTAATACTCTAATCAGGGCTAGGAAGAAGTCCTTTTCTACCATCTACTATAGGATCTGGCGGACCTACATTGACTGGTGTGAGTCTAGGGTACTTCCCTATCGGGTTTTTTCCATTCCTAGGATTCTGGAGTTCCTTCAGCATGGTCTGGATCTGGGACTTAAGCTCAACGCGCTCAAGGGTCACGTTTCTGCCTTGGCTGTTTTCTTCCAGAGATCTTTCGCTCAACATCCTCTGGTCAGGACTTTCTTCCAGGGGGTTGCTCATGTGCGTCCCCCTCGCAAACCTCTGTTGCCAGTTTGGGACTTGAATTTGGTTTTGTCTGTCCTTCAGGGCCCTCCATTTGAGCCTGTGCATGAGGCTGCTCTGTCTATTCTTACTCTTAAAGTTGCCTATTTGGTGGCTATCACCTCGGTCAGGCGTGTTTCGGAGTTGGCGGCCCTTTCTATTCAGGCCCCCTACTTTGAGAGACACCAGGACAAGGTGGTTTTCCGCTTTAAACCTGATTTCTTGCCTAAGGTTGTCTCTGCCTTCCATCTCAATCAGGACATTGTGCTTCCTTCTTTGTGCCCTAATCCTGGTATCTCCAAGGAGTGGGCCTTACATTCCCTAGATGTGGTCAGGAATTTGAAGTTCTACTTGGTGGCTACTGCACCTTTTAGAAAGACTGATGCCTTGTTTGTGGTCTCTTCGAGTCCCAAGAAGGGTCTGGCTCCTGCTAAGTCTACTATTAGCAAATGGATTCGTCAGGCTATTTTTAGGGCCTATTCTGCTAGGGGAAAGGATCCTCCTTTCCGTGTTACTGCTCATTCTACATGTGCTGTTGGGGCCTCCTGGGCCTTCCAGCACCAGGCTTCTGTTGAACAAGTTGTAAGGCTGCTACTTGGTCTTCTGTTCATACCTTTTTCCAAGTTTTACAAGGTTGATGTTCAGGCCTCAGCTGATGCTGTTTTTGGCCGCAAAGTTCTGCAGGTGGCAGTGGTTTGAACTGCGCATTGTTGCTTTTGGAGATCCCACCCTATGTACGGACACTGCTATTGGATGTCCCATCTGTTATGAATCATTATCTGGAGCAGGACGTGCTGCATAATACAATTCTGTGTTTACTCACCTTGTAGACTTGGCATTATAAGTATGCAGCACGTCCTGCTCCACCCCACCCTGTTTGCATTATCTTGGATCCTCTGTATGGTGATTGTTATCCTTGTTAATGTTGTTATTTATCATTGGCTTCTCCTGGTTCTCCTTACTGCTTTTTAATACGGGGGAATTAGTGGGAGGTCCTGGGTATATATGGACCGGGAGGGGCCTCTTTTTGCCATCTCTGCAGTCAAGCGCCCTCTGGCGGAGGTAATCCCATCTGTTATGAATCATTATCTGGAGCAGGACGTGCTGCATACTTATAATACCAATTCTACAAGGTGACACAGAATTGTATTTTTGTCATGTTTTTTGATGTTCTGCCTTCTTGAATGTAAAATAAAAAGTTATGAGGATTGGGCCCCCATAACTGTGATTTACTTATAAGCATGCTGTTTCCGTGTTTCTTATATTCCTGTGGCTTAAGTAAAGCTCTACAAGTCCGAGAATCCTTCCAAGGTAACAGGTGAGCTCATTAGCAGGTCAGAATGCTGGCAGTCACCTTTTAGCTACTAGAATTAATGCATGTCACAGTACTTCCTTTGAACACTATGGCTAAACAGTACAAACACTCTTAACCAAGTAGCACAAATTAGTAATCTAAAACAATGTGTAAACTGCATAACTACCCAATGCCCACTACAACATTCAACCACAGGTCTACCAGTGACCCTCCGTTTTTTTTTCATTAATACATTTTAACACTCTTCTACCTGATGCCTTAATATCACTGTAGCAGTGTTTATGAAAACAGACTTATGTTGAAAAAGGAATACAAAAATTCTATGTAAATGTACATTAAATCAACAGATGCAATAACAAGCAGTAGTACGCAAAAAAACTTTCAAATTCAATGGTCAATTGTACAAATACCTAGTGTAAAGGTCTGTGTTGGGATATCTGGTACTTAATGGCTTTGCAACATAGGAAAGTTCTTATCATGCAGAGCAATGATTCTTTCACCCTTTTTCCATATTTCTTTATCCAAAATCACAACAATGCCCTTGATAATAATGTCGTTATTATTCTCTAACTCCATTAAGCATGTTCACTCTTGGAGGTGTTTTAACTATATTCTTATCTATGGAGTCCAGGTCCTGGCATGAATCAGAATTATATAGACCCCAAAAAGGGGGAATTTATCCTACTCTGCCCATCCCATTAAAATGCACTGCTCTTTGATTCTTTAATAACTGAGGTGAGGAGCTCCAAAAGGGCTGAAAAATTATTTATTATACCATTCCAGCACACTGTTCCCACAAAATATTTAATTAGTAATACATTAATTGCAATACAATTTACACAAAGTGCTGTATAATTATTGTGTACAAACCCGCATTTTACAGGTTGTAAGCTATATCTTGGAATGTATTGATTACATTTGATCTGGTTTGCACTAATTACTATTAAGGATTCCTGGCAGGAAATCCAAGGTTAAGGTAATGGATTGAATAGACAGGACTCATCACAAGAACTGATATTAAACAGACTGTTTGGCCTGGTGTGAGAGCAATAAAAATTCCACACACTTTCTCTCCCCCTCTCATTATTATCAGCCCACCATTAATTGTTATAATCCCCCTGATTCTTATCTCACAGTATACGTTTTTACGACTTATATATATTTCATGTGTATCAGTGTAAAAACAATTGTCACTCCTTTGTAGTTTTTTGTATAAATGTGTGTCTAAGTTACAGATCTGTATTATGCCTGAAGAAGAAGCTTGAACAGCTTTGAAAGCTAGCCAATAAATGGTATTACCTTAACCTTGGATTTCCTGCTTACATCGATGGCTAACACGGTACAACAACTTACTGACACTATTAAGGATTCCTAAAAATACAACTCTGTGAAGTACTCACCTGTAGAGTTGATATTATACGCATACAGCACGTCCTGCTCCCGAATAGTCATAACATGTGGGTAGGCCTCCGGCGCCGTGCACGGCAGACATGTAGAAAACAAGCTCCTCCCGGCCCTACATATACTGGAGGACCTCCCACAAATCCCCAGCATTGAAAAGCAGTGAGAAGAGAAGCCAGAAGGAACCAACCACCCAGAATAACTGGTAGCAATATCTGAACGATAATAATCACCATAGAGGGGATCCAGAATTAGTGAAACCAGGGTGGGGTGGAGCAGGACGTGCTGTATGCGTATAATATCAACTCTACAGGTGAGTACTTCACAGAGTTGTATTATTCTAAGCATACAGCACGTCCTGCTCCCGAATAGTCATAACGTGGGACATCCAATAGCAGTGTCCATAAGCAGGGTGGGATCCCCAAAAAAAGCAAGGCACAGCGGACAGTAAAGGTGCTGCCACCTGCAAAACTTGCAACAGGCATGACAAGAGCATAGGCTCCAACATCAGTCTCATAACGGAACCAAGCAGGTATGAACAGAGACAGGCCATAAGGCAAGTAATTGAACTAACAGAGAAACAAAACCCTGGTGCTGAAGGGAACGTGATACCCAAGCACCCATGATAACAGAGTAAACAATAATGGGGAAGAAAAGCTCCCCTGAAGGAACATAGGTCAGTGTAGTGACCCAACCAGCTCACAGGCAAGGAAGCCTTGTGGCAACTCTTGTAACACCCTCAAGGGGAACAAAAACAGGGCACCCGACCAAGGCAGGAATACAAACCCTTAATTACCAGTATATTAGTAATCAGCCCATGGTTATACAAAAGGGTCTGAACCAAGGGTCCAACAGACCACCTGGGCCAGAAGCCCAGGATAAAGGGAAACACCCCCAGGCATGGGGTACCTGTAGCCGCATATCGCCGTACATGTATATATGAGTATACATAGCGTCAGGGAATAATTAGCCAGAACCATCGTCTCAGGCCCAAGTCTGATGGAGTCAGGAGGCCCCAGAAGAGCGGTCTGGCCTCCAGGGCAGCCGATACCGTATCCAAGCAGGATCCCCAGGAAGTCCGCAGGGTAACAGGATGAAAGGTTTGATCCCCACAGGGACTTATGGAACTACTGTGGAGGTACAGTTAAGCAACCCAAAGAGAATACTCTACAAGGGTGACAGAACCAGACTCCTGTAGGAAAGGCCAAGACAGGCCTATACCATCAGAGTCCCCAGATGGGGAGCCAACCCCAATTTAAGCTGTAATGGCTTTAAGGCCCTGGGGACCGATAACGCCTCACAGGGAAGAGACTAAGGCCCCTGCCAGTCAATATGGGAACCACCCAGCCATTATAGGTGGAATAAAGGGAAGCTGGGGAGCTAGCCCCCAAACCTCCACTCTTACTAGGTTACCCAGAAGATGAGGCCTGCCCCCAAGGGGGGATTAGCAATCAACCCCCAGACAGGAGGCCTTTGATTGGAAACAGGAAGAGACCTGATAAGGACAGGACCGCACCCCAACTGGAATATCACAATTCCGCAGCCCTCGGCAGAGGCGTCTGTGAGCCTTTACTCCCAAGGCCGCCTAGGCCATAGATCTCATGGGACTCACTATCCAGCCAGCCGTGCGCAGAGCCCAAAGGTAGGTTGGTGAAAAGAAGGCATGTGAAATAATAAGGCTAAGCCTAGATACTCAGGCCCACCAACAGGAACCAGAATATCCTGGGACCGTAGGGACAAGGGCAGAGGCCCTGTGTCAGAAGGGAGACCCCTCAGAGCCACTCTAGGCTCCCTGGGCAACCCGGGATGGCAAAACCTGCCGCTAAGGGCAACCATAGAAGCGAATACCGCTGAGAAGCAGGGGGGGGGGTAGAACCCCACCCAGGCCAGGGACAGGGACCCTCCAGAGGTAGCAACCTGTCACATTCTTTAAACCAGCATTACAAACATGCCCTCGTCTTGCAACAGGCCAGGCATCCCTCATGAACCGTAGTCCCAAGAAGATAGACAGCTCAGAAATCCCCTGAGATATTTCACCTGGGAGCACGGACAGACCTCTGTAAGTCCCAATTGTAGTAATGTGCTGCAGGTCCAGCTCACCAAGTGTGATAAAACATAACATTTAATGTAACATTTTAAAATATAGCATGACCTGTGTGGAGTGAATATCCTGGGCTCCCCATTCAAAGGTAACGCGTTTCGGGGTTACCTCACCCCTTA
Organism: Gastrophryne carolinensis; assembly: GCA_027917425.1. NCBI lineage: Eukaryota > Metazoa > Chordata > Amphibia > Anura > Microhylidae > Gastrophryne > Gastrophryne carolinensis. The sequence continues at coordinate 121,730,123 of CM051234.1, read as the reverse complement.
ATCCCTCATGAACCGACCGGTCCTAAAGGAGGGGGAGGCCCGCCATATAGAATCAAGGGGGGCCACCGTTACAGCGAGCCCAGCAGATAAGATGGACCCTCTAAGGGCCCAACCTAGAACCCCGTGGTTCGTGGGAGAGATTTGGCTCTCCCTTTCCAAACCTGCTAGACTGGCACCCAGGGGGGCCATACTCTAGGAGATGCTAGCAAGGAAGGGAGGTGCCCCCCTGAAGGGGCCCTTGCCAATGGGAAGTTCCAGAGGAACCAGCTTACCAAGAAGGCCTGAGCACAGACCAAGCACCGGGGTGCTGGGACATATGAGGGTTTAGTAACCTACTGCGCCGAGGAGCCCGAGGGCTTGGTATATAAATGACATCATCTGGATGTGCCACCGACAGACCCACTAGCTGCCATCCCGCTTGGTGAAGGTAGGGCGCAAGTAAAGGAGGGCAGAGCCCCCGTAACCAGGGGTTCCCTAATGCCAGGGAAGAAGGCAGCAAGCCTGAACCGATTTCCCCTGGACGGGGAATAGTGAATAAGTGACGGTGAAGGGATGGGGAGTTTAAGCAACCATCCAGTAGCTTCTAGGGGACACTGTCGGCCAACCGACCCACTTTGTCTGATGCAGAGGCGGGGGAGTAAGGAAGACGACCCGGTAGGTCCCAACGCCGAAGCCCCACCTCAGGCGCATCCCCATACCCGCCAAGATAGTAGCCTGGGCACGAAGGGAGGCCCCTGCAGTTCCTCAAGCTGGAGGGTTGATCCTGTGACACTGGCTAGAATAGTCTAAGGCGTGCCGCAGACCCCAGAGAAGCTGAGAAGTGCAAGAGGCCGAACCCCCCCCCCCCCCCCGCGCAGGGGCCCGTGGCCCAAGACAGATATGTCATATATGGATTACTTGCAAGGGCAGAATAGCTAAGCCTGCCGTAGGTGCGAGGGCGCTCCTTCATGCTTGCGAGGTTTTGGCATATTTGGACTTGGTCCTGCCAGAAGGCCCAGGGCGCAGCCTGCCCGCGCCATGCTGGAAGTCCACGCCGAATAACTGGAAACACACAGATTCACGTCTAACACTGACGTAGGGGGGTGGAGGGGTGACCCTGCTTCGTGGAGGCCGGAGCGGCCTTCTGCGGGAGGGTGCTATAGCCTTTTTGCCGAAAAGGTCCAAGCGGGCCCCGAATAACCGCCGTCCTCTGAATGGAAGGCAAGTGAGAGCCTTTTTTGTAGCTCCATCGGCGCCCCACTGTCGCAGCCAGACCAGATGTGAGCTCCTAGCACACATCTTAATGGTGTCATCCAGTGCCGATAGAATAAACTTCACAAAGGCTTCGCAGTCTGATAGGGCACTAAACACCCCCCAAGGAAGATCCTCAGGGCGGTGATCCAGTATCTTTCTGACAAGAGTCCTGGCGGCCACCGCAGTGATGGCCGCGGCACAAACCGGGCGCAGGGCCGTCCCAGCACACGAGAAGGCGTGTGATGCCAGTCTGTCAATGCGCCGGTCCTCAGCATCCCGGAGGGTACGATAAAAGGGGGCAGTCATAAAAGGGGGGTTTGTGACCCCTATAACCGGCGCGTCCACCACCAGGGGAGCTGACCATAAATTGACCACAGCAGGGGGAAAAGGGTACTTCCATTCCCAGACCCCTGGAATCCCTTTCAGCTTACCAGGCGATTCCCATTCCTGGGATATAATATTCTGGAAATGTTCCTGTTCTAGGAACTCCAAGCGCGGCGGCGCTGTATGGAAGGTCTCCTTTTCAGGCTTGGGAATCTCCCCGGGGGGGAGATTGACAAGACCTCAAAGATTTTGATCAGGATTTCATCCGTATCACACAGACCCCAGGAGCCAGGCTCGGATTCCTCACGGCCCGCGGGCATCCCATGGGAGGAGCCCGAGTCTGAGAATAGCTCAGCTTCCTCAGAAGGGTCAGGGTCCTGCATATCAGCAGAATCATCGGTATCGTCAGGAACCGGAGAACCTGGGGGCGTCAGGGACCGCTTTTTACCAGGGCCCATACGCTCCGCCAATCCAGGAAGCACCTGCTCCGCCGTGGGCAACGCTCTCGGCACCTCTTGCAGGTCATTCCCGCTGGAGTGAGACTCATCATGAGCGATGTTTGGGAGCGGGGAGACGGGGGGTGAGGAAGGGAGGATCCTCTGTTAGCAATGTCTGTGCTGCACACTGTCCGCAGACCTGTGCCCTGTTGGCCTCAGCCAGGGTCTGGCCACACACCGCACACAGCCGGTCACGTCCCGGAGGGACCCCAGTTCCATAATTGTGAAATGCCTCCATATGGTGATTTTTATGCAGTATAACGCAGGGAATTATGCAATAAGCGACCCTGGATGCCCCAACCCGCTAGTAATGTGGGAGAATCTGTAAAGAGGACCCGTGAATATATGTTAGGCCGGGGCCGGTAACGAGGTCTTGGCTTCTGAAAGACACAATGGGACAAGGGGAGAGGAGTCAGTGTCCTGCTCTGATCGAAAGAACCTAGAAATCATACCGCCCCGGAGGGCACTTACATGACCGAGGGAGGAGAAGAGCCACACCATGCGCGCGCGGGAAGATAGAGAAAATGGCGCCAGCGAACCACGAGGGGAGGGCCAGGCCAGGCTGCGTCGCAATACTCGTCAGGGCAAGTCTCCGCCTCCCCCAAAGAGCGCGAAGCTCCAACCGACAGAAAAGGTAGAACAGAGTGGATGTATAAGTCTCATGCTGACATGCTGAATGAAGCTGCCGAGCAGCAGATAGTTAGTAAAAAAGCCAGCACGCGCTGTATAGCGAGACGTGACACTGACCCCCTAACTCAGGGACCGAAGTCTAAGGGCGAAATAGCGCTAGGGCTGCCACACATACCCCCCCCTTCTTTTCCCCCCGAGTTACGGGAGGAAGCGAGGGGGAAGCTGACGGTGTCCATGGACTAATTTTGTGAGGGGCACGGGCAAAAATACCATTTTGTGAATACTCACCTGTAAAATGGGTATTATAAGTATGTCACACACCCCGCTTCAGATATTAAATCATTAGACTTGGGTTATACTCACCGCTAGGTGGCACTGTTGCAGAGAAGTCCAGAAAACAACAAGCCCCTCCCGGTCTATACATACCTGGTACCTCCCAACAATTCCCCAGTATTCAAACAGCAGTAAAGACAAGGTACCAGGAAAAAAACAATGGTAACCCTCAACTGTAAATAAAAAACTTCACCATATAAAGAACCAGGATACCAAAAAGGGCAGGTGAAGCGGGGTGTGTGACATACTTATAATACCCATTTTACAGGTGAGTATTCACAAAATGGTATTATTCTAAGTATGTCACACACCCCGCTTCAGATATTAAATCATTAGACTTGGGACATCCAACAGCAGTGTCCAAAAAGGGCGGGTATCCAACCAGGCAATAATGCAGAAACTCAAACCACTGCAGCCTGCAGAACCTTGCGGCCAAAAACAGCATCCGCTGAGGCCCGCACATCAACCTTATAAAACTTAGAAAAAGTGTGAACCGAAGACCAAGTAGCAGCCTTACAAACTTGATCAACAGAAGCCTGGTGCTGAAAAGCCCAGGACGCTCCAACTGCACGAGTAGAATGAGCAGTAACACGAAAAGGGGGATCCTTCCCTTTGGCAGAGTAGGCCCCAACAACCGCCTGACGAATCCACTTGCTAATGGAAGACTTAGCCGGAGCCAAGCCCTTCCTAAGCCCACAGGGCACCACGAAAAAAGCATCAGTCTTACGAAAAGGAGAAGTGGTACGCAAATAGCACTTAACACAACGCACCACATCCAAACAATGCAAAGCGCGCTCCTTGTCATTCCTAGGCTTAGGACACAAGGAAGGAAGAACAATGTCCTGGTTAAGATGAAAAGCCGAGACCACTTTAGGAAGAAAGTCTGGTTTGAAACGAAAAACCACTTTGTCCTGATGTTTCTCAAAATAAGGAGCCTGAATCGACAAGGCTGCCAACTCCGAAACACGCCGGACCGAAGTGATGGCCACCAGAAAAGCAACCTTCTGAGTCAGAGTAGACAGAGCAATATCCTGCAAAGGCTCAAAAGGAGGAGCCTGAAGAGCAGAGAGAACCAAATTCAAATCCCAAACAGGGAGCAAAGGCTTCCTAGGAGGCCGCAGATGCGAAACCCCCTGGAAAAAAGTCTTGACCAAAGGATGGAGTGCAAATGACCTCTGAAAAAAGATAGACAAAGCAGAAACCTGCCCCTTCAAAGTACTCAGCTGAAGACCAGAGTCCAGCCCCGATTGAAGAAATTCCAAAATCCTAGAAATAGAAAAGACCCGGCAGGGCAAAGATCTTGCCTCACACCAATCAATATAAGATCTCCAAGCCCTATAATAGATGGAAGAAGAGGATCTCTTCCTGGCACTAATAAGAGTCCGAATAACCGAATCCGAAAGACCCTCCTCCTTTAAGATGGAGGTCTCAGCAGCCAAGCCGTCAAAGCCAGCGTTGGTAAACTGGGGTAACACTGTTGACCCTGAGTGAGAAGATCCGGCCGAAGAGGCAGATCGAACTGATCCACTGCCAGACGAACGATGTCTGCGAACCACACCCGCCTTGGCCACCTTGGAGCCACGAGAATGGCGGGAACCCCCTCCAGAACCAACTTTCGCAGCACCCTGCCTAGCATGGGGATCGGAGGAAACCGATAAAGAAACCCCAGGTCCCTCCAGCTCAGGGCCAGAGGATCCTGAGAAAGCGACACGAATGTCGGAAGCTTGTGATTGTGACGAGAGGCAAACAGATCCACCTCCGGCGTCCCCCACCGGAGACAAAGCGACCGAAACACCTGGGGGTGGAGAGACCATTCCCCCCGGCAGGACGAACACCGGCTCAGAAAGTCCGCCTCCGTGTTTTCCACTCCTGGAATGTACACTGCCGAGATGCAAGGGACATGAGTCTCTGCCCAAACTAGGATCAGAGACACCTCTCTGAGGGCACCCAGACTGCGAGTCCCTCCTTGGTGATTGATGTAAGCAACCGCCGTCCGATTGTCCGATCGAACCTGAACCGGCAAGCCCTGTAAATGCTGCGTCAAGTGAGACAGAACCAACCTGATGGCTCTCAACTCCAGAACATTGATGGGCAAGTGGGCTTCCTGAGGACCCCACCGCCCCCGGAACCGAAAATCCTTCCAGAAACCTCCCCATCCTGACAAACTGGCGTCTGTGGTGACAGTTTCCCAAAGCGGGGTCAGAAATGACCTGCCCTTCAGGAGATTGTCCGAGACCATCCACCACAGTAGAGACTGCCGAACCCGGGGGGACATCCGGAAGGACCGATCCAACGACCGCGGTCGCCGGTCCCAAGACGCCAACAGATGAAGCTGAAGCGTCCGCGTGTGAAACTGAGCGAAGGGAACTGCCTCGAAAGAAGCTACCATCAGCCCCACCAGTCTCATCCCTAGACGGATGGACGGGCGAGGATTGGAAAGAAGAAGCTGAGCCAATTCCTGAATCAAAAGAACCTTGACCTGAGGGAGAAAAACTCTGTGCTGGCAAGAGTCCAAGGACATCCCCAGAAAGGTCACCACCCTGGCCAGAACCAGAGAGGACTTGGGGTAGTTGATCACCCAGCCGAACCTCTCCAGAGTGGACACCACCGTGCTGGTGTCCCCTTCCGCTTGACTGAAGGAAGGAGCCATGATGAGAAGATTGTCCAGATAAGGCACAATGCGAATCCCCTGAGCTCTGAGCAGGACCATCACGCCTGCCAACACCTTGGTGAACACTCTCGGAGCCGAGGTGAGGCCGAATGGAAGAGCCAAAAACTGAAAATGCCGATCCTCCACCACAAAGCGAAGAAACCTCTGGTGAGCCGGAAAGATCGGAATGTGAAGGTATGCATCCTTGATGTCTATGGACGTCATAAAGTCCCCCTGCCGAAGCGAATTGATCGCAGACCGCAGAGTCTCCATGCGAAACTTCCGAGGACGAACAAACAGGTTGAGAAACTTCAAATCCAGGATGGGACGGAACGACCCATCCTTTTTGGGTACTGTGAAGAGATTGGAATAATACCCGCGCCCCACCTCCGAAGGAGGGACCGGGCAGATGACTGCCATTTCCAGAAGATTCCTTACCGCCGCCAGGAGCCCCTGCGCGGACAAAGGATCTGAAGGGACACGAGACCAGAAAAAACTTAGAGGAGGGCGGGACTCGAACTCCAGCTTGTAACCGGCCGACACCACCTCCCGGATCCACCTGTCCGAGACCTCCTGGTCCCATACCCGGGAGAAGAGTCGCAGCCGTCCCCCCACCCGTAAGGGTGAGGGCGCCCCCTCATTGCTGAGCGGGCTTGGCAGCTGGTTTGGGCTTGGCGCCCCAGACGTGAACGGGACGGCCACGCCCTTTACCCCTATTCCAGCTGGCACCCCTGGAAGCCGAGAAGCCCGCACCCCTGCTGGCTCTGGCTCCCCGAAAGGAAGGATTGAAGGGGGCCGCCCCCCGAAAGGAGCGACGAAATTTCTTGCGCTGAGGTAACTTACCTCCCCTGGCAACAGAATCCAGTTTCTCACCGAACAGTCTCAAACCCAGAAAGGGAAGAGCCGTGAGCGATCTCTTGGAATTAAAATCAGCAGTCCACTGCCTCAACCACACTGAGCGGCGGATAGCTACCAACAGAGCCGTTGCCCTGCCACACATCAACATGGCGTCATCCTGAGCGGCAAGAATAAAAGACACAAAGGATTCACAACGCTTAAGGGCAAGAAACGAGATGCGTAGGTTGCTCCCATTCCTTAAGGACAACATCCTCGAAATGCTGTTGACTGGGGAACTCCAAGCGCGGCTTGGACACCCCAAAAAGCTGACCCTTTGGCCGAGGAGCAACTTCAGGAGGGTCCAAATCCAAAACCTCAAACATTTGGGCCAGAATGGAAGACGTGTCGGGAACCGACCCAGCGGCCTGGTCACCTTCAGCACCCAGCGACTGCTGAACCTCAGGATCCTCTAATTCCTCAATGAGCTCACCCTCTTCAAGGGGACGATCCGACCAATCCAGAGCCTCAACAACCTCATCGTCTGAGTCCGGCGGAGGCGGAGACAAGTGTTTCCGCTTAGCCGGAGCCTTCTGAGCCACCACAGCGGAAAACATCTTCTCGAGGCTGGCCAACCTGGCGCATACCTCGGATTGCGAATCCCCACCCATGACAACGTCACACGGGGTCCGGAACAGGCGAGGAGGGGAAGGAGATGGTACGGCCGACGAAGGACCGGGCACCGGGATGCCGGACTGGCGCTCAATGTTCCGCTGTGCACATGGAATGCAAATAATAACATCATCCCCTGGGAGCGGAGCCCCACACCCCCCGCACAGCCTAGACTACCCCGAAGGACCGTTTCTGGAATCTTTGGTAGCCTCCATATGGTGAATTTATGGTAATTGCAACAACCAGGGATTTACGCAATACGCGACCCGGGATGCCCCTTAACGTCTTTAATTAAATATGGCCCTGAAATGGGGAAATTTGCAAAAATGCCAATAAGGGGAAGGTAAGTACAAAAAAAACCCACTAGCCAGGTATCTAAGACTGGGAGAGCCCCGCAGCGTGGGATCCCAGGATCTGAAAAAGAAAGACAACAGTCACACCAAGCACATAGACAAAAACACAGTAGCATGAACCTATAAGAATATATATATACATATACATATATATATGTATATGCATAATCTATACCAATATGGTTAACATGTGAAAGGCCAGGGAAGCCCCAATAGGGTACCCAGCACACAAAATAGCTTGCTATCATCACCCGACATAGCCCCCAAGCGAGGAGGACCAGTAATAAAAAAAATGCCCCCAGCCTACCTTAACGCCGAGCAGAACCCTTTTTGGCCGGAGCAGTAATGGCGGCCACAGCGAGGAAGCGGTGGAGGGAAGGGAAGGGCGGGCCCAGCACGCGCGGGAGACGCTGAGGCCCCGCCCCGCCACCAATCCGGACGAAGCGCGGGCCGCGCGCGACGTGGCCCCGCCCCCCCACCACCTCCAAGGAGCAAGGCGAAGGCGGGCGCCCAGACAATGGCGCCCGCACCGATAGCCAGGCGGGCCGGCGGCACAGACGCCGCCCGGCCCCGCCCGCACCACCTCCGGGGATACCACGGCCGCGGGCGCCTAACTAAGGCACCCGCTCCGAAGACAGGCGGGCCGGCGGCACCACGCCGCCCGGCCCCGCCCGGAGCATAGTAGCAGGCGCCACGGACATGGCGCCCGCAGTGAAAAGCACCCGCAGAGCGGCGGGCCGGTGACCCACATGCCGCCCGACCCCTGCACGGGAATACACGGTCCGGGGGGCCCCGGCAGAGCCCCCCCCACACGTACACACAAAACGGGCGGGCCGGCGGCACCCAACACCCAGGCTGCCCGGCCCAGCCACCCAAGTCAACACAGACACCTGGCAACACAAAGACCCCCCCCACCCACTAAAAGCGCAGGGAGAAGGGACCAAGCTGGGAAAGACCTGATAGGGACACAGGGCCGAGGCATCCCAAATACGGATCACCAGTCCGGATAACCGCAATTGCCCCATAATATAGGGTCTAGCGGAGGAGCTAATCTCCTAGGCACTTTGAGTGCCATCTACCCTTGCCCGGCCTACAGCCTAGGCTGGGAGGCTACATTATATAATAAAGGGGCTAAAAAAGAAAGGCCGGGCAGAAATAGACCTTGGGGGGGGGGTGGGGCCGGGGTGTAACCCCGGCTACCTGCAAGCAGGAGACTTCTTTCTTCTGTCTTGTCGCCACCTTGCAGAGAAGAACACTGGGGAATTGTTGGGAGGTACCAGGTATGTATAGACTGGGAGGGGCTTGTTGTTTTCTGGACTTCTCTGCAACAGTGCCACCTAGCGGTGAGTATAACCCAAGTCTAATGATTTAATATCTGAAGCGGGGTGTGTGACATACTTAGAATATTGCAGGAGGGGCATCCTCTATAGGCTCACCATTGGTGACCCTATGGAGGGGGATTGCGGTGGAGCATGGCTCCATTCAGCACACCAGGTGCTACCTACCTTCACCCGACCCGTGCAGCCTAGGCTGGGAGGCATATTTCTTCTGAAGAGGACGGGTGGAAATAGTCCCACAGGACCTTGGGCCGTAAGGCCCGCTCGCCTGCGAGAGCGTGATACTTCATGTCTTCGCAGTTCCAGCACTGCCGAGAAATCTGGGGATTTGTGGGAGGTCCTCCAGTATATGTAGGGCCGGGAGGAGCTTGTTTTCTACTTGTCTGCCGTGCACGTCGCCGGAGGCGGAGGACTACCCACATGTTATGACTATTCGGGAGCAGGACGTGCTGTATGCTTAGAATATACAAAAACAGGGGGAGGGGGAATAAATAAAATAAAAATGTGGACATTCCCTCATATCAAGATCAGGGCATGCTAGTTGGCACAGGATCTACCTGCCTGCTTCTTGCTCACCTGCAATGCCAGTATGAGAAGCCATTGTACAGAGCGCACTCATTTACTTCGATGGGGTACATAAGGAACTTCTGTATTGGGCCTAAAGTGTTATAGACTTTTGGCTTTCATGTTAAGTTCATTCAGAGCTGATTCATATCTCAAACAGATTATTGGTCTGTATTGGAGCACTATATACATGGGGAAATCCATTCCACTAGCATTTTTATGCATTTTGTGTTGCAGCAAATAATACTGGAGGAATGACAACATGCAGTGTTAAAATATTGCTTGGGGTGGGGGAATGGCACAGATCTTTTTCCATAGTCGTCCTGCCATCCCCAGAAACATTTGCTTGTAGAAGCCTAAAGTATTGTGTGTTTACACTGCATGCTACAAACATTTTACAGAGAATAAAATACGACTCTAGCACCGGCAAGTCAAACTGGGGTTCCTAGAACCATGTGCGGTCAGTCTGAAGGTATTCTGTAAACAACACTCATTTCTTCATGTATGACATGTGAACCTATACTCTGTAGTGCAGCCCCCTCTGGTAACAAATAAGGCTTTATAATGGGATGTTTTATTGAATTTGGACCTTTAAGTCACATGGGTTTGGAAAATCTTATCTAGAGCTTTTCAAAAATGACCTCACAATGCAGATGAGCAGTCACATCCGGATCTATCTGAAATGCCTAAAGAGAAATAACAGCAGTGTGAGGAATAACTGTGAATTAAGATGTCTAAATATTAAAACAAAATAAATCTGTAATGGTCAATGTCAGTATATAAATAAGAAAAAACAAACAAGGAAGGTCCCACTCCTTCCACAACACCCACCAACATATATGACACCACTACTGACTGGATAATAAATATACATTTATTGATAACAATGTCACATGATCTACATACACTAAAGACTGATTAAAAAACACTAAAGACAAAACATTGTCAATGAGGGAAGGGAAGGGAACTAATACCCGGGGCAGGGGACTGGTAGAAAGTACAATATAATTAATAAAGTGAGTTTTATCTTAATTGCACTGCCCGGCTGATCCAAAATAAAGTGCTAAAGTGCATATCAATAATAATATTTGCATGAAAACAATATAACAGTTTATCCAACACTACTGAAAGTGCAAGTGCATACCCAAATAACCCTAAAACCTATATCTACCTATACATGAACTGAACCTAGTGAGAGCAAGCCGGGGTGGGCGAAGAAATAACACCCCCAATCATAAAGAAAAGTAACTTACATGAAAAACGACCACCAGCCCACTGCCCCTGCGTCTACGCGTTGCGTGACGTCACCAGCGTCACTTCCTTCATGTCCTGGTCGTTTTTCATGTAAGTTACTTTTCTTTATGATCAAAAAGATAAAAAGGTGGCTGCTCTGATTTTGCTTCTTTTGTTTTCCATTGACCATTGTTGGTAAACCTGTCCTCATTTATTTGCATAGGCTGATGAGTAACATGTGCATGGAAGATGTCGATGTTAATATTGCAGTCTATGCTGCATTATGTCTAATTTTGTGAGTAATTACAATGCACAGTAACACAGGGACATACCTTTGTGTAATATTGTTTAGCAGCTGCAGCGTCTGCCTCTACTCCTAATCCAAGATGAAGGCATCTGGCCAGGTAAAAGCTGGATATGGCAATTCCTTCAGCTGCATCTGTACAAGGATCTGACGCCTTTGTCTGATGGTCAGGGATGTTATATTGTACAATCCTGCGAGAAAGCACAAGGGCATTCCATAAAGCTTAGACATCTTATTTTAATAGAACTAACACATGTATGCTGTAGGATTTCAGGAAGCTGCCAGGATATGGGAAACATGGCACAGCTCTGTATGTATGAAGGGCCCAACAGTTTATATATATCAGTTATCAAGAAGGAATGCAGCAATGCAGGTTTAAAGTTGCAGCCCTTTATTTGGAGAGGTTGAAGGCAATGTATAGGACAGCAGAGAAATAGGGGTTAAAGCAGACCTCCAGTAAAAAAAAAAAAATCAAAGCTTAGTAAATTGTTCCCCTAAACCCCTTCTGTGGCAGTGGTAAGCTTATTGAGAGGGATTAATATCATGCAGATGTTTGGAATAGCAGGCAGATTCTGCACATGCATGGCAGCGCCCATCTTGCCGCACATATGAAGAAGCTGATTCTCAGTCAAAATTGCTTTATAGCTCTGTGCAATCACCTCTTATTTCTAGCCAGAAGTAGTAAGCCTTCAGCTGTAATGACTTATCTTTGAATAAAATACATTGTATCCCCTGGCGGAGTGATTTCGTGGCTGCCACGGTCATAGAGATACATTGTAACAACTGCCCTCACACAGATGTCTTTTGCTATATTAGCTGTTTATTCAGTGTTTGCGTGTGTGAACAATGACAGGCAAATGTCTCCTTGTTTCTGAGGCATATACCTCTCACAATTCAGTGTGAATTGCTGCTGGCACAGCACCCTCCTAATTCTAATGTTTAAGCAGGATTATCAGGTGTGTGGCAAGATGGTCGAACGAAGACATACTGTATGCATCTGACAATCTTCAGAAATGTTTGATAAACATTAGGGCCAGGCTTCTGCAGAGTACTAGTCACAAAACAAAGCTTAACAGTCTAGTTTCGGTAGTCAAACCGAGTAAAGATTTGTTGTTGCCCTGACTGGGAGATGACTCTCTTATGCGGAGGTTCTCATTCCTCCAGGTCATTGCAGCTGGGCTACGACACAAATACAGCAAGTACAGTTGATTTGATCCTCTGAGGTTTATCAGCACAAGTTTGAAATTGCCTGTGAACCCAGGTTGCTGGTTTGCATTACTGTGCCATAGACCACCAATCATACATCTTGCCTGGTGTCTATAGCTCCACCCCTCTTTGTCAGCTCAACAAGAACCAGAAAAGTAGTATAATGCAGCATCAGCCATCAACCTCTCCCCCCCCCCCCCCCCCAGTGCCTTTCACTATTATTAGCACATGAATGGCAGCCACGTCTAATTAGCATTTCGATCACAGTCATGCCTAATTAGCATTTGAATCATCTCTGCCTGTCTGTGTGCTTGTGCTGTGTTTTGGGGCAAGGCAATAGAGCTTGCACCCCCTCCCTACACCACAGATCATTGGCCTCAGCTGGTGCGTATAAACTGATGCCAATGCATTAGAACACTGGTAATAGGTTATAAGGGCATATGATAAAAAAATATTGCCATATTTTTTGTCTGTTGTACTGTGTATTTTTTATGTTCTATAAGTTCTTATAGTGTACAGTATATATTTATTTGAATGTATAAATGTATATATTTTTTTAACACAATAGCACAATATCGGGCTCTTACAGACTCCACCCATTATGCTGATTATTATGCAGCATCACAGAGCCAATGGCCACTTCTTGCTTCAGAAGAGAAATTCTCAGGTGAAACTGTAAACCTTGCTATTTGTTCTTCTTCAAAACGGAAAACAGTTTAGGGCAGTGCCAAATGTAGCCCGGCACAATGGTCTAACAATTGCCTACAGGGTCCCTTTAAACACAAGCTGTTCAAAATAAATGTTCAATCCAGGAGGCCCCACAACAATCTATCATTTATAGAAATATAGTAAACATGGCGAGTGCAGCATTAGGTACAGTACCTCTTGGCTAGCTCAGCTGCCTTGGTGTACAGCTTCATGCGATAGTAGAATGTGACCAGATGCCCCTGTGCATAGACATTTCCACGCTCGGCTGCTTCCTTCAGGCACTCCAGAGCCGACTGCAGATTTCTCTGGATTCCCTGTCCATACAAATACATCACACCAAGCGCGCCCTGTGACTCTACATTGCCATTTCCGCAAGCCTCTGAATGCCAGTAAAATGCCTGCACAGAAAAAAAAGCACATGACTTTTTAAATAGATGCTACTGCCATCGGCTATCCTCTCTGAAAAGTTCTTCAAAAAAAGAGCCTGCCATGATGTGCTGGAACATCACCTATTTCAAGGGCTCTATCAAGAGCTTCGATAATCAGACTGAAAATCAATGAGACAGCTTATATCTTACAATTTCCATGGCAGCAGTATATTACCCTCATTGGTTGCTTGTCTGATTCGCCACTTTCCAATTCACTCATAGTATACTGTACCTGGTGAAGACGGTGGCTATTGCAGGTGGTCTCAATGTGTGGTGGCCAGGCTACTAGTATATTTATACCTAACCATTTCATATTAAAAAGGGACATGGGACCTAAAATAAAAGGTGGACGACTCCTGAGAAGATCCAGATTTAAGAAACATAGTTCTGAAAGACTATGGTTTATTTTCTGTATGTTAGAGTAACGCTTTAACACTGGACTTTTCTGTAATTGCTTTTGCAAGGCTTCTTCTTATCCCTTATTCCTTATCTAAGGAATGTGCTGCTTCGCATGGGGGGCTCTGGGAACTGAGAAAACTATAAAATACTCCCTGAACTCAACCTTGTACATGGTCATAAATTTTCTGTTCTCATTATTTTTAACTTAGGTAATTGTCTGTTCTGCGCATGCTCTAACTATGAAAGTTTTCAATAAAATCAGGGGTCAGAAGCTCCCCCTGCTCAGTGTGTTTCTCTGAGGTTTTGCTACACACCTTGTCGCGTGTATTGATTTCTCTTAGAATATAGTAATTGGGAATCGGACAAACAGAAGCCAGACCGCGTCCAGTGACGCGGACCTAACATTACGTGGCGCTCCGAACAGAGACTCTCTATTTTGTCGCAAGGGGTATCGCACCCGCCGAACGGAACATCAACTGATGCCACCTCGGAACAGCAGACTTCAAAACCTGGCCAGGTAAGAGACAGCTTTTATGTACTCTTATACTCTGCTCTTCCCTGTGAGGCATCAGCGGGTCCGTTCTAAGGTAAGATAGGCATAGCCAGCCTCTGCGAAAGAGGGTCATTTTAAGAATCCTAAGGCGCTTCTGTTGTCTGCATTTGTTTTGTCTGTCTGTATTTGTTTGTACTGTCTGTTCCTCTTTTAGATAGTTAAATATACTGAGATAGGTATAATTGTGATATCATGAGCCTGGCATTTAGTTAAAAACTTTGGAAGGTCATTAGACGCCCCATCCCACTGGCGAGGGAAAACCCGCTATAACCCAGTGACGGTGAACGCAAGTGGTGACCAGAAGAAGTTTTAGATAAAAATTTTACCCTGTATGGTTCCATAGCTCATTTAGGCATGAGCTAGTTTGTCAAGTTGACCGGATTTGACGGCGTCTTCACGGTGCATGCCAGCCGATCTTGACTTTGTTAAGTTATAAGAACCACAGTTCCCAGGCTTAGTTAGAAGACCAGGACTAGTCAATAGGTGATTTCAAAAAATTAAAGCCAATATTACTGGGATGGGAATAAGATACAATTAGTGTATCTAGGACTGTCACTTACCCATATGATAGGTGATGTGTTGTTTGTGGTGATTTCAGAAAATTAAAGCCAATATTACTGGGATGGGAATAAGATACAATTAGTGTATCTAGGACTGTCACTTACCCATATGATAGGTGATGTGTTGTTTGTGATCCTAATTGTTTGTCTTGGATTATGTGTTGCTATTTGGTTAGCGGGTAGGATCACTAGACATTACCAGGAGAGACCCACAGAGAGGTACTCCAGTTCCTAGTTCCTCAGGAGGAAGCCAAAGAAGGCTAGCCCACAGAGAGGTTAGACCCCAATACGGTACCTGAGGCAGGTTGCTAGGAAGGTGGGAAAAGAACAGTCCAAAGAGATACCCCAGGAAGAGAAGTGGCAGACATTAGAAGAAATCACCAGGGAAAGGTGTGGCTTAGATGCCGCTAGGAATTTGAAAAAGATTTGGAAGGAATTTAAGCTAGTTCATAAATGACAATTAGATTTAGGGAAATGGGAACAGATAGCTAAAGGGAAACATGGAATTATTTTTGACAAAGGATGGGATCATCAAGTGGAACGTGCTCTGAAACTTTCAAGTTTAGCAGAAAAGGAAGGCTGGACGTACAGTCCACATAGGAAAAAATGGAATACTACACCATTGCTTCATCCCCAAGTAGACCCCATACCTGATGTTCCAACAAACCCAGTACCGCCACCCCCATATGAAAAGACAGTAAAAGAAAGAAACTAGTAAGTTGTATCCTAGACTCCCCATTGGCCAGTAACAGTACGTATGGTCCAGATCCAGGACCAGATGATGGCGATAGCGGCTTATGGCAATGCTATTGTGGAATGATAAATAAGGGTTGGGACAGAATGTGTACTCAGTGTAAAGTAAGGGAGCAGGATAAATTAGTAAATGAAGAAGGAACATGGAAATGTAAAGTTTGTGGTTGTAGGGGGATGGGTTTAGAACAAGATGAATGTAATGTTTGTGGAGCAGATCAGCAAGGAGGGGATCCAGATGAGAGAATAAATGGTGTTAGCACAAGAAAGAAAAAAGTAAATTTAGTTACTGAAAAATCATGGACTTGCCATCACTGTATGACTTATGGTTTACCAGAAAATGTCACACATTGTCCAAGGTGTAAAACTTATAGGTACACAGGACCCCCTGCCAGGAACAACACATATAAATTAGTTGCGCCTGTGTTTACCCATACCAGGCAGAGTCCAGATGCTCAAAATGCAGGACAGTTTGTCAATTTATTAACCAAGAAATCCCTTATTATAAGCCATGGACTCCAGCTGAATGTATGGCTTTGTTGCAGAATGCACCTGATCCCCGTACTAGCCCTTCTAGGTTTGGCAGGTATGTAGTACAAATGATGGAGTCACATAATGCCACCTGGATGGATGGAGAAGATCTTTGTAGGATGAAAATGTCCCCTACTATGTTTCATCAATTTACTGATTATATGAGAGCACATGTACCACAGAATGTTAGACTTGGGGACAGTAGAACTGATTTTTTATTTTGAACAAACATATATTGATGAAGGCTTAGATGTTGGAAATATTGGAGTTCAAAGGTTGTTTGTTAGAGCCTATATTGATGGTTTAAAACCAACCATTAAGGAAAAGTTAAAGGCTTCTACCCCAGATTGGAGAACTAACCATACTATGGCACAATTGTTAGCAAAAGCACAGGGTATTGAAATGGATATGCATGACAAGCCCAAGGTGCGTATGGTTGCCCAGGTTAACACTGATGTTAGACCTAAATCTCAAGGTAATTTTCAGAGTAAAATTTTAAAATGTTACTACTGTGACAAACCTGGTCACATTAAGAGGAATTGTAGAAAGTTTGCTGCCGATCAAGGAACAGCCCCCAATAAGTCAGAATCTAAAAGTAAAGAACAAGACTGACTATCGGCAGTAACATTCACAGTACCAGCCAAAACACCCATAATACCGATTGAAATTGATGGCAAAACAGTTGAATTTTTGATTGCTATAGGAGCGACTAAATCTGTCATTAGTAATAAAGTTTTAAGTAAGAAACAGCAGTCAGAAGCCCAAACTATAGCTTCAGGTTTTGATGGGCTGCCTAAAGTTATGCCCATATCTAAACCACTAGAGGGCAGGCTTGGTCCACACATGTTTATCTCTAAATTTTTAGTCTGTGATTCAGCACCTTACAATTTATTGGGTGTGGATAACTTAACTAAACTTCAAGCAAAAATTGATTTTCAAGAAGATGGTCAAGTTGTTCTAACTTTGCCTGACCATCCTGATGATTTGGAATATTGTATGCAAGTACGAGCTCTTGAAGATTTTGAACTCACTAATGTACTTACAGAGAATGATCAAGACTTACTAAGAACTGTACCTGACCATTTATGGTCTAAGTCAGGGTCTGATATAGGACTTCTCCCTGTCTCACCAGTAGAGGTCCATGTCAAACCAGGATCTACCCTACCACAGCTTAAGCAGTACCCTTTGAGTGCTGCACAAGAACAAGCTATAGGAGAACAAATTGACGAGCTTTTGGCCAAGGGTGCTTTGATTCAGATGCAATCAGGGGCTAATACTCCTTTGTATCCAGTCAGGAAAAAGGTTTTGGAACCAGGACAGCCTGTGAAATACAGGATGGTACAAGATCTTAGAGCCATTAATAACATTTTGGCTCCAATGACACCAGTGGTTCCAAACCCTCATACCTTGCTTTCTCAAATACCGAGTACAAGCATGTATTTTTCTTGCGTGGATCTAACGGGAGCTTTCTTTTCGGTTCCTTTAGCACCTGAATGTTACCACCTCTTCGCTTTTCAGTCTTGGCAGGATGGAAACCACCAATAGATTGTGTGCTTCTCCAATATGTAGACGATTTGCTTCTTTGCTGCCCAGACAAAATCACATGTGAGGAGGGTACTTTGTCTCTTCTTACATTTTTGGCTGAGAATGGCTGCAAGGCTAGCAAAGAAAAGCTACAATTCTGCCAAACACAAGTTACCTTTCTAGGTCACTGCATTTCACAAGGCACTAGACACCTTACTAAAGACAGAGTGGAAATAGTCAAGAACATGTCACCTCCTAAGACACATAAACAGTTAAGAGCGTTTCTAGGACTCATCTCTTACTGTAGACAGTGGATTATGCATGCCAGTTCACTTATGCAACCACTGTATGATTGTGTCAAAGTCACACTTTTTTTTTTTTGCCTAACACCAGAAGTAAGAGATGCTTTTGAACAACTTAAACTTGCAGTCACACAAGCACCAGCTTTAGGTCTTCCTGATTATTCTCAGCCATTTACACTCATGGCTACTGAAATACAAGGACACGCTACAGGAGTTTTAAGGCAGGCACATGGAACAAAACAAAGACCTATTGCTTATTATTCGTGAAGCAGTAGTTTCTCTATTGGTAGACAAAGCTTCTGAAATTGTACTTGATAATGAATTAGCTGTGTCTACCAATCACGACATTCATGGGATATTATCACAAGTTAATCCCAAACACCTGTCAATGGCTAGACAGCTTAAGCTGCAGTGTACCCTTTTACTACCCCCAACAATTAAGTTTCAAAGATGTACTTCTCTGAATCTGGCGACTTTGTTACCAATTTCTTCAGATTCTGAAGGGGGGAGTAATAGTGAAGATTTTAAGAATTTTTTAGAATTTGAATATACTGAAGACACACATGACTGCATTGAACTTATGAAGCAAGAGACAATGGGTTTACCACATGTGCATGATACACCTTTAGGAAACCCAGAATTTGAATTTTTTGTAGATGGCAGCAGATATGCTGATGAAAAAGGACAGTTTCATACAGGTTATGCAATAGTAACTGAACATGAAGTTGTAGAAGCTGAACCATTACCACCTCATATGTCTGCTCAGGAAGCAGAACTTACAGCTCTCTCTAGGGCATTAATGCTGCTAAAAGACACTACAGGCACGATCTGGACAGACTCGGCCTATTCTTGGGGTATTGCCCACGATTACGCCCACTTGTGGAAAGCAAGGGGCTTCTTAACAGCTGCAGGAACCCCCATTAGACATGCTGATTTAGTTAAAGAAATTCTGACCAACCTGAACAATGTCAAATAGGTGGCTATAGTAAAAGTAGCGGCCCACACAAAACAAACAACCAAAGAGGCTAAAGGTAATGAAAAAGCTGACTTAGCAGCTAAACAAGCAGCTTTGAAGAAGATAGAGAGTGTAAGTGTAAATCTTACCCAGGAATCGGCGGTAAGTATGGAACTAATGAAAAATCTTCAGGACAAGGTAATGCCTGAGGAAAAGGAAAAATGGCTCAGAGCAGGAGCCCAGCAAAATGATGGATTATGGGTCAAAGGAAGCCGATTGTGCTTGCCTAGCTTCCTATACCCAGAACAGGCACAGGTATCACATCTGCCTACACATCAGAGTGCAAACTCTATGGTAAGGAGTACCAATCAGACTTGGTATGCTCCAGGCTTTAGTAGCATGGCACGACAATACTGTGCAGGATGCTCTATCTGTTTGACGGAGAACCCAGGACAGGTGATTAAGACACCGGTAAGACATCAATCTAGGTCTCTCTATCCATTTCAAAGGCTTCAAATTGATTACATCCAACTCCCTAAGAGTGGACCCTTTGAGTATGTACTTGTGTGTATTGACTTGTTTTCGGGATGGCCAGAAGCTTACCCAGTAAAATCAGCAACAGCTAAAACCACGGCTAAGAAATTAACCACAGAATTAATACCACGTTTTGGTCTCTTCGAGACCCTAGAGAGTCAGACCGTGGCTCGCACTTTACAGGTGAAATAATGCAAAACGTGATGCAAATGCTAGGTGTCCAACAGTCCTTCCATACACCCTATCACCCACAGAGTTCAGGGAGTGTGGAGAGACTGAATGGCACCATTAAACTGAAGTTACAGAAAACTATGAAGGAATTAGGTAAACCATGGATAGATTGTTTACCAATTGTGTTATTTTCAATAAGATGCACCCCTACAAAGAAAACAGGGTTGTCACCTTATGAAATTCTGTTTGGAAGTGCTCCCAGAACTGGGCTGTACTTTCCACAACATCTTGCCCTAAAATGTGATGAATTGACTGATTATGTGATACAGTTGCAGAAACATCTCACTAAACTGCACAAAAGTGTTTTTGATTCTCTTCCAGACCCCGACCAGATAACAGGAACTCATAATCTCCAACCAGGAGACTTTGTCTATGTAAAGAAACATTCTAGAAAATCTTTGGAATCAAGGTTTGAAGGACCCTTTCAAGTTCTTTTGACAATGCCTACTTCAGTGAAACTTGAAGGAAAATCCAGTTGGATACACGCAAGTCATTGTAAAAAGGTTACAGGTCCAGAGGGAAAATTAAATATTTCCTCTTAACAATGATAATGGCTTTCTGCCTCAATATTTCATCCCCTGCACCTATAAGAAATAGAAGGGAGATAGGCACTCATCATCAAAAGTTACTTTTGCTAAAGTATAAATACTCTTTTGCTAGACAAACTGGTTTTGACAAATGTTGCATATGTAGTAAGTTACATCCTTCGTCTTCCCGGGTACCCCTCGTAGCCATCCCTATTCAATTACAGTATGAGAGAGTCAATAGTTCTGCTAATGAGATAAATTACCATTTAACGGGAAGAGCATATAGACCAGATTGGTGCTTCTTATTAGGAAATAAAAACCACACCCATATAGGAGCATCTACTTGTAAAGAGAGTTTGTTAAATAACTCTGTGAAATGACAGAGGATTACGAGTGCTGTACTTGGATACATAATACCTCATTAGAGATACCTGATTATTATGAAGTAATAATAGGTCATAGAGAAGAAGTTCAAAAGATACAAAGTAAGATTAAGACATTTGCAAAAGACTGGTCTCCTTTTGGAGATTGGGGAAACTGGAGTGGTCCACTACAATGGATCAAGAATATCTTGATTAATATTTTGGCATTGTGCCTTCTGGGCATAATGATTTATGTTCTAGTAAAACTAGCTCTTTGCCTTGTAGCCAAGATCAAGACACCTAAAGTAACACATAAACGTATCTTGATTGCAGATAATGCGCTTTCTAAGTGAGTAACTATGTTTCTTTCCTTTAGAATTGACATATCATCTGTCAAAATTCGAGACTCTTCTTTGGAAGGATGCTGTTCAAGTACTTGGGGGATGGAACCAGTTGGAGAAGACCTGTGTTCCCCTAGGCAACTCGCCGGCCTGGGATAGTACCTGAGTGACTGAACTGGCTATAAACCTTCTGAAGTGGACACAGTCAAAGGAAAGACAGATGTAGATGTCAAAGGGGGGAAATGAGAAGATCCAGATTTAAGAAACATAGTTCTGAAAGACTATGGTTTATTTTCTGTATGTTAGAGTAACGCTTTAACACTGGACTTTTCTGTAATTGCTTTTGCAAGGCTTCTTCTTATCCCTTATTCCTTATCTAAGGAATGTGCTGCTTCGCATGGGGGGCTCTGGGAACTGAGAAAACTATAAAATACTCCCTGAACTCAACCTTGTACATGGTCATAAATTTTCTGTTCTCATTATTTTTAACTTAGGTAATTGTCTGTTCTGCGCATGCTCTAACTATGAAAGTTTTCAATAAAATCAGGGGTCAGAAGCTCCCCCTGCTCAGTGTGTTTCTCTGAGGTTTTGCTACACACCTTGTCGCGTGTATTGATTTCTCTTAGAATATAGTAATTGGGAATCGGACAAACAGAAGCCAGACCGCGTCCAGTGACGCGGACCTAACACTCCCCCCATCTGTCTGCTTCAGGGCATGATCTTCTGCCCCCCCCCCCCCGGCCATCTTTAAGCGACAGCACGGCTTTAGCTGTGCTCTTCAAAGTCACGCTCCGCGCAGCTAAGTCTTCCAGGATTTTGTGCTGCCCCATTGCATCCCATTCATGGGCACTGCGCAGGTGTGAGAAAGGGGGATCTCAATGGGATGCAAGATGGCACCATCTGTCGGAAGGTCGCCCGGAACCCGACGGGTTCAGAAGATGGATCCCCGATGAGATGAGTATATGGTGCCCAAATGTGAAACGGGGTGGGGGAAGTTTTAATATAGACAATTTTCACTAATGCTAGGGGCAGAACAAAACCTAACATGACAGAAGCTATTATTATCTCCCTAATAATGATTGTTGCCTAATATGATCTAGAGGAGGTTTTCATGTTAGGAGCTTGTTTGTGAAACAAGGATATCTTCACTGTAGCAGGCATTGAATTTGAAATAAAAAATATCTTGAGAGCGTGGAATAACCTACTTTTACCTTATTAGTCAGATTATTGACCCCCTCAACCAGACATCACGTCAGAAAATTTTCAGATCAATTTTACTATGAAAAACTTCATTACATACCGAGCACTAAAATTGCACTTTTCTCCACATAACATTACACAAGTGTTCAATTATAAATATTGGAGGAAGGAGAACAGGTCCCTCAACGTGCTGGCACCTCCAACAGAGTGCCTGACACACTGCTTCTGCCTATATGACCAAGAGGGGTGCAGGGTCTTGTCCACTAAGTTGTTTAATAAAAATGGTGGACTATTACCCAAATAATCCCCATACACATACGAGCAGTGGGACCCAAACTTGGTTTAGTCTTAAACATGTGCTGCAGGAGAAAGCTGATGCGGGATACAAGAGGAGTATTGATTTTGTTTTTATTTTAGCTTTAGAGCCTGTCTACCTGCTGTCCAGTGATTTTATTCATCAGTGAGTTACCTTTTCATATTTCAATATTTTTATTGAATTTTGCAAGAAATCAAACGACGAATTACATTCAAATGTATACAATAACTAAAAATGGTTATCAATTACCAACCATTGCACTTTTAGTCATCCAAGAAAGAAAAACAACATACTTTCTCCCCCATGTCATTAGACCATAATTCAAAGGAGATCCAAGGATTCCAGATCTTCTGGAATTGCATCTTCCTATCTAGTAGTATGCTGCTCATTTTTTCATTCACCATTACCCAGTTAATCTTTTCTAGGAGGTGTTGTATCTTCAACGTAAGGGATTTCCATGCCTTGGCTATGGTCAATTTGGCAGCCATACAGACAAAAAAAGATACATTTCATGACCACTTTAGGAACATCTATAGCTGGTATATTTAAGAGAGCTATTAGGGGTGATTTGGGGACCCAAATTCTTGTAACCTTGCTCATGATACCGAATGCTTGACTCCAAAATCGTGCCACCTTCGGACATGTCCACCAAATATGGTAAGTGCCCCCCACCTGTCCACAATTTCTAAAACATCTCTAAAACATGTTAGGATATATATCCCTTTAAGTGCCAAGCACGTAGATTCTACACGCTTGCTTCTACTCCACTTAAGTGCCAAGCACGTAGAATCTACGTGCCTGACTTTCCCCCTGCTACAGTAAAAAAACACTCACCTGACCCCTTGTTCGATCTGGCCAGGTCTCATCCCGCCGGAATTACCTGTAAAAAAAATAAATACATAAAAATGACATTTACTCACCTCAGCGTCCGATCGCTCCCGCTGGGTCTCCTCTTCACCAGGGGGGCCTCCGATCGCCCCCCCCCCCGGCTCTTCAGCTTCAGGGGAGAGCCTGACAGGCTTCTCCCCCTCCTCTCCCGACGGGCGACGGCATCTTGCCGCTAAGACGTTATGACGTCACTCACCGGGTGTCGTCCTGGCTCCCGGCTGTTGTTCTCTCATATGCAATCATGCTGGCCAAAGGAGCAGAGGGGCAGGCAATCAGATCATCCTCTGCCCCTCTGCTACTGTAGCAAGCATGATCGCATCTGTCATCGCATCGAGGGACACAGAAGCTGACGATCGGAGGTGAGTAAAGTAAAAAAAAATACCATTTTGTGATTACTCACCTGTAAAATGGGTATTATAAGTATGTCTCACAACCTGCTTCGGATAGATTAATTACACGTGGGTTATGGTCCAGTAGAGGGCGAACTTCTGCAGAGATGACTAGAAAAAGAAGCCCCTCCCAGTCCATAATTACCTGGGACCTCCCACACATTCCCCAGTATAAGAAAGCAGCAAGGAGACCAGGAAGAGCCAATAAAATTCATGAGAAAAAAAAAAAATTACCATATAGAGGATCCAAGATACAACTCAGGGTGGGACGAAGCAAGGTGTGAGACATACTTATAATACCATTTTACAGGTGAGTAATCACAAAATGGTATTATTCCAAGTATGTCTCACACCCTGCTTTGGATAGATTAATTACACATGGGACATCCAATAGCAGTGTCCAAAAAAGGGTGGGGATCCCAACAGGCAATAGTGCACAAATTAAACCACTGCAGCTTGCAGAACTTTGCGGCCAAAAACAGCATCCGCTGAGGCCCGCACATCAACCTTATAAAACTTGGAAAAAGTTTGAACAGAAGACCAAGCAGCAGCCTTACAAACTTTTTAAACAGAAGCCTGGTGCTGAAAAGCCCAAGAAGCCCCAACAGCACGAGTAGAATGAGCAGTGATCTGAAAAGGGGGGACCCTCCCATTGGCAGTATAGGCCCCAACAATGGCCTGACGTATCCATGTACTAATGGTAGACTTGGCAGGCGCCAAACTCTTCCTGGGCCTGGAGGGCACCACGAACAAGGCGTCCGTCTTACGAAAGGAAGAAGTAGCCACCAAAAGTACCCTCTCCTTGTCATTGCTAGGCTTAGGATACAATGAAGGGAGAACCACATCCTGATTGAGATGGAAGACAGAAACCATCTTAGGAAGAAAATCTGGCTTAAAGCGAAAGACCACCTTGTCCTGGTGTCTCTCAAAGGGGCCTGAATGGACAGAGCCGCCAACTCAGAGACACGTCGAACAGATGTAATAGCCACCAAAAAGGCAATCTTTTGTGTAAGCATAGAAAGTGCAACATCCTGCACCAGCTCAAAAGGAGGCCCCTGGAGGGCCGACAGAACCAATTCAAATCCCAAACGGGCAACAAAGGCTTTCTAGGGGGCCACACATGACCCTCTAGAAAAAAGTCTAGAGCAAAGGACCGCCAGGGCAGAGACGAGGAGGTCGTCCAGGTACGGCACAATGCGTCCAGATACGGCACAATGCGAATGCCCTGGGCTCTGAGAGGGGCCATTATACCCGCCAGCACCTTGGTGAACACCCTTGGTGCCGACGTCAGCCCGAACGGGAGGGCCACAAACTGAAAATGCTGATCTCCCACCACAAACCTGAGAAATCTCTGGTGTGCTGGGAAGATCGGTACATGAAGGTAAGCATCCTTGATGTCTATGGACGTCATGAAGTCCCCCTGACGAAGAGAAAGGATGGCTGAGCGCAAAGTCTCCATGCGGAACTTCTTGGTTCTGATGAACCTATTGAGAAGCTTCAAATCCAGAATGGGTCTTATGGATCCATCCTTCTTGGGCACCATGAAGAGGTTCGAATAATAGCCCCGGCCTCTCTCTGACAAAGGCACCGTGCATATGACTTCCATGTCCAGAAGATTTTGCACTGCCAACAGGAGCCCCTGCGCAGCCCGAGGGTCCGAGGGGACCCGAGATCTGAGGAATCTGGGAGGAGGCCGGTACTCGAACTCCAGTTTGTACTCGGAAGAGACCACTTCCAAGATCCACTTGTCTGTGAGCTCCCGGGCCCAGACCTGGAAGAAGTGCCGCAGCCGTCCCCCCACCCGCAAGGGTGAGGGCGCCCCCTCATTGCTGAGCTGGCTTGGCAGCGGGCTTGAGCTTGGAACCCCAGACAGGTCCTGGACGGGCCCGTCCTCTGCCTCTGTTCCAGGAATCACCTCTGAAGGCAGAGTAGGCAGCTCCTCTGCCTGCTCTGGCCCCGCGAAAGGACGGATTAAAGGAGCCTGCCTCCTGAAAGGAGCGACGCTGCTTCTTGCGTTGCGGTAGCTTTCCTCCTTTCGCTACTGAATCCAATCTATCTCCAAACAGCCGCATACCCAGGAAGGGTAGCCCTGTAAATGACTTCTTAGCCGCAATGTCAGCCGCCCACTGGTGCAACCAGACCGATCGGCGAACAGCCACCAGCAACGCAGAAGTTCTGCTACACATACATATTGTGTCATCCAAGGCAGATAAGACAAAGGACATGAACAATTCACACCGCATAAGCGCTGCAAATTCATCGCTGGCCGGGTTAAGTTGGGAACCACTCAACAGGCCCCTAACCACAGACCTGGTAGCCAAAGCCGTGAGCGCAAAAGCACAAACAGGCCGCAAGGCTGAACCCACGCTAGCAAAGGCATGGCAAGCCATTTGATCAATACGTCCTTAACCCTTCTAGTGCCAGCTACGTGACTCTCACGTAGCTGCCTCTCCTACCGTTAAGTGGATTTAGAGGCCCATAAAACAAAAAGTAAAAATCATACAGACTTACCTTACCCCTCATTTGAAAGGGGCAAGAATCCGCTGTTAGATTCCCGCCGCAAGGCCTCTGATCTTCAGGAGGGGGCCCGGAATAGCCCCCCCCCCCCCGCCGGCGCCGACATCTGAAAAAAAAACAAAAAACAGTAAATGACATTTACTCACCTCGCAGCGCGATGGCTCTCCCCGGGTCTTCTCTTCACCAGGGGGGGCTCCGATCCCCCCCCCCGGGCTTTCCACTCTGCTTGTGAGGGCCCAGAAACGGGCCCTCCCCATCCTCTTCGGCCGGTGCTGGCCCCGCCCCTAACCCGCCCATAGCTCCGCCCACTTGATGACGTCACCCCGCTCCTCGGGTTACCGGCACCCGGGCAGCGATCTGACAGTTGTCGGTAGTGATCAGAGCAGGGAGGGTGGGAGGCAGAGAGGCTCTGATCTCCCTGCCTCCCACCCTCCCTGCTCCGATCACTACCGACAACTGTCATTTGCAGCAGCGTGGGACACTGGATGGGAGGTAAGTATAAGTCAAAAAAAGAATAATAAAATATTTGTCTGGTGTCTTTTTTTTTTAACTTAACCCTTTGTGAACTGGTAAGGGGTCCGTGAGACCCCTTATACCAGTTCACAAGGCTCTGGGTATGGCAAGTCTCCTACGGCAAGCGGGTGGCTTGCCAAAACCCCTAGCCCAACATTACCTGCCTCCCCAACGGCCGGGGGGGGGCAGAAGGGCCCGGGCCACGTGGCTATGTGGGCTAGTAGCCTGCAGGGCCAGAGGCCACCAACGCTGGCCCCTGCGCCCTGTTCTACAAGCCCCCATAGCTTGTCCGGGTCGATAATGCTGGGTAAGGGGGACCCTATGTCATTTTTTGGGGGGGATTTTAAGGGTTTTTAACCCTTAGAATTCCAAAAAAGAAATGAGGTCCCCCCCCCCCCCCCTGGGAGGGGGGACCCTATGTCATTTTTTTTTTTTTATTAACCCGTTACAACTATGCAATCATATTGCAGTTGTATCCTATCTGGAATCTCCTAAACTGCTGTTTCAGGAAAGGGGGTATACCTATACATATGTGGTACCATTGTAACCGGGAGAAATAGGGCTTTCACACGCAATAATATTTTATTAACAAACTTACATTTTTTATTACAAAAAAAAAAACTACAAATTGTAAAAAATTGTTTTTTTTCATTGTTTTGCACATATTTCACCCAAAAGTATTAAGAATACACTAAAAAAAAGCCAAACAAGACATTTCATGTTGAAGCCCAGACTCTGCCGGAAAAAAACAATATATAATTTTCATGGAAATCCCTTCAAAAATCAAGGTTGCACACGTGTAGCGCAAAAACGTGAAAAGTAGTCTGGCAACAGAGTGTGACAAAAAATCTAGGTAGGCTGGCACTCAAAGGGTTAATCGTGGTGGCGTCTGGAGAGTGCACAACAGATGTGTTGGACAATCCCAGAACGGGCACATCGACCTCGGGAGGGGACGACCAGCGCTTCACCGCATCCACCAGAAAGGGATACTTCCTATCCCATCCCTGAGGAACACCGGGAAGCCGGCTAGGTCTCTCCCATTCCTTAAGAATCAGATTTTCGAAATGCTTCTGATTTGGGAACTCCAAACGAGGCTTAGAGGTCCCAAAAAATTCCCCCTTCTGCGGAGGAGACTCCGCGGGAGGAGAAATAGCCAGCATCTCAAATAAAAGGGCCAGGATCTTGGGGGGATCCACGGCATCCCCATGCACCTGCCCAGCATCAGCATCCAAAAACTGCTGATCCTCAGAGCCATCAGATTCCGCAAACAGTTCCCCTTCCTCAAGTGGGGAATAATCAGACCAGTCAAGGGAATCATAATCATCAAAATCCAGAACCGGCGCGGCCGGCGACAAATGTCTTCTCTTAGCCGGGGCCTTTCTGGCCGCAGAGCTAGAAATCAATTTTTCGAAGTTGGCCAATCTAGCACATACATCAGATTGCGACTCCCCGTTAATGACAGTGTCACTAGGGGTACGGATCAGGAGTGGTGGAGTAGGTGATGATACCGACAGCGCTGACCCAGACGCCTGGGACCCCGACTGCCGAGTTATGGCCTGCTGTGCACATGGTATGCAATCCAGCACATTATCCCCCATAAGGGACGCCCCGCAACCCACGCACTGCCGGGATTGCCCCGAAGGGAGCCCAAGGCCGGTATCCTGGGAAGCCTCCATATGGTGAATCTTATGGTAGTCGCAATGACCAGAGGGAATTACGCTAGAAACTACCCGGGATGCCCCTTAAGTTCGTTAGTGGGAGGATTTTAATAATAATAATTATGCCCCAAATTTAGCCAAGGGACCCTAGGACCGGGAGAACCCCCCCCCCCTTTTAACTAAGCAGGGTCCTCCTGAAAGACATAAAAAGAGAGGGGAACCCTGTAAGCAAGGCACACTCTCCACGGCAATCATACATGCAGAAAATGTCAATATATGATTTAAACACAAATGTGCAACAGATACATGCGTTATTAATGGCAGCCGCCGCGCTAGACAAAAAAGGCGCATATAACTTAAACAAGTATATGAACACAACAAGAAGCCCCGCAGGGCACTCACAACGCTGTAATGGCGCCTCTCCGACCAAAATGTGCAGACAGCAGAGGAAGAAGAAGAAGAAGGGCCAGCGCAGATCGCGCGCCACGGCTGGCCCCGCCCCTTCCCCATCATCGCGGTTCCCGACCAATGCAGAGCACCACAAAGTGCGCCAGAGAGAGAGAGAGAGTGAGAGAGGGGGCGGGCAGCCACCAACGCACCGAGCGCCCGGCCCCGCCCCCTCCCCGGACAGACAGGAGGGGAAGAAGCCGTCGGCTCCAGGCGCGCTGCGGCTCCCAAACAGGAGCATCAGTACAGTGCAAGCACCACACACCCACACAATCACACAGAAACAAAAAGGTGAAGGATCATGAGTGAAAGGACACAGCCCCCCCCCCCATTGCGGGAAAGGGAGTAATGGAAGGGGAAGGTCCCCAACTACAGTAGTAGAGAGTGGGGAAACGGACAGGGCATCCCAAACCAGGGTCACCAACCTAGTAGCCGCCTACCCCCTGTTATGGGGTCTCACGGAGGAGCAAGGCCCCTATAACTACACCTGTTAAGGTGTACCTTACCCTCACCCGGACCTGCAGCCTAGGCTGGGAGGCATAGGGGTTTAAAATTAACTAGGTCCGGGCAGAAATCGGGACAAAGATGGCCGGGTGTGAACCCGGCGTACCTGCAAGGAAGAGACAGCCATCTTCTGACTTGCTCGCCGACTCCTGCAGAGAATACTGGGGAATGTGTGGGAGGTCCCAGGTATTTATGGACTGGGAGGGGCTTCTTTTTCTAGTCATCTCTGCAGAAGTTCGTCCTCTACTGGACCATAACCCAGGTGTAATTAATCTATCCGAAGCAGGGTGTGAGACATACTTGGAATAAAAGTTTTTATTTTTAAATAAAGTCATTTTTAATTGTGTGTGTGTGTTTGTGTTTTTTTTTACTGTTAACCCTTTGTGAACTGGTAAGGGATCCATGAGATCCCTATACCAGTTCACAAGGCTGGGGGCTGGCAAGTCACCTGCAGCCATTAACCCCCGGCACCCAAAATTACGTGCCTCCCCAAATGGCAGAAGGGCCCGGGAATTTTAACCCTTAAAATTCCCCCCAAAAAATGTGTCCCCCTCCGCCAGGAAGGGGGACACCACAACTATTTTTTTTTTTTAAATGTAAGCCTTTATAGTGTGGATAGTAGTATTTTATTTGTAAATGTTATAAAGTGCTCTTTTTAGTTTGGGGGGGGTCTCCTGGACAGTAACGGGGGGCAACCGATACATATGTGGTACCGTTGTAATCAGAAAAAATGGGGCTTTCACATGCAATATAGTTTTCTTTAGTAAAATAAATTGTTTATTTAAAATAAATGAGACAATTTAAAAGAAATAATTTTTTAGTTTAGTTTTTAGTTTTTTGACTTAAAAATATTTTAAAAAACAGTAAAAAAATTACAAACAAGACATTTCATGTTAAGGCCTAAACTCTGCCGCAAAAAAAATATATATAGAATTTTCCTGGAAATTCCTGAAAAAATCCCGGTTAAACATGGGGAAAAATGACCTGTCAACAGAGGGTGACAAAATTTCAAGTAAGCTGGGAAATAAAAGGATTGAAAGTACCTATGCATGTTGGGTAATGTTCTGCTCGGGGGACCTTGCGCTTTCAGATTGACCTTGTTCTTTCTTGTTTGTATACTAATATTTTAGGAAAAGGTGTTTTTATTCTGCCTTTGTATACATTTTTTAGGGAAACCCTGTGCAACCAAAGAATTCTTTGAGAGATTACTTCCAGAAAAACGAGCCCACTACAACAAGCTGTGTACACTTAGAAAGCTTAACAGGTGTACTTTCAGGGAATATATGGTTTGTGGGGGGTATTCCAAATGTAAAGGGTTGTTTTAGTAGAAAAAGCTCAAGGTGAGCACTTTGTCTGCAGAGCTGAAATTTTCAAGTAAAATTATTCTTACGCACATGCTTTACTTTGGGGTGTTTGCCAACTCTTCCCTTGACTGTAGCTATGCATGTTGGGTATTGTTCTGTTCGGGGGTGTAGCTTTTTCAGATTTAACTTGTTTTTTCTTGTTTGCATATAGTTTTTTAGGAAAAAGTGCCTTTGATTCTGTTTTTTTTATTCTTGTAGGGAAACCCTGTGCAACCAAATAATTCATTGAAGGATTACTTCCAGAAAACTGCACCCGTGTCAACAAAGCCTGGTACGCCTAGAAAGCTGGAGGTGTGTACTTCCAGAAAATATATAGTTTGTGGGGGGTATTTAAAATGTAAAGGGTTGTTTTTCTTGAAAAATTACAATGTGCGCATAATGCCTAGCACAGGTGTATTTTATCTGAAAATCTCCTAAAGAGCTGTTTCAGTTTGGGGGAGTCTCCTGGGCAGGAAAGGGTGTCTACAAATACATATGTGGTACCGCTGTAACCAGGAGAAATGGGGCTTTTACATGCAATAAGATTTTATTACATTTTTTATTACAACAAAACACTTCAAATTGTAAAAAAATCACAGTTGAACATATGGAGCGCAAAATAGTGCAAAATGGTCTGGCAACAAGGGTGAAAAAATCTCCAAATAGGCTGGCAGCAAAAGGGATATAAGCTAACTTCCCTGGGACCATGTACCACCGAAGAGTCACCTTCATATTTGCTTCTATTAAGGACGTATTCAAGGAACCTTTAGTAATTAACTCCCCCAATGTATACCACTCCCCCTGATCTATATCCTGCTGTAAATCTGTTTCCCATTTGAGCATATAATCCAATTTTCCTTCTGTCTCAGTGATTATTCTGTCTAAGTGATTACACAAGATGGAAATGGCCCCTTTTCCGCCCTGGGAATCTAGGCAAAGTTTTTCAAAAATAGTGGGGTTGCCGAATGTGCTCCTTGATGCCTTCAGAGAATTAATGTAATGCACTTGAATTTGCCTATATGTAAATTCCCCTCTGTTTGGGATTTGAAAATGTTCTCAAAAGTATATTATGTCTTTAAGACCCAAGGGGGAGAGGAAATCCGCAATTTGGGCCCACCATTTAAGAACACCTTGTCTTCTCCCAGGCTCAAAATCAGGGTTCCCATTCAAAAGGTGCTACTGGTTTATGTGCAGACGACCATTTATATTCCTTATTGGAAACGTTCAATAAAACCAATGAGTTCAATATTGCAGGGCATAATATGGCTGGTCTTTTTGATTTAGCTGTTCACATAGGGACATTGCTGGGGATCAAGGTGCAGGCTTGTTGCCCTATAGTTACCCAACTTGTAAGTTACCTTTTTTAGATTCATGCTACATGGGCGTGAGTAATACCTGCCCAGTGTATTCTGTGCCTTCACGCTGGCATTAGGATTTCCATTATCAGCTGCAAAAAGCCACCATCTAGAATAAAAGATAAAGCATGAAATGCGAGAAAAAGCATGAGACACAGTTAACAGGAAACTACAGGAAAATGCTACCTCTCAGCTTCTTCATCAGAGTGACGCAACCCGCAGCCTTCAAAACAAGCGAGTCCCAGATTGTAGGCAGCTGCGTATTTGAGTTGTTTTGCTCGGGGGCTGTCTGAGCTGACAATCCTTTGCATGTGCTCTGCTCCTTTACACTGGACAAAGCAAACAGCAACGTCACTACAAAGGAGCACATGGTCCAATGTGCAGAGGAGTTAAAGTGATACTGCAGGCAAAGGTAATTGTTACACCATTGTGTGGGGCTCCTCTCTCCACTGGCACTTTGTGCGCACATGTGCTTTGAGAGTGCGTGCATGCGCTTTGGGAGTGAGCACATGCTCTTTGGGAGTGAGTGCGCACATGTACATTTGGGTGTGCGCACATGCACTTTTGAAAGTTTCTCTAAGTGCTGGTCTAGGCTCCAACGTCGCTTAGCAACAGGGGGGACAAGGGAGAGAGAGACACAGCCAGGGTGTCTTATGCAAGTTCTGGAAATCTTACAGACCCTGCACATTATGCTGATTATTATGCAGCATCATAGATCCACGGGCCAGGCCCACTTTTTTCAAAAGAGATATCTCAAACCTGTAAACCACGATATCTATGCCATTTCTTCAATTTTAAAAATGGAAAACAGTTTAGGAGAGCGCCAAATGTAGCCCGACGCAATGGTGTAACAATTACCTTAGCCTGCAGTATCACTTTAACCTAAAAAACAATTGACACAAACACATCTACAAGAAATCCATGCCTAATAAGGGTTTAGCTTTAAGGTGTTCTCAAGCATTTCAGCCCCACTTTATTTTGGGTTTGACTTGAGGGAAAAGTGTGAAAATTGTTTACTATTCTTTTACATTTCCATTGCGCACTGTGACAGAACTTTTTTCCCCTAGTGGTCATTTCTAAAAAGGAGAAAAGGCTGAGAGAAAACTTAAAGAGGAACAACACACATGAATTTCACTTTCCTGTGTGTTGTACCTCTCTGTGGTGGCATCCCGAATTGGGATGCCCCGCGGTGTGTACCCCCCCAAGTCACCCTGTTTCACTCACCTTCAATTCTGCTCCCACGGCGGAGACTTGGGTGAGAGCGTACGCTCACCTTCACTTAGCTCCCTTCAGCGCCGTTTAGACTGCTAAGCAGTGCCCCCAGCCGCATCCTCCACCCGCCTTGCAGGTGTGGCTTGACCGCGCCGCCCATACAGGAAGGCACCCCCAGGGAAGTGGACCAAGACCCAGGACAGTCAAAATCCTGGGTGTTGGTCCACTTTAACCTTCATGTTGCCTATTATAACCATAACTAAAGTGAAACCCACATTTTATTTATAGCTTAATAACTAAATATTTTACCTAATTCACCAAAAAAGTCCAGCCTAATTGCAGCCTAAAAAGGTTCCAAAGTGTATCAAACTGGCAGTTCCATGTCCTGTCCGGCTGGTTTTGAAGTAAAGAGGTTTTGCAGGAATCAGTAAATAGTCCTCAGTAACGTTCGGAGAGTGCAGTATAGTGAAAGGACATAACCCCCCCTATACAGTTTTCATCAAGTCATGCTCAGGCAATAAGAAAAGCTCAGTTTTGTCCTAGACCCTTACTGCCCTGTGCCAGAACCCCACACTCTTTTTCCAAGGACAGCCAGATGTTTACCTCCGTGCTTAGCTCTGTCTCTACTAATGAAGGTTAGACTACTGACATTTTCAGTCTTGTAAACATATTACTTGGGACGGTTTATTTTGATAATAGTTTAAAGTGATAGGACAGGCAATTGTTAGATCATTGTGGATCGGGCTACATTTGGCACTGTCCTAAACTGTTTTATGTTCTTGAATTGAGGAGGAAATGGCTGAGATATCAAGGTTTACAATTTTACCATATGATCTATCCTCTGAAGCAAGTGGGTGTGGCCCCTGGAGCTGTGATGCTGCATAATAATCAGCTTAATGGGCGGGGTCTGGAAGAACCTGAGATCTTGCTTCAGACACAGGCGTTCTCATCACCCTTGATGTGTTTTTAGCAGCACTTGTACGGCTCTGAGAGCGCCATTCAAGCCATATATACAAAGGGGGGAGTGGTTTGGACTAGCTCCTCAAGCTAGTATTGGTGGGGTCAGACTGGAGAGGCAGATGAGGAAATAATTTTCCCTATTCACAGTGCTGAGCTTACAGGATGCAGAGCACTGGAGGAATGCTTTGCAAGGCAAGCTGCTGTTTATTCTTTTTAACCTTTTAAGATTAAAAATCCCATTAAAACTGAACCCACCAGCCGCGGGCCTGGAATCTGAAAGATTCCAGGGCTGGACCCTGTCTTTTTTCCAGGGCATCTTTAATCGAATGCCCCACTGTGTGACACCCCCCCCCCCCCCCCCCAGAGAGGCCATAAAAACTCACCTTGCCAGCACATGCAAGGGCTCTCAAAATGGCATCCCATGGAGCTGCAGGTCCCCTGCAAAGAGGAGTGCTGCTGGGTTTCCTGCCACTGTGTATTGTGGGTTATGTCAGTTAAATCCAGGCAGCTTGAAAGGAAGCTCCAAAATTGCTGCTACCAGGAAAAAATCTGTGAGGTGGTGTTTCAACTTGAGTGGATGCAGGAGCAAATGGAAGTGCTGACAATGCTTCAGTATCATGCATTCAGATGGGACAAGGGAGTTTTGAGGAGTATTTTTTCCATATGTGCAAGGCTGTTGGTCTGGTTTAAATTGTCTATTGTGTTTACAGATTAAAATGGACAGTCCAGGTAACTCCAGAGCTTGAACCCCTTTCCATTCATTCCTCCACAACCACCTCCAAATGTGGTTGTGAAGCCGCTGTCCATTGGTGCTTTAAACCCGAGGCTGGCAGTGTAAATCAGGTATTGGTAATCTTGTCCCTACCATCCCAGCAGCCTGGTACTTTGTGTCCATCCCCTCGCGTCAGTCCTGATGACTGGCCGCACCCACGCAATTCAGTTTAATAGCAAGCCCTTGTCAAGCTCCCTCGAGAGGAATGGAACAGTTGTTGTCAGTCACAGTGACTGATGCCAGGACTGCAGTGAGGGGACCGCAATGCAACCATGGACTGTGGTCCAGCATGTAGGTGGCACAATCTGGATCCCCAGAAAAGGGGATCATCTGGAATATCGCTGGTCAGCTGAGTGGCACTATAGAGGAGTATGTGGGCTTTATGGTTTTTGCTCATAAAGTTCCTTTAAAAATTGTTTTATTAGATACAGTTAATTAGTATTTTTTAATAAAGTTCTCCATATAGATTACTTATGGCTGTGGGTATTTTTTTCTAGAATAGCAGATGGCTTGGGGCTTGACTGTACAAATTATATTCTTAAATGATTGGTAGTGCAAGGTTGTCTTTGTTGTAAATGCTAATATTATAATAATGATGCCAGGAGCTTCAAACTTTCACAGGACTACAGCATCAGCATTTTTTTTTGCCTTCACAGGGCCACTGAGTTATTTTGCCCAGAACAGGCTCAGAATTATGTTGCCCAGGTTAGCCACAGAATAATTTTGCCCAGGACAGATGCAGAAGCAGAATTATTTTGTCTAGGTCAGCCACAGAATTATTTTGCCCAGGACAGATGCAGAATTATTTTGCCCAGGACAGATGCAGAATAATTTTGTCCAGGACAGATGCAGAATAATTTTGTCCAGGACAGATGCAGAATAATTTTGCCCAGGACAGATGCAGAAGCAGAATTATTTTGTCTAGGTCAGCCACAGAATTATTTTACCCAGGACAGATGCAGAATTATTTTGCCCAGGACAGATGCAGAGGCTGAATTACTTTGCCAATGCAGATTCAGAATTATTTTGCCCTGTACAGCAAAATTTATTTTGCCCAGGACAGTCACAGAATTGTTCTGTCCCAGAATAGATGCAGAGGCTGAATTGTTTTGTCCACGATAGCTACGAAATTATTTTGCCCAGGACAGGTGCAGTTGCAATATTGTTTTCACCAAGACAGATGCAGACCTGTTTTGCCTAGGACAACCACAAAATTATTTTGTCCAGGATAGAGGCAGAGGCTAAATTATTTTGCCCACAATAGCCATTACTCAGAAGCACCACATAAGGTGCAACAACATGCTACCAGTGTCAGCATCCTTGTAGTTACTAGGTTGGCTAGAAGGGCTGCCATCCAAGCTGCCCCCATCTGGCAGCTGTCAGAGGGCCTATGCAATTCCACTGTAATTACACTGCATAGTGGAGGAATTGCAACAGCACACCTTAGCTTTATACACTTTTGTGTATGGACAGATGCAGAGGCTGAATTTCCTAAGCATGGGTATTTGAGTCAGTAGTAGGCCTTCGCTGACTCAAGACCCATACTGCCGCCTCACAGAGGCCTCGACCAGGAGGCAATGGGCTCACAGCAACAAGGATCCTGAAGTAGCAGCAGCAAAGAGGACCTTGGAGAGAATTTGGTGAGGGTCGAGGACCCGACAGAAGCATAGCCTGCAGAGACAAAGGTGGACCAGGAGGATGTACTGGTAAACCTTTGCAGCACAGTGCAGGCAAGTATGCATTCACTACCCAAACCATTCTGCAATATGATGAATTTGAGCTGGAGTATTCATGCTTCAACACTCCTTAAAGTGATCATAAAAGGAGCCTTAAAGCAGACCTTCACCCTGAATAAGAGTCTATCTTATATGTTTCCCACACCCTGTACATACAAATTGCCCACATTAAAAATCATCCTACCTGCATCTACTGCATGTTATGAGCCTTTAAATATTCAAGATGCTGGCTCATGGAGCATCAGGCAGCCTGCAAACAGGAAGTGTCTTCCGACTGTGTTGCTCTGCATTGGGTATCTAAAGGCTAGATGAAGGGGAATAGTTTTTTAAGGGTTTGGGCTTTTCATCAAATTATGCTGAAGGTCTAGTTTAATGTTTCAGCAAACGTTGCAGTAAACATAAAGTCCTGTACTAACCTAAGCAACAAAATCCAATTTTGGCACAATATCAGCACATAGTGTACTTGTTATTAATTTTCAAAAAAACGACTCCACCTTCTGCCGAGTACTCAAATGATGTCCTTGAGCGACAGCAACTTACTTCAGAATGAGCACAAGCACAGTTATTTTAGCATGTTTATGTATTTGGTCAGAACACATTCTTGTCCTCGTGCTCTATTATGTATGCTTTGTGGGGCAGTGTAGAATTTTGCTTTGTGTATTACAATATTTAATCAATTATTAGGTGTCTTAAAGGGACTGTCTGGGCAAAAATAAAAAACAACAGACACTCACCAATAGTCCCGCATAGATGATCGGCCCTTTACTGGGCGTTTAAAATGTACTTACCTCCAGATATCCAAACTATGATATCCCGCTTACAACCACGAGCTGTGGTAGACTTGGCTGCTTCCTCACATCACTGACAGCAATTGGTCTGCTTCATCATCCAATGTAGAAGACATGCTGAGGGCAGGAATAGGGGTCAGGATAGAGGGGTGAGATCACCGATGTGAGTTTTAAACTACCACTAAATGACTGCATGGCTGCATGGGACTACTGATGCTTTTTGTTGTTTGTACCTGAACAGAAACTTTAAAGAAAGCCTTCAAGAAATGCTCATCTAAGACAACAAGAAAAACAGTTTGTGTTCAAGCAACTGATTAAAAGGTGCATTCATTTAATTTTTCCCCAATAGTGTGTGTGATAGGTTAGGGACACGGCGTCCCTGAGAGACTGTTGAAGTGGGCCTCCGGTTAAAACTGACTGGAGATCCGCTCACAAATTTAGAGCACGGAGGCCTCCACTCCTGGGAAGCCAGAGGCTGGGCCCATACTTACCACTTCTGTATTTCCTGTGTCGGCTGCCATTCATGTGACAGCCGGAAGCTTGCCGGGCAAACCTAATTGATTTCTGGAGGCCATGTGAGGCAGCTGACCTGTGTGGGATAAAACAAATAAAAAAAACTCACCCATCTATTGCAGTGGTCAGAAGCTGTGTACTGTAGATTCCCCCAGCCTTGACTGTAGCATTATAGGACACCAGAGGTGACGCTGCTATCACCTGATCTGCAGACTGCTGCAGTGAATACAACTTCTGGCAGGAGAAATAACTTCTGGTGTGGCACTGGTTAGAATTTTGTTCTCTAATTCAGGGTTATTGGGCGAGGGAGGTCTAAATAGCATATGAGCCTGATTCAAGGAGGAGCTGTTCAGTTTTGCATTGCTATAGATAGAAACTTCTGTGGCTGAAATCACTTCCATCATTGGAATTATTGGCTGCTAAGGCAAACTTTGAGCCCTTGGTTGGATCATCTCTGGCTGGGTGAGTATTCTTGCAGACGCTCCTTAAAGCAGAACAAAAGCTGACCCCATGGACCAGAGTATACTTCCTTAGACAGCAAGGTGCGTGTGTGAAAACTGGAATCTCCTGAATGGGTAGGTATTGCAGTACCAGTATGAATTTGTTACACAGCAAAGGAGGTTAGGAAAGGATAGTTCTCGTTTGCTTTTTTTTTAGG
Source organism: Gastrophryne carolinensis (assembly GCA_027917425.1). Classification (NCBI taxonomy): domain Eukaryota; kingdom Metazoa; phylum Chordata; class Amphibia; order Anura; family Microhylidae; genus Gastrophryne; species Gastrophryne carolinensis. Next base: position 121,691,479 of record CM051234.1, on the reverse strand, counting down.
TTGTCAACATATGGCTGAAAAACATTTGAAAGCAAGTTATCTGATTTTCAAGCTTCACTGCCAACCCCAGATTGATAGGCTTCACTCTAGATACTTTAAACCGAACCTTCAACATAATTTAATGAAAAACGCAAACCCTTAAAAAAAAACTATTCCCCAGCATCTAAAATGAATATATTTTAAATTTTATTCACTTCAGAAGTCAGAAGACACTTCCTGTCTGCAGGCAGCCTGACACTCCATGGGCTACCATCTTGGATGTCTAAAGGCTGAGAAAACGCACTAGGTGCAGGTAGGATGATTTTTAATGTGGGCAATCCGTATGTACAGGGTGGGGGAAACATATAAGATTTGCTTTTATTAAGGGGGAAGGTCCGGTTTAATACATATTTATTCATAAATCAAAATAGAAAGTCATTAGTACATACCCAATCCTCTGGAATTCCCAAACCATCATAAAACATCACCCCAACCTGGAACAAAGCCCGGTCATCTTCATCTTTGATTTCTTCAAACTGCAGAAACGCATCTTCATATCGTTCCTGAAATTAAAAAACACACTTATATCTCAAGTAGTCAGTCTCCTAAAACTGTCAACAAACAAAACAAGCATTAACGTTTATGAGACTCCAGGCTTACTCCCTCCTGCTCTGCTCTGTGAAGCCCTCGCAAGTGTGGATAGGATTCGTTTCTGCTGCCCGAGCTGCACCGTGGGCTCGAGGAGAGGTGAGTAAGCTTGGCGCACGGTTGGGTCTTCACACAGCAGGGTCCCTTTTGGAGCAGTATGGGAAAAGTTTAGAGGGCAGCAGATAAGGTTGAGGCACAGGTCAGTCTGCAGCTTCGTCACACAGCACCTGATAGGATCTTGAGTACCACTAGTTGGGAACCCATTCCCCAATAAGACACCAAGACTTTTCTCCTTTATTGGAGGACACCACGTCTCTGGCTTCTGAATATTATTTATTTACATAGCACAAACATATTCCACAATCCATTACAATCAGACAATTCTGAATGGCTGGCTCTGAGCAATCCTATCAACTACTTGAATTGGACTGCTTAATACTAAACTTTGGGCTCACTGATGCACAGTTACTAAGAAGACTAAGGTTACTAAAAAGAGTCCATCACAAGAGACTGTTGCTGCATGCATTACAAGAGTACTAACTAGGAGAACCTGTTACAGGTTGCTTCCAAGTTACAGCAAACATTTAAAAAGCATTTGGCTAGATACAGATGGCTGAAGACAGGGCTGTTGCTAGGTGAAGAGTAAGCAGGACAATCGCATTGGGCACCAAGGCCATTGAGGGCACCTTTATTCCAGCTAACCTGTTTTTTGCAGAACCACTGTTAGTGGTGCAGGCCGCTCGTCTCCCCATATTGGGCTCAGTCACTGTAGGGGGCACTCCCTGATGCTAAGGTACAGCATGGCATATACTGGTATGGAACAGCAGCAGCATAGGGTGAATAAGGAGGGGGCAAATCTTTTCCTTCCTAATTGAGCACCTAGAAACTGCCCTGGCTGAAAAGCAACTGAAAAGCAACAGAAAAACAACCCTCTATATTATGCACGGCAAATGTGGGCAAAGGCTGAGGTAAAAAAAGAAACACAGGCAGTTTGGAGGCACTGGGCTGGGGAAAGGAGGTGACTACATATACTTCCCCCTGAGTACAGGTGCACTTTAAAGCCTTTGGTGGTTGTTTATCATGCACCATCATCTTCTGTGGAGCTGTACAAGGTATAAATTACAAACAAGTTAAAACAAATCATATACTTATAATACACGGAATATTATGGGTCAGATGTCAGGTTAATACTGGAGTACAATAGGAGTGACACTGTCCTTGTGCGCTTACAATCTAAGGAAGGTGTTGTCAGTCCCCCAATTAGTTCCCTCAAATCTGAGTATTCGAAAAACAGCAGAGTAAAGCTGAAGTAAGATCTATAGGGTGTATGCTGGTGGAACTGGGGTTTAGATCTCCACACATGCGCTGTGTTTAATATGGAAGTCTTACCTCCTCAAAGAATAGCTGCCCCAGAAGAAAAATAGCATCTCGGTCCCCTTCTTCAATCAGTTGTTTTAAGTAAAGTTCTGCGATCTGGACTCTGTCAGCATGACTACACCCTGACAACAGAAGACGTCTGTCAGGATCAATACTTTCTCTAAATCAATCTGGACAATCACACAAATCTTATCTATCTAATCAATATTCATGGAAAATTAAACCAAGAAAGTTTTTTTTCTTCCACACAAATATAAGATGCCTGCTCTAGATACATATAAATTAGCATCATTAGCATCGATAGAATGTACTGTATTTTTTACATCATGTTTCCCCTGAAATTTGTGGGAAATGTCTGTGGAGCGAATGCAAGGCGGGGACAACAGCAAGTGGGCGGCTGCGGAGCAGGGGTGATCAGAAGCTGTGGGGCCCTGTCATGGGGTATAGGGCCCCATAAGAAGCTGCAGCCTAAAGGGCTGGCAGGACACCAGGTGTGCTAGAAATCTGCCACCGCCCCCTCTGATGGTGGGTGCCATGTAAAGCTTTAATATTTACTATGAGTGATACTAGGCCTGTAGTGAGCTTGGAGGTAAATGTGTAAATCCATTTACCTGGGCTTTGAGCGCAGTCCTGCACCCAGCCATTCAGTTAGGCTGGGGACAGGCGCGTGCGTTGCTGGGGATGCCCCCGAGCCACAAAACAAAACCTGGGATAGTCATAATCCCAGGTTTTGTTCCACCTAAATTCAGAATGATTTCTACACGGATCCCCAGAAATAAATTTTGCTGAATGTAGCTCCAATCCAAATCCGCTGTTAAATAAATTGCATGTGGATCCCCAAGAATGTAAACAGTTGATTTTATCTGCGTAATGGGGCCTTTAAGGTGTTTTCAGGCTGCCTTGAGAAAAATGTTACCAATGCCCACAGTCCGACGGCCCTGGAATCTATAAGATAGCAGGGTCGCTTGCTTGCCTTCCCCCGGGGCATCCGGATTCCAGATGCCCTGCTGTGTGAAACTTCCCAGGTCGCCCAGAAACTCACTTTCTTCCCCAGTCCAATGGCGCATGCACGAGCAGCGGCCACATCCCCACTATCCCTTTAGCAGAGCGCATACCCGCTCAGGCATTTGTAGAGGGTTGACGCGGGCATGCTCCCTGTTAGAGGGTAGCGGGGGATGCGGCTGCCAGCTTAGTGGGATCCGCTCGCTTAGACAAGCTCTTAGACGAAGGGGTGGGAGTGCATCTGAGCTCGCTGATTGGACGAGAGGCCGCGCAGGTGCCGACGGGGGAAGGATAAGTCAGATCGGGTGACCTGGGAGGTTTCACACAGCGGGGCACCCCCTGATCGGGGTGCCCAGGGGGCAAGGACCAAAATCCAGGATAGTCAAAATCCTGGGTTTTGGTCCACTTTAATGTAGATTTAAACCTCATAATTTTGACCATCCCCGAATTTGGTCTATGTCCGAGGCAAACCGGTATGCTTCCTTCCAATCACTGATCTATGCCATGCAAATTAATGCGCAACATACAACTCTATTTGTCCACGGAGCCTGGGATGTGAGGCGGCCAGAATCCCTGGTTTCCCTCTGGCATCCAGCCAGTGTATTAGTAGTGCCAGTCCTTATATTTCTTTTCCTTTGTCTTTTATTTTTCTGGTACCCTCCTCCAAATCGAGAACTGTCAGACACTGCTGTCCTACCTAATGATCTCTGCCAGAGGCACAGAAAAGTCTGCAACGTGTGAAATGACAGCTGCCACTTGATGCTCATCATGCTGCACGTCCCCTAAAATTTCTCCTTGAGTTAGCAGCGGAGGTGCCCTTTAACTGCTGTTCACAGCCACGTTTGCAAACACATCATTCAAACACTGTTGAACACTCATAGAAAACTATAAAAGTGGAATAATTCAGCAGATTGTCCCGGCCAAGGAGTTACACTGACACTAAGAAGAGCACATGGAGACAGATCTACCCCTCACCTTTATATTCTAATGATTCAAGTCATAAGCTGGAAGCTCACCTGCAGACTTTCCAGCCTCTGTCCTCTTCGGAAATCCCGGCAGCTCCTGCATTCTGAGCAAGATGTCTCTATGTCTCCATGGGAGAGGCTCAGAAGTCAGTTTCTTCATTGTCCACTCTGTAGAATGAAGAAAGTGTATCATCAGCCATTCAGATGATAACAACCAGTTCCCTGACATACATGAGACATATTTGACAAATCCCTCCTCTCTCGGCGACTGTCTTGCATTGAATGGTTCGTGTGCAGGCTCTCATCCAATCAGAACCATTTGTCGTGTCTATGTCATTCTACAAACTGCTCAGATTGTTTACAATGGTGAGTGAGAGCAGCCGCATACTCTGCATCCTCGGGCTGTGCACCATCCCACCCCAGCCATTCAGAATGGCTGGGCAGGAGTGTGTGTGCCCCACTGAAGCCTATCATAGCCATCAGGGCACTGATTGGACAAGAGCCTGCATATGTGCCACCTTACCAGGAAAAGGTAAGTTGTACTGGGCGGTTTCACAAAGCGTGGCATCAGATTCAGGATGCCCCAGGGGAACAGACCAAAGCCTGGGATGGTCAAAATCCTGGGTTTTGTTCTGCTTTAAAGAGGAACACCGGCCATTCTGACAGTGCTGTGGAGTCGGAGGAAATTTTGGGTACCTGGAGTCGGTGTCGGCAAACAATGCACCGACTCCGATTAAATTTTGATTTAGCAAGTTTAAATGTCCCAATTCACAAAAAGTTATAATTAATGACTTCTCTATTGTAAGAATAAAGACCAATGCATGCAGTGCCTCACGTAACCGCAAAACGAACACGTTAAGTGACCGTGAATAAGCGTGCTTTTCATGTGCTTCACTATATGGCACGCAACGCACAATTAGAAGCGGCAATACTTATACTTTGCATAGTGTTGTGTTCTGCTGTTACAGGGAACCCATGGGTAACCGAGCCTCTCACTGATAAGGGATTAAGTAAATATGTTTTTTGCAGGACTAGAGACACTTGTATAAGTGAAGGGAATGGAGGATCAATAGTTCAAGACTGAAGCTGTACCATTGGAAAAACTGCTGTCATTCAACAAAAGGCTATAAAAACTTCGATTGTTAGCTTAAACTTTAAACATGACTATGGGATTCTACTAGGGAAATCGTGTTTTATAATAAAGGCCCCTTTCTGGATCCTCCCACTGCCCTATCTTCAGCAGAAGATCAGCACACAGAAAGGAGAAGGCAGCTTCTGCCCAACTACCTCTCTCTGCTAGAAGGAATGACATGTATGTTGCCTTTCTTTCCTTCAAGGAATGTATAAAATACATTCACATATTAATACAGAGGAGTCGGAGTCGGAAGTACAAAAAACAGAGGAGTCGGAACATTTATCTGCCGACTCCACAGCCCTGCATTCTGACTGGACCCCCTCCTTAAAGTGGACCAAAACCCAGGATTTTGACTATCCTGGGTTTTGGTCCTTTCCCCTGGGTGCCCCACTGTGTGAAACCCCCCAGATTGCCGATGCCAACTCACCTCTTCCCGGTCCTACGGCGCATGCTTGGACGCTCGTCCAATCAGCGTGCTCGGAGCTGCTGATGTCACATTGTCTAAGGCTTTGTCTAAGCTCAGCGGCTCAGAGTACGCGGACCCTGCTTCCCTCTAACAGGGAGCGTGCCAGCGCCGGCCATTCACAAATGCCTGGCGCAGGCATGCGCCCTCCTAGTGGGATAGCGGGGATGCGGCCGCGGCTTGTGCATGCACCATTGGACCGGGAAGCAAGGTAAGTGTGTGGGGCGACCTGGGGGGTTTCACACAGCAAGGAAACCCGATTTTGGATTGCCTTCAGGGAGGAAATAGATCGGCCTGGGATTCGGGGTGGATTTTGGCCCATTTTAATACGCAGCAGCAGCTCTGCATCGCTGGCGCTAAAAAAAAAGAATGGAGCGTAGTTTGTAATAGTTGCTGTACTGTATATTTTGGCTTGTCTGTAATGATACCTTGTAGAGCACTGCAGAAAAAGACGGTGAGAGAGGAAATTCAGACAAAGGGAGGGATAGAGGAAAAATAGAAAAGAAAGCAGAGAGAGGGTTAGACAAGGAAAAGAAATTCGAGACGCAGAAAGAGAAAGACTAAAGTAAGGTAGAAAAAAAAGAGATAAAAGGAAACGTGAAAAAGAGAGAGAGAAAACGTAAAGGAAATATCACAAGAGACAGGGTTAAAAAAAAAAGAGAAAAAGGGGGAAGGGGCAATGGAAAAGAGAGATAAAGAGAGAAAGGAATGGGCAAGAAAAAGTGTTGGCAGAAAGTAAGTGGGAACATACAACGAGAAGGCAAAACTGAAGTAAGAGAGCGAGACAAGTAAAAAAAAAAAAGAGGGAAATGGAAGGAATGTGACACAAGAGTAATGAGTGGATGTGGAAAAAGGAGAGGTAACACAGACAGGAGGATGAGGGAGAAAACATGGGCTCCTCCATTGTAGGGTGAGGTGACAGCTATTTCTTTAGTTTTGGCCCGACTCAGCACGCCTATATATATATATATTGTGTAGAGGAATCCCCTCACGTCACTCCCCTATCTCCGCAGTGCATGCTGGGAGCTTTAGTTCCCCGCCATGTGTGCCTCTCAGGGAACACGCACCTTTCTTCTCAGGCAATGCGGGAGCCCCCGGGCCTCAGAAACGGGGTCACGGAATTCCCGGGGCACTCGCAGGGGCCGACGGGTCATGTGATGTCGGGTGTTTGCGTCGTCATCCTGGGAACCGTTACCCAGCAACTTTAAATGCCGCGACGTGATATCCAGGCTGGGCTGGTCAGTGGACATCCCTGCCCGTATCGCAGGCAGGCACTGCGCTGCTAAGAGGAGGCGCGGCGTTGCCTATAGCAACCAGATGCGGCCACAAACTTGTAAAGGCTGCTGGGTGCCACTGGGCCATCCAGTTAAAGCGCCAGTCCAAGCAGCCTGACCATTTTTTTTATTCCACCCACACCCTGCCTCCATCTCCTAGTGCTAAAGCAGAGGCAAAACTCTGGAAACCCAGCCCTAGAGCAGGGTTATAGCTTTCCCAGGGGCCAAGTGATCTAGGGGTGCCCAGCTGTGTGAAATGCTTGGAATCACCTGCATGCTCGCCTCTGGAATCGATCCCAAGGTGCATGTGCTGGCCACCAGACATAATGATACCTCTGCATTCCATTAACCAGGATAGTCAAAATCCTGGGTGTTGGTCCACTTTAATGCCTGGTAATCTATTCTGAATAAACGGATTACTGGAGGCCTCTGTCTTGCCGCCCACCTCTGCTGCACACTCCAGCCACCAGCCTTTCAGATATTGTGTTGAGGGTGCGCGCATTGGATGGAGCTGGAGGTCCGCTCCTGCGCTGTGTGATCGATTCCCAAGGTGAGCATCTGGCATAACAAGGGGGTTTCACATATTGGAATTTCATGATTTGGGGAGGACCTTTCACCCGTCCTGGCTCAAATAGGTTCTGGTCCACTAAGGGAAGGCCACAGTCTTCTGTTGGTGCAGGAGGCCAGTATCTCAGTAAGGTCTAAACAGCGTCTACAGAGGTGTCATCCATTTTTTTTTAAGTGAACTTATTTCTAGTTGAGATATACACTTTGCCATTTGGGCTGGTTTACCAATACACAAATAAATCCTGCCCGCTTATTTCCTATGAGCAGCTCTACACTCATGTGCTGCACTGTAATGTCTGGGAATACTTCACCAGCATAGGCCAAAGCCAGTGGCATAACTGTGATGGGGCCCTGGTGCAAACAATAAATAGCAGACCTTTTACAGCTCGTACAGTGGACTATTTTGTGTTGGATGCAGCTAGAAAACTAAAGACCGAAACAGATTATGCAAATGGTGCTTCCCTTATCTAAATGATGCCAAGTGAGCACAAATATAATAAAAAGGTGGAGGAGCAACAATGATGCCCCCCGACCTTCTGGACCCCTGCACGCCCCTGGTCACAGCAATGTATATTGCTGCTCTATACCCAGCACCAGGGCTGGATTATAAGAGGGGCGTTCCCCAGGGCCACCACCAACCTTTGGGTTATGCTCTGGTCCAGAAGGCTCTTCAGGTCTGATGGGCTGCGGGGCCAGCAACAAAGCTACCGGCAGCAGTGGGGACCCCCTTGCTCCTGGGCCAGCCATAGCCACCACAGGGCAGGAGTCTAGAGCCGCCATCAGCGGGTGATGGGTGGGTGCAGAGCTGTCAATCGGTGGCCACTCACTGCACAATAGCCACCAAGCACAGCCACTGGCAGTTCAATGTTGGTCTGCTTGACCAACTGGGCACCTAAACTACTCCCCACCCAGAATGGCAAAGCAGGAGTTCCTGAGCAGCACGTACCTGCACAAGGGTGGCACAAGGGACTCAATCTGACATTCTAGTGGGCGGGTGCCAGACAACCACCAGTCAGTTACTTGGCTGGACTATTATATTAAAAGAAAAATATAGTAGCAGGGGCATCCACCACACTTCATACGACCCTGCCCATTGCAGCACAGCCGCTATAAGAGCATGTTTAGTACTGCGGCTAAGGGAAACAAAGCATGTCCATAAATTAGCTGGTAGGTGGCACGCCTCAATTCCTAGAATGATAAGGAGATGAAACGCTGCCCTGTGAAAGCCTGTGCTCCAGGAGCGGCCACAAATCAATAGCACAGGGTAAGTGAGTGACAGAGGAATGTATGCCTATAGGCTTGCTTATTAAATACAGAAGAGTGTTGAAAATGAACATTAACAGTTTGCCAGTAAAAATCCCACATGACCTGATCCTCTAGTTGTATTGCTTGTCACCGTCTTTCCTGCTGACTTGGGGTAAATGATGCAGAAGAAAGTGTTCGCAGGTGTTGGAATTTCAACATGTAATCCAGATGTGTTAGTGATCTTATGTATGTGCTAAAAGCCTCAGAACCCCCCCTTCCTCCATGACCATGTTCCTCGTGTTCCAATGTTTAAGTCAATGGGATGGCCGAGGACTGAGATGCCGTCCAACAGCCACTGGGTGAGAAATGTGCACCTCAGGAATGGAGGAACCTTCATGGCCTGGATCAGAGTTCCTCTGGCCCATGGAGATGGCACATTTGTGATACACTGGTGGAGTTTCAACGTGTGTACATATCTTCCAACTTATCTGGGTGGGAAAGAGGGACAGTTTTGAAATGAAGCCACACCCCCTCATTAAGGGATGGCTAGGAAATGGGCTGTAACAACTACGTAAGCACTTTGAATGGGCAAATGAATTATTTATTGATGCAGATCTGCATGTTACACCTCAAAGAGGGACAAATGAGAATGAGGAACAGGGGGACATGGACAGTTGGGAGGTATACGTGTATGCACACCCTCCTCTTCTTTTGCTTCACCGCATGCTAGATCAAGGTGTTGTGAAGATCCTGTTTGCCCTAGACTGGCTATAGCATATCTTGGTTCTGGTTTCCCTTTATTTCCTATAGCCTAACTAGAACCAAGCCTCATGGTCTGCCATTGGAACAGCATTGGCTGAGGGAGGGGCAATAGGTACATGGACACTCGGCAGGGTAGCGAGAATGAATTACCCTGGGACATCCCGATTTGGGATGCCCTTGCTGTGTGAAATTCTGCCGGTTATACATACCTCGCCGACAATCCCACAGCACATGGTTTTTGGTTCGTACCCCTGGCGGATCACACTTTGCAGACCCTGTCCATCAGGGTCATTTCCTGCATTGTTGTTATTTATTTATAAAGGGGCATCATATTCTGTGGCACTGTACACGGTAGAAATTACAGGAGAGTAAGACAAGTAAAATACTTATAGTATAACAATGCCAACAATGCATATATTACACCGGGTATTTTAGAAGTGTTAGTAAACAGAGATGCAGGAGTACATTAGGAGATGCAGTGGACTTTCACACCAGCACAATTGCAGATTTTTAAAAGAAATTTAACAGTAATTGCAGGAGTTTGTGATCGCCACTACATGGCGTGCAATCACAAGTACTATTGCTGCATGCAGGACTGCAGGGCGATTGTCAGGCACTTCTGTATGTCTGTAGTGGCCAGCGTCTCTCTAGTCACCTTATACTTGCTGATGAGCACATGCACAGTGGGATTGCCGTAGAAGGGTGTTCTCAGGGGTTTCACACAGATTTGGGATGCCCCAAAACTTGGGATACAGAATAGTCTTTCATGGCTATTCAATCTCTTTAAAAGAGGAACTTCAAAGGCCCTGGAGTCTTTTCATTCATCACTCCCTGGGGCATCCCGAATTAAGATGACCTGCTGTGTGACCCCCCCCCCCCGCCTCCAATGCCAGTTTCACGCAGACTCCTTGTCGTATCTCTGTGCCGTTCTGTTCTGCCAGACCACTCTGAGTGGCAGATGCCAGCGCATCACATTTAGAAGCCGAGCATGAGATGCAGGCGTGTTAACGGGCAGAGTATAATCGAGTTCGCTAAATGGATGATGAGGCCAATCAGTATGTTCGCTTTAGGCCAAGCCTACGCCGTGGGAACACCAGGAAGGTGAGTTAAAGCGGACCTTCACCCTGAATAAGAGTCTATCTTATATGTTTCTCACACCCTGTACATACAGATTGCTCACATTAAAAATCATCCTACCTGCATCTACTGCATGTTATGAGCCTTTAAACATCCAAGATGGCGGCTTATGGAACATCAGGCAGCCTGCAAACAGGAAGTGACTTCTGACTGCTGCTCTGCATTCTGGGATTGCTGACCTTTTCCTGACCCCAGCTCTGGTCTGTCTGAGCAAAGCACAGCTATAACCCCGCCCCCCTGTACTTTATCCAACTCTCCTCAGTAAGTGTGATGCTTCGCGAGTCGAGATGGCAGCGCCCGTATCCTAAAGTCCTGAACAGAGTTGCAGCCCAGTGGGGGAAAGAATAATAAGTGACTTAAAAATATAACTAACTTAAAATATATTAATTTTAGATGCTGGGGAATCGTTTTTTAAGGGTTTGAGCTTTTTCACTAAATGATACTGAAGGTCCGGTTTAAATGGACAGATATAGATATATAGTAAGGCATTCCAATTGGGAGGATGCCGAGTCTGAGAAGCACAAGACATGGGGAAGTGAAATTCTTGTGTGTTGTGCCTCTTTTGGCAGGGATTCCTATGCTCATGTGTGCAGCTGTTTCCTGGCTAGGAAATATTGAGTTGCAGGGTTAGTGGAGAGGCGCCCCGTTGGATGATAATAGCGGATGCAGGTGTGCTGCGGGGCGTCCATACAATAGGCAGCAGCAGATGAGAGCGCTTCCGTCTCTTGCCGGCCACATACGTGCAGCTCCCAGCATCGCTCCCCTCCCCCGCCATTCATGTCAGTGACAGCCGCACCGCGCCTACGTGCAGCCTCACCCTGGGTATCATGTCAGCCGCTGCCTACGTGACCACAACACTGCAGCAGCGCCCGAGACACGCCCCCTACCAGCAGGACATCCAATCGCTTCTCCCATGCCAAAGCTCTGTACGGCTTAAGCCAATCAGGTGGGGCCTGGGCGTGCCTTGCGCTCCATGTGCTTGGTGTTTGAGTACGTGCCGGGGGGCGTGGCCTGTGTGCGGTGGAATGACAAGAGCGCGGAGTGGTGGTTGTACACAGAGCTGAGCCTGGCGGCGTGCGGAGTGGTGGGGGACAGGATGCTGCGGCTGCTGCACACCGGGGAGGAGGTAAGGAGCAACATCTTACTTAAACCGGACCTTCAGCGTGATTTAATGAAAAGCCCAAACTCTTAAAAAACGGTTCCCCAGCATCTAAAATTAATATATTTTACATTTTTAGTCACTAACTTATTATTCTTTCCCCCACTGGGCTGCAACTCTGTTCAGGAATTTAGGATACGGGCGCCGCCATCTTGACTCAGAAGCATCACACTTACTGAGGAGAGGAGAGTGGGATAAGGTACAGGGGGGCGGGTTATAGCTGTGCTTTGCTCAGACAGAGCAGAGCTGGGGTCAGGTAACGGTCAGCAGTCCCAGAATGCAGAGCAGCACAGTCAGGAGGCACTTCCTGTTTGCAGGCTGCCTGATAAGATGGCGGCTTCCATAAGCTGCCATCTTGGATGTTTAAAGGCTCATAACATGCAGTAGATGCAGGTAGGATGATTTTTAATGTGGACAATCTGTATGTACAGGGTGTGGGAAACATATAAGATAGACTCTTATTCAGAGTGAAGGTCCGCTTTAATAGATAATTTGTATTGATTCATAAAGCACCATCATGTTCTGTTGTGCTATACAAAAATTATCCTCTTTAAAGCCAACTCGGATTTGCGGCTGTCAAACAGCTGGCAGGAAGATGCCATAGGAATGATGAAGTCTTCTGTTTACTCACCCAGATCACTGCACGGGAGACGCTTAGAAGTGCTGCCTGGGCTTTCTATTGAGCAGATTTGCCAATATAAGCTTGTATTCTAGTCTGTTACTTCTTTCTGTTTATACCAGCGAGACATTACATCCTTCACATCTATCCAACCTACACAACTGGAGTAAAGAACCACAATGTGGTGTAGAAACATCAATTATCTTTTCTAGCACTGCAATAACCGTATTCTTCCATTCATTTACTTGGATGATCTAAAAGCTGGGGACCTTTATGACTAATGTGCTGTCTCTACAGTAGCCAGGGTGAATATAATCAGATTACTTTTTACACAGCCTTTGTGAAGCTCACTCTATAGTAATGGATAGATAGAGCTGGCATATGCTAATATATTAGCAAACCGCTCACTTTCTAGGTTAGACTGAATTGAAGTCATTCTGCAGGCAGTCAAATAAAAAAAACGCTATACTCCCCTTTAATCCCTCCCCCCCCCCCCCCCCCCTTCCAGGTGATGGCTGATAGTCTGTCCCAACTTACTGGATCGTCCAGCCGCTGGCGCCCATTCAACACCTATGGCATCCGTCAGGTGTTGAATGGATGTAAGTGGCTTGAAGATGGCAGCAATTGCTGGGGAGGGGGGGGATTAAAGGCAAGTATAGCTTTTTTTTTTTTTGACTGCCTGCAGATGATTTTAATAGTTCAATTTACCTTTTATGTTTTCTAGAGCAGTGGTTGTTATGCCAAGTACCCCCTAGAGACATGAGTTTTCAACGGAGTACCCCCAAGGAGGAGATCAGTTAAAATTACCAAAATGAGTAGGTCAAGGGCCTCTTGGCACTTTTAAAAGCAAGGAGGCCCTGAACATCAATGAAGAAACAGTGTTCTAGATCGGGGGTTCCCAACCTTTTTTTATATCAAGTACCACTTTCCATTTTTATCAAGTACCACCTGGCGCTGAGTGAGCATTGTCAGCCACCCAAAACACATAAAGCAGCCATTTAAAGTGAACGAATTACACAATTGGCAATTTTTATTTATATTGCAAAGCAGGCTTGAATGGAGTATAGAAGGCAGCAGATCAGGTAGAGGTTAGTCTGCAGCCTTGTCGAATACCACCTGATAGGATGATGAGTACCACCTATTGGTATTAAACATATATATCCAGCCCCCCTACCCTCATTGGTGCACCCCTGAACATGGCTGCATACTCCTTCAACCTGCTGCATGTAACCCCCCCCCCCCCCCCCCCCCCCCCGTGGTACGTGCAGGTTGAGAAACCATGTTCTCGATCATGTTTCTAAACATGTAGTTTCCGTATGACACCGGGATGTTTGGTGGCACCAACAGCAGGGGTCTGGTATTCTTAATTCAAAATTTTGATAACATTTAGAATTGATCCTCTCCTTGGGGTTAATCTGTTTGTACTTCTTGTTGCTAGGGGGGACTTGGTGTAAAAAGTTTGATAACCTTAGTTCAATAATCACGGTTTCTCCACCTGTGGTATGCATATCTCCAGGTGGTACGCGCTACAGAATTAAGGAGTACACACCAATAGTTAGGGGTGCACCAACGGGTGGTGGGCCTGGTATATTATTTAACTGTAAACAAATATTCACTTTCAATACAAAGCCTGTGACCTACTTATCCTTGGTAACCTTTATAATCCCCTTCGAGAATATATTATACATCTTGTCACTAGGGAGTACGTGGTGTAAAAAGGCTGAGGACTACTGTTCTAGACAAGTCCATCTAACACCTTTATAATCCCCTTCAAGAATACATTATACATCTTGTCACTAGGGAGTACGTGGTGTAAAAAGGCTGAGGACTACTGTTCTAGACAAGTCCATCTAACAGACAGCACCCCCCATGGTAATTTTTTTTTTTTACAGTCTTTTGTCCGGTGTTGGCTTCTACTTGTACCATGGACAAGTCCACCAAGTACCACAGGAAGCATATCTGCTAGGGGTGCTGTGCAGGAAGCCTGGCATTTAATGAAGGGCAAATGTGCACAGCACATTCTACTGGTGCGGTGTAAATGTATTGGCTTTGCAGGTTGTAATGGTTATTTATCCTAACAGATAACTGTATTTCTTCTTTATAGGATGCCAGTCTGAGCCAACTGCTGGAGTCGGGCTGTGAAGTCAATTCCCCGCAGGATGCTCTTGGACAGACGCCCGCACACTTGGCCGCAGGGGAGGGTCATGCACTTTTCCTGCTCTGGCAGCTGCAGAGTGGGTCTGAGATTAACAAGCAGGTATGTAAAATGTTCTGCATTTCTAAGTATGCCTTAAGTTGCCTCATCTTGCATTTGATTAAAAGCATTGGTTGCCCGGCACTCACATGGCAGGACATTTGGCGGCTGAAACGCCACTTCCCACGTGAGTGCCAGGCAACCAATTGCAGAGCTGGATTCCCTGCGGGGAGCGAGGTTAAGGTAAGATTTACAGGCATTCAAGAGGGGGGCTGTCATATAGCCGCAGTCAACGCTTTTGCCATGGAGGGTGTTGGTCTGCTTTAAAGCTTCCACCATTGATGAGCTGATCAGTGGTAGACTAACAAAAGTGTGATGGGCCCCTTCCTGCAGCCAATAAATAAGCGAGTCTGCTCATTTGAGACTATAGGCAGAGAAGCAAGCTGTCAACCCTGGGACTGATTCAGCACACGGGACTGCAAGGAATCAAATCTATGTGTAATTTTTTTCTAACCTGTAATCAGGCTAGCCACACCTGGTTATACAATTTTCAGGCTACATCACACCTAAAGTGTTTGGTTTATGTTTTTCTTTTTTCCCGGCTGCATTGCCAACACAAGACAAATCCTGCCGGTTGTCCTCCATACTCTGGGTCAAATATTTGGTAATGGGGAACCTTTTAAATACGTGGTAATTCCCTTTTTTTTTTTTTTTTTTTTTTTTTTTTTTATTACAATATTAGGGGTTAATTGGCTTCTATTCTTTTCTCAGGACTTGTTTGGAGAAACCCTGATTCACAAGGCAGCTCGTTCCGGCAGTCTAGAATGTCTTAGTGTCCTCATTGCACATGATGCCAGATTAGAGTAAGTATTTAGTATGCGGTTTGCTTTAGATACAGAATCTATGGGGCACTTTCATTGTAGGTAAACTTTTTTTTTTTTTTTTTTTTTTTTTTTTTTCTTCTTCTTCTCCTTGCAGCGTTTACAACAGGGATGGGTACACCGCTGAAGATCTGGCTTTGTCTAGTGGATTTTTTGAATGTGCAAAATATCTGGCTACAGTTAAACAGACACAGGATACTTTTTCTCGAGCACGATCTTCAATGCAAGACTTTAAAGAGACAGAAGCGGCTCTAAAGAGGGCTCATAGCAGCCTTGCTGTTACTCATGGGAAAAGACGACGGTCTGATGGTGAGTAGTAAATGCACACTAATTATTTTAATCTTGGACACAGCTACCCAAGTATTGTGGTTATTCCCTTTTTGAAGCTTGTAGAAAATTGTGAGCTGCAGGTAGTTTCCCTGCTCCACCTGTGTCTCCTCTTCACCTGGCAAATAGATGCTGGATCCCCTTCAGTCACTGTTTTTTTGACGGCTACCAACTATTGAAGGATTGCTGGTACCTGGTGAAAGGGGCTTCAAGTCCCTCTGCTGAGGAGGAGATACAGGAATGGGTCAGGTAAGCCAGGTGCAAAGAAGGAAGACTCCTTCTCAGCACCCACAAAAGTTATATTCTTTAGTTCTGCATAGGAATTGTTGGGAGTATAAAACCACCTTGCCTCAGAGTAACTGAATGTTTTTCGATTTTATTTGCAGGCTTTCTCTAGATGCTTTCCAGGTGTGTAGTGCCTTTGCTGTGCACTGGCTTTTATATGCTTCAGTTGGGAGCCCTGACCTACTGGCTTACATTAAGCTGGATTACACATGGCCTCTCTGCTGGAAGGAAGAGGACTAATAATTTAACTGTACCAACATTTATTTTGAAGTCTTTTTTTGTACAATAAAGATGGTGATTTCATTTCATGCTGTGGAGAAAATTCATTCCAAGTAGAGCACCGCCATGTGAGCTGATTGATAATGTTTATGGTCCTGCTTAATGTAGGCACTTTGTGTTAGACCATTAGCATTACAAAATCAAGTGCCAATTTGACCAAAATCTACAGTTCTTGTCAATTAGTCTCACCACATTTGCTGGCAACTTTTCAATCCAGATCATTTAAAAATTCTGAATAGGACTTATTATTTAAGTTACAAAAAAAAAAAAATCTAAAGTGTGGGCTGAATGGTATGCATGAGTTGTCAGTCACCTGAAAGCACGGCAAGTACAAAAATATTTCCCATCGCCTTTTGGAGCAGTTTTGTACTTGTGTAGCAGATCTGGTTGAAGTTTATTTATCTATAATTTATATCTTTTTCGCTGTAAAGGTGCAGCGGTAGTTATCCTAAGATCAAAAATATATCCCACACCACCTATTCAATAATCCTATAATGGCAATCAGCAGTAGTTACGTTCTCAATGCCCTCGTTATGGTATAGCAATTACTATACAAGTTATTTGTATGATTACATCTGTAAGTAGGTCTTCCCTATTTCAACACTGGTACATTAAAAAGTATCGTGCAAAGGCCATTTTGAAAGGACCATTTTCTTACAATGTACTGGTTCGCTAATGAATAATGTACGACTTAAACCGGACCTTCACCATGATTTATTGAAAAGCCCAAACCCTTATAAAACTATTCTCCAGCATCTAAAGTTAATATATTTTACGTTTTTAGTCACTTATTATTCTTTCCCCCACTGGGCTGCAACTCTGTTCAGGATTTTAGGATACGGGTGCCGCCATCTTGACTCGGAAGTATCACACTTACTGAGGAGAGTGGGATAAAGAACAGGGGGGTGGGTTATAGCTGTGCTTTGCTCAGACAGACCAGAGCTGGGGGTCAGGAAAAGGTCAGCAATCCCAGAATGCAGAGGGCACTTCCTGTTTGCAGGCTGCCTGATGTTCCATGAGCCACCATCTTGGATGTTTAAAGGCTCATAACATGCAGTAGATGCAGGTAGGATGATTTTTAATGTGAGTAATCTGTATGTACAGGGTGTAGGAAACATATAAGATAGACTCTTATTCAGAGTGAAGGTCCGCTTTAAGGTATACAAGCTTCCAGCCACTTTACATTACATAGTGTCATTTGTTTTCAATGTACTTAAAGTAGAACGAAAATCACCAGTGGCTGGCCTGGAATCTAAAATATTTCAGGGATGGCCCACTGTGTGAATAATTGTTCCGGTGCCTCAGGCACGCTCCAGTGACGAGGCACTATGTCTGTGCACTCTGAACCTGCCCTGTGCTTGTAAGATAACAGTGGCATCTACGGGTGGATGCGGTTCCAGCCTCCCCTCCCGATTACTGATGTCCAGGGCCAACATCACAGCCTTCTAATTCCAGGTCATGGTGGCTACAGTTTCCCATTTGGTAAAGACTGATTACATGGCTCTGACACACGGTATAACCTCAGCATCACCAACTCCTGCTGCACCACGCATCAAAGCAGACCTATGTTCCAATAATCGCCAGGGCCACTGCACCACACACATTAGAAATGACCCAAATCTGGTAAGGATATTTACTTCCATCCTCCTGCAGCACACCTGACCATCAGAGATCGATGGCCATGCACATAATGTTGGCTATTCTAGCAGAGTATGACAGACAGGCCTTCCAAATAGCAATGTCTGGAGAATACGGGGACACAATAGTAACAGCTGTCCAGGAGCCTGCATGCAAACCAGTGAGTCTAATAAGTGTGAGAGATATATATTATATAATCCCAGCATTTTTGTTCCCCTTTTTTTTTTTCTCAATTTCAAAACAAATCCACACCTCCCGCTACAGCTAAACCAAAGTTTTTCCTGTTTAGGCATCCTTGTTATTACCAGTTCCTGGAAAAAAATGCTATCAGCAATGTACACTTAATGTTTTGCCATTAAGATCTTTGGTGACAGACATCTTAACATCCATCCAAGAAGTGGCCCTGGATGCTCCTGACCTTCTAGGGAGCCCTATTTTTCCAGTAGAACATTTAATTTGAGCTATAAATTCTACTGATGGGGGTTATGTTAGGAAGCAATGGTAGAGACCATTTCAACTCTACATTTCCTGCAAAAAATACTCAGTTACCAAAGGTTTGTACCACTTGTATACTGCTCTAGATCTGGAGGAGAAGCCTAAAGCTCTTTTGTCTCCAAGTTCAGATGAAGCATTCTTCTATTAAATGTAACATTATAAGGGAAATGATTACACCTAGAGAAAGAGCTCTGTTTCTGTAACAGAAAAAGCAAAGCCCTGCTGGGAAAGAAGTCCTTGTGTAGAGCCACAGATCTAGCTTGTGAGAATTTAAGAAAACGTCACAATTATGGTATCATATGATAGACAAATGGAACTTGTTTGAGATTTCAGGAGAGAAAACATTGTGATGCCACTTTCGGGAGGCTTATAAAGGTAGTCAGTTTTTTTTCTAGAATTTTTTTCAGCTCCCCTCAGGAAGATATTAAGTGACCCCCTAATCCAAAAGAGTGTCAAAGAAACCGGTTTATATTACTAGATCTTTGTAGCCTGCAAAGTCTCTGGCTCTTTCCATTTAATCCTAAACCCAAACCACTGAATCCTCTTGTCATATTCAAGTTCGAGATAGATTTGATTTTCATAGGTCGCTTCAGATTCCTTGAGATCCAAAGTAGGTATATTTGCATGTCTTTGGAAGGACCTTGCTTTCAAATCTCACGAAAAGGTCCACGCCATAGTCTTGATGTTTGAGACCAGAATAGATTTCTGTGATTGGAAAGTCAGGTTTTGTCCCAGCACATCATTTACTTGGAAAATGCTCATGAATTTGTGTTCTCATCCTTACATTTCTTCTGAATTCAAGAAATAATGTTACAGCTATTTTTTTGCCAGTGGCTTGTTCATAAGAAAACACCTTTTGCATTACCTAGAGTTTCACAGAGGAACGTGATTTTCTAGATGTAATGCAGAGAGATATAGAACTCTTTCCATTAAATGTCATTCATCTAACCAAGGAAGAAGTGAAGCGCTACCTTAAAGCAGAACAAAAACCTGGGTTTATTTACTTTCCCTGGTTTGGGATGGTGCTGGTGTCCCATGTCCACTGATCATTTCTCAGTTTAGCACTGCCTAAAAAGATTCTAATAAAGAGTCAAGTAAGGATTACTATAATAAAGCCTATTGGGACTACAGCCCACAAAGTAAAGACTGACCCAATTTGGGTGCATGTGTGTAGCCCAGGGGATTCCAAATCCTATTCCATAAACTTGAACACCATTTCTAAACACAATTTATACAGGGTATGCAGGATTTTTTTAGCAGCATCATTATTCTCAGTCATTAGCTTATTAAAGTGGATCTTGGGTTTTGGTCCTTGCCCTAGGGCACCCAGATTCAGGCTGCCCTGGTGTGTGAAACCCCAAGGTCGCCAAGTAAACTTGCCTTTTCCCAGTAGTACGGCCTCATCCAATCAGCAAAATTGGCTAAGACTAAGGCCCGAGCACAAGGTAGCACCACCCGCTACCCTCTAAAATCTAGCATTGACAAACGCCTGGCGCAGGGACCTGCTAAAGGTATAGCAGACGGCTGCTGCATCTCGCGCATGTGCTGTTGGATCAAGGAGAAGGTGAGTTTTACAGGGGATTCGGGGGGTTCACACAGCAGTGCATCCCGAACCTGGAGGGAGGGGGGGGGGGGGGGATTAGGCAGTTCTTTAGTATTATAGACTCCAGGTCCACTTCAAGAAGGAAAATAAAGCAATTTATATTGTGATCATTTTTAGACAAGCATCAACGCAGTGTTTCTCATTTCATCAGTGTATTTTAATGTTTCTCCTTAGGCAAACGTGTATTTCTGAACACTTGCCTAACTAAATCCAGGTTGTTACAAGACTTGATAGCAGTGAGAGAACTGAAAGACCAGCCCATGGACTTCCATTACATACAAATGTTCTTCTGCCCACTGTGGGCATAAAAGGCTAAAACCTCCTGACCAGAAGTCCTCATAATTAAGTGGCCCCTTTACAGCAGCAATTCTTCCTTCTAAAACACATCATATAACCATGGGCCGTTGTGGTAAACATAGGTTATAGTATGCATCAGCCGTCCAGAAATCGATCCCCTTCCAGCCACACCATCCCTGCAGAAACAAACACAAAGAGTGTTAATTCAAGGAGAAGTTAGAAGATTCATATGGAGTCATTCCAAATGGGAACTTACCTTTCTGAGCTTCATGTGATATGATGGCAGCCAACTAAATTTACCAGATGATCAGATGGCTGGTCAGCAAATTGTGGCAGCCAAGATTTTGTGCGAATGTCTAGAGTGAGAGTTTGTTTGTTTGCACAGTCCGAACCAGGATTCAAGGCAATTCATTGGATGTTTGCCTGCAGCCATTTTTCAACAATTACCATGTGGTGTGACCAAACGTTGCCACTGAGCAGCCAAGAAAAATGTATCCAGTCCAGAACTTGCTAGACAGGGGGCTGAATACGTCCTTTAGGGCTGGGATTTTACATGGTAACTGCATACCTTCCAACTTTTCAGGGTGGGAAAGAGGCACACACAGTTTTTAAATGACACCACGTTCCCTCAGTGAGGGATGGATAAGAGATAGGATGTAACAGTTACAACAATAGAAACACTTTGAATAGGCAAATGAAACATTGCTACAGATCTGCATGTTACACCTCAAAGAGGGACAAATGAGAACAACGAGGGACATGGACTCAAAAGAGGGACAGTCTCTCCAAATGAGGGACAGTTGGGAGGTATGGGTAATGGAGTTCTGAATAATGTTTTCCAATCTAATAGATTTGTAAACAGCAGAGGCAGTTTTGTTTCATTTTGGTGCAACATAGGTTGATCAGTTACAAGTTTAATTTTCCAAGTCATTCCTTCCATAGTTTAACTTTTCCATTACAACGGATCTGTGGCTATGCCGGGCATTTTGATAACAACATCACACAGAAATGCTTATCACAAACTACAAAGTCTACCCATCCGGTAATAAATAGTAATTACACAGAGAACACGTGATGTAATTAGTATAATTTCATAAAAGAATTTCTGTTTTCCAGCCAAGTGAAGATAACCAGAAGTTAATAGATTATTGTACTTCCTCTGTTGAAGCACATTCTGTTAAAAATTAAAAAACTGCACAAAAATGCACCCAGTCTGGATTAAAAACAAAATTCTGTGCTACTCTAACTGTAAAGCATAAAAAAAGCATTAAATTCAGATATAAATATAACCTGATCTGCTTATCATACATGTACGGCCCTGTACTTACCTGTATGTGGTATAACAGTGCCTAACCTTGTCAATAAAAATAATGAAACAGAAAAACTAAATATTACTGATCTGATGTTGCCAATAACTGGTTACAGTAGGCTCTAGTCCTTCTGGGGACATGCCACCATATAATAACTTTTTTCACTCGCTTATTATCAGTTGAAAAGTGGAAACCCAAAAGTCAAAAAATACCATTTTGTGATTACTCACCTGTAAAATGGGTATTATAAGTATGTCTCACACCCTGCTTCGGAAATATTCATTACACTTGGGTTATGTCCAGTAGAGGACGAACTTCTGCAGAGATGAATAGAAAAAAGAAGCCCCTCCTGGCCCATAAACACCCAGGACCTCCCACACATTCCCCAGTATAAGAAAGCAGTAAGGGGACCAGGAAGAGCAAACAAAATCAATGAGAAAAACAGTATCACCAAACAGAGGATCCAAGATACAACTCAGGGTAGGGCGAAGCAGGGTGTGAGACATACTTATAATACCCATTTTACAGGTGAGTAATCACAAAATGGTATTATTCTAAGTGTGTCTCACACCCTGCTTCGGAAATATTCATTACACTTGGGACATCCAATAGCAGTGTCCAAAAAGGGTGGGGATCCCAATAGGCAAAAATGCACAAATGAAAACCCCTGCCGCTTGTAGAACTTTGCGGCCAAAAACAGCATCCGCTAAGGCCCGCACATCAACCTTACAAAAACTTGTAAAAGGTATGAACAGAAGACCAAATAGCAGCATTACAACCTGTTCAACAGAAGCCTGGTGCTAAAAAGCCCAGGAAGTCCCAACAGTACGAGTAGAAATAGCAGTAAACTGAAAAGGGGAACCCTCCCCTAGGCAATATAGGCCCAAACAATGACCAGACATATCCATTTAATAATGGTAGACTTGACGGTGCCAAACCCGTCTTGGGCCAGAGGGCACCACAAACAAGGCGTCCGTCCTACAGAAAAGGGAAGCAGCCAAGAAATAGTACGTCACAAAACAAACAATCATCCAAAAAGAGCAGGGCCCACTCCTTGTCAATTGCTAGACCAAGGACGCAAGGAAGAGAGAACCACATCCTGGATGAGAAAGAAAAACAGATACCACCTTAGAAAGGAAATCCGGCTTAAAGTGGACCAACACCCAGGATTCTGACTATCCTGGGTCTTGGTCCACTTCGGTGGGGCACCCCCGATCGGGGTGCCCCGCTGTGTGAAACCCCCCCGATCACCCGAAAAACTCACCTCTCTCCGCTCCCAGCGCCGACGGACAAGCGCTTTGACAGCCGCGGACAAGCGGCTCCTCCGCCGCCGCCTCCCGCGCGTCAAGAGTCACAGACGGCCGGCGCGGGCACGTCTAGGGCGCGAGGGAGGCGGCGGCGGCCGGCGCCGAAGACAAGGTAGGGGGATTTGGGGTGTTATAGATTCCCGGGCCGATCACGGGAGGGTGATGGTTCACTTTAAACCGGAAAACCACCTTGTCCTGGTGTCTCTCAAAGTAAGAGGCCCGAATAGACAGGGCCGCCAACCCAGAAACACAGCGAACAGAAGTAATAGCCACCAAAAAGGCAATCCTGTGTGTAAGCATAGAAAATGCAAGCCTGTTCACCTGTCAACAAAGCCTGTTCACCTGTCAACATTGATGCATAAGTAATGTCTGACTCATGTATATTTTATATGAAAACCCAATAAAATCTTTGTAAAAGAAAGAAAATGCAAAACTCAAATCCCCAAACAGGCACAAGGCTATAAAGGAACAAATGACCTCAGAAGAAGATCACCAGGGCAGAGACCTGCCCCTTTCAAGGTACTTAAGCTGGAGCCCCGGGCCCAGACCGTGCTGAAGAAAAAAACAAAACCCTAGGGATCGAAAACACCTTGCAAGGCAAGGCCCCAGCCTCACACCAATCAATCTAGGACCTCCAAGTCCCGTAGAAGATGCTAGAGGAAGATCACTTCCTAGCCCTGACAAGTATCTGAATAACAACATCAGACAAACCTTCTTCTATTAAGACGGAGGAGGATTCAGCCGCCACGCCGTCAAAGCCGGCGTTTGTAAACTGTGGTACGAACCAAACCTGTCTTGGCCACCCTGGAGCCACCAGAATTGCTGGCACACCCGCATGAGCCAGCTTATGCACCACCTTGCCCACCATGGAGAAGGGAGGAAACAGGTACAGGAACCCCAGATCCCTCCAGGCAAGAGACATGGCGTCCCCTGCCAGTGTCAGAGGAACCTGAGACAGAGACCTAAACATTGGGAGCTTGAGACTGCAACGTGAGGCAAAGAGAACCTCCTCCGGAGTCCCCCACTAGCGACAGATTGACCGGAAAACCTTGTGGTTGAAAGAACATTCCCCGCAACAAGAGAATCCCCTGCGCAAGGAGTCTGCCTCCATGTTTTCCACTCCCAGAATGAATACCGCTGAGATGCAGGAAAACCTCGCTCTCCACTCATGCAAGAATCAGCGAACTTCCCTGAGAGCACTCCTGCTGCGAGTCCCTCCTTGGTGATTGATGTAAGCGACCGTAGTTCAATCGTCTGATCGAACCTGAACCGGTAAGCCCTGTAAGTGATGCGTCAAGCATGACAGAACCAACCGAATAGCTCTGAGCTCCAAGACATAGATGGGGGAGTGAGCCTCCTGAGGACCCCCCCCAGCCCCTGGAACTGAAAATCCATCCAGAAACCTCCCCAGCCCGACAGGCTGGCATCCGTGGTAACCGTCACCCAACAAGGGGCCAAAAAGGACCTGCCTCTCAACAGATTGTTGGGCTCCAGACACCACTGAAGGGACTGCCGAACCCTGGGAGACAGCAGAAGGACTGATCCAAGTACCGGGAACATCCGTCCCAGTTCAGCAATAGATAGAGTTAGAGCGACCTCCTGTGGAACTGAGCAAAGGTAACTGCCTCGAATGAAACCACCATCAATCCTAACAGTTTCATCCCTGGCTAGATAGCGAGGCGAGGATTGTCCAGGAGAATACGTATCAGATCCTGAAACCTCTGCACCCTTAGGTGAGGAAAAAACACTCTGGCCTGACTGGAATCCAGATTCATGCCCAGAAATTAGATCTCCCCGATGGGGAGAGAGAGAGAGGACTTGGGGTGGTCGATCACCCATCTGAACCTTACCAGCGTCGTCACCACCCTGGAGTCCATCTCCATCGGACATAGAAAGTAAGCTGTAATGATTAGGTCGTCCAGATACGGCACAATGTGAATGCCCTGGGCTCTGAGAAGGGCATTATGCCCGCCAGCCCTGTGGTGAAAACCCTCGGTACCGAAGTCTACCCGAAAGGGAGGGTCACAAACTGAAAATGCCGATCTTCCACCCCAAACCCGAGAAACCTCTGGCGTGCGGGGTAGATTGGTACATAAAGGTAAACAACCTTGATGTCTATACATGTTGCGAAACCCCCCGATGAAGGGAATTGATGACAGAGCGCAGAGTCTGCATGCGGAACTTCTGGGATCAGATGAGCCTGTAGCGAAGCTTCAAAAACCAGAATGGTTCGGATGAATCCATCCTGTTTGGGAACCATGAAGAGGTTGGAATAATAGCCCCGGCCTCTCCCTGAGAAAATCACCGGACATATGTCCAGAAGATTTGTCCTGCCAACAGGAGCCCCTGCGCAGCCCGGGGGTCCGAGGGAACCCGAGAACTGAGGAGTCTGGGGAAGTCTGGTACTCGAACACCAACTTGTACCCGGAAGAGACCACTTCCAAGATCCACTTGTCTGTGACCTCCCAGGCCCGACCTGGAAAAAATGCAGCAGCCGACCCCCCACCCGCCAAGGTGAAGGCGCCCCCTCATTGCTGAGCTGGCTCGGCAGCGGGCTTGGAACCCCAGACCAGTCCTGGACGGGCCCATCCTCCGCCTCCGCTCCAGGAATCACCCCTGAGGATAGAGAAGGCAGCACCTCTGCCTGCTCTGGCGCCGCGAAAGGAAGGATTAGAGGAGCCTGCCCCCGAAAGGAGCGACGCCACTTCTTGCGTGGCAGAAACCTTCCCCCTTCCGCAACTGAAGCCAATTTATCTCCAAACAGCCGCATACCCAGAAAGGGTAGCCCTGTAAGTGACTTCTTAGCCGCAATGTTAGCCACCCACTGGCGCAACCAGACAGAGCGCCATATAGCCACAAGCAACGCTAAGGTTCTGCTATACATACAAATTGTGTCATCCAAGGCAGACAAGACAAATGGTCATGAACGATACACACCTCATAAGCGCTGCAAATACATCATGTCCGCGAACCATACCCTTCTCGGCCAGCGGGGGGCCACCAGAATGGTCGATACCCCTTCCTGGGCTATCTTGCGCAGCACACGACCCAGCAGAGGAAAGGGAGGAAATGCATAGAGGAGTTGAAACTCCGTCGAAGGAATAGCTAGTGCGTCGGTGGCGAAGGCTAGAGGATCACTTGACAGGGATACAAATTTTGGAAGCTTGTGATTGTGACGGGATGCAAACAGGTCCACGTCCGGCTGACCCCAGCGGCGACACAGGGTGTGAAAGATCTTGTTGCTGAGGGCCCATTCCCCCAGGCGAGACGTCCCCCTGCTCAGGGAGCCCGCCTCCTGGTTCTCCACCCCTAGGATGTAAACCGTCGAGATGCAAGGAACATTCTCCTCCGCCCAAGATAAAATCAGAGACACTTCCTCGAGGGCTCGTTTGCACTGAGTCCCGCCCTGATGATTGATGTAGGCGACCGCCGTCTGATTGTCCGAGCGGACCTGGACCGCAGGACCCCGTAGGTGGGGAGTCAACTGGAAGAGAACCAACCTGATCGCTCTCAGCTCCAGGAGATTGATAGGGGTATGAGCCTCCTGAGGGCCCCACTGACCCTGAAACTTCAGCAATTGCCAAAACCCCCCCCAGCCAGACAGACTGGTGTCCGTGGTGACAATCTCCCAGCATGGAGGCAGAAAGGATCTGCCCACTAGAAGATTCCTTGAGTCCAGTCACCACAAGAGGGACTGCCTGGCCAGAGGGGACAGAGCAAATTGCTGCTCCAGGGACTCCTGTGTCCGATCCCAAAGGAACAGTAGATTCAACTGAAGAGGTCTCATGTGAAACTGGGCGAAGGGAACTGCCTCGAAGCAAAACACCATGAGACCCACCAACTGCATTCCCAGCCGAATGGAGGGGTGAGGGCACGACAGCAGGGCCCGCGCCTGCGTCTGAATACCCCCCACCTTCTGAAGAGGGAGGAAGACCTTGGTCTCAAATACGGCAGCCAAAAGTCTATCCATATCATCGGGGAGCCACATGTCGTCGTTGTCTGAGGACGACCCAGGCTCACTGTCAAGGTCGCCGACGATGCCCGGAGGAGTCAGAATCATGGAACAACTCACCCTCCTCATGGAGTCACGCCCGCCGAGAGTCTCATAAGCATCATCATCAGCAAAGAGAGCATAAGCCGGTTCCAAATGCCGCTTCTTACTAGAGGCCTTGCCGGCAGCCGGGCGGGCCAATTGCCATTCCAGGCAGGCCACGCCAGATCCGAATGGGACCCCCGGCTGATCTCCCCCTCGCTAGGAGCTAAATGCAGGCGCGGGGGTGTCGGCGAGGCCGCCGATAAAATTGGACTAGGGAGTGGGACGCTAGGCCCATCCTGTTCCGCAATAACGCTCTGGGCGCAGGGGACACAAACCGCACTGCGACCGCTCAAAGGGGAAGTACCGCACATAAGGCACAACGGTGCTCGCCCCAAGGGGCCCCCAAGCTCGCTATCCCCAGAAGCCTCCATTATGGTGATTATAGACAAAAAATATAGTATATACAATATATATACAGCTAAATAGCAATATCAGCAGGTAACCGGCGCTAAGCCCGGCCCGGGGTCCCCCCCACAAGGTCCCCTGGAATGCAAAAGAGAAAAAAGAGGAAGGGGGGGAGGGCGGAATGGACCGGGAGAAACCACAAGACAATATGGGACCAGCCTGCAAGACATATGAGGAAAAAAACGTAAGCATCCCACAGTGCATGCACAGAATAAAAAGTATACAGAGGAGGTCATGAAACCAGCTCACGAACCGCCGTAGCGTCAAACCGAGGAGGAAGCTCCGGAAGCGCCAGCCGTCCTCAGGAGATAGGCAGCAAGAGCAGTACCCAGCGGAGCCGGGGAAGAGACACAGCAGTGTAGGTGGCGAGGTAAGATGGCGGCCGCGTACCTCGAGGGGCGGGTAGCAGCGCGATGACGCAATTTGCGTCACTACGTAGCCCCGCCCCCCGCAGCGCGCATTGTTCTGACAGGAGCCCGGAGAAGAAGAAAAAACGAGGAGGGGATCGCCCCTCCCCCTTACCCCTGTCTCCGCCGCGGGGTGCGAGCCGCGCTCGCCGCAGGCAGGGGGAGCCAGTGAGGAGAGGTGAGTAAAAAGTGCAAAAAGAGGTCCCGCAAGGGGAGCAGCAGCCAAAATGGCGGCTGTCCAGCATAGTAAAAGTAAGCACCAAGCACACCATATAGACCAATAAAGCTAGTGGGAGACAATAAACAGCAGGCATAAGGGATCCCAGTGGTTTCTCCCCCCCTCATATAGGTTCACCATTTGCCTGAGGCCGGCTACCCTTTGGGCACAGGGTCTGCGGCCCGGAGCATAGCTCCATGAACACCCGACCCCAGGTGTTCCCCTATCTTCACCTGAACCTGCAGCAATGGCTGGGAGGCAGGATGGATCCTGGAACAGGTGGGAATAGGCCTGCAGGGCCGACGGGCTTGGGATGCCCGCTCGCCTGTGAAAATCCAGAGAGAGAAAATCTTCTGTCTTCACAGTCAGGACTGCAATGAAAAACTGGGTATTATGGGTAATTTCCTGCCTTTTATGGGCCGGGAGGAGCCACAAGTCTTCATGCAGTCGACTGCGCCACCTTGTGGCGGATTACCCAAATGTGAAGAATTTTTTGCTTTAAAAAGGGGCATCATGGAACACGTGTTTTTTTTTATTTCTTGCCACCTGGAGGATTAGACAACTCTCTCATAGTTTAAAGTCGAGTATTCTACTGTTTGTTTCATCTTGCACTGTTGCGTTTTAATCTTTTTTTGTCACAATATATGGTACTTTTATCTCATTTTATTTAGGTTGTATATGGGGGTACTCGGCCTACAAAAGTTGAGAACCATTGCTCTACAGGACCCGCCCCCTTCTCAAATGAACCTATGGCTCTGTCTCCCTTTTTTGTCCAGGTATGCCCTTGGGCAAAATTACTACTGTCTAGCAGAGAAACAAATTAAAAAAATCTTCAAAGTGTCTAGAGTTGGGAGGGGTTTCATGTGCTCCCAAGGAGAACCTTTGAGCATTAGTATCTCCAGGCCACCCTCCACGGAGCCCTAGGGACAAGGCCACTTCTCATCAACAATGAGGTCTTACCTGCTCTTCCCTATAATCGTACCTGCCAAAAAAAGGATCCAAAAAAGAAACCATAAAATATACCAAATAAGGCTAAAATCATCGATGTGAACATCCTCCTGTGATGGTAAGAAAATAATGAGGACTCTCAGCTGTAAGGAAAGGCAAAGCACCAAGTGAAACAATTTCTTCTTCACGCCCGGCAATTAAAGGTACTCAAGAGCAATTGTTCGGTTTACCATTAAATTATCAGTTTCACTTGTATGAGGTTTTACTGTAAATATCCCGTACCTTATCCAAAATGGTTTGGAGATCTTCAGCTCCTTTATAATGTGGATCAAGAATGAGGAATTTAATTTCTCCAGTGGACTCACTCC
The DNA here is from genome assembly GCA_027917425.1 of Gastrophryne carolinensis. NCBI lineage: Eukaryota > Metazoa > Chordata > Amphibia > Anura > Microhylidae > Gastrophryne > Gastrophryne carolinensis. Next base: position 121,662,090 of record CM051234.1, on the reverse strand, counting down.
AGTTGACCCCAAGGATTGTGTGAGCTAGAACACCTCCTCCTGAAAAATCAAAGGCAAAAGTCAGCATTACCAGTATCTATCTACTAAGGCACCAACATGGTACTGGATGTAATACTGCACATTCTGCTAGCGATGAAAAGAAGATTAATCCCATTGCAGCTATCAATTACCCAACAAGAAGGTTATGACTGAGGGTAAGGCGACTATCCAAACATCTGTGACCCAGTGCTGCTTTCTTTGGGAAAAACATGTCACGTGTTAGTATTAACCCTTTCGCTGCCAGCCTACCTGGAGTTTTTGTCACCCTTTGTTGCCAGACCATTTTGCGCTCCCCATGTTCAAATGTGATTTTTGAAGGGATTTCCAGGGATTTCCCAGGAAAATGATATATTGTTTTTTTCAGCATAGTCTGGGCTTTAACATGAAATGTCTTGTTTGTCATTTTTTAGGTGTATTCTCAATATTTTTGGGTGAAATATGTGAAAAAAAAAAAATCTATTTTTTACTATTTGTAGTGTTTTTTTGTAATAAAAGATGTAAGTTTGTCAAACAAATCTTATTGCGTGTGAAATCCCAATTTCTCCCAGTTACAGCGGTACCACATATGTATAGGTAGACACCCTTTCCTGCCCAGGAGACTCCCCCAAACTGAAAAAGCGCTTTAGGGGATTTTCAGATAGAATACAACTATGCTATGCGCACCCAGAAAAACAACCCTTTACATTTCTAGGTGTACCAGGCTTGTTGATGTGGCCACAGTTTTCTGGAAGTAATCCCTCAATGTAATCTTTGGTTGCAAAGAGTTTCCTTAAAAAAAAAGGATAAAAAAGCAGAATCAAAGCCACGTTGTCCTAAAAAAACTATATACAAACAAGAAAAAACAAGTAAAATCTGAAAAAGCAACATCCCCCGAACAGAACGATACCCAACATGCATAGCTACTGTCAGGGGAAGAGTTGCCAAACACCCCAAAGTAAAGCATGAGCATAACGGTAATTTTACTTGAAAATTTCAGCTCTGCAAAGTGAGCACCTTGCGTTTTTTTCAACCAAAACAACCCTTTACATTTGGAATATCCCCCATAAACCATATATTCCCTGAAAGTACACATGTTAAGCTTTCTAAGCGTACCCAGCTTGTTGTAGTGGGCTCATCTTTCTGGAATTAATCCCTCAAAGAATTCTTTGGTTGCGCAGGGTTTCCCTACAAAATGTATAAAAAAGCTGAATAAAAAACACCTTTTCCTAAAATATAAATATACAAACAAGAAAAAACAAGCTAAGTCTGAAAGTGCAAGGTCCCCCGAACAGAACAATACCCAACATGCATAGCTACTTTTAACCCTTTTAATTTACAGCCTACTTGAGATTTTGTCACCCTCTGTTGACAGGTCATTTTCCCCCATTTTGAGCCATGTTTTGCGCCATTTTTGCTGGAATTTTCTGGAAAGTTATATATATTTTTTTTTTTGCAGCAGCAGCAGAGTTTAGGCTTTAACATGAAATGTCTTGTTTGTAAATTTTATTGTTTTTTACAATATTAAGTAAAAAAAAATAATATATATATATATATTTTTTAGAAAATTGCCTCCTTTATTTTACATAAAAAATGTATTTTATTAAAGAAAACCATATTGCATGTGAAAGCCCCATTTCTACCGATTAGAATGGTACCACATATTTATCGGTAGCCCCCTGTTCCTGCCCAGGAGACCCCCCCAAACTGAAACAAGTACTTTATAACATTTACAAATAAAATACAACTACCATCCACACTGCAAAAAAATGGGACCCCATTTTTTTTTTTTTTAAGGGTTAAAAACCCTTAAAAATCGAAAAAGAAATGACATTGGGTCCCCCTTACCCAAAGTAACCAGCCCGGAACCAGCTGTGCAGGGCTTGTAGGAACAGGGCACAGGGGCTTTGTGGCCCCTGGCCCTGCAGGCTACAAGCCCACATAGCCCATGGCCACGGGCTCTTCTGCCCCCCCCTGGGCTTTGGGGAGGCAGGTAATTGGGGGTGCCGGGGGTTAATGGCAAGTCACCCGCTAGCCGCAGGTGACTTGCCAGCCCCCAGCCTTGTGAAATGGTATAGGGATCTCTTGGACCCCTTACCAGTTCAAAAGGGGTTAAGTGTAAAAAAAAAACACCACACACAGAGAAAAAAAATATTTTATTATTTTTTTTAATACTTACCTCCCATCCATCTTGCACTGTGTCCCTCGCCAGTCACTGGCTTCTGCTCACCTGCTGGAAGCCATTTATAGCTGCTGGGTGCCAGAACATAAGGGGTTAATTAAAAAACAAAACAACATAGGGTCCCCCCTCCCAGGTGACTTGCCAGACCCCCGAGCCTTGTGAACTGGTATAAGGGGTCTCATGGACCCCTTACCAGTTCACAAGGAGTTAACAGTAAAAAAAAAAAAATGACTTTATTAAAAAATAAAAACCAAAAGGGGCGGGGCTTAGCGGCAAGATGGCGGCGCCCGTCGAGGAGGACAGGGAGAGGGCATTTCAGGCCCCCCTGGTGAAGAGGAGACCCTGCGGGAGCAATCAAACATTGGGGTAAGTAAATGTCATTTTTATTATTTTTTTTTTTTACATGTATTTCGGCGGCTTTCGGGGGGGGGGGGGGGGGTGTGACTATTCTGGGCCATCCCCTGCACCCGTGGGGCCTGGGTGGGGGATCGAAGCTCCCCTAGATGAAGAGGAGACCCGGCCGGATCGAACAAGGGGTCAGGTGAGTGTTTTTGTTATTTTACTTTTACTGTAGCAGGGGGAAAAGTCAAGCCCGTAGATTCTACGTGCTTGGCACTGAAAGGGTTAAATTATGCTGATGTTTTGGCGTTAACAGTGGTCAACACACAACTGACATCTTTACTTTGTAGAAGGGCAGTGTATGGCAGTGACACAGATCATACATATAATACACAGCTGTCATTCTGTCCTTACCAATCATGATGGGAGTTCCTTCAGACTTGAAGTGATTAACAAGTTCTCTCCCTTTGGATGCCAAATCTGTACCCTGGCTACAAAGATTAAGAGTATAACCAGCATCACAACAACGAAAAAGACTGCAAGGTCATCATCAGTTAGTACACAGCAGTAACGTAATAACCCAACACATTGTTGCTAAAGTAAGATGCAACTATTCTCTTGAACATTCTTTTGAAGTGGCACAAACCCCATATAAACCCTTTAGTTTCCCAGTAAACTCCCCTTGAACCTTGAAAGACAGCTGCAGCAAAGCTTTGCCATACTCTGAAGCAGCACCTCTGCTCCCCAGGCCTGCGCAGCCCCGCTGACAAATCTGGGCAACAGGGGAAATTAGAGGTGGGAAACATACCAAATCAGGATGCCCCAAGACAGGAATTCACCTGGCTCCAGCATGTATAGCTCAAGGGAGTTCCCTGCACACCATTTATTATGAATAGATTGGCAGGTGATGTAATCTAAAATGATTGGATGGCAGCCCCTGGCAATCTATTCCTATTGGAGAGCCCGCGCCAAAGGTAATATTGGGCAAACCGGGGGGGTCTCACATACATGGGTATCCCTCAACGGAATGCTCCAGTAAAGCAAACCAAAACTCAGGTGAGCAAATAACCAAACCCACCAGCAGCCTCCCTGGAATTTAAAAGATTCCAGGGGCGTACACTCTTTTCCCCCCGATGGCATGAATGGGGATGCTCGGCTATGTGAAACCGCCCAGGGCGCCAGTAATCACTTACCTTGCGCGGTCCAACGGTGCATACACAGCCTCTCGTTAAATGAGAGCTGTCTGCCGAAGGATGTAAACACGGAAAGCGGCTCTGTTTGGCTGCACGCCCGTGAATGTCGCGTAGGGATGAGGAAGAGGTGAGTTGTACTGGGCGTTTCCTGGGGGGTTCCGCACAACAGGGCATCTGAATTCGGGATGCCCTTGGGGAACGGAACAAAACCAGTGAAAGTCAAATTCCCTGGTTTTGTTCCGCTTTAGGAAGTCTGCCTCTAATGGTAAATTGCTGATGCATTAAACCGGTTAGATGGAGACTCATAGAATGGCTTCAAAAATCAATCAACCAATTTACTTTACTTTCCCTTAGATCTACCACCAGGCTGTATATAAGACTAAACAGAAGGTAAATGTCTATTTGTTTTTAGCATGCATTATTCAGAGGAAATATTATTAAAGAATCCAGGGGCTCTCTGTTCCCTAATTTAAAAACAAAGGCTTTCAAGGAGTTTTCTTCCACTTACCTTACAAACATAATTTTTGATGTGATGCCAAACAGCTGATTGAGCACAAGCTGAACCTCTATGGAGCCAATCCACTGGCGAGATCCAACAAAGGCTGCAGGTTTATCTTCCACATCCACCAATGCCTGCAGGAATGTAGACAAGTGAATCCCAAATTGGGATGCCCCATTGTGAAACCCCACCGATTTCCCCATCCACTCACCTCCTCCATGAGCCCGCATCCCCAGCACTCCTCTAGCTAGGCGCACACCCATGGTAGGTCTTTCTGGATGGCTGGCGTGGGCACGCCCACAGCTAGATGCTGGGACAGGGATGTGTCCATTGGTGCTCACTCCATGAAACAAGTGCCAGCGATTGGCTGAGCATGCACCGTGGGAACAGGGAAAAGGTGATTTTATGGATGATCCCAGGGGATACACACAGCAGCCCCCACCAGGAGGAACGAAACCCAAGATGATAAATCTTGGTATTCGTTCCTCTTTAACTATAAGACTGCTTTAAAAACTAAACCTGCCACCAGGAAGGCCCAGGGTGGCTGTTGGAGGCCTCAGTGCATGCATCACCAGACAGGCCCTTATTGGAATCAACAGGTTGATCTGACTTTTTTCAGTGAAAAATAGTACAAGCAGAAAAAAAACCTCTGTTAGACTTACCAGTAACGGCTTTTTTAGGAATCCTTCAGCTTGACCGCTTATTATGCTCCACGTGGTCAAGCTGAAGGATGACTTGAAGAAACCTCTGTTAGACTTACCGGTAATGGCTTTTTTAGGAATCCTTCAGCTTGACCGCTTATTATGCTCCACGTGGTCAAGCTGAAAGATGACTTGAAAAAACCTCTGTTAGACTTACCGGTAACGGCTTTTTTAGGAATCCTTCAGCTTGATCACGTGGAGCATAAGCGGTCAAGCTAAAGGATGACTTGAAGAAACCTGTTAGACTTACCGGTAATGGCTTTTTTAGGAATCCTTCAGCTTGACCGCTAATTATGCTCCACGTGGTCAAGCTGAAAGATGACTTGAAGAAACCTCCGTTAGACTTACCGGTAACGGCTTTTTTAGGAATCCTTCAGCTTGATCACGTGGAGCATAAGCGGTCAAGCTGAAGGATGACTTGAAAAAACTATTTTGAAAAAAAAACTGCATTGGAAAGTTTATGCATTTTTAGGAAATGTAAAAAGTATACCTGTTGTATTTCCCTGTGCGTTGGAACCGATTTGTCTGTATAGCCTTGATAAATGAACCAGGAACAAATGGTTTGTAAAGAACGATAGGCACAACCCCAGCCATTGTCATCCATGCGGTCCTGCATGTAGTGATGGTAACTGTAAATACCTTGCACCATGGAGAGCTAGAAGGGAAATGCGCCATTAATACACATATACATACTTACAGCAGTCTTGTAAATTAACACACTCGTATTTCAGCTGAAACTAGAACTAACTGGGCACCAAATTAGGATCTATGTACAATTTGCTCACTACATTACTATGTATATAGTCAGCAGATTAAATCCTAGTTCATTTAACTACATGTAGTGGGCAAATTGTAATATAAGGCTGGTGGGCGATGACTGCTTTAAGATCAGCAGGCTGAATGTTTTGGAAAACAGTCATTAAATGTAAAAATAATTGCCTATAAACACCTAATGATGTGATAACTGGCATTGATGGGTCCGATACAAAGCTCTGGCTATAACTTTATTAAGCATATTACAAAGATTTGATTTTTAATGTATTTTTAAAATCGGCCTTTTCTAAAGGTTAAAAATCTGCAAGCAGCACCACACCAATTGTATTATCCAGTATTGTCGGTGTGGCTTATGCACATCTAGTGCAGGAAAGGTTACAAGTAATGTCAGGAAGGGTTACAACCACAATATCGGCTTGTCTCTGAACACAAGTTCATCTAGCGGAAAAAAGCATGGCATACAGCCAGATAAGTTGAACTTGGCTTTAAAGTGGACCTCCATCCTGAGTAACTGTAGCAGCTCTCAGGACTGCTGCATCCACCACCCCAGGACCACCAGCAGCCAGTGGGGCTTGGTGAACTCTACTGGCTATCAATGGTGATGTGGATGTCACCAAGCTGGGCACTTTTATTATTAGGCTTTCTAAGCAGACCCAATTTGGGATGCTTGGAGGGGGTGCGGGTTAAAGTGGAACAAAATCCAGGATTTTGACTATCCTGGGTTTTTGTCCTCCCCCGCCCCCCCCGGGCACCCTGATGTGTGAAACCCCCCAGATCTCCCACATCACCTCACCCCGGTCCTACGGCGCATGCGCGGCCACTTGTCCAGTCAGCGCGCTCTGAGCCGCTGAGCCATGGTCGTCTAAACCAACGTCTTAGCACAGCGGCTCCGAGCGCATCGCACGCTTCCCTCTAACAGGGAGTGTGCCCGCGCAGGCCATTCACAAATGTAGGGCATGTGCCCTGCTAGAGGGATAGTGGGGATGCGGTCCGCGCAGTCCTGCGAAGTAAAGTAAGTGTAGCGGCGACCTGGGGGGTTTCACACAGCGGGGCATCCTGATTTTGGATGCCCCGGGGGGAGGGAATGGATCAGCCTGGGAATCTTATAGGATTCACGGGCCGATCCTGATCGGTTTCAGTCCACTTTAAACACAACCCTCTTATTTTTTAACTTCAGGTCTGCTTTAACCCAAACTCATTACAGTGTAGAAACAAAGAAGGATTTTTTTGTCAAATAAAGTTTTCTTTACTGGAAAATCCACTTCTGTGGAGGTGATACTCACTGTGCCTCCCTCAAGCGTAGGATGATTTAGATGCGCATGTGGGTTACGGAGATATCCATCCTTGTATGGGTCATCTGGGAAATGATAGGCGTTGGCTTTTTTAAAGTATGGTCTGTCCAATGGAAGACTAAATTGTTCATGTAACATCTAGTAACAGAAAGAAGAGAGGATATATTATTATATAACATAAGGGATGTCCAGGAGACTAGAATGCTCACCATCAGTCATTAAAGTGAAGCTCAAGAGAGAAATATGGTGGCTGTCTTCTGGCTGGTATACACCCCTTGCCTGGGGCAAGCATGTCACCAAGCCCGGAGAGCACCAATCTGAACATTAGCAACCAGGTCTATGACCTAATAACAACCCAGCATGTTAGACTGGCGACCGACATGTTAAAAGAAAATTAGCAATGAAAACAAGCCAGGTTTTTATGTAAAATATATTAAAAAAGCAAAAAACATAAATTAGCAGGGCAGCTGTAAAAACATAGTGCCATGTCCTTGCTTGTTACAGCTATATATGCTCTAGATAAGGAGTTCCCAACCAGTGGTACCAGAGATCCTATCAGATGGGACTTGAGAGGCTGAGGAGCTGGGGGATGACGCTTTGCCTTTCTTTGCCGCACACAGTAGATCAGTGCTGGACCACAGACGAGGTCCCCCTGTCCTGCCTCAGCACTAGGGGAGGGGGTTAATCTATGACTGAAATTCCACTTTAAATAATGTGATACAAACTATTTTTGTGGTGGTATGCACATTCATTCAGCTTTAGTTTACCTACATCCCATACCTAACATATGGGTGTTACTTGATATAATTACAAAATGGAAACCGGTAGTTGACTGAAAAAAGGTTGGGAACCTCTGCTCTTTATCATGCTTAGATAAACCAAAAGGCACAACTGCTTGTTATCAGTCAAAAGAGTGTCACTTTCTAGACATGGAACTCTAAGGTGGGTGATAATATGTCCTGTACGATTAGGAAAAGTAGGGAGCAAACTTACTTTAGCTGGACCTGTCCTAATAACAGTGGCAGTGGCTTGGGCCAAATTAAGGTGTGAGGTGAGGCAGAAAAGCTTTTCAGGTATTACTTTTACTATTTATGAAAATGTAGAGAATGTCCCACACAAATCTGTCCAGTTTAGATTTCAGCGCCTTAGCAAATTAGATCTCTTAGCGCCATGGGATACAATGCACACATATTGCTACTGTTACCTATTAACTGGTATCGGGAATACCTTTCTATGCTCTTCTAGCTGTGTCTCCGGGATTCCGGCTGGGTACACCACCGTTTGAAGATCTTGTTGTTCCGGTAACATAAAGTGGAATGGTTGGGCAAGACAAATGGATGTCCCTTTTATATACTTCAACATGCACTTTTCCATATCGACCAGTTGTCGTGTAAGAGCCCTCACCAGAATTGTACGCACACTGTTCAAACAGAAAAAATAAACAGCACAAATTTGTCTGGAGCTATGCATCACATTATGTTCATACTATTTTATGAAATATATGGATTAATAGCCCAAATGTAGAACTGGTGGTCAACCGCCAGGAAATATGACCAGCAGGTTTTGGCAACCAATTAATCTATACATGATGGTCAAGTTGTGTTGTCTGCTGTTAATGTACTTATAATCAAGCCCAAGTGCCTAATTATAACTTACCTTTAGGTTGTTTTTCACTATTTTATCATGTTTCTGTAATGTTAACACTGTATAAAGGTGTTTAATTCCCCATCTCCTCCCTGTAAGGTTGCATTGCCCCACTCTCCCTCACACTCTATAATAAAATTATGAAGGTGATACAACACCCATTTTAATAAAAATTAGATTACCTGAAATGCAATTGGTCACTGGCAGTAATGTGGTCTGGAGTTTCTTCAGCTATTCCATGTGACCTTCAGTATCCAATTGCAGGGCAGGCCTTCATCAGAGGATCCCGGTTAAGACTGAATGCCCCTATAGCCACTATCACATTATGATCCATCACCCATTTTCTCAAAATTGGGTGTGGGACCACTTTAAAGTACTTGAACTTTTCCACGCCAATCTTTATATATTACTTAACTAAGAACTGAAACTGTAAAGTTGTGGCAGAAGGTCACTCATTGGTGGTTCCTAAATTATAAGTTTAGGGCAGGAGCTTTAAGAGCCTTCTTACATGTGAAACCTTTGTTACAATATATAGCCATTACCCCTGCTCCTAACTAGTCATGGAAAGTGTTGGGGAATCAGATTTGTCAAAACATAAGGTTGCAGAGAACTTCTTCCTAGAGAAGTCGCCAGAATAAGATTATGCTATTATAGCTTTCTACTTCCATGTACCATCAATATCTATGAATTCATCTGAAAGGTTGGATGAAATACTTTACACCTTTCCAATAACTGTGTCTAATCTGTGTTAAAAACATCACTAAATCTTGAACACAGACCTGCCCCATTTTTCTTCTGGAGAGACAAACACAGCAGTATCAATGGGTAGGGTCAAGCTCACATGATGATGACTCTGCTGGTTGCATTTAATCACTGGAGTTACCGCTTTGGTGGAGGTGGAAAGGTCAAACATGATGCTGAGGTTTACAATTTGCTGCTGAAATCACAAAAAAAAAAAAACTTATTGCATGCACATTTACAAAGTCATTTTAACAGGAGTAGGCTTTTCCCTGTGTTCGGTTCGGGCTGTCCCAGTTATCCATATACGTGTGGGTATTCGCCACCAGGTGGCGCCAGTCACTGCAAGATCCAGAGCTGTAACTCCTCCTGGCCTCCCATAAAAGGAGCTGTCTCCATAGAGTTCCAGATTCGTCTTGCAGTAGCGTCTGCGAAGATCGTCTGGAACTCTCTCTGGATCATGGCAGTTGAGCGGGGCATTTTTAAGCCTGTCTGCCGCAGCTGCCCTATTGCCTCTGTTCCTGGGACCCAGTTTGCCTCCCAGCCTCGGCTGACGGGAACAGGTGAAGGTAGGGAGAACTCCGGGGTTGGGCGTTCACAGAGCTAGGCTCTGGGCCGCAGACCCTCCCTGAAAGGGTAGCCGGCCATAGGCGATGGTGAGCCTATTAAGGGGGGGGGAGGAACCACTATGCCCTGTATCCCGCAAGCTTTATTATTGTTCTCTCTTATGATTTGGTGCACTTTTTACCTCATGATATTTACCTATCCCCTCATTCCCTCGGCTTCTCCTCCTTCCCCTCCATCTTCTACTGCTGTGAGGGGGGGGGGCAGTGGGGTCTGGGCAGGCGCCCCTTTGTGAGGCCGCGGCCTCTATGTCTCCGCGGGTGTGAACTCCGCTGCAGTGGGGGACAGGGAGGCTCCATGGGCCACCCTCCCTCACTTACTTTTTCAGGCGCCATTTTTACCTCAGGCTGTGGGAGCACTTTCGCGCCGCAGCCAGGGGGCGGGGCCGCGCGATGACGTGCTACGTGTCATAGCTAGCGCAGCCTTGCCCCTCGAGGTCATTTTCCCCTCGTGAGGGGGAAGCCTGAGGACGGGATGCTGCATTCCTGCTATCGGGTGTCATTGAACGCTCTGTGCTGCCATTTTGCTGGGGTCGGACGACGGTACCCCTCCTCTGAATTGGGCTTGTGGCCCGTCCACCGGAGGTTTGTGAGTCCCTTTTCATATCATTATTATGTTCATGCATATTGTGCATGTGCTGTGGGATCCCATGGCCCTTTTTCCCATTGTGTTTTTTAGGTGGGACCCCCTTGTCAGCAGTGGGTTGTGGTTCCTCCCGGTCTCCTATGACCCCCCCCCACCCCCAGCTCCGCATCTCTCTCCGTGCCCTCTCCCGTAAGAGGGACTTTTGGGGGTCTGCGCTAGGTCTTGGGCCTTCGTGCCTGGGAACCTATATTTTTGATACCATAATCACCATAATGGAGGCTTCTGGGGATAGTGAGCCAAGGGCCCCCTCTGGGCGGGTGAAGCTCTGCCCCATGTGCGGTACCTGCCCCTAGGGCGGACTTAGCACTGTTTGTGTCAATTGCGCCAGGTGCGTATATTTGGAATATGATAGAGCGGCCATCCTTGCCCCTAACCCACCTTTGCCTGCGGTCTCACCTACCCCCCAAGTGCTGCAGTCAGCCCTCAGTGAGGGGGAAACCAGCAGGGGGTCCCAGGCCGATTTGGCACATCGGGTGGCCAGCATCGAGAGACAGCTATCTCGTTCGGCTACGGGGAAGGCCACGTGTAAGAAGCGGCACATAGAGCCGGCCTATTTGAATTTTGCTGACGGGATAGCTTCTGCTCCCCATGTGTTCACCAAGGTGCTGGCAGGCATCATGGGCATTCTGAGGAGCGGGGCATTCGGGTCCTTCCTTATCTGGACGATTTGCTGATTGCGGCTCAGTCCCTTCAGCAGGCCGAGAGCGACAATCGGACGGTGTTATCCACTCTCGAGGATTTCAGATGGGTAATCAATTACCCCAAGTCTGGGGATGAAACTGGTGGGCCTCATGGTGTCCTGCTTTGAGGCGGTGCCCTTCACCCAGTTCCACATGAGACCTCTTCAATTGAATCTGTTGTCTGGTTTGGACAGTCCCTCTTGTGGTGCTTGGACTCCAGAAATCTGCTGGTGGGCAAGTCCTTTCTGACTCCCCAGTGGGAGATAGTTACCACGGACGCCATTCTGACCAGCTGGGGGGGGGGGGTTGGCACTGAAGTTCCAAGGTCAGTGGGGCCCACAGGAGGCTCATTTACCCATCAATCTCCTGGAACTGAGAGCGACAATCAGACGGCTGTCGCCTACATCAATCACCAGGGCAGGACTCGGAGCAAGGGGGCCCTTCAGGAAGTGTCTCAGACTGACTTGGGCGGAGGAGAATGTTCCCTGCATCTCGGTGGTTTACATCCCTGGGGTAGAAAACCAGGAGGCAGACTCCCTGAGCAGGGGGACTTCTCGTCTGGGGGAATGGTCTCTCAGCAACAAGATCTTTCACGCTCTGTGTCTCCGCTGGGGTCAGCCGGAAGTGGATCTGTTTGCGTCCAGACACAATCACAAGCTTCCAAGGTTCGTCTCCCTGTCAAGAGATCCTCTGGCCTTCGCCACAGACGCTCTGACGATTCCGTGGACGGAGTTCAGGCTCCTTTATGCATTCCCTCTGTTTCCTCTCCTGGGCCGAGTGCTGCGCAAGATAGCCAAGGAGGGGGTGCCAACCATCCTGGTGGCTCCTCGCTGGCCGAGGCGGAGATGGTTCGCGGACATAATCCAAATATAGGTCGATCGCTACGTCATGCCCGGCGACCCAGGGCTTCTCACGCAGGGGTTGTTGCGGCACCCCAATTTACAAACACTGGCTTTGACGGCCTGGCTATTGAATCCTCGAACCTAACGAAGAGGGGGCTGTCGGGCACGGTTATTAGAGAGTTTGGGGTGCTTACATTTCTTGGGATGAATCCAAGAGTTTTCCATGTCGTACCTTTTCCATTTCCAGGATTTTAGAATTCCTACAACATGGCTTGGACTTGGGTCTACAGCTGGGCACCCTTAAGGGCCAGGTCTCGGCTGGGGCATCTGCTTCCAAAGATCCTTTGCCAAGCATAGACTGATCAGGACTTTTTTCCAAGGAGTGACCCATGTTCGTCCACCGCGTGCCTGTACTACCGGTGTGGGATTTGAATTTGGTGCTTTCTGCGCTCCAGGGTCCTCCCTTTGAGCGACGCTGCATTGTCTATCTTGAGCCTGAAGGTGGTCTTTTTGGTAGCCATCACTTCGGTGCGCCGGGTGTCAGAATTGGCTGCACTTTGTATGAAGCCTCCTTACTTGAGCGGCATAAGGATAAGGTGTTTTTTTCGCTTTAAACCTGATTTTTTGCCTAAGGTAGTTTCTCCTTTTCATCTTAATGTGTCCAGAACTGTCTAACAGGAACAGGCCCTTCATTCCTTGGATGTGGTCAGAGCCATTAAGTACTATCTGGTTGCGACTGATTCTTTCAGGAAGTCGGATTCTCAATTTTTTCTCTCTGAAGGTGCTAGGAAGGGTTTGTCTCCGGCTAAGTCCACTCTTAGTAGGTGGATTAGACAGGCGATGGTGCAAGCCTATTCTGCCAAGGGGAAGGATCCCTCTTTTCATGTTACCGTTCACTCTACTAGAGCTATTGGTGCTTCCTGGGCTTTTCAGCACCAAGCTTCTGTTGAACAAGTTTGTAAGGCCGCTACCTGGTCTTCGGTTCATACCTTTACGAAGTTTTACAAGGCTGATGTTTTGGCTTCAGCTGATGCTGCTTTTGGCCGAAAGGTGCTTCAGGCGGTAGTGAATTGAACTACATGCTGTTCCGCTCTGGGGATCCCGCCCTATTATGAACACTGCTTTTGGATGTCCCACACGTATATGGATAACTGGGACAGCCCGGACCGAACACAGGGAAAAAAAATAAAATTCTGTGAGTACTCACCTGTAGAACTGGTTTTGCCTGTGTTCGGTCCGGGCTGTCCCACCCCGCTCTTGGTTAATTTCCTCTGTTTGCCTTTTATGGTGATTATTGTCTTTTGTATTGGACCGTTGTCCTTACCTTGTTTTGGAGAGAGTACATGCTGTAGCATGTTAGTTAACATGTGGATAAGCACACACCTATCCTAAGATAAAGAGTATATACAGTATATACATAAGGGCAGACTAGATGGACCGTATGGTCTCCTTCTGCTGCCAACCTTCTATGTTTCTTTGTTTTCTTGGCCTCCCGGCCTGTCTCAATTTGCTGCATTTTGACATTCTGGGGAACTCTATGGAGACAGATCATTTTATGGGAGGCGTTACAGCTCTGGATCTTGCAGTGACTGGAGCCACCTGGTGGGGGAATACCCACACGTATATGGATAACTGGGACAGCCCGGACCGAACACAGGCAAAACCAATTCTACAGGTGAGTACTCACAGAATTGCATTTTTAGAGTTATTCCTTGCCCTTTACTTTTAGATGGACCATAACCTGGGATGTCACCGGGCCGCTGCTAGACAAGTAATGGGTGCTGCTAGCCCACATAAAGGGCACTGCACAAAACAAGGGCAGGACTAAGGGAAGGCTGAAGCATGCAGCAAATGAGGTTAAAGTGGACCAAAACCCAGTCTGATTGGCCTGGGAATCTATAAGGCCACGCTGTGTGAAACACCCCAGGTTGCCCCATTCACTTACCTTGCTTCAAGGTCCAACATCGCATTACTGCTATCCTTCTAGTAGGACGCATGTCTGCGCCAGGCATTTGTCAATGGCCTGCACAGGCACCCTCCCTGTTAGAGGGAAGCGGGGGATGCGGCTGCCAGCCTTAGACAAAAGCTTAGACGGCGTGACATCAGTGGCTCCGAGTGCGCTGATTGGGCCACACATGCGCAGTAGGACTGGGAAGAGGTCAGTTGCACTCGGCGATCTGGTGGGGGGGGGGTTCAGACAGCCCCGGGGGAAAGGACCAAAATCCAGGATAGTCAAAAACTGGGTTTTGGTCCACTTTAAAAGGGGAAGCAGACACAGAAATACTAGTTTGCTGGACTGGAAACATACTTCGATTGTAAGGAAGGGAGATGAGGTGTAGAGCAATGCTACAATATATTAAATACACTTTAATGCACCAGTAAAATAGTTCATACCAGTTTCTGTATCTTTTTCTCTTTCCTTTTTTTAAGCCTGGATTCATCATCGTCATCAGTCCTTTAAAACAAGATTGAAAACAAATGTATATAACCATATGTTTTTCTCAATAAAGCTTTAGGTCCAGGTGAATCTAAGACATGTACTAGGAAATGTAAAAAAACTGGGAGCAGCCGACTAGGTCAACCAATGAGATGCCCAATTTCAGTGGAACCTGATTAGTTGGCATTGTCGGCAGCATCGGGTGGGCTCCATTTTTCTATGCGCTAGTCTTTATAGATCAGATGTCTAATTTCTTACTGGATGAAGTTCACAAAGTCCTTGCAGGGAGAATCATCTGTTATAGCGAAGGGTGACGTAGTGACTCCAGTGTTGGGCCATATGAAAAGTGAGCCGTGCTTTAGACTTAGCACCAGCGCTTCAGACTGAAGTTTCTTTGCCAAGCCCTTTAGTCCTCGCACTAGTTCCTCTTTGCAGCATGACTCTAAATTGAAAAGAAACAAAATAAGCAAGTTAAAAAAGAGAGGATATGGTTTCCAATATACTTCTAGACAAGAAGGTATAAAAGTACACGTACATGAAAAAAAAAAGTGGATGTCCAGTGTCAAAGAACACCCCCATCGTTGCTAAGGCAGTGGGGGGGGGGGGGGGGTGTATATAAAAGAGAAAAAAAAAAAAATTACCTCACTCCAGCTCTGTCACCAGCACGAGCGGCAGACATAAAGAATGCAATGCACAGAGCGGCACCCCACTCTCTATCTGCACTGCAGCCCATCACTGGGAACTGGGGAACAGCGATAATAGCAGGTGAGGTTTTTCGTTTTTAACCCTCTGTTCTGCAGCATCTGAGGGGGGTGTTATGAAGGGTGATACTCACCTTTGCACCCCAGCGGCAGTTTCCACACATGATTTCGATGTCCATCACAGTGAATATACATGCCCACACTATTTGAGGCAAAGAAGACTGAGTGTCGGTCAGGTGCCCAAAGAACTCCGGGGTGCATAGATAGAAATAGAGATAGAAAAGATAGGTACCCTTAACAACATAGATGCACCGTCCCAGCTCTTCCCCAGTACCCGATTTGGTGGTTTAACATTTACATTTATAGTGTCATATGCCCAATCTCCTTTCAGGAGAGACGCTTCCATCTCCAGACTTGTCATCCTGATTGCTAAGTCAGCAAATCAGTGCAGCAGCGGCATGGCTGACTAAGTAATCCATCATAGTCAAGGTGCCAGGTTCCACATTGGCAGCCAACCTCGAGGAGGTGAATGCTTTTATTTCTCTATTAAATTCCCCCAAATCAGGCTTACTTTATTTAGCTTGGAATTCCACTTTAAAGCAAATTTAAAAGGTGATGTCCGGTCTCCTGGTAACCTCCCCACCTTACCTTACTCCACTTGTGCAGAGGCAGGACGGCGGTGGGGGGTTGCACCCAGGCATAACATGGATCATGCTTCTCATGTCTGTGGGACGATAACAGCTGTCCAATGCCCCAAGATACCTGGTAGGCATATTGGGCTACATCTGCACCTTCACCAACATAACCCCCAATGTCTGAAAATGTAAATTCATGTTTAATTACATAAAGAAACGTTAGTAGGTTACATACCATTGGCTGCTGGAAGGTCAAATGACAGGCTGAGGCCACCCCGTGTCCTAAAAATGATCCCAGGAGGGTCTGCACTAATCTACAAATTCAAAAAGGAACAATTTTAACATGGCCTTATGACAATACCAGACACTCTGAAATACATAAATACATACATAAAATATAATTGCATGGGTGCTATTTCAGTGATGGGAAAACATGTCGGCACCAGAATTTGGTCCACTCTGGGATCTTTGATCGTCCCTTTAAAAATGATGGCTTCCCAGCTGTTATTCTGCTCAGTTCAGAGTATAGGATCTGCTTACCACCAGCTCATTGGCTGGAGAAGAGCTAAAGGCTTAACGTCCAAGGCGAGCAACTAACACATCCAGAGGGTGGCGACCTCTGTGTTTCTTTCACCATTTTGCTTTAAGTTAATCTGCACGATAAAAGGTCTGTAAACCCAAAATAAAAAGCAAATTGGGACCCACCTTCTCTCCTCCGGAGCAGGTGTAGGCTAGTCCTAGAGAAAGGGGCTTCCAGTGTCCTTGTGCTATGTCCTGCCTTTCACATGAATCACTGTGCACTGTCCTGGCCACTGTGACTGGCGGGGCCAGGATCTACATTGAGCGTGGGTCATGGCCTAAAGAATTCTGAACCAGGTTTCTAAGTGGTGGACCAGCTGGGAGCTGCTGCGGGGGAGAGCAGGTAGGTGCTGCTTTTTATTTTATTTTTTTTTGGGGGGGGGGGGGGGTTTAGTGACCCTTTAATGTGGACCAACACTCAGCCTGATCAACCTGGCCGATCCAATCCCTCCCCGCGGGGCATCCAAAATCTGGATGCCACGCTGTGTGAAACCCCCAGGACGCTCGCAAACCTTACCTGAATCCCGGTCCAATGGCGCATGCGCAGGCCGCAACTCGTGCTTCTCTCTAGCCGGACGCGTCCATTTATGAATGGCAGGCGTGGGTGCACTCCGTTAGAGGGAAGCATGAGATGCGTCCGCCAGCGTGCTCGGAGCTGCTGAGCTTTGACGTCGCTTCGACGCGCATAGCTCAGCGGCTCCGAGCGCACCGATTGGACGAGCAGCCGCACATGCACTGTAGGAGCAGGGTGAGGTGAGTTGAATCGGGCGATCTGGGGGGTTTCACACAGCGGGGCACCCCCGATCGGGGGAAAGTGGACCAAAACCCAGGATAGTCAAAATTCTGGGTGTTGGTCCACATTAAAGAGGACCTTCAGCATGATTTCAGGAAAAGCCCAAACCCTTAAAAACGACTCCCCAGCATCTAAAATTAATATATTTTACGTTTTTAGTCACTTACTTATTCTTTCCCCCAACGGGCTGCAACTCTGTTCAGGACTTTAGGATAAGGGGCGCCGCCATCTTGACTCAGAAGCATCACACTTACTGAGGAGAGTGGGATAAAGTACAGGGGTCAGGTTATAGCTGTGCTTTGCTCAGACAGAGCAGATTTGGGGTCAGGAAAAGGTCAACAATCCCAGAATGCAGAGCAGCACAGTCAGAAGGCACTTCCTGTTTACAGGCTGCCTGATGTTCCATGAGCCGCCATCTTGGATGTTTAAAGGCTCATAACATGCAGTAGATGCAGGTAGGATGAGTTTTAATGTGGGCAATCTGTATGTACAGGGTGTGGGAAACATATAAGATAGGCTCTTAGAGTGAAGGTCCGCTTTAAGCTGTCTTGCTGCTCCTCCTGTATGACCCCTTCTCTGCGAATGTACAGCTTCAGGCCCAGCTGCGCCCCTACGTGAGCATGCTGCCAGCCAGGGGACACTTATATAACAGGAACCTCACTCATGGCCGCCAGGACGGTATAAGCAAAGCAGAGCAAGCGTCAGCCCACACTCACCATGTCTACTTCTCATCCAAACTATACAGCAGCTGCTCTGTCCCACCGCTGAGCCACGCACAACCTCCTCCTCCAATCACCTTCACGCCAACCACAGCATGGCTGACTAACCACGCCCAGGCATGACTTTCTTCAGTACAATTGGTTAGAGTCGGCGTGATTATTTGCCATAGAAGCCGAGAACAGCAGGACTGTACCAAGTGCGGCACGGGGGTGTAAACATTCACGACTGCTAATACGTCGTACGGAAAACACACCGCAAAGTCTGAAATAAACGCAAATCAAACATGACATATGTGAGTGGAATGTTTAGTTACTGTTTTTCTTGTCATTTTTTTGCATTGCTGCTGCTGAGAAGTGAGCCGCTCCGTTTACATGGCAACCAGAACCAACAACTGCGAGAGAGTTGCTGAGGAGGGAGCCGGGAGAGCCAGCAGGTATTGTCATACCCGAAACTTTTCTGTCCAGAAGATAAAAATAATGCTGCTACTACTACAATCAGTATTGGACTGGGGGAGGGGATGTAGTGGAAATGACTTTAGGTTGCATCAAGGGGCGCGCGCCCCAGGGCCTCCACCACTTACCCTGCAAATGGGGCTTCAACCAACTTCTGGGTTATATTTGTCCAGGGGGGCTTTTCAGTCTTTGGCCTGACGGGCCACGGGGCTAGCAAGTGGGGGGCACCTGGGCAAGCCTTTTTTTGTTTCTGCAAACCAGTAGCCAAAGCCACCACAGGGCAGGACGGAGAGTCTAGAGTAGCAAAGCCGCCATCTGCAATGCTACAGTGATGGGTGCAGAGCTGTCAACCGGCGGCTGCTCACTGCACATAAGCCAACAAGCACAGCCACTGGCAGCTCAATGTAGGGAACTGATTTCTGCTGGACCAGCTGGGTGACTACACTACCCCCCACCCAGAATGGCAAAGCAGGAGATCCCAGGCAGCACGCACCCCCACAAGGGACTCGATCTGACGTTCCAGTAAGTAGGCGGGTGCCAGACAACCACCAATCCGTTACTTGGCTGGACTATTATTTTAAAGGAGAAAAATACTGCATCTGGGGCCTCTACCACACTTAATTCGGCCCTGGGTGCATCCTATAGCATCCTATATTTCCTTCTGAGAGTGGATAAGCCATGCTCTCCTACTGAAGAGCAGAGACTGCTGCTCCTATCATAGAACAATCACATAGTGCGCCATCTCTGCTGCACACACTCAAAAATGGCTGACTGTGTTGTTCCCTGGTGATCAGAGCACAGGGTAGGGGGCCCTTTGGGTATAGGGCCCCTGGAAACTGAGTCGAGGGGCCAAGTGGGGAAAACCCCAGTGGCCAATTCATGTCTGACTGATACTTAAAGCAAACCAACACCCAGGATTTTCACTATCGGTGGGGCACCCTGATCGGAACGCCCGGAAACACTTACCTCACCACGCTCCTACCCGGGCGCTCGTCCAATCAGAGCGCTCAGAGCCGCTGTGGTATGCACGTACAAGCGGTGTCCAACCACAGCGGCTCTGAGCGCTGGAGGCCGCGTCTCGCGCTTCCCTCTAACAGGGAGCGCGCCCGCACCTGCCATTCACAAACGCCCGGCGCGAGTGCGCGCCTTGCTAGAGGGAGGTGCGAGACGCGGCCCGCACATGCGCCGTTGGAACGGGGTTAAGGTAAGGTTTCTGGGCTTCCTGGGGGGTTTCACCCCGCGGGACATCCCGATTTCGGATGCCCCGCGGGGAGGGATCTGATCGGCCCGGGAATCTTATAGATTCCCGGGCCGATCCCCCCTGGGTGTTGGTCCAACAGTCAAAAATGAATTAAATCAGAACAAACAGTTCTCATAGGCATCCATCTCCAGGGCAATTCAGATAATTTACCTTTTTCTAATGCCTACTGAGATAAATTTTAAAAACAAGATGGCCGCTCATGGGCTTGCAGGCCACCTGCAAACAGGAAGTTGTGCTGGGCTACCTGTTACTGTGCATTTTAGTTATGTCAGTTGGGAGAGGAAGCGCCAATATGGCCGCTACCTTTCTTTTCCAACTGTGCCAGGCTGTTGGTCCGGTTTAAGACTCAGATGCCCACCTCCATTCCCTCACTGGGCACATGCTCCTATGGGGCTATACTTGATAACAGGCTGAGCCGTAGGGGCGTGACTTGAGGGGGCACCGGGGCCCAGAATGTCACGAGGGTCCCATCATTGTTGCTCCCCCACCTTATTTATTATATTTGTCCTCAGTTGGCATCATTTAAATTGGATCAATGACCAGGATTTTGACTATCCTGGTGATTGGTCCCTGTCACCAGGGGCACCCCGATGTAGCATTTGTGAAACCCCCCAGATTAACCATTCTCACTCACCTTTCCGTCATTCCCATGGCGTCCGTCCAATCAGCGCTTCATACAGCGTATACTAATGCATGGCATAAAGCTGCTGCTTTGAACTTTATTCCGGCGACCGCATTCTCGGCTCCCCTATGGAGTGCGTTAACACAGTGTCGCGGAACCTGGCGAGATCAGGTAAGATTACCCGCGCCCTGAGGGGTTTCCCACAATCTTTTAGATTCCAGGCCAGCCTTTGGGGGGGGGGGGGGGTGCGAGAGGTGATTGATCCACTTAAAAAAAGGAAGCACCACTTGTCTCTGCTGTTTCAGTCATAAGTTGTCTAACTGCATCCAGCTGAGAAGTTGAAGAAAAGGTTTATTGTATAAGTTGTAAATGGGCTTCATTTCATGTTCGCACCAGGGCCCCATTAGATTTAGTTACGCCACTGCTGAGCTGTGTTGTACTCCGGCACAGCTTTGTGTGCTCTGTCCTCCAGCACCTCCTCAGGCTGCCGCGGATGTGTAGCCATAATTAACTAAATAACAAAAGTCCTCACGAAATACACCGTTCATTTCCAGGTTTTGAATAACTTGTGCCTCACCACTTTTTTGGATGACATTTTACATTTTTCAGCTCAGCTGGAAACTTTCTGCCCACTCAGATTTCCTTTCACTTCTTGACGGGGAGGCCGATTCATTAATAGCGCCAGGTAGCGCCAGATGAGCGACTGTAGCGTGATTTTTTCAGCGCCAGCCAGTATTCGCTGTGCTTGGCCGGGGTTTGCTTGATGACAGCGACTCAGTCGGTGTGCGGTAATGTTGAATACGGGCTGGGGGGTCGCTGTTTCACAGGTCCAGCGTTGTATGTGAGCGCCTGACAACGAATGGCCAGAGCGAACGGCTAGCTTCATATTCATCAACAAATCACGCTCCGAATGTGCTGTCGCTGTGAATTCCTTGTTTAAACCCCAGAGCGCTGGCGGCGATGTGTGTTAACTAGTTTTTAACCCCTAAACAACCATATTTTTTGAATTTAACATTATACATGTTTTTAGAATCATTTTGTAATATGAATACATTAATCTCAGACCTGTTAGATCAATTCTGCACATATTTTTTTAATTTTTTTTTTTTACTTAAAAATAAATCCTAACATTGCAGAAGTGGTCTCCGATTTTTTGACATTAAAAAAATATAAAAAAAAAATAATACCAATTAATTATGATTAATTATAGATTGCTCCATTGAAATGCATTGGGCATCGCCAGGGAGCGACAGCTCATACCTGGCGCTGTGAGGGAATTTGCAGCGGCGCTGTTCGGTCCATGCGGCTTCATGATGAATGCCGCGCTAGCCGTCGCTCTCGCCGGCGCTAGCCTCATTTTGCTTGATAAATGCGTCATTGTGACCGCCGCCGGGCGTACTTGAGTCGGTAGTCGCCGTTAGCTGCCGCTACCTGGCGCTCGTCAGACACTACCTGGCGCTATCGCTTGATGAATAAGGGCCTTAGCAGAAGAGGGCACCAGACAGCCATTAATATATAGTGGCGGCTTCTGAGGTGTGCAGGGCGCTATCCCAACCTCTCTGTAAAAAGACCTGGACCAGCAAGCCTTTATTTTTCAAAATAGCCCCATCTCTCTCCTTCCTTTTATCCTCTCCTTTAAGCTTCTTCACATCTTCCCCCATTTTTTTTACTTTCCTTCTCTCCATCTCTCTTTTCCAGTTTCCTTTGGTCTTGCTGTCTTTCTTTCTCTGCATTCTCAATTTTCTCTTTCTTTCTTTTCCTAGCCCTATTCAACTCACATTTTCTCTCTCTCTCTTTCCTTCTTTTTTACACTTTCCCTTTTTTATTTCTCTTTTTCTCTTCCTTTGCATCCCTAGTTAACTCTCTCTCTCCCCCCTCTCTCTCTCTCTGTCCTCCTCCTTTTTTGCCTTCCCTCCATCTGTTTTTCAGTTTCTTTCTTTATTTATTCTATCTTTCCTTTTCTCTTCCTGTCTTTCTCTCTCACTCGTTCTCACTCTCTTTCTATGTCTCCCTCTTTTCCTTGTTTGCTTTGTTGCTCTCACTCTTTTATTGTGTGTCTCTATGTGGCGCCATTCTGAAATCTTGCACAGGGCGACATCTAGGTTCAGGCCGCCCCTGGGTGGACAGGCAATAGGGAGATTCAAAAGAATTACCGTTGCGCCGCGCTGCTTTGGGGCATCCTGGACTGCTGCGTCTAACACGCTCATCCAGTCCTTGCCTCCCAGGCCCTATGTACCCACCAGCCAAGAAACCTAAGCTTATACTGTATTCTGCCCCAATTCTATAGCCTCAATCATGGCTGTAGGGAGTCATACCCACCCTGCCACATTACCTACCCCCACTATACTATAGTAATGGGGTGCCGGGCACTAGGAGTGTCCACACTCATGGGAGCAGTGGCCATCTTTCTGTAGCCCAGCTCAGAGATATTTTGCAAGCCGGCAGGGACAGAGGAAGGAAAAGGATTGTGGGGCTGAGGTAAGTTACTTACAGCAGCTTCCAGCTGCCACTCTGTATAGGTAAGCCAAACCCAAACATGGACCTCTGGCTGAAGTCCTTGTTAGGGTTTGGGAACCCAAACTTGTAAAGTTCGGAACTGCCCCGAACTTTGCGGTTCAGGTTCACCCATCACTAATACTTACCTTTATTTCCAGGCATCTCATCCAGAACTGAGATGATTGAAGTAGTGTCCAGACTAGGAATTATTATAAGTGTCCCCCAGCCCAAGGCTTCCTAAGTTAATATTCCCATCTGCTTAAACAGGATCAAAGCCCATTTGCACTAGAAAATACGACCTCCTGCCATATACTAACCTCATTCCAGGTTGCCACAGCACGTGTGCTATTCCTGTTCTGCGTGCTCTTCAGGTCTGGTCAGAAGGGTATTCAGCAAACTAGAAAAGTTGAAGAGGGTTTATACACTTCTGAGGCTGTTCAGAATAGCCGGACAAATAGACAGGAAAGTTTTTGTGTATGTGGGGTGCTTAGCTAGCAGAAGACAGACCTGGATGAGGAACACCCAAAAAGAATTGCGGGAATAAAAAAAGAAACTATATGCTGCGGCATAGCCCCCTAGTGCTGGTGCTCTGTGTGGCCACACAGGTTGCACACCCCAAAGACCAGCCTGTATGCAGCATGGAGTGCCCCTATGTGGCTGTCAGTGGCCAAATAGGACAGCCCCCATTTTCTGCTGAGGGTTCTGTGGGCCACCGTACCATCACAGGAACACAGAGGAGGTGAGAAAAATCACTCCAGAAAAAAGCTGACCATAGAAGACGGAGATGTTTTCTGCAGTCAGCTCAGTGCTGGATGAACTGTCTCAGAGGTAGACTAATATTTTAGACCATTTACCACATGTAAAATGAGATGGATGAACCTAAAGCAGACCTAAACTGGAATGGTAGCAGAACCCCAGCCCCACCACTTTCAGCATATGCACCAGTTCTCTTTGTAGGTTAGGTCACATTCATTCAGATAAAATGCAGAGCAGTTATCTCCCTCAGAATGATAAGGAAGGGATCCGCCCCTGAATGGCAGCTTTATATAAGCCAGACAATCAGGCTGAGCGGTGACTGGACTAGGAATGCTCCTCAGTACAACTAGGTGACATCTATAGAAAGGTGATGGATGAACACTGAAAAGGTGTCTGTAAATGATCCCACTGTCATTAAGACAACACTGATTCTTGTTAGTTTGTGTTAATAATGTATCAAGTCTAGCTTGTCTGTGATAAATAATTCCCGATGTCTTTCACTGGTTTGTGAGTTCTAGAATGTTTATCCAGCTTTACTGACCTTCTATTTCAGGTCATAGCCCGACCCAGGATAGTCGCACCCACCATGCCTGCCGAAGGAAGATCAGATATGGACAGGATTGGTCTGTTCAGTGAGATGGGCTACATCAGTATTGGGGACAAGTACCTCACTCCTTGCTCAAGTAAGAATTGGATATATATATATATATATATATATATATATATATATATATATACACACACACACACACACACACACACACACACACACACACTGTTTCCCCGAAAATAGGACCTACCTCAAAAAATAAGGCTTCGCATGATTTTTAAAGATGCTGGAAATGCAAGTCCTACGCCAAAAAAAGGCTGCCCCACAAACGAGCAATCGTAGGAGAACTCACAGGAAGGAGGCGACTAGAAGCCCCCTGATCGGGTAGTTCGCCTTCCTCCTGTGTGGAGACCACACCTCAACTAACTGAGATATATAAAGTTACCCAGTCGGCTGGTATAGTCTCAAGGTGTTATGATAGTGAAAACGTTTGGTTGGGGGCTAGGCTCACCCCGAAATAGGAGAAGAAACACCTTTGAGACTAACCACGTCTGTTTTATCCAGTATTACAAATGTTCATTAAGTGTTAATCGTTCATAACTAATTTTATTAAACAGATATAACACACATTTGCTGAAATGCCTTTCAGTGTGGCCACCTGCCACAAGTTTACAATCAATTGTTATTTTATAAAAGACTTGATACACGTTTGTACAACAATAATCACATATTAAACACTTATGCAAAGTTAAAAACCAATAACAATATGCAGCATAGGCAGTTCATAGTGGCACCCATATAGGGGACCAATACTATTTTTAGGGCTATAGATGAACTAGTTTCGCCCACTTCAGGGCTTTTTCAACATCAGATGCCCATTTGGTTCCTTAGTCACAGCGTGCAATTTGCCTATAAAGACTGTTCTGTTCAGAAAAAAAAAAAAAACCCATGTTCCCATCACCAAGAGAAAAAACATCCATAATATATATTATATAAAAGTAATTAAACATTTTGTGTATATATCCTACTTCTACATAAATCAAGAAATGGTTTACCTGGAGATCTTATACAAAAAGCAACACCAGAAGAGACAATCTTATAGACTACTATTTACATCCTCCTTCTCAGCGCAAAATCAGGCAACATATGCTGTATGGCTGCATAACCCACGTATCTGTAATGTGAGTAATTATAAAGCTATAAAGCTATGCCCCACAAACGAACCTGGATTAAACAGTAAACAGCTGAATTTATGCCCCGCCATCCCTAGCTACAGAACCCACACAGCAGGGAGATGTGCACGCGCCATGGGATTGAGATCTGAGGTGAGTATATGGCGTTTCCACTGGGCTTCACACTTTGGGGCATCAAAACTGAAGCGTGTTTTTTCTAATCGCCATGCTCTCTTGACCGAATTAGTTTAGTTATAATATAAAGGTTGGCCGAACAGTTGCCACTGTTCTTATTTGTTTGTGTGCACGCGCATAGAGGTGAATGGGGCGGTTCCTGATCCCCCCCTCCCGTGCTGCATCAGAGGCTAATACAGAGAAGAGAAGAATAGGCGTGTTGATGCAACCTTCAAATACATTTATACATTTGTGCCTGAGACCTGTTTTTAACTAGATTTTAGAGACAGAATATAGGACTAATGCTGGCTAACAGAGTTTCAAGGCTGTGGCACTTTTAAAGAGGAACCACACACCTGATTTTCACTTTTCAGGGTGTTGTTCCTCTTAGTGGGGGCATCCTGAATAGGGGTGCCCTGCTGTGTGTATCCGCCCCATTCACTTACCTTCCTGTCGCTCCCCCACCACAGACTTGGGCGAGAATGAGCGCCGCTCAACCAATCAGCGCACTCGCTTTTAGTAAACCGAGTTAGCCACCGGCCACATCCCTCACTCCCCTAGCCATCGCATGCCGGTGCCGTCCATTCAGAGAGGCCGGACGTGGGTGCGCGCATGGCTAGAGGTAAGCCAGGATGCAGCTGTGGCGCAGAGACGCGGCAAGGGCTCTGGGATGAGGTGAGTGAAACTGGGCTTCAGCAGGGCATCCCAATTCAGGATGACACAAGAAGTTGAACTTGGATGGCACCTGGAGTCTCTTAGGCTCCATGGCCTCCGATGTTTCTCTTCAAGAGTTATCTATGTCAGAAAAAAAGGCAAAAATGAAAAAATAATGCTCTGGATGTCTTTGGAATTGACAGGTGGTAGCCAGGACAAAATATGGCTTCCCTGCAAGTTATCCAGAAAAGCAAAACCTTCTAGAGGGGTTGCAAACAGGAAAACAGCTATAACCCTTCACTGTATTCGAAGCTGTTGGCTGGGGTTTAGCTTTAAATAACATACATAGGTTTTTCCCAGATTTGCCCATTTCAACAGGCTGGTGGCAAAGAAGTGGGAGAAACCGGATACATTTCTGTCTCTTCCTAAAGGTTCTGGACACCAAGTACCCCTTTCCAGATGAGTCGGTCAGAGTTTGGTCTTCGCCACCTGAGGTGTGGGTCTGGCTCTGCACACCATTATCTCTACTTCAGATAGTGCAGCCCTGAGAGACCTGGCGGATAGGAGATTGGACCAGTTGGCCTGACGTGTTCTCCATGGTGGGTCAGCCATGTGCTCAACTTGCGCCACGTCCATGGCGGCTACAGCAGGCAAGGTCTTAATGAGGAAGCGTAGGAGGCATTTGCGACATGGATGACTTCGCACTTTGCTATGAAGGTCTTCAGATACATGGTGCTAGGTATGGACGACTTGGTGCATCTGGTGGCTAGGAGGACACTGCTTCTAAGAAGACACGTACTGCCCTCTCTCTTTCGGGGGGGTCGTCTTTTTGTTGAGCCTCTGGATGACCTGGTCTGGAAGGCCACGGGTGAGAAGTCGACCAGGCTTCCACAGGAACAGAAGCTGAGGACCTCTTTTTGCAGGTCACCAAATTTTTGGAGGGTCTACAGACTTCAGATGCCGCAAGGATTTTTTGGGTAAGCGTAAGCCACGGTGGAAACCTAGACCCAAAGGTGCCAGCCGGTCCATGCCCCCAGCCAAGCCCTCTCAGGGTTGATGGGGCACCCTCAACTAAACGGGTGGGGGGACGGCTTTTGTACTATGCGACGGTGTGGAGGAAAAGGATATCCAATGCCTGGGTCCGGGAGGTTGTTTCTTTTGGATACAAGATCGAGTTCGGGGCCAGGTCTCCACACAGGTTTGTGGCGTCCAAGCCTTCCCGCATCATGGAAATGGTGGCGGCTCATGACTGCGCAATAGAGCTCTTGCTGGACCTGGGAGTTGTAGTACCTGTGCCCCCCCCCCCAGAGCGGAGCTGTGGCTTCTACTTAAACCGGACCTTCACCATGATTTATTGAAAAGCTCAAACCCTTAAAAAACGATTCCCCAGCATCTAAAGTTGATATATTTAAAGTTTTTAGTCACTTACTTATTATTCTTTCCCCCACTGGGCTGCAAATCTATTTACGACTTTAGGATATGGGCGCCACCATCTTGAGGAGAGGAGAGTGGGATAAAGTGCAGGAGGGCAGGTTATAGCTGTGCTTTGCTCAGACAGAGCAGAGCTGGGGTCAGGAAAAGGTCAGCAATCCCAGAATGCAGAGCAGCACAGTGAGAAGGCACTTCCTGTTTTCAGGCTGCCTGATGTCCCATGAGCCACCATCTTGGATGTCTAAAGGCTCATAACATGCATTAGATGCACGTAGGATGATTTTTAATGTCAGCAATCTGTATGTACAGGGTGTGGGAAACATATAAGATATGCTCCTATTCAGAGTGAAGGACCGCTTTAATACTATCCGTCATCTCCAAAAGCATGGGTCCCTTTGGCCCATCCTGGATCTCCAGAATCTAAACAGTTACATTCGGATGCAGAAGTTCCTCATGGAATCTCTAAGGTCGGTTGTAATATCTCTGCAACAAGGGAATTTTCTGGCCATGGTGGGCTTAAATAAAGGATGCTTATTTGCATGTCCCGATCTGCCCTAGTCACCAACAATACCTTGCAGTGGGCGCCCGACATTTGCAATTTATGGCACTGCGTTCAGACTGTCCACTGCCCCACGAAAGTGTTGTCGGTGGTGATGACACTCTTGCGGAGGCAGGGTGTGCACATCACCCCAAACCTGGACAACTTGCTCATCCGAGCCCTATCTCTGGCAGAGGCATTGTGGGATGTTCGGCCGGTCCTGTCCACGCTGGAACTTTCGGGTGAGTGATCAACTACTCCAAGTCCCAAGTGGTTCCCTCCATGTTGGCGACCTATCTAGGTATGACGGGCACGGGCTCTACTTCCGATCAGAGGGAATGGTCTCTTCACCAGGACGTGGTTCAAGCCCTCTGCGACCGGTGGGGAATGCCAGAGGTGGACCTCTCTGCATCTCGGCACAATCGGAAGGTCCAGAGTTTCGCGCCCATGGTGCAAGACCCCCTGGCCATGGCATTGGATGTGCTAGCCATTCCCTGGTCAGGGTACAGCCTGCTCTATACATTCCCACCACTGCCACTTCTAGGTTGCATGTTAAAGAAGGTCAATTGCAAGCAGATCGCCTCACACTGGCCCAGAAGGGTGCGGTTCGCGGATCTGGTCAGCCTGAGGGGAAGCCCCCATGGCGACTACCTAACCGCCCAGATCTTCTGTAACAGGGTCCTCTGCAGCACCCCAATTCTCCAGCACTGGCTTTAGTGGCTTGGCTGTTGAGACCAGCATATTGGAGGAGCGGGGTTTGTCCGGTAATTCGGACCTTGATTCAAGCACGGAAACAGTCATCCTCTGGAATTGGTGCAAAGCTAAGGGCCATGTCTGTAGGAGGTTCTCGGTACCCCAATTTTGGAGTTTGTCCAGCAAGGCCTGCACTCTGGCCTACAGCCCAGCACCCTTAAGGGCCAGGTCTCGGCCATTTTTTTCCAACGGACGATCGCGGAGCATAGTTTAATCCGCTTTTTTATGCAGGGTGCTGCTCATGTTCGGCCTCCGCAGCGGTCGATAGTCCCGTCCTGGGATCTCAGTATGGTCCTATCATCACTTCAGGGGCCCCCCTTTGAACCGATGGTGGAGGCTGCCCTGACGATGCTCACATTGAAGGTGGCTTTTCTCACCTCACTCGACGGGTTTCGGAGCTGGCTGAGCTTTCCATCAGGTCACCCTTTTTGGTGCTGCATGAAGACAAAGAGGTGTTTCATGTGAAGCAGGATTTTTTGCCCAAGGTGGTCTCTCCTCTCCATCTTAATTAGGATATAGTGCTGCCCTCCTTGTGGCCACGCCTCACTCATCATAAGGAACGGCTCCTGTATTCCCTCAATGTGGTCAGGGCATTAAAGAATTACTTGGCCTCTACTCGAGAGGTACGTAAGACGGATGTCTTGTTTGTGGTCCCAGAAGGACCAAGGAGGGGCCTGGTGGCTGCCAGGTCCACTCTTAGCAGATGGATTAAGCAGGTGGTCATACAAGCCTATGCCTGCAAGGGAAGGAGGCGCCCTTCCGGGTCACCGCTCACTCCACCAGGGCGATTGCTGTGTCTCGGGCTTTCCAACACCAGGCATTGGCGGAACAGGTTTGCAAGATGGCGACCTGGTCATCTCTCTACACCTTCACCAGGTTTTAAAGGCTTGATGTCAGGGCATCTGCCGATGCTGTTCTGGGGCGTAAGGTGTTGCAGATAGTGGTGAACCCCTCTCCGGCGGTCTAAGCTTGAGGTGTTAGTGCCTTGGTTGACACAGTCGGCTGTTCTTGCATGGTCCCACCCATATTGAGGTTACTGCTTTGGGATGTCCCACGCATTGCTACTGATGGTGGCCCACAATGGAAGAGATGAGAAAAGGGACTTTTTGTACTCACCGGTAAATTTCCTTTTCTCCATCCTTTTCCATTCCGGGGCACCACACTCTGTTGTGTTATGTCTGCGTCGCTTGATGTCTTCTACTTTTGTTGCACGCATTATGTTTTCTAGTTGCACACACTAGGCTCAGGTTAGGGCTCTCCCTTCCTGGGGCTGTGGCTGAACTGCTTTTTAATTAACTAAGAAGATCCTGCCACAGCCTGCCCTATATAGGTTGGGGGGAGCTAGTTTTTTTCTATCTTGCAGTCCCTGCCTACGGCTGAGATTAACCCATGGGTTGCTAATGGTGGTGCCCCGGAATGGAAGAGGACAAGAAATAAAATTTACAGGTGAGTACACAAATTTCCCTTTGCTGGTGGTCCCATTGCGCATGCTTGGACTCTCATCCAGTCAGCGTTCTGTGCATGGCAAACAGAGCTACAGCATAGTAAAAGAAGAGCGCTGTATCGCCAGTATTCCAGGGTGGTCTTTTAGACTCGGCCTAGAAGTTTATTGGTCCACTTTAAGCATTGCTGTATCATTACAAGCAGTAATTTGAAGAATTCCTGAGAACCACATGCTTTATTTCAGAACCGTTTAATGAAGCTGCAAGTAAAAACCGACAGATGCTTCCTGGGGGCTCCAAGTCCATGGCTAACACCTTAGGAGGATACTTTGATACTCAGTTCAAGCGAACATTTGAAGGTGAAGCCTATTCCGATCCACTGAAACAAAGAAGACAGTATCGCATGCAGCAAGCCAAGAAGAACTTGGGAAAATCCTTCCTCCCATCTAACGGGGAAAAAAAGCCGTAAGTTCCGTACAAGGCTTGTGGCAAAAGTATGAGAAAACATCACTGTTGCAGGGGGTGGGTTGCAAATGGGACTGGTTGCCAATTCAATTCAGGCAATGTGGATTGTTTTTTTTACTACAAAGTTACATACAACAGCGAGGTGTGGAATTTTTTTGTAAAATACTGGTACCTTCTTATGGAAGTCTCCTCCAAACTGAGGACTCCCTGTGTCTGCACATCATGCATGACTGCCGGCAATCAATTGAATTTACCAGGCCAAGTTTAACAGTAAACTCTGTTCACAGTTAAAGAAATAAATGTAAGAGTAGCATGGGGGAGAGGACCACCACCCTTCTAAGTGTTAATTTTTGGAGTAGGCCAGTATTTGGGGTTACTGAACTGGGCCGGGGCAGAAACCTCAGGGATTAATAGACTTCCTGCCTCTAGGAGGTGGAGCTTGTAGGCCAATATGTATTGGCAGCTGGACCTATAAAAGGGAGGCCCAGTGAGTGCTGGTTTAGTCTGGTGGCATTAGAAGAGCTGTGTAGACGTGCATGTGGAGCTGTGAGGAAGGAGGCTAACACAGAGGAGGATGGAGGTAGTGCCCGAGAGGGGGCACTACGCTTGTCCCTTGTGGGGAAGCTGTGGGAGCTCCCCAGTAGCACTGCCCATCTGAGGTCCGCTCAGGTGGGGGCCATTTTATCGGAGGTGAGCGCTAGGAGTGTTACAGGAAGTGTCAGGCCCCTCTACTTGAACTGTTGAAGTGCCATTAAAGGGACGCTTGCCCCCTTCAAAAAAACTGGTTGTTTATGTGGTCTCTGAATTGCCGACTGTATGGAGTCCGGACCCGCCTTGGACAGCTGCCTGTCGGGGAAAACTGAGTGAGTAGTGCTTTTCCTGTGTCCCAAAGCCTCCAGTATAACCTGCTAGGTGGACTGTCTCTGAACCGGAGGCGCCCCGTTCACCTCTCTACTTGGATTGTTTTCCCTTGTGGGGGTATATCCCATAGATGCCCTGGATGTCCATTACACTTCTGGGGAAGGGTAAATATTCTTCCAGGATTCGTCCTGTGTTGGTGGGATGGGGGTTAGGAAGATCATCCTGTCATGGAGACCTTTAATGCCAGGTTGGCTGTGGCATTTTTGGTATTTTTAATCTCACTTTGACCCAGGGTTAGATAATGATAATATTCACCTTTCCCCAAATTAACACTGGTCTGCCCCAGTCACTCCCAGTCTGGGTGGCGAGATGTGCTCCCCTCACCCTTGCCCAGGAGGGCGTTATGTCCGTTTATGGAAGCTGTGGCGAATGCAGCTTGGTGATCACAGGTGAGGGCCAAAAGTTTCAAGCCAGGCTCCCCCAAGTTCAGGTATACATAAAATACAGGTATTTTAATATTTTCACACTTTGGCTAGCAATAGGAGGGCTATAAAAACACCCAGATTTAGTTTTAAATTCAAAACAGGGGTCCGTACATTTGCTGTTTTAACATTTGTGCCAAGGAGTTGCCCCTCCTCTGGCCCCACTCCACAGATGTTTTCTGTACAATGAAGTAGCTGGACAGAATTATAAGCACACCAAATGCCCATTTAACCTTTGACTTAAGTGGAAGTCCAGTTTTAGAATGACACCTCCCCACACCCGATCCTGCCTCACTCTCATGATGCTAGGGCAGGGGGGTTACAGGGGAAAAAATATTCTTACCTCGCCCGGATCCACAATGTTTCTGGTGCTCCTACGGCTGCCTGCCTATTCAAGTGAATCTGTACTTCCTGTCCACAATGGCGGTGCACAGGACCCAAAGCGTGGGTGAGCAGCGTTGGATACCAGGCAAGTTGAGATATTTTTCCCTTGTAATGGGGCGGGTTCATTCTAACACTGGACATCCACTTTAAGATACATAAAGTTTGATTTATCTCCTCGGTGGCCAGTATAGTGTTGGTTTAAAGATGCACTTTGCCGTTTCTTTATTGAAGAAGTAGGTGGTGTGATCATTAAAAGTTTCATGTATGCTCATTACAGACGCATCTATAATGTTAACCTACTAAGCTAAGTGTTTTTATTTGTCTTTCCAGATCTGGTGTGGGGAGCTATTATGGAACACTAGGTGGTCCTGTTCCATCATTTAGTGCAGAATTAAAGCCAAGGAAGGCATACACCGCCCCAGGAAAAAATCTTTACACCAACCCCTCTAAACAGGGCACAGGATACGGGTAAGGAACTCAAAACCAAATGTGTTTGCACAATGCAACTTAGAATAAGCTTCAGTGTAACCTGTGCAGTGTCATGGCTTTTGCTCAATTAGCCTAAGGTGGTAACCATCACTTAAAGTGGGTCAAAACCCAGGATTTTCACTCTTCAGGGTCTTGGTTCATGCCCTGCTGTGTAAACCCCCCCCCCCCCAAAGAACTCACCATTCCCTGGTACTGCGCCACATGTGCGTGCTCACGTCCAATCAGTGCTTTATGACGCCAGACTGACCTGACCACACAGTATTCTACTGCCAATACTACCAAATAGAATAGAATAGGGGGGCATGCCAAAAATCCAACACAGTCCCCCAGCTCACCTACCCATGACTGGCTCAGAACTTCCTGAGTACTGAAGAAGCCCTGTAGGCGATACGCGTCTAATCAGTGAAGCATCAGTCACCCACACATTCTCTATTACGCTTGATGGATTGTTCTTCATGTCTTTACATGTATAGATTATGTAAATATGTAAATAAATAGCTGCAAAACCATATGCACCATTTAATTAATCTATACTTAGGCTACATTTACAAATCACTACCTATAATACCCCCATCTTTTGCTTTTTACCTGCACACATTCCTACTGAAGGAAAGAGAGAGAACTTCCTCTCTTCCCCAACTTTACTTCTGTACTGATTGTTACCTCCCTAGCCATGGATCCTGAAGAACAAATATTGTTATAAAGGGAACTATGCCTTTCGTAAAAACCTTATGGAGACATATATCCACAAATTACCTCTTCTTTTCCACTATCTGTTTATTCTCCCAGCCTTTAACCATTGGGGAGTTGCTTAAAGCAGAACAAAAGCCCCAAAAACCTCACTTTGCCTCGCCAGCATGGGCTGACACCCAATGAGAGCCATCTGCTAGGACATCATTCGGCACGCTGCTGCATCCCTGAATGACGTTGTCATCAAAGACAGCTTTCATTGGCTGAGAGCCCACACATGCGTTGTTGAGATTGGGGAGATCAGTTTATTTTACTTCCTAGGGGGTTTCACACAGCAGGGCATCACACTTTGGGATGCCCCAGGGGCACAGAACAAAATACTGGAGAGTCAGATTCCCGGGTTTTCTTCCGCTTTAAAGAGACTGTAAACCCAGCAGCAATAATAAAGCTGTGCTCAGCTCACCTAATGCCTGTTCTGCGTGCCCCTTCTCTATTTCCTGCAGTGCTGGGTAAAAGCCTTATTAGGGCTCTAACTTCAATTTGCCCTTCTTTCAATTCCATTTCTCCAGGACCATGCAAAAAAGTGGTCTAACAGCCACTCTGTCCCTTGGCTCTCTCAGCATGTGCGAGCCTAGCAAGCCATAGTGGTCTCACATATGTCCCTGACCACAACAGGGCATATTCCTGACCCATAAATCTGTAGCATGACATGCCCTTCCCTGCTCAGATACAACACATAAATGAAAGTGAAGAAAGTAGCTTCACTTAGAATATATAAGGCATTTACACATAATCAGAGATTTTGAGATACCATTTCCAAGGGGCCACTCATCCCAGCCCTTTGAGGGCCTTTAAAAAGCACCAGTTGTGCAGTTGTGTGGCCCTTGATTGGTCAGCCAGCAGCAACTCCATTGGCACAAGAATGACCTGGTCCTGGTCTGTGCTCCTGCTACCCACTCTAACTCTGTGTCTTTGCTATGACCTCTATCTTAGTTATTAACCTGGCTTGACATTGTATTAGGCCTTGGCTATAACTACTGATTATATATTCTTAGTATGTCACACACCCCGCTTCAAGAATCCATAACATGTGGGTAATATCGTCCTGAAGAGGCGTTCCTGCAGAGATGATAGCAAAAGAAAGCCCCTCCCCGATCCATAAATACCTGGGACCTCCCACTCACTACCCAGTTTTCCATCTCTGCAGACGGCGAGCAAGTCAGAAGATGATGGCTCCTCCTTGCACAGGGGGATTTAAGGTAGCCGGGATGTTTCCCGGCCCGTTATGTATTTTTTCCGTTTGGACCTCTTTTTCCCCTTAATATATATGCCTCCCAGCCGTGGCTGCAGGTCCAGGCGAGGGTATATTGGCACCTCTGGTGCTTAGGAGCAACGCTCCGCCGTGAGACCCTATAAGAGAGGGTAGGCGGCTTTACCGGGTTGGTGACCCCGGTTTGGGATGCCCTGTCCCTTAGCCTTAATATGGGAATGGCCCTCCCAGGATCCCCTTTGTTCCACTATGGAGATGGGGGGAGTGGGTTCTCCTTTTTATTTCACTTTACTCCTGCACTGTCTTTTAACTTTTTGTTATGTGTGTGTTTCTTTAATTTTATCTGCACCGCGGCCGTCTATATTATGGGCCTCCGTGCTGTGCTGCGGTCCCCTGCTCAAACTGGAGGTATTTTACCTCAGGATCTCTCTTGTGAGGTATAGGAGGGGGCGGGGCCGGCCCTTCGGCGCGGGGCCGAGGTCCGTTCCTCCCGGCCTTCTTTTATTGCTTAAGTTAACACTGGCCAAGCACCGCAGCAGTACATTAGCTGCGGCGCCGGCCGGTTTGGCGCTCTTTTCATGAGGGGATTTTTTCCCCTCACGATTCTTATGGGGGCGGGGCCGGACTTGCGGCCCGCCCACTACCTTCCCAGCGCCGCTGAGTTGCGGCTTGTCTGAGTTGCGGTTGACTGTTGCTAGGCATAGGAGGGGGGGGCGTGACCTTAACAACGCGCGCGTCCCGCGCTGGCCACGCCCCCTCCTCCTCTTCTTTCTGTCAGAAATGATTTCTCCTCACGATCGGGTGGCAGTGTGACGTCCCGGCGGTGCTGTGAGTGGCCTGTGGCCTTTCTCTTTTTTACTTTGCTTCTTGTTGCTACTTTTTCTCATGGTTCTTTCTTTCTTCTTCTTTCAGAACGGAGGCTTGTAATTCTGATCTTCTATAGTATTAGAGGTTCTTTCCTGGTCCTCATCCCTGGGTTCATTTTATTTGTTCACAAATCCTCCCACTCGGGACATTAAAGGGGCATCCCGGGTTGTCTAATTGGCGTAATTCCCTGGGTCTTAGCGACTATTCAAAGTTCACCTTATGGAGGCATCCCCTGATACTGGGACTGGGACCCCTTCGGGGCATCCCAAAAAGTGTATGTTGTGTGGGGTTTCCATCGCTGGGGATGATGTGTTACTCTGTATACCATGTGCACAGCAAACTATTACGCGGCAGTCCGAACCCCAAGCATCGGGGTCAGCACAGCCGGTCGCCTCAACTCCCCCTCCCGCCTTGACTCGTGCCCCGTGTGACGTTGTCATGGGCAGGGACCTGCAATCTGAAATGTGCGCCAGATTGGCTAGCCTTGAAAAAATGCTCTCTAGCTCGGTCGCCCGTAAGGCTCCGTCCAAGAGAAAGCATTTGTCGCTGGCTCCGCCGGTGGATGATCTTGATGACAGAGATAATCTGGATTGGTCCGATTATCCCCAGCTAGAGGACGGGGAGGTTGATGAGCAGTCTGCTGGCGCTGATGCCGAGCTTTCTGACTTAGGGAGATCCTTGGACTCTCCTCACGCTCTGTCTCTGATGCTGGAAGTTCTGAACATTTCCCCTCCAGAGGAGGTGTCACACCAGAAGGGTGAATTGTTTGAGGAATCCAGGCCGCGCCTGGAGTTTCCTACGCAGCGGCATTTTGATAGAATCATTGACAAGGAATGGGATAGGCCGGCTCGGCTCCCTGGCATCCCTCAGGGGTGGGATAGGAAATATCCCTTTCCTCCTGAGGCGGTCAAGCGCTGGGCGTCTCCCCCCGAGGTAGATGCTCCGGTTTTGGGGTTATCCAACTCCTCGGTTTTAAACAGACCTGATTGCTCCATTCTCAAAGATGGAGAGGATAAACGTATTGATCAGATGGCTTGTCATGGCTTTACCAGTATTGGGTCGGCCATCCGGCCTGTGTGTGCTTCGGAACCAGGGCTTCGTCCTGGTAGTAACGAGTTCCTTAGCCTTAAACGATGTGAGTTGTTTTTATCCTTTCTGTTGACTGCCTTAGATGACGCCTTGATGATGTGTGGTAGGACGTCGGCTCTGCTTGTGGCTATCCGGCGGTCGGTGTGGCTGCGCCAGTGGGCGGCCGATTTCATGTCCAAAAAGTCACTGACGGCTTTACCCTTTGTGGGTCTACGGCTCTTTGGAGAGACATTGGACTCTGTCACCAAGGGTGGTAGGTTACCTCAACGTAAGAAACAACGCCGCTCCTTTCGGGGGGCGCCTGCCTTTAACCCCTCCTTTCGGGGAGCCAGATCTGGCAGGGGTTCTGCATTTCCCTCTTCCAGAGGAGATTCTGGAGGCAGGGGTAGAGGACGTGCCCGTGCTGGATACAGTTGGCTAAGCCGGCTCAGCAATGAGGGGGCGCCCTCACCCATGCGGGTGGGGGGACGGCTGCAGCACTTCTCTCAGATCTGGGATCAAGAGGTCTCGGACAGATGGATCCGGGAAGTGGTGTCTTCCGG
The DNA here is from genome assembly GCA_027917425.1 of Gastrophryne carolinensis. Taxonomy (NCBI): domain Eukaryota; kingdom Metazoa; phylum Chordata; class Amphibia; order Anura; family Microhylidae; genus Gastrophryne; species Gastrophryne carolinensis. The sequence goes on along the minus strand of CM051234.1, from coordinate 121,624,617 downwards.
TTACAAGCTGGAGTTCGAGCTCCGCCCCCCTTCCAGGTTTGTCAGGTCTCGGATGCCGCCGGAGCCTCTGGCAGCGCAGGGGCTCCTGTTGGCAGTGGAGAATCTTCTGGACATGGCTGTCATTTGCCCAGTGCCCCCTTCAGATCGGGGCAGGGGCTTTTATTCCAATCTGTTCACGGTACCCAAGAAGGACGGGCTGGTCCGACCCATCTTGGATCTGAAGTTCCTCAACAGGTTCATCCGGCCGAGGAAATTCCGCATGGAAACGCTGCGTTCGGCCATTCATTCTCTTCGTCAGGGAGATTTTCTGACGTCCATAGACATCAAGGATGCTTATCTACACGTTCCGGTTTTTCCAGCTCACCAGAGGTTTCTCAGGTTCGTGGTGGAGGATCGGCACTTTCAGTTTGTGGCACTTCCTTTCGGTCTCACCTCAGCTCCTCGTGTGTTAACCAAGGTGCTAGCGGGAGTGATGGCTCTGCTAAGGGTTCAAGGTATCCGCATCGTGCCCTATTTGGACCATCTACTGATCATGGCCTCTTCCTTCAACCAAGCGGAGTTGGACACCAGAGCGGTGGTGTCTACTCTGTGGAGAGGTTCGGTTGGGTGATCAATCACCCCAAGTCTTCTCTATCTCCGTCCAGAATTCTGACATTTCTGGGAATGTCTCTGGACACTTCACAGGCCAGGGTGTTTCTGCCCCAGGCCAAGATTCTTTTGATTCAGGACTTAGTTCGGCTTCTCTTGTCAACACTTCATCCCACCATCCGGCTAGGGATGAGGCTGGTGGGGTTAATGGTGGCCTCATTCGAGGCAGTCCCCTTTGCGCAGTTTCACACAAGGACGCTTCAGCTTCATCTGTTGAAGGCCTGGGACAAGTCTCCTCTTTCGTTGGATCAGTCTTTCCTGATGACTCCCCGAGTTCGTCGATCCCTACAGTGGTGGCTGGGGTCGGTCAATCTGTTGAATGGCAGATCTTTTCTGGCTCCGTGTTGGGAAACAGTCACCACGGATGCCAGTCTGTCAGGTTGGGGGGGTGTTTGGAAGGACCTCCAGTTTCAGGGTCTGTGGGGCCCGCAGGAGGCTCACGAACCCATCAATGTTCTGGAGTTGAGAGCCATCAGGCTGGTTCTGTTTCACTTGACTCATCAGTTGAGAGGCCTGTCAGTGCAGGTCCGGTCGGACAACAGAACGGCGGTGGCTTACATCAATCACCAAGGAGGGACTCGCAGCAGGAGTGCTCTCAGGGGAAGTGTCTTTGATTCTGGACTGGGCAGAGACCCACGTCCCGTGTATCTCAGCAGTCTACATACCGGGGGTGGAGAACACGGAAGCGGACTTGCTGAGCAGGGCCTCCTCTCGTCAGGGGGAGTGGTCTCTCAGTCCCAAGGTGTTTCGTTCAATATGTCTCAGGTGGGGGGTCCCAGCGGTGGACCTCTTTGCTTCTCGTCACAATCACAAGCTCCCAGTCTTTGTGTCTCTCTCGCAGGATGCTCTGGCAGTGGATGCCATGTCTCTGAACTGGAGGGATCTGGGGTTCCTTTACCTGTTTCCTCCGTTCCCAATGCTAGCCAGAGTGGTGCGCAAACTGGCCTTGGACGGCGCGTCGGCAATTCTGGTGGCCCCAAGGTGGCCAAGGCGAGTTTGGTTCGCAGACCTTGTAAGACTGGCAGAGGATCAGTTTGCCCTGCCTCTGCTGCCGGACCTGCTCACCCAGGGTCAGCTACGCTATCCCAATTTACCATCGCTGGCTTTGACGGCATGGCTGCTGAAACCGCCATCTTGAAGGAAGAAGGTCTTTCTGACGCGGTGATTCAGACTCTTATATGTGCCAGAAAGCGCTCTTCCTCTTCTATTTACTACAGGACTTGGAGGGCTTATATTGATTGGTGTGAAAGTAGGTCTTTCTCTTGTCGAGAGTTCTCCATACCTAGAATTTTGGAGTTTCTTCAATATGGTCTAGATCTGGGGCTCCAGCTTAGTACATTGAAAGGGCAGGTTTCTGCCCTGGCGGTGTTCTTCCAAAGGTCCTTTGCACTTCATCCCTTAGTCAAGACCTTTTTCCAAGGAGTTACGCATGTTCGGCCTCCTAGGAAGCCTTTTGTTCCAGTTTGGGATTTGAACCTGGTTCTTTCTGCTCTCCAGGGCCCTCCGTTTGAGCCCTTGAATGAGGTAGATTTGTCTTCTCTTACGCAAAAGGTGGCCTTTTTGGTGGCGATCACTTCGGTTAGGCGTGTTTCTGAGTTGGCAGCTTTATCCATTAAAGCTCCGTACTTCGAGAAACATCAGGACAAGGTTGTCTTTCGTTTCAAGCAGGATTTTCTTCCTAAAGTGGTCTCGGAGTTTCATTTGAATCAGGACATTGTTTTGCCTTCTCTATGCCCAAATCCCAGTGATGATAGGGAAAGGGCTTTGCATTCCTTGGATGTAGTTCGTGTTGTGGAATATTATATGGAGGTTACGTCTTCCTTTCGTAAGACTGATGCTTTCTTTGTGGTGCCCTGCGGGCCTAGGAAAGGTTTGGCTCCTGCCAAATCTTCCATTAGTAAATGGATTCGTCAGGCCATCATTGGGGCCTATTCTGCCAAGGGGAGGAGTCCCCCTTTTCGTGTTACTGCTCATTCTACTCGTGCAGTTGGTGCGTCCTGGGCTTTTCAGCACCAGGCTTCTGTTGAGCAAGTTTGTAAGGCCGCTACCTGGTCTTCTGTTCACACCTTTTCCAAGTTTTACAAGGTTGATGTTCGGGTGTTAGGCACTTACCTCGTCGCCGTCCCTGGTCCCGCGGCGCGCTGTCGGGTGGTCCCCGGCCGGTTGCTGCCCGGCGCTCCCCGGGTGTCCTGGCTCCTCAGCGTGGTTGTGGGGGTCAGGGGTCGGCGGCGCGGGATGGTGTCGCTGGCCGCGCCGCAGCCCGCTCTGCGCGGCTGCGCGGTCCCGCCGAGCTCCCTCACGATGCGGCGCTTCCCCCTCCCGGCGGGGGCGCGCCCGATCTTCAACGTGCTCGCGCGCGCGCGCGAGCACGTCTCCTTTATGCCTCCCGGCGGCGCTTTCCCCAGCGCGCCCGCCGGGGGCAAGTTTAAATCACCCAATCCTTGTCCTGATTCCAGAGTGAGCCCAGGGACTGGTCGGCCTGTCTGGCCTGGGCCATCCAGCCCCTGGGACCACTCCCGTTTTTAGTTTTGCACCAAGCACTATTGTTCCCTCCATTTTCCCTGTTTCCCACTGGCCAGTTCTCCCTATAATACTGCACTGCTCCAGTATCCCAGTGCCCGTTATAGCTTCTGGGTTCTGGATGTGCGTTGCTGTGTCTTTAGTGAATATTTTGGATTTGGACTTCGACTATTCTCGCCTGCTGCCTGCCCTGACCATCTGCTTTGCCTGACCACTCTCTTGCCTGACCCTCCTGTACCTCGCCTGTGACCTCCTGGACTTGACCTCGGCTAGCCTCGACCACTCCTTTGTTATCTCCCTTGGATACCTCGCCTGTGACCTCCTGGTTTGACCTCGGCCTGAAATTCGGACTTTCGCACCCGGCATCCTCGTTCGGGATTCCCTGCCAAACATCATTCTGCACCTTAAGCTGTTATCCTTTGCGCCTTTTAAGTCCTGGGGGCAACCGACTGGGAGAGGCATTACCCGTGTCTCCTACAAGCGGGGGCTTGTCTATAGGCGGAAGTGGCGGTGGAGATTGGGGGATACCGGCTTAAGACAGACGGGTGTTTGGTATAGTCCTGACATTATAACGGGCCAGAAGAAGAATGGACCAAATCCTGGAGCAGGTGCAAGCCTTGACAGCGGCTGTGGAGCACCTGGCTCATCGGGTTGCGGCCCAGGAGAACCGTCCTACTCCCATGGTCCCCACTTCTCAGGGGACTCCGGCCGCAATGTCTGTGGAACCCAAGATCCCACTTCCTGAAAAGTTCTATGGCGACAGGGCAAAATTTGCCAATTTCCGGGACTCTTGTAAACTGTACTTTCAGCTCCGTCCGGTTTCCTCAGGGTCACAAGAGCAAAAGGTCGGCTTGATTATTTCCCTTCTGCATGGAGATCCTCAGTCCTGGGCCTTTAGCTTATCAGCTCAGGACCCAATTCGCCTATCTGTGGATAGTTTTTTCGCTGCTATGGAGGTCCTCTATGATGATCCCGACAAAGGGGCCTCAGCTGATGCCAAATTACGTACCCTCCGCCAGGGACGCCGTCCAGCCGAAGACTACTGTTCTGAATTCCGGCGTTGGGCGGTTGACTCCCGTTGGAACAATCCTGCCCTCTGCGGCCAATTCCGACTAGGTTTGGCTGACACTATCAAGGACACCTTGGTGAATTACCCGGAACCTCAGACTCTGGACGAATTGATGCATCTGGCCATCCGCATTGATCGTCGACTCCGGGAGAGGCGCCTAGAGAAAGGATCGCATCTCGAATCGGCTTCAAAGTCTGAGGCTCTAGTCGTTCAACCTTCAGAAGAGCCCATGCAGTTAGGTGCCACCAGGCTCACTGAAGGCGAGAGACGGCGACGTCTATCTGAGGGGCTCTGTCTATATTGTGGAGGAACCGGCCACATGGTCAGACTTTGCCCAAAGAAACCGTCGGGAAACTTCAGAGCCTAGGGGGTTTCGAGGGGGCCCTCCTAGGCTGTAAGGTATCTCCTCAAGTATCGTCTCCAGTTTTCATCCCAGTCCAGTTTAAGAGTGGTGTTAAATGTATTAATCTAAAGGCTCTTCTAGATTCTGGAGCATCTGGGAATTTCCTAGACTCTGAACTAGCGCAGACTTTAGGAATTATGGTACAGACCTTGCCGACTCCTATCCGGGTTTCAGCCATTGATGGCACTCCAGTGGCCGGGGGGTTAGTTCGGTTCCAAACCCCTCCTATGCAAATCAAAGTGGGAGCCAGTCATTCTGAGGTTATCAGGTTCTTGATATTGAGTATGCCTGGTACCCCTTTGATTTTGGGTTTGCCATGGCTGCAGAGGCACAATCCCCAAATTGATTGGGTTTCGGGGCAAATCACCAAGTGGGGACACCAGTGTTTTCAGAACTGCCTAGAATTCCCGCTCAGGGCTGCGCGCTTAACACCTATTGGGGTTCCAACTCCATATTTGGAGTTTGCTGATGTCTTTTCAGAAAAGGCGGCAGACAAACTTCCTCCCCATAGACCTTGGGACTGCCCTATTGAACTGCTTCCCGGTACTATGCCTCCCAGAGGGAGAATATTTAATTTGACCCGAACAGAAACCCTCGCCATGCGGGAATATATCGCCGAGAACTTAGAAAAAGGGTTCATTCGGCCTTCATCTTCTCCAGCAGGGGCGGGGTTTTTTTTCGTGGAGAAAAAGGATGGGGGACTTCGCCCCTGTATTGATTACAGGGGCTTAAATAACATCACGGTAAAAAATAAGTATCCCCTACCGCTTATTGAGGGACTCTTTACACAGGTGGTTGGGGCGCAGGTCTTCTCTAAACTCGATCTCCGGGGGGCCTATAACCTCATAAGAATCAGGCAGGGGGACGAGTGGAAGACGGCCTTCAATACCCTTGAAGGGCATTATGAGTATTTAGTAATGCCTTTCGGCCTGTGTAATGCCCCTGCGGTCTTTCAAAGTTTTGTCAACGAAATCTTCAGGGATTATCTTGGCCGTTTTATGGTTGTTTACTTAGACGACATTTTAATTTTTTCTTCGTCCATTGACGAACATCGTAAACACGTGTGTTTGGTTTTGCAGAAACTTAGGGAGAACAGTTTATATGCCAAGTTAAAGAAATGTCAATTTGAAGTATCTGAGGTTCCGTTTCTCGGTTACATTATCTCCAAATCTGGTCTGTCTATGGACCAATCTAAGGTGAAGGCTGTTTTAGAATGGGAGCAGCCCAGAGATTTGAAGGGCCTGCAAAGGTTTTTGGGTTTTGCCAATTTTTATAGGAGGTTCATTAAGAATTTTTCTGCCCTGGTTACACCACTAACTAACCTAACTAAGAAAAGCGGGTACCCCCCGGTTTGGCCGGTTCAAGCTGTCCAGGCCTTCGGGAATCTTAAGAGGGTATTTAGTGCTGCTCCCGTCCTAGTCCACCCTGATGAGCAACGACCTTTCCTTGTGGAGGTGGATGCTTCTGAAGTCGCGGTCGGGGCAGTCTTGTCTCAGTATTACGGCTCACCTGCACGCCTCCACCCATGTGCCTTCTTTTCCAAGAAATTCTCAGCGGCCGAAAGAAATTATGACATCGGCAATAGAGAATTACTGGCCATCAAGCTAGCCTTCCAGGAATGGAGACACTGGCTGGAGGGGGCTCAGTATCCAGTTACGGTCTTTACGGACCATAAAAATCTAGAATACATCCAGTCCGCCAAGAGATTAACTCCTAGACAGGCTCGCTGGTCCTTATTCTTTTCTCGGTTTAATTTTTCTATAACTTATAAGCCCGGGTCCAAAAATATAAAAGCGGATGCCCTGTCTCGGAGTTTCTCTTCCCCTGACTTACCGGAAAGGGTGGTGTCTCCCATCTTACCTCGCTCCCTAGTGGTGGCCGCCATCCAACCTCAACTTCCTGATCTTACTCAGTTCCAGGCCCGAGCTCCTCCTGGGAAACCCGCTTCAGCCCTGTTTGTGCCCTCTACTTACCGGTCTGAGTTTTTGTCCCATTTTCACGATACCAAAACAACCGGTCATCCAGGGGTTAAGAAAACCATAGCTTTATTATCACGCCAAGTTTGGTGGCCTTCTCTCAGGAAGGACGCTCAAAGATTTGTCTCCGCTTGCAAAGTCTGTGCCCAAAGTAAGTCCTTGAGGCGTTCGCCTGAAGGCCCACTCCTTCCATTATCCATTCCTGCCTCCCCGTGGACCCATCTGGCCATGGATTTTGTTACTGACCTTCCCCCTTCTCAGGGACATACTGTTATTTGGGTAGTTGTGGACCGCTTTAGCAAGATGGCCCATTTCGTCCCTTTAAAGAAACTCCCTTCAGCTCAAACTTGCTCAACTCTTCATTACTCATGTTTTTAGGATTCATGGTATTCCCATGGATATTGTATCGGATAGGGGGGTCCAGTTTGTCTCCCGGTTTTGGAGGGCTTTCTGTGCCAAGTTGGGTTTCACTGTCTCCCTTTCCTCGGCCTTCCATCCGCAGTCGAATGGACAAACCGAGAGAACGAATCAGTCCCTGGAACAATATTTGCGCTGTTTTACGGCGGATACTCAAACTGATTGGGCCTTCTTCTTACCATTTGCGGAATTTGCATTTAACAACGCCGCACATTCTTCCACGGGGGTTTCTCCTTTCCATTGTGTTTATGGCAAGGACTTGAAGTTTTCTGCCCTTTCGGACCAACCCTCTAGAGTTCCCTCCGTGGATGAATGGGTTTCCAAATGGCCAGGGGAATGGAATAAAATCCAACAACATCTAGCTAAGGCCGCTCTTCAGCAGAAAAAATTTTCTGATCGCAAACGGTCTTCTAACTCTAGCTATAAGGTGGGTGACTGGGTTTGGCTTTCAACCAAGAATTTGGCGCTACGCCAGCCCTCCGCTAAGTTAGGACCTAAATTTATTGGCCCCTTCCCCATAGCACAAAAAATTAATCAGGTTACGTATCAGTTGGCCCTCCCTTCGTCCATGAAAATCTGTAAATCCTTTCATGTTTCACTTCTTAAATCTGCAAAAAACCATGAACCTAATAGTCCTCCTAGTCCCGTGTTAGTTGATGGGCATCAGGAGTTTGAGGTTGCCCGGGTTCTTGATTCTCGCTTTTTTCGAAACTCTCTTCAATATCTTATTGACTGGAAGGGATACGGTCCGGAAGAAAGATCTTGGGTTCCGGCCAGAGAGGTTCATGCGCAGAATTTGGTAAAGAGATTTCACAGAGAGAATCCTTTGAAACCCAGTTTGGAGGGTCCAGTGGCCCCTCCTCAGGGGGGGGGTAATGTTAGGCACTTACCTCGTCGCCGTCCCTGGTCCCGCGGCGCGCTGTCGGGTGGTCCCCGGCCGGTTGCTGCCCGGCGCTCCCCGGGTGTCCTGGCTCCTCAGCGTGGTTGTGGGGGTCAGGGGTCGGCGGCGCGGGATGGTGTCGCAGCCCGCTCCGCAGCCCGCTCTGCGCGGCTGCGCGGTCCCGCCGAGCTCCCTCACGATGCGGCGCTTCCCCCTCCCGGCGGGGGCGCGCTCGATCTTCAACGTGCTCGCGCGCGCGCGCGAGCACGTCTCCTTTATGCCTCCCGGCGGCGCTTTCCCCAGCGCGCCCGCCGGGGGCAAGTTTAAATCACCCAATCCTTGTCCTGATTCCAGAGTGAGCCCAGGGACTGGTCGGCCTGTCTGGCCTGGGCCATCCAGCCCCTGGGACCACTCCCGTTTTTAGTTTTGCACCAAGCACTATTGTTCCCTCCATTTTCCCTGTTTCCCACTGGCCAGTTCTCCCTATAATACTGCACTGCTCCAGTATCCCAGTGCCCGTTATAGCTTCTGGGTTCTGGATGTGCGTTGCTGTGTCTTTAGTGAATATTTTGGATTTGGACTTCGACTATTCTCGCCTGCTGCCTGCCCTGACCATCTGCTTTGCCTGACCACTCTCTTGCCTGACCCTCCTGTACCTCGCCTGTGACCTCCTGGACTTGACCTCGGCTAGCCTCGACCACTCCTTTGTTATCTCCCTTGGATACCTCGCCTGTGACCTCCTGGTTTGACCTCGGCCTGAAATTCGGACTTTCGCACCCGGCATCCTCGTTCGGGATTCCCTGCCAAACATCATTCTGCACCTTAAGCTGTTATCCTTTGCGCCTTTTAAGTCCTGGGGGCAACCGACTGGGAGAGGCATTACCCGTGTCTCCTACAAGCGGGGGCTTGTCTATAGGCGGAAGTGGCGGTGGAGATTGGGGGATACCGGCTTAAGACAGACGGGTGTTTGGTATAGTCCTGACATCGGGCTTCAGCGGATGCTGTTTTTGGCCGCAAAGTTTTGCAAGCTGTTGTGGTTTAGGGTTGTGCATTGTTGCCTAGTTTTGGATCCCCGCCCTTGTTATGGACACTGCTGTTGGATGTCCCACATGTTATGGATTCTTGAAGCGGGGTGTGTGACATACTAAGAATAATACCATTTTGTGAATACTCACCTTGTAAAATGGGTATTATAAGTATGTCACACACCCCGCTTCAACCCGCCCTTTTGTATTTAGGATCCTCTTTATTGCGAACTTTGCGTGGTTGTGTTTATATTTGCCTCTTCCTGGTCCCTTACCTTACTGCTTCTGTATACTGGGTAGTGAGTGGGAGGTCCCAGGTATTTATGGATCGGGGAGGGGCTTTCTTTTGCTATCATCTCTGCAGGAACGCCTCTTCAGGACGATATTACCCACATGTTATGGATTCTTGAAGCGGGGTGTGTGACATACTTATAATACCCATTTTACAAGGTGAGTATTCACAAAATGGTATTTTACGCCATGACTATTTCTGCTCAAGTTATCCTGCTAGGGACCAAAAAAGTCATTGTAGAGTTTAGGTCCACTAAAAAGGGTTATCTACCAGGATTTTATTAACAAAATGTCTTTGTTTTTATAACAGATATCCCAACCTTACCATAGGTAAACAATATGAATATACTACTGATGAATATGACAGACTAAGGGAACTAATGAAGGTAATGTCATTCTCACCATGCAGTAATATCCCTATTCCTCTCATATTATGCTGCTCCCCTTATATTAACAAGCTGCGCTGACCTTCAAAGGGGTTTGTATACCCTTAGCTCCAAGAGACACTAGTAGCACTAGTAGCAGGTAGCAAGCAAGTACAGTATGAATACAAAGTAACCATTCATTTGTTTTTAATTCCAGAAAGAACTTGAAAGTCACAAATCAAAATTAAAAGGTGGTGCTTTCCGGCTAAACCTTTATCCTAAAGATTATTTTGACTTCAACCCTTACCGTTCTGATAAACCTCTGCCGCCACTGAAGAAAAAGACAGAGAAAACGCAAGTTGTAAAGCCGTTCAAGCCAAGCTCACCTTCTAAAGATGTAGGTACAATAGATATTTGGCATTCATTGCTGTCTGTTGCGCTAGAGCAGAGGTACTCAACTAGCGGACCAGGGTCCGAATGCGGACCTCAGCGCCAGATTTCTGGACCCCGGCCCTGACAGCCCTGCACTCAGTTGCTTCTGTGTTGCTGTGCTCAGCGCTGCCCACTTTACTTGATCGGCGATGTAGTGCTTAGTCTCCCTGCCAGTGTCATGACTCTGCTGCCTGGAACCTAGCATTGCAATATGAAGTACTGTGCGGGCATTGCAAGTTACACATAAGCTTTGTTTCTCGGTCTCTTTGCCCCATCCAATCCTTTCCCGCTGCTCCAGCTCAGCCCCATCTATTTCTGTTCCACCATCTCTGCCCCATCCATCTCTGTCCCCCCAGCTTTTCCCCATCCATCTCTGTCCCCCCAGCTTTTCCCCATTAATATCTGTCCCCCCAGCTTTTCCCCATCCATCTCTGTCCCCCCAGCTTTTCCCCATCCATCTCTGTCCCCCCAGCTTTTCCCCATTAATATCTGTCCCCCCAGCTTTTCCTCATCCATCTCTGTCCCCCCAGCTTTTCCCCATCCATCTCTGTCCCCCTAGCTTTTCCCCATCCATCTCTGTCCCCCCAGCTTTTCCCCATCCATCTCTGTCCCCCCAGCTTTTCCCCATTAATATCTGTCCCCCCAGCTTTTCCCCATCCATCTCTGTCCCCCCAGCTTTTCCCCATCCATCTCTGTCCCCCCAGCTTTTCCCCATTAATATCTGTCCCCCCAGCTTTTCCCCATCCATCTCTGTCCCCCCAGCTTTTCCCCATTAATATCTGTCCCCCCAGCTTTTCCTCATCCATCTCTGTCCCCCCAGCTTTTCCCCATTAATATCTGTCCCCCCAGCTTTTCCCCATCCATCTCTGTCCCCCCAGCTTTTCCCCATTAATATCTGTCCCCCAGCTTTTCCTCATCCATCTCTGTCCCCCCAGCTTTTCCCCATTAATATCTGTCCCCCCAGCTTTTCCTCATCCATCTCTGTCCCCCCAGCTTTTCCCCATCCATCTCTGTCCCCCCAGCTTTTCCCCATCCATCTCTGTCCCCCCAGCTTTTCCCCATTAATATCTGTCCCCCCAGCTTTTCCTCATCCATCTCTGTCCCCCCAGCTTTTCCCCATTAATATCTGTCCCCCCAGCTTTTCCCCATCCATCTCTGTCCCCCTAGCTTTTCCCCATCCATCTCTGTCCCCCCAGCTTTTCCCCATCCATCTCTGTCCCCCCAGCTTTTCCCCATTAATATCTGTCCCCCCAGCTTTTCCCCATCCATCTCTGTCCCCCCAGCTTTTCCCCATCCATCTCTGTCCCCCCAGCTTTTCCCCATTAATATCTGTCCCCCCAGCTTTTCCCCATCCATCTCTGTCCCCCTAGCTTTTCCCCATCCATCTCTGTCCCCCCCAGCTTTTCCCCATCCATCTCTGTCCCCCCAGCTTTTCCCCATTAATATCTGTCCCCCCAGCTTTTCCCCATCCATCTCTGTCCCCCCAGCTTTTCCCCATCCATCTCTGTCCCCCCAGCTTTTCCCCATCCATCTCTGTCCCCCCAGCTTTTCCCCATTAATATCTGTCCCCCCAGCTTTTCCCCATTAATATCTGTCCCCCCAGCTTTTCCTCATCCATCTCTGTCCCCCCAGCTTTTCCCCATCCATCTCTGTCCCCCCAGCTTTTCCCCATTAATATCTGTCCCCCCAGCTTTTCCCCATCCATCTCTGTCCCCCCAGCTTTTCCCCATCCATCTCTGTCCCCCCAGCTTTTCCCCATTAATATCTGTCCCCCCAGCTTTTCCCCATCCATCTCTGTCCCCCTAGCTTTTCCCCATCCATCTCTGTCCCCCCAGCTTTTCCCCATTAATATCTGTCCCCCCAGCTTTTCCCCATTAATATCTGTCCCCCCAGCTTTTCCTCATCCATCTCTGTCCCCCCAGCTTTTCCCCATTAATATCTGTCCCCCCAGCTTTTCCCCATCCATCTCTGTCCCCCTAGCTTTTCCCCATCCATCTCTGTCCCCCCAGCTTTTCCCCATCCATCTCTGTCCCCCCAGCTTTTCCCCATTAATATCTGTCCCCCCAGCTTTTCCCCATCCATCTCTGTCCCCCCAGCTTTTCCCCATCCATCTCTGTCCCCCCAGCTTTTCCCCATCCATCTCTGTCCCCCCAGCTTTTCCCCATCCATCTCTGTCCCCCCAGCTTTTCCCCATTAATATCTGTCCCCCCAGCTTTTCCCCATTAATATCTGTCCCCCCAGCTTTTCCTCATCCATCTCTGTCCCCCCAGCTTTTCCCCATCCATCTCTGTCCCCCCAGCTTTTCCCCATTAATATCTGTCCCCCCAGCTTTTCCCCATCCATCTCTGTCCCCCCCAGCTTTTCCCCATCAACCTCATCTCCATCCATTCCTGCCCCCCCCAGCTCTGCCCCATCCATCCCAGCGTTTCTTAGTTTTGCCTGTGGAATCTATAGACCCCCCTGTGCGCGATTTCTAACTATCCACCCCATGTGACAGCTGTATATGGACCTTTACAATATGAAGTTGAGAGTTGAGTGCCCCTGCTCTAGAGCACTGTTTCTCACCCTTCAGTACACTCACCCCAGGGACACACCAACAGGGACTGTGACTGGTCTGTATAATATTTTTACAATGAAACATTATTCCTTCTTGCTATAAAAATTCCACGAGGCCTGTGGCCTACTTCTCTTCATACTAATTATAAGTTATCATTCCCTTTGGGGAGTACTTGATTGGAACTTCTTGTCAGCAGGGGGTACTTGGTGTAAAAAGGTTCAGAACCAATACTGTGGAGGACACTGTGAGATGCATTTGCAAACTGGATAAGGCAAACAGCTAGGCAAAAAGTGTAACCTAAATCCATTACTCCCCCACCCCCTCCGGCCCTCGGGGCGTCCTGATTTCCGATGCAGTGCTCCTTATCTAGCCATAGGAAGCCCAAATATCGGTCTTCTATGTTCTGTCACATGACCACCAGTGGCTAATACTAGGTTCGCAGGCATGCATGTACAAGCCGTCTGGCACACCTGATTGGCTGTCTCCAAAATGGTAATTATCAAGGGTCAGGGGGTGGAGCCTATGTTCACACTGTGCAGTGCGGCCATGTTTGGGATGGTTCTAATCTCTGCCCATGTCATGGCTGCACTTTGATTGGGAAAAAGTCCAATGCAAAGCATTTTTTGTGACATTGCAGCACAAGCGCTCCTTAGGTGGGAAGGTTCCATATACTGACATAGGGATTGGGACAGCATAGTGTGAACATAACCTAAAGTGTTTATGACTTTAGCTTCACTTTAATACCTTGGATTGTATTTAGATTTAATTTTATTAAGAACATCCCCACTTACCAAAAAAATTCTTTCACATACCTGTTAACAACCTACAAAAGAATTTCTATAGTTTTTCGCTCACAGCTGCTAGGGTGTTAAGATGGAGCTGTTCCTTCATTATAGTAATGTTTCACTCTTTATTAAAGTTTATTAAAGTGGACCAAAACCCCTGAAAAACTATTTAGCTCCCCCCATCCCAGGTACATTACTATTTTGGACGTTTTCCGCCCTCAATGCTGCTTACTATTCCTGTTATAGTGATTTTCATTTTCAGTGAAAATCAGACAGTTTAAGTCCCCCTCCTCACAATGAAATGCTGGGAACAGTTAAATCCTATTGAAAATAGTGCTAGAAGGAAGATAAGAACCAAACATGTCATTTCCCCCCAGTTTTTAATTTGAAGCCAAATTCATTTGTGAGTATTTTATCTAATTTGTTGCAAGGACACTAGTTCGGAGCTTACAGGAGCAGATATATTTGCCATTCACTTAGTGAGTGACCAACCATACAAATCTCCTGCGACCTCAGTTTCCACACTACAACCATCAAGCGATGAATGGGTAATTTTTGGTCAGCCAATACGATGGCCGACCAGTTAACCAATTCTGGCTCATCGCTTGATCACAGCGCCCGTTACTACTAGTTATTTATCGCTAAATTGCGGTCATGTTAGCAATTTCTCACTATAATTGCTCTATCTAAACAGGCCATAAGGGGGGTAGACCCATTTTTTTTCTTTTTAATGTAACCTTCCATGGGACGTGGTTAGTCCCCTTTAAATAATTTTAATAATAAGTCAGTTTATGCCTTCAGAGCTGACTATAAAGGTTTTGCTATCTCGATTCTTATTATTCGCCTAGCAGACATTTAAAGTGGACCAAAACCCAAGGTTTGAGCCGATTGATTCCCTCCCCCCGGGGCATCCAGAACTGCAAGCCACGGCCGCATCCCCACTATCCCTCTAGCAAGGGGCGTGCCCACGCTAAGCATTTGTGAATGCCCGGTATGCTCCCTGTTAGAGGGAAGCAGGGGATGTGGCCGCCAGCGAGCTGGGATTGGACGAGCCGCTGTGCATGCGTTGTAGGACCGAGAAGAGGGGAGTTTCTTAGGGCGACCTGGGGGTTTCACACAGCGGGACACCACCGATCGGGGTGCCCCGGGTGCAAGGACCAAAACCCAGGATAGTCAAAATTTAATTTAATTTAAACTGTAATGCGTCAGGATATGTACCACCTACTCCAAAGCCACATTTATTTTTTATAGTAATGAGTTATCGTAAAGTTTTATTCTGTCTTGTCTATGTAACTGGCAGCCGGGTGGCATGAAAGCTGGAACATTTGATCCATACCCAACTCATTCCAGTGATCCCTATGAAAAAAGAATGACAAAGAGTGCAAGCGCAGCCAGAGGGGGAAAGACATTCCAGCCATCAGCCGGCCCCAAATCTTATCCTATTAAAAGTATAATGAGCTCACATGTTACAAGGTAGGTATTTATTCATATTATACTTGACTAGAATCTAACCATGGTTTTATTTTTATATACATTGACTGTAGAATGGGTAGATATAGTATATTCCAGATTGGCTGAAGCCAGGCAGAGGTCTGCCGGAGAGACCCAGGGAGTCATCTGACCATTGCTGTTCCTCTCCTGACCACCACATTACTTGCTAAGCAACCACAAAATCTGCTTGTTGAACACTTCAAGTTTAAAGGGGCTTTGGGACAACAAGCATAGAGAGTCAGTGACAGCAAACCTGCAGGATTCTTGTTCAGAGTAATTGGTTTTAGGTCTCTTTATATTGTGGAAAGAGGGGCGCTATAACACCGGAGGGGAGGGACATGGAGGAGATACCCCAAGAAATCCCTTCCATGCCCCCCCTCCCAGTGATGCATATAGTCACATGAGGGGGAGCTCTGTGGTATAAAACATTTCTTCCTGGTGGCAGAATTATTCCTTTCAGGATGCCAGGGTACAGGGGTGGGGCTAGGGGGAGCAGGGGGGCATGTTTCCCAGGTGCAACAGGTCAGAGCGGCACCAAAGGGGGGCCTGAGCACAGGGAGGGGGGCGCCATTTCGAATCTTTGCCCCGGGTGGCAGAAAGCCTAGCTACTCCTTTGCCAGGGTAGATGGACAGGGACCCTATGTCCCCCTGTTATGCAAAAGCTGGTGGGACAGCAGCTGTGGCTGCCAGATGGGAGGAGGACTATGCTAGGTGTTTTAAAGTTTTAAAGGGCCAGTCCAGCCAGACTTCCCCTTTTCTTAAGCCCCCCCCCCCCCGATGATCAGGCGACACCAGCGCAAGGCCTTCTCTCGCGAACAACGTGCAATCTGGCTGGACTAAGGGTGGCAATATCATACCTCCCAAGTGTTCCTTGATTTGGATAGACTGTCCCTCTTTTGAATATGTGTCCCCCTGCCCCTTGTTATTCTCCTTTGCCCCTCTTTGAGGTGTAACATGCAGATCTGCATCAATAAATGATTAATTTTCCTATTTGCTCCTATTAATTGCTCCACAATTTAACAAATGTAGGTATGCACAACTCATACCCATATCTGTCCCTGCAATGCTATGCCCTCAGCTGATGAACACACACGTTCACTGCCTGGGAAGCACACTAGGGGTGGAGATAAGCAGTTTGTGGCCTGTGTATTTATATATGGTTTATTTACAATCAATTTAGATTAATTACACTTATTTGTTCCAGATCAGTGAATCCGGTGAATTACAAGACTGTAAATTTAACATCCTACTAAAAGCATTCATCTACTGTGCAATTAACACCAATACAACCAAGAAAATACACAGACAATCACAATTCCACTTGTACAGTTTTTATTTTTCTAATTAAAGTCTGAAACTAGTTGCAACCCATCCTTGTGTGTGTTTATCATTTACAGGGCTTACCAGATACAGTAGTGTGTTTATCATTTACAGGGCTTACCAGATACTGTAGTGTGTTTATCATTTACAGGGCTTACCAGATACAGTAGTGTGTTTATCATTTACAGGGCTTACCAGATACAGTAGTGTGTTTATCATTTACAGGGCTTACCAGATACTGTAGTGTGTTTATCATTTACAGGGCTTACCAGATACAGTAGTGTGTTTATCATTTACAGGGCTTACCAGATACAGTAGTGTGTTTATCATTTACAGGGCTTACCAGATACTGTAGTGTGTTTATCATTTACAGGGCTTACCAGATACAGTAGTGTGTTTATCATTTACAGGGCTTACCAGATACAGTAGTGTGTTTATCATTTACAGGGCTTACCAGATACTGTAGTGTGTTTATCATTTACAGGGCTTACCAGATACAGTAGTGTGTTTATCATTTACAGGGTTTACCAGATACAGTAGTGTGTTTATCATTTGCAGGGCTTACCAGATACAGTAGTGTGTTTATCATTTACAGGGCTTACCAGATACAGTAGTGTGTTTATCATTTACAGGGCTTACCAGATACAGTAGTGTGTTTATCATTTACAGGGCTTACCAGATACAGTAGTGTGTTTATCATTTACAGGGCTTACCAGATACAGTAGTGTGTTTATCATTTACAGGGCTTACCAGATACAGTAGTGTGTTTATCATTTACAGGGCTTACCAGATACAGTAGTGTGTTTATCATTTACAGGGCTTACCAGATACAGTAGTGTGTTTATCATTTACAGGGCTTACCAGATACAGTAGTGTGTTTATCATTTACAGGGTTTACCAGATACAGTAGTGTGTTTATCATTTACAGGGCTTACCAGATACAGTAGTGTGTTTATCATTTACAGGGCTTACCAGATACAGTAGTGTGTTTATCATTTACAGGGCTTACCAGATACAGTAGTGTGTTTATCATTTACAGGGCTTACCAGATACAGTAGTGTGTTTATCATTTACAGGGTTTACCAGATACAGTAGTGTGTTTATCATTTACAGGGCTTACCAGATACAGTAGTGTGTTTATCATTTACAGGGCTTACCAGATACAGTAGGGGGCTTTTAGGAGGCCACAGACTAGGACTCGGACTAGGACTGCCTAAACTCTGACCCAAATAGTCAATTGGTGACAATTCCTCCTTACTAAGCTGACACCTGCTTTAGGTCTTCTTGATGAAAGCCCAGCCTCAGTCTCCAGCTAGCAGCTCTGATTGATGAACTGGGAACTTCTAGTAAACATTTCCTGGTTGATATATTGCAGGAAAACAATGAAAATGTCATCTATTGGAGCTAAAGCTTAAAGTGAAGCTGCAAAGTTTCACAGCTCTCAGTTGAGTGTACTGTAGAGCAAAATAACTTGCGGAAAACTGCATTTAACAGCTACTGGATCCCAGAACTGGGTTATTATGTAGTACAGGCTGGGGCGTTGCGTTGTAGAGCATCTCAAATCTAAGCGTAACCAAAAATCTATTTAGGGGTTATTTAAGAAAGGATAGCGGCAGGTAGTGCTTCGTAGCGGCAGGCAGCGTCTGTTGAACATTGGGCGCTGTATGAGAAACCATATTTAAGAAAGCAAATCTGGTGAGCGACTGTAACAGCGCCATGTAGCGTCACATGTATTAATCCAGGCGGCTCAGTGTATAGCGCCGGCGCTCTAGGTTCAAGAGCTCCACGTTTTAACTTTCAGTGTCGCTCTCTCATACATTTCAATGGGGTTTCATCTGCTTGTGTTTAAACAGCGTGTTTGATTATTATTATTTTATTTTTACACTTTTATACATTATTTTGACTTTTTATATTTTTATGCAGAATTGCATTTACAGGTCTGGCACTAAAATGTTCCCAGTCATTGTCATTCCATGTGTTTTCGTTTTGTTATAGGTGTATATGTGTTCAAAAACAGACTTTGATCGCATGACGTCTGGCACGCTATGCTAGAGCTCCCAGCTTTAAAGCGCCGACGCTGTGTGTGTGTAGTTTTTTTTCTGAAGTATGGTGCTGAGCGCCGAGTGCCGATGCACTGAGCTGGCGCTACCTATTGCTCGCTGCAGTGTTATACTGTTGTTAGAGCGCCAAACACACATCACATTCATCAATGCCGACCAGGTTACTACAGCTCCTAATACCCACTTATAGCGTCTACTAGCGGCCGCTCCAAGTACCGCTAGCTATACAGACGCTCACATGCTGATACGTGGCGCTAGTAGTAAATCAGCCTCCACGTCTTTTGATCTACTGAAGAAACACCAATGTTGCATCATGGCCAATACATGGAGAGACCATACTCCTTAATGGGGCGTGGCAAAAAGCATGGCCTCAAAGGGACCCAGTACACCACAATTCAATTGTTTTCCAATATAAGAGCATAACTGTAAAAGTATAAACTAATGCTTCGGCAACAAATCCATGGCACATTTGAGGCTGGTGTCATCATCTCCTACATCCATGGTGGTCCATGTGTGTCAGCACCAGCCATAACTGAATGGCGGACATGGCCACGCATAGCTTTAAAAGCCTGAATCTAAAAAATCTCTTGACTGCCATGAAGAGGGCTGTACACAGTAGAAGGCCTTGCAATCTGACAGATATGTGGGAGTGGGCAAAATTTGCCAAGTCCAGATGTGCCATGCTGATGGACTCCTACCAAAAAAAGACTGTGTTGTCATGAATTCACATAGGCATTCAACAAAGTTCCTAGAATGTCATTTTTTACATGACCAAATACATTATCATTGCCATAAATTTAACCTAAAAAAATGTAACTTGAGTTTAACCTAATCAGAAGCGTCCAAAGAAAAGATGCAGAAATTCAGACACTGCAACATGCTAAATATCCACTAGATGTCAGTAACATACTACATTAACAAATGCAAACTTACTTAAACCGGACCTTCACCATGATTTATTGAAATGCTCAAACCCTTAAAAAACGATTCCCCAGCATCTAAAATTAATATATTTTAAGTTTTTAGTCACTTACTTATTATTCTTTCCCCCACTGGGCTGCAACTCTGTTAAGGACTTTAGGATACGGGCGCCACCATCTTGCCTCAGAAGCATCACACTTACTGAGGAGAGGAGAGTGGAATAAAGTACAAGGGGGCGGGTTATAGCTGTGCTTTGCTTAGACAGAGCACAGCTGGGTTCAGGACAAGGTCAGCAATCCCAGAATGCAGAGCAGCACAGTCAGAAGGCACTTCCTGTTTGCAGGCTGCCTGATGTTACATGAGCCGCCATCTTGGATGTTTAAAAGCTCATATCATGCAGTAGATGCAGGTAGGATGATTTTTAATGTGAGCAATCTGTATGTACAGGGTGTGGGAAACATATAAGATAGACTCTTATTCAGAGTGAAGGTCCGCTATTGCAGGAGGAGGGTTTACTTATACACCCGGCATCAAGAAATATCCAGCCAGGCTTGTTTTCTTCTTCTTTTTCAGATGGAAGGATAGAGAAATCAGGGGGACAGACCCTGTCCTCCCTGATACATTCAAGCCTGGCACCCCTGGATTTTATGGCTACCGGGAGAAGAAACCACAAGCTTGGTGGAAGTTTTAGTTCCAGATTATAAGTGACCCCTCCTCTCACTAGCCGAGCTTGAGGAGTTGCAGTTATTGTAAGATCATTTACAGGGATTGTGGTGTTAGAGAGGGGAGTGAGATGGTGGGAAGACGACCAGTAGTTTTTTGTCCATGTTCAGTTTAAAAAAACGAGGGGAGGAAGTGATGGAGGAAGTGATGGAGGAAGGAAGTGAAGGCGAGAGAGGAGGGAAGAGAGATTTGGGCCAGAGAGGTAGATCTGAGTCATTTGCGTAAAATTTTAATTGGAAGCCCAGTGAGGTTATTAGTTGTCCGAGACCAGAAGTGTATATTGAAAAAAGTAGGGGCCCTAGGACCGAGTCTTGTGGTACACCAACAGACAGAGGACGGGGAGAGGAAATTGTGTTCTAGTAAGATACACTAAATGTGTGATCAGAGTTATAGGAGAAGGGCCTAGAGAGTGCAAGACCTTGGCTTCCAAGAGAAGAAATACTGGGAAGTAGAGCACGGTTGACAGTGTCAGAAGCAGAGGATAGGCCAAGGAGCATGAGAAAATATTAGTGGCTCTTGGACTTGGCAGTTTTCTCTCCTAAAAAAGAGTGAGAATTCTCACCTGGCTCTGAATCAACCCCATAGTGTTCCGGTTCTGGAGTGGACATGCTGTTCAATAAGTATGGATGTATGTTGGGGTCTGAGTACTGGATGCCCTGCACCACATATTTACCTACTTCTTCTACAGTCATCTGATACAGGAAGGCACACTGGACCGGAGAAGCTCTATATCTAAAAGAAGAAAACCTGAATAGCCAGCGTCACTCACACAATATAAGGGACTATAAGCCCAACAGCTACAATAAGTCAGCAAGTGGATTTCCTTGTGGGTGTTTTCGGATGCCCAGTTTGAAATGCTCCCATTCTTCTATTTATTCTATTTCTATTTATTCTTTATTCTTCTGGTGCCATCACATATATGGGAGTTGATTTTCTGTACAATACGCCATTAAAGGACAATCGAAAGTGAAGTTTTACTATTGGCGAGGAGCTGGAGTCCTTACCTTCTTAAGTGTTTGTGGATGGCCAGAGCCCCATTTTTGTGCTCTGAAGTAAACATTTAAAATGGTGGTCAGGCTGAGGTATGCACAACTTTTGATGTAACAAACAGGTTGGGGTGTTGGCATCTTTTTATCAGAACACTGACCATTTACCCAACCCCTGCCCTACCCTTCTCTTGATTTGAAGTTCACTGTGGCCATCGCTTTTCTCCCTGTCACCTAAATATTGACATCATCTATTGGCCTCCTTAAACTGCTGCTCTCTTCCTAGACTACTTTTCCGCCCTGCTCCTCTACTTCCTGTCCACTGAAATCCCAGATATAATCATGGGCGACTTTGGCATACCCGCTGACACCAACAACCTTGCCAGCAGATTACAGATTTCCCACTTCCCCTCTCTGATCACAACCTCCTACCACTAACACTCTCTTCCCTCACCACTAGCCCCTCAAGGGGGTTTATGTTTGATGAAGAAGCTTAAATTGCTCCTAAATCTTGCATTTTCAATCTATTGGGTTACCCAATAAATGGTATTACCCTAAAGCAGACCAACGCCCTCGCCGCCACGTGAGTGTTGGTCTTTGCTGCCATATGAAAGGCGGCGGGGCATCCAAAAGACTGGAGCCCCCCCAAACATAACCTCCCTGAACTCCCATAAATCTTATCTTTACCTCGCCCCTGACAATAAACCAGCGCAGCTATTGGCCGCCCGGAGCCCACATGGATAGCGAATGGCACCATTGTTCTAGCCGCTGGACTGTCCTGCCCACATGGGCTCCAGTGGCCAATTGTGGCACTGGATCCCAGGCACAGGAGCGAAGGAAAGGTAAGATTTATAGGCGTTATGTTCGGGGGGAGCTGCAGTGTTCTGGATGCCCCTCCTGCTTGTCATATGGAGACCAACACCTGTGCTTTAACCTTAGATTTCCTGCTCTCAAACTCTCTAAAACCCCTCCACACCCTGCCCCCATTCACCAGTGTAGACACTGCAGCCTCATACACTAACCTCTGCCCTTGCCCTTTTTCCCCCAGCCCAAAGACAACCTTCGCTTAATACCAACACTGCAAGATTGAAACAGCATTCTCAAGTTGCTGAACAACTATGGACCTTCCAGCTCCCCCTTGTCATCTCCCCTTCCCTAAACCCTTTACTCCATCTCCATTCTTACACTCCCCAACATGCCTCTACTTTCTCCCTTTCCTAATTCCCGTCACTATCTCTATCCAAAAATGGAAAAAATCAGTGGACGGCAACAGGGAGGCACGTTGTTCAGGCAGTCGGGTGGGTGGATCGAGGGAGATGCTTCATCGTGACTATTACACTGTATTGCCCAAGCCATTATGTGATTTTCTGTCTCTGTCATTTCTGTCTGAACTATTGTTAAAAAAAAAAAAAGGGCGATCTCCACTACCCCCATGCAAACTAGCCTGGGCATAGGGACTGGCAACCCAAGGCATGGTTACTGAACTCACGCTTCCTGGCTTGATCAGCCAGCAACTCCTCCCCCCCCCCCCCCCAGCGGTAGTGGTTAAAGTAACGTCTCAGGGGCAGAGCCTGTTAATGCCAACCTTTATAGTCTAGACATGAGGCTTTGGGTGGCTCCACCCCTCTCCATGTGGCTCACTTTGGAGGAGGGTATATGGAGGTGTTCCCCCTTTCATGTCCCAGAGTAGAAAAACCTCCCTGTAACCATCTGGCATAACAGGAAATCAACAGGACACCAGGGCCAGCCATTCAGTACTGGAGAAAAGGATGTTTTATCAGTGACTTTCATGGTAAATTGTTATGACTTACATTTATTTTGCATTATATAACAAATAATGGACATTGCATTAATAATGGACATTGGCATTGCAAACGTAAAAAAATAAAACATAATACAATTTCTCAAGCATGGTTTGCAGTCTTAAGGCACTGAAGCATGGCCCACAAGTCACACAGAAATCACATAGTGCATCATTAGTAAAATTAAAAGTACTTTTTTAAATATAATCTACTCTAGATGCTTCCATATACATAATCTATATAAGATGTGGAATTTTATATAATACTAGATAGAACAAATAAAGCCTATATTTTAAAGCGTCTTGTCGGCGGCACACCTTTTGTCATGTTTGGTATTTGCTAGTAGTATCATGAACACATTTTTGAAGTTATTTATTAATAGACGCCCTCTTGATAAAGTAAATATGTGTACAATACATTGTAACATGGGTGGTGGTGGGGGCTCACATATGTGAATGTTTAAAACTGGTAAAATCTAATTTTACTTTAATTATTTTACTTTCTTAATTAATAAAAATGATATTTATTTACTTATTTAAGTACATTTGCTTTTTTTTCTTAGCAGGTTGCCCTTTTGCAAGACTACTTTGTCAATATTTTAAATGTTTGTCTGTTAAATTGTAAAATCTAATTTTACTTTAATTATTTTACTTTCTTAATTAATAAAAATTATATTTATTTACTTATTTAAGTACATTTGCTTTTTTTTCTTAGCAGGTTGCCCTTTTGCAAGACTACTTTGTCAATATTTTAAATGTTTGTCTGTTAAATTGTAAAATCTAATTTTACTTTCATTATTTTACTTTCTTAATTAATACAAATTATATTTATTTACTTATTTAAGTACATTTGCTTTTTTTTTCTTAGCAGGTTGCCCTTTTGCAAGACTACTTTGTCAATATTTTAAATGTTTGTCTGTTAAATTGTAAACTGTTGCAAGTGAATTACAGGAAGTAATAGGTGCTTTGTGCAAATAACGCCCATTCATCTGTAAAGCTTGTTTCTGAGTGTGAAATGGGTTTATAAAACGATATACTAAGATATATGACGTGGCTGTGCTTTATATGATTCAGAAAGTTGACTCTGCAAGATGTCAGCTAAACTGAAATTGATCTTAGTGTTTTGATTAAAAAGCTAGATTTGAGTTTTTAGTAACAGTAAATTCTACAAATCATCAAAATACGATCAACACCACCACCAGTGTTCGGTCTATACAGTGCTGATTAATATTCCTTCATCATAGTAGTTATAGTACCCCTGTGTGTAAGCTAGGTAGTGTTTAGGCCTTTTGGTAGACAGTAACGGCATCGTATCCCTCTGGTGGTCTCGTACGAGCTCTTGCATGGGTTTCACAGTACAGCTGGTTCTCTACAAAGAAATATCCCTTTTGTTTCAGGTTCAGGTTGCAGTCTGCACAGACAAAGCAGTCTGGGTGGCGGAATTTGTCCCGAGCCTTGACCACAGTACCTCTGCAATGGATAATAAAGAATCGGTCAATTAACTGCTCAACCCAAACTCATCATAGAATTCATATGTTTCTATACATGCCACATTATAGATGAGGGGGAGGTGTCTTAATTAGCAAAAATATCAATGGAACAAAAGGGTGATGACAAGCTGATGATACCCGTGCTAATGAAATTACTTTAGTTACAGCGATGACCATTGATTTTCTGTTGGTTGCACTTCTTGTTTAGTAATTGCAGACAGCAATGAAAAAAAGGCTTTTTATTATTGGGGTAACAAGTTCTCCCTCCTGTCAAAGTTTGCTCATCCTAAGGAACCCAAAAGTAGAATTCTAGACATAAATGATCCACAGCCTGGGGTAAAATTGTAATCTTATAGGACTTTGATGGTTATTAATATAAAGGCATGTACGTTTCCCAAGGTAATGAATTAAATTTGGGAATTTGAGAAACTCAATTTGGGAATGAATTTTTTTTTTTGAAAGTTTTTATTTTTTTTTTGTTTGCATGAAACACAAAAAAACCAAACATGACATACATTGAGATATGATATTCGGTAAAGCAACAGGACGCCGCAGGCGCCTAAAACAGTCTGGCCTACTTGCACGCAAGACGTCCTTTCACACCACACATAGACATTCACACAGGACTCAAGCTCTATCAACTAAGAACTCTGTTGGGGGACCAAAGGAGCAGAGGATGATTAGAAGAACCTCAGAGTATTCAGCTTGTCCCGTGAAGCTAACTTCCAACCTCCCTCCCTCCCTCTCCCCCCAGGATTGGATGCCGATCCACCATCCTATCCCCCAGCTCCGGGTATTGCCACAAGAGCCACAATCCCGGTGATGCGCCACACTCTCTTCTCAGCCATCATCAGAGGCCATGTCCTGGCACTGTAGCCAAGGGTCCCATACCTTGGTGAATTTGTCTGGCACACCTCTCGCCTGATATGTCAATTTATACACGGCAAGCTTCTGATTAACCAGCCCCTTCCATGCCTGCAAGGACGGTCTAGCCGGGTGTTTCCAGTTTATCAGTATGCACTTCCGGGCATAAAAGAGCAGCAACCGAAGCAACGTCTTCAAAGAGTGGAGCTCCGACAGTGGCCCCACCACCCCCAGAAGGCACACCGAAACCGAACCCCCGATGCGATATCCCACTATTTTGCCGATCAGGTTCATTACATCCTCCCAATAGCCAGCAAGTATTCCACATGACCAAGTCATATGCATCCATGTGCCGCTTCCACCCTCACATCTGGGACACGTGTCCCTATTCAGGAGTCCCATCCTGTGCAGACGGACCGGGGTAATGTACGCCTGGTGGATCCATTTGGTCTGAATCATTCTATCTCTCGCCTCAACCACCGAGGAATGCAAATTGTCCAGCACCTCCTCCCAATCATCCTGGTCCAGGCTCTGGTCTACAGCCCGCCACTTCATCTCAATCCCTTCCCTAGGGGATCCCAGCTCAGCTAATAGGGTCTTGTACAGTGTGGAGACCGGTTTCTTAAGGTTCGAGTCTCTAACCATTTCCTCCACCCGCGAGACCGACACCTGTGGGCCCACCCTGGAGAACTGAGCGTTTAGGGCATGTCTGATTTGCAGGTAGCGGAAAAAATCCCGGTTAGACAGGTGGAAGCTTTCCCTGAGATGATCGAAGGACACCAGTACCCCTTCTTTGTATAGTTGGCCCAGCTGATGCACCCCCCTCCCACTCCAGAACTGTGGATCCTGTATAGTCACGAGCTCCGGAAGCCCAGGGTTAGCCCAGAGGGGGGTGAAGGGGGAATACACCTCACACTCTCCAGGCTTCGCACGTAGTTTAGCCACCCATCCCCAGATACCGCAGACCGTTCTCATACATGTGGTCGCCTCCCTGAGTCCCTTGGTACCCCTATACGGCAGGGAGGATAGTCACCCAGGGGAGCCCAGCACCGCCTCCTCCAAATGTATCACCGGATTATCCCCCGGTCGGTTAATCCACCAATGGGCGTATAGCAGCTGGGCCGCATAAAAATACATTTTCATGTTCGGCACAGCCAGCCCGCCATCTACTATTTGTGCTTTCATGACCTGTCTATTTAACCGAGGAGGGGCATGCCCCCAAATAAAGCCGAAGATAATTGCTTCCAGCGCCTTGAAGTGAGAAGCGGGGAGCAATATGGGAGAGGCCTGGTAGATGTATAATAGTTTATGAAGAAAGATCATCTTGAATATGTTTATCCTCCCCATGACCGACAGTGGAAGACCCGCCCACTGACTGACTCTCTGTTTCAATTTTGCAATAACTGGTGATATATTGAGGGGCACAAATAGACCAGGGAGCTTCCCAACCAAGATCCCAAGATACTTAAATTCCCATACCACCTTTAGCTGGGATCTCGGGGAGATACCAAAAGGATCACAGACATCAACTTGCATCAAGCTGGATTTATTCCAATTAATTCTCAAGCCTGAAAATCTTCCGAATGTATCAATAATATCTAAGGCAGCATCTAGAGATGCATGGCAGTCGGCCAGGTATAGTAGGGTATCATCTGCGTACAGCGAGATTTTCTCTTCCACCGCACCCAGCTTCCACCCCGTGATGGCCGAGGAGTTCCTAACCAGGATTGCCAAAGGCTCAATGGCCAGTGCAAATAACAGTGGCGACAGCAGGCACCCCTGTCTGGTTCCTCTGCACAATGTGAAGGGGTCAGAATAACATCCATTGACCCGAACGCGGGCCGTAGGGCGCCTATATAATAATTTTATATAATTTACAAAACTTTCGGGGAGCCCAACTCTAGCCAGTACAGCCCACAGAAAGGCCCACTCCACCGAGTCAAAGGCCTTCTCATTGTCAAGCGTAACAATCGCCCGGTCCCCACAATTATCATGCACAATTTGAAGGTTCGACATCAGTCTCCGCAGGTTTATCCCCGTGGTGCGACCCGGCATAAAGCCCGACTGATCAGGTCCAATCAATTGTAGTATGACTCAATTTAATCTGGTAGCTAACACTTTGGCTAATATTTTGGCATCCTGATTTAAAAGGGAAATGGGTCTGTACGAGGCACAGGCATCCTCCCTTCCTTGTGTATAAGAACTATATGTGCCTCGCTAAAGGAGGCGGGGAGGCTTCCATTTTCCAACGCCAACTTAAAGACTTCTAGTAGTCTAGGCGCGACTTGCTCCTGCGCCAGTCTGTACCACTCGGCCGGCATTCCGTCGGGGCCTGGTGCCTTCCGTCCAGGGAGTGCCTTAATTGCATTCGCGACCTCTTCCACAGTGATGGGGGCGTCCAGGGACTTCCGCATTTCTGGGGCCAACACCGGGAAGTCAATCTGGTTCAAGTAGATATCTAATTCCTCCTCCCGGTAGCAGGACTTCGAGGAATACAAGGCAGAGTAATACTCCCGGAACCGCTGGGCAATTTCCACCCCCCCCATTACCGATCCCCTCTCGTCAGATATTCCCGCAATGCTGTTGAATTTTGCCTCAGCCCTTGCTAGATAAGCTAACGTTTTCCCATTCTTGTCCCCTTTATCAAATATCGTCGCCTGTCTGTATAGCAACAGTTTCCTAGCGGAGTCAGTCAGCAATAGGTTATGCTCCCTCTTGAGAGTCATCAGCGTTGAATAGTCCCCACTGTCAGTTGAGGCTACAAATTTCTCCTCGGCGGCCACAAGTTTATTTTCCAGATCGGCCCTTTCCCTTCCTTTCTTCTCTCTAACCGCTTTAATGGCGCTAATGGCGCAGCCTCTGGTGACCGCCTTAAAAGCGTCCTATCTTACCCCCACTGACGTCTCATCTAGATTACAATCCCAAAACATCTCTGCCGAGGACGACAGGCTATCTTTGAGGTCAGGGTTCTCCAACCACAAGGGGTTTAGGGTCCACCTCACTCTACTATTCCGCACATGTGACAACCCAATCACCGTTAACAGTGGCGAGTGATCCGAGATGCCTCTCGGAAGATAGCTGCAAGCCCCCACGTTAGCCAGTAGGTCAGGGGATGAGAACGCCAGGTCAATCCTGGACAGGGATCTGTGGGTGGCTGAGTGACAGGAGTATGCCTTGTCATTAGGATGTTTCCACCTCCATAGCTCCTGCAGGCCCAAAGCCTCAGCCCAGGAGGCCAGCCGCGTTCTGGGGCTCGAATTCCTGTCCAGGCGATCTAAGGCCGCATCCAGCACCATATTAAAATCCCCCATAAGAAGAACTGGCGCAGGAGGTAGGGCAACTACTCTCTCCATAACCCGGCTCAGCACCTGATCATTGAAGGGAGGAGGAACATACACGCCAACCACGATCACATCCGTGTCCATGAGTTTGGCATGCAAAATCACATAGTGGCCCTCCCGGTCCGTCTGCACAGAATATAACACAAATGGCGTTCCCTTGGAGATCAATACCGAGACCCCCCTGGAGTAGGCCGAGAAAGAAGCATGGTAAGCGCACTGAATCCAAGGTTTCTTAAGTGCAAGTACTCTCTGCCCCACCAGGTGAGTCTCCTGCAGGATCACCACATTAGGTTTGTATCTCTTGACGAATTGAAGGACCGTGGCCCGCTTGATTTTATCGTTGAGCCCCCGGACGTTCCAGGAGAGAAAGCTGCACTCACCCATTGTCAAGGACCTGAGCACTTGTGTCCAAATCGGAGGCGAAGTCTGCCACGTTTTCCAACCCCCCCAGCCAATATCCCTTCTTTTCTCGAGTCCCGCATTCACACCTCACAATCAAACCCACACGACAACAGCATATACAGATAATACTATACATAAAGCTAACCCAACAATTCCCAATCCCTCTCCCCCCCACCCCACCACCCCCCAACTCTGGCGAGCATCAAACCCTCCCAACCAAAACCAACAACACAGGTGTAACTTGTTGCAACTGGGGTGCAGTGGGCCTGCAACATAGGATGTACCATTCAAATATCACAGGGGGGCAGACTGGCTGCCCCGGTTCCCAGGGGGGCGCACGGAAGCAGACAAAGGGGAGAGGGCAGATTCAGGGAACAGGGGACGGGGAGAAGAGAAAAGGGGGGAAAAGGGAAAAAAGGGAAAGGGGAACAAGGAAAGGGGCTTGCACTACCCCCCAGGGATCCAGAGCCTTAACTCTCCCGTGATAATCAGGACAGAATAAATTGGTGGCTTGGGCACAACATCATCTTTAAACTTTCAAACTATGCAACAGCAATCCAACTCGGTCGAACCGAGCCAAAATGCGCCCCCGGCTTATCGACCAGGGAGCCCGATGGAGGCGGGGGCCCCGGTCTCCAGTCATCGGTGGCATCAGCGCAAAAGGTAGTAGATCCTCTCTGATCTAGAGCCCAGTCCATCAGGCCCCAGGCAGAGAGTCCAGCCAGGCATTGGCCTCTTCAGGAGAGACAAAAAATCTAGGACTC